>CP092863.1:143002187-143042880 GCA_030710605.1 Cordylochernes scorpioides
TATATATAGATTATCAATTTTATATTTTAAATTTATTTATCTCTATTTATCCTTATTTAATCTTATTTATTAAATTTTATATTTAACCTTATATAATCTTATATATATGAAAAACAACGAAAACTGACGTTTGATGGACAAGTGATGCGCGGATCAGCAGGAGAGACATTGCTGACAGTGTTGGAGGGAAAGCTACAGGGGAAGAGATCGAGGGGAAGGAGACGACAGGGATACACAGACGATCTAGAACAAAGGACTGGACGACACGAGGAGATGAAGAGGATGGCGGAGGAGATATGGAGTGACCATGTGGCCTACCCTCAGTAGAGGAAGGCACTGAAGGAGGGAGATATGGAGAGACCATGTGGCCTACCCTCAGTAGAGGAAGGCACTGAAGGAGGGAGATAGAGAGACCATGTGGCCTACCCTCAGTAGAGGAAGGCACTGAAGGAGGGAGATATGGAGAGACCATGTGGCCTACCCTCAGTAGAGGAAGGCACTGAAGGAGGGAGATATGGAGAGACCATGTGGACTACTCTCAGTAGAGGAAGGCACTGAAGGAGGGAGATATGGAGAGACCATGTGGACTACTCTCAGTAGAGGAAGGCACTGAAGGAGGGAGATATGGAGAGACCATGTGGACTACTCTCAGTAGAGGAAGGCACTGAAAGAGAGAGATATGGAGAGACCATGTGGACTACTCTCAGTAGAGGAAGGCACTGAAGGAGGGAGATATGGAGAGACCATGTGGACTACTCTCAGTAGAGGAAGGCACTGAAGGAGGGAGATATGGAGAGACCATGTGGACTACTCTCAGTAGAGGAAGGCACTGAAGGAGGGAGATATGGAGAGACCATGTGGACTACTCTCAGTAGAGGAAGACACTGAAGGAGGGAGATACGGAGAGACCATGTGGCCCATCCTCATTAGAGGAAGACATTGAAGGAGGGAGATACGGAGAGACCATGTGGCCCACCCTCAGTAGAGTAGTGCACTGAAGGAGGCGGAGGAATCTTAAATAAACGATACAATAAAAGTAGATTCAATCTTAAATAAGAAAACTTGAAAGAGAGACAGGGTTTTCTTGACATCTTTAGACATGGCATCACTATAGTAGGATCCACATGTAGACACTTACCACGTAACGTGACGTTGAAACCCGACAGCCCCACATGTAGACCGAGCTGTCCGCTCACCATCTCTCGGGAGAAAGCACGATAGGCGGTGACAAGCGGTGTACTTGCTACGTGCCATTCTGTTCCGTAGACACCCACTGCACACAGCGTCTACAGTACTACACCTCTCTACCTCATGGTCTTCACACGGTGTCATGTGTAGAGATAAGAATAATATCAAATATTCAATTTGGAAACAATAGATAAAAATCTCAAAAGTACAATCATAGACAAAAACTTAAGGAAGTTGTACCTTTTACCATGTATATCTGGATTCAGACAATAACTCTGAAATATATTAGTGACCTTTATTGAAGACACTCGAGATAACCAAATGTGAACAAAATGGTTCGTCTCCTTAAAAAAAAAAAAAAAATTACCGAAGACCAGCGACTTAAGCAAGTGGAGCTCTTTGATTTCGGTGGTCGTCTATATATATATTTTTTATGAGGCAGAGGCAATTTTGTTCACACTTTGGTTATCTCGTGTGTCTTCAATAAAGGTCACTGTAATAACTTTCAGAATATCGCTCGTGCGAAATCCAGATATACATGTTAAAAGGTACAAATTCCTTAAGTTTTGTCTATAAGTATATTTTTGATTATTTATTAAAAAAAATTGATTAGAGAACTCTCAGTTGATGTTTCAGCGGGAAAAATGTGATTTGCTTTAAGATTCCTATGTACCTGAATATACTTACAGAGGGTGGAAGCACCAAGGAATAGACTACTGCTGATCCATACCAAGGACATCAACCTCTGAAACCACAAACACAGAATCAAAATCACACACGTATTCCATGGCGCCAATATTGAACTATCACACACACAAGCCTTTATTAAGACATTCCGTCTTATACAGACGATTCTCCTGTGAGAAATGGATCCAAAAAGAAATGAGAAGCAGGGGAAGAAATTGAATCCTCGCTCAAAAAAGAGAAAAAGAAGAAAAGGAAATAATATCTATGTACAAAAGACTATATACATATTTTTTCGTGCATAGAACACAGTGAAGAAGTAGACTATTGAGTAAATGGTTGCATCTAGAGAAGAAGAAAATATTTCCACATAGTTTAGTTACTTTGTTAGGTCTTTTTTCTCCTTGCATTCTTGAAAAAATTAAAGGACTTTAAAATAGCTGACCTTCTGTAATATCAGCTATTTAAAATAGCTGATATTACAGTGACCGTAATCGAAGACACACGAGATAACCAAGTGTGTATACACTCATAGATAAAACTTAAGGAAGTTGTACCTTTCACAGCATGTATATCGGTATTCAGGCAATAACTCTGAAAGATATTACAGTAACACACCGCTATTGAAGACACACGAGATAACCAAGTGTGTATACACTCATGGACAAAACTTAAGGAAGTTGTACCTTTCAGCATGTATATCGGGATTGAGACAATAACTCTGAAAGGTATTACAGTGACCTTTATTGAAGACACACAAGATAACCAAATGTGTATACACTCATAGACCAAACTTAAGGAAGTTGTACCTTTTAGTATGTATATCGGGATTCAGACAATAATTCTGAAAGATATTATAGTGACCTTTATTGAAGACATACGAGATAACCAAGTGTGTATACACTCATAGACAAAACTTAGGAAGTTTTACCGTTCAGCGTGTATATCGGGATTGAGACAATAACTCTGAAAGATATTACAGTGACCTTTATTGAAGATACACGAGATAACCAAGTGTGTATACAATCATGGACAAAACTTAAGGAAGTTGTACCTTTCAGCATGTATATCGGTATTTATACAATAACTCTGAAAGATATTACAGTGACCTTTATTGAAGACACAAGAAATAACCAAGTGTGATCAAAATAGAATATCTCCTTAACGATGTACGATGTACTCGTAGTATTTGTATTTTGTAAATAATATACTGATTCAGGCGATTATCCAATTTACAAATATGTCAGAGTCCCATTTGGTTACTTGTACTCACTGGTGATGTTTTGCTATTTAAAGGATCGGGAGCCATTAAAGCAATTTTTTCGATTAATACATAAAAAAAGGACCCAATGCAGGATTCGATCACGGGTATATATACTCTATAACAAAAAAAAAAAATCGACGCACCAAGAAGCAGTTGTCCGATTTATATGAAAATATGCATACAAAGAGGTTTCGACCAAACATGCAAATGATTGAAATTTGGTGGCCGATTTATGCAAAGCAAGAGCTCCAGCGCTTCTTAACTGCGCATACATCACGAGCATTCTAGATTCAATATTCGGCGCGGCACGAGCTGATTTTCAGAATTTCCGTTTAATATTTTAGCAGTATGCCTATTTCTACTGTATCAATGCCTCGCCGAAAGATTCGTGCTCATTACGAACATATGTCAGAGTTTGAAACTGGTCGTGCCATTGGATTGAAAGAGGCTGGTTGGTCTAATCGACTAATCGCGCGACATCTGTGTCGAAGTGATGCGGCTATTAGGCGATGTTGGCAAAAGTGGGTCAACAACGGAAGTATGCAACGTCAGGACGGCAGCGGTCGACCAAGGGCAACAACAGAACGGGAGGACAGAGCAATTGTCAGAATGGCTGTCGCAGCACCGGAATCCACGTTATCTACCATCCAACGTGTGACCGGCACACAAGTGTCCAAAATGACCATCAACAGACGACTGAGAGAGCGGAATCTAAGAGCTCGCCGACCCCCTGCCTACCCCTCACACCCGTGCACCGACAAGTCCGACTACAGTGGTGTCGGGAGCGATCAACTTGGAACTGCGCTGACTGGGGACGTATAGTCTTTAGTGACTAGTCCCGTTTCTTACTGTGTCCTGACGACCGTCGCAAACGTGTCTGGAGACGTCCTGGGCAGCGTGTGGATCCTGGCCTTACTGTCGAGCACCACACAGGCCCACAACAGGGCGTTATGGTCTGGGGTGCCAATTCATTTGTTAGCAGGTCCCCATTGGTAGTTATTCCTGGCACCCTGACAGCACAACGGTACGTAGATGACATTCTACGGCCTGTTTAGTTGCCGTTCCTCTCACATCACCCCGGGCTTACTTTTCAACAAGATAATGCCCGACCACACACGGCACGTGTTACTATGGATTGTCTTCAATCTTGCCGAACTCTTCCGTGGCCAGCAAGGTCGCCTGATCTCTCGCCCATAGAGCACATCTGGGATGTGATGGGAAGGCGATTGCAACCATCCCGGAATGTTGACTACTTAGCCCGACAGTTGGAGACAATTTGGCAAGAAATCCCGCAGCACACCATCCGGAATCTTTATCAGTCCATGACACGCCGGGTGGCAGCCTGCATCCAGGCCAGTGGGGGTCCAACGACATATTGACATTCTCAATTTTGGACGATCAAACTCTGAAATAAAACAATTAATTGTTCTGAAATTTTGAACGTTTTTTCCCCTATACATGCTCTTTACATACACCAATTTTTGTCCTAATCTGACAACTTCTTCTTGGTGCGTCGATTTTTTTGTTATACAGTGTATATATATATATATTTTTTTGCATGATAGAATGACAACAAGGCAGAAGACTGTGAGTATTACGAAATAACCATTGTACATATACTCAAACATACGTTGAATAATTTATATTTTTTATATTTGTTTAATATTAAATACTTTAATTCGAGGTTCGAGTATATGTCAGGATGGCCGAGTGGTCTAAGGCGCCAGACTCAAGAGTAAATCTTATCCCGTAGCGGGAGTTGGGTGTTCTGGTCCACTGATGTGGGCGTGGGTTCGAATCCCACTTCTGACACTTTTTTTTTTTACTTTTCCGATTTTTTAGTGATATATTAATTTATTACATTTTTTTTTTAAATATTAAAAAAGAGACCTGTGTCTCAAAAGTAGTGTGAGGAGTGATATTTGACTAGGGATTCGAATCCCACTTTAAACCCTTTTTTTTTACCTAAAGGAATTTTTGGGTAATATTTAGATGCAATGTTTTTGTGAGTTGCTCTTTGTTATTAAAAAAAAAAGAACATATCTCATGTACATGCTGTACAGGCTACGATAATCATGGTACAGTTAAACCTGTCTATAGCGACCCCTCTTGGGACTCACCAAAATAGGGTGCTATAGAGAGGGGGTGCTATAGACAGGTCACTTTTAATGTAAATCACATCGTACTACGTATTTAAAATCGGGCGCTATAGAGAGGAAGACGATATTTAGATTTTAAATACGTAGTACGATGCGATTTACATTAAAAGTGACCTGTCTATAGCACCCCCTCTCTATAGCACCCTATTTTGGTGAGTCCCAAGAGCTATAGACAGGTTTAACTGTATTTAGCGATTGCTTTTTACTGTAAGTACACCACATGTCTACACGCATGTAGAAAGCACTTCGACTTTTCAACTTACAAATATATTATTAAAAGTATAAAAACGTTAGGGAAAACATTTTTATTGTAAGTTTTTTTTTATCCGAGCTTTCGAGTATTTTTGCTCTTCTTCAAGAGTTAAAATTATTTTCTAATCATTAATCATCATAACTCCTGAAGAATAACAGAAATGATTAAAATGGTTTTCTAATCATTAATCATCATAACTCCTGAAGAAGAACAGAAATGATTAAAATGGTTTTCTAATCATTAATCATCATGACTCCTGAAGAAGAACAGAAATGATTAAAATGATTTTCTAATCATTAATCATCATGACTCCTGAAGAAGAACAGAAATGATTGAAAGCTTTCGGATAAATAAAAAATAACTTACAAGTAAAATTTTTTTCGCTTCACGATTTTGTATTTTCTAAATAATATACTGCTCCAGGTAATTATCTAAATGTGGTAGAGCCTTGTACTTACGCCATCTATCGGAATAAATATCAACTATTCCAAATAATTTCTATGAAAAATAGACACTTCGGCCAGTTAGAGTTTTTTTTTATTTTTCTCAACGTTTCGACAAACGTCTTTGTCGGGAGAAGTGTCTTTTTTTATGAATGCCGGCCAGACAACCTCTATCTTTATGATATTCCAAATAAATAATTGGCCAAGTCATTGAGGTTGGTTGATTAATCAAGAATGGATATTTGACCAATTCTGGAATAATCAAAAATCAACGAATAGTTGATATTTATTCCGATAGATGGCGTAAGCCATCAGCAAATTTCAGTTGCCCGATAAGGAGATGCCTTTTTTTCCTTCTTTTTCTTAATTTATGAACCTTATCCCAGTATAATACAACAAAAAGCCTTTATTTAGGGTCACTGACCCTATACAGGATTCACCAGAGGTATGCATAAGAACAAAGCAGTGAGACAAAGGAAATAACGATATAGACAGAAAAAAAAAAACAAGAAAGAGAAAGAGGGAAGCGAGAAAAACAACACAAAAAGAGTAGCAGTAAAAAAGTGAAGAGTAAGTGTCACTTGGCCTTCTTCTCAGATATGGACTTGTGGAAACCATAAAACAGTATAATACAACATTTTTACTATTTTTTTCATAAGGTAATAAGACCAAATAAATAGTGTGTGACGTTTCGATAACAGCGTTGTTACCATCTACAGACAAAAAAGGTACTGTATATAAACCAAATTGTGTCATATCACAACCTGTATTTGAAAAGACAAAACTTTCAGAATAGATTCAGGTTAGTTGAAGATGCTAACTACCCAATGACCATGACAACCTTAGGCCTAACGTTTCACGACCTTAATAGACATGATGTCCTTGTGTATAGACAGATAGACAACGTATGTGGAAACTTGCGGCTCGTCGTGATGTTTATTCAACACACATGTGTCATGTCTGTGTCAGGTGAGAGCAAATATACCACATGCTGTTTCACATCCTTACAGACCAGTTGGGTGATGTTCCACTTGACTTCCTATTTGAAATTGTCTGAAAGACATCCACTCATAGACAAAACATAAGGAAGTTGTACATTTTACCATGTATATCGGGATTCAGACAATAACTTTGAAAGATATTACAGTGACCTTTATTGAAGACATACGACATAACCAAGTGTGTATACACTCATAGACAAAACTTAAGGAAGTTGTACATTTCAGCATGTATATCGGGATTCAGACAATAACTCTGAAATATATTACAATGAGATTTATTAAAGACATACGAGATAACCAAGTGTATATACACTCATGGACAAAACTTGAGGAAGTTGTGCTTTTTACCATGTATATCGGGATTTAGACAATAACTCTGAACGATATTTGATACACAGTGACTTTTATTGAAGACATACGAGATAAACAAAACTTGAGGAGGTTGTACATTTCAGCATGTATAACGGGAATTTGGACAATAACTCTGAAAGATATTACAGTGACTTTTTCGAAGACACTCATGAACAAAACTTAAGGAAGTTGTACCTTTCAGCATGTATATCGGGATTCAGACAATAACTCTTAAAGATATTACAGTGACCTTTATTGAAGACACACGAGGTAACCAAGTGTAAACAAAATAACCTCTGTCTCCTTAAAAAATAATAAATAAAAAATAGACAACCGACCACATCAAAGACTTTCCACTTCCTTAAGTTTTGTCCATGAGTGGAAATAATCTTGGTCTCCTTTGAGAGGTGGTCTCTCATTAGAGGTTGGATTATGTTTCTTCAACTCATTTTGATTTTACAAGGATGGTTGATGATGGAAGGCAGTTTTTCATGAAATCGTTTACTGTATTAGGGAAAGATACTCGGGGTTTATGAAGCACAGAACGCTGATGATTCCTCTTAAGGCAAAGTTGTAGCCTGTTATATTTATTTAACAAAATATACACTCATGGACAAAACTTAAGGAAGTTGTACCTTTTAGCATGTATATCGGGATTCAGACAATAACTCTGAAAGATTTTACTGTAACACCTTTATTGAAGACACTCATAAACAAAACTTAAGGAAGTTGTACCTTTTAGCATGTATATCGGGATTCAGACAATACACAGTGACTTTTATTGAAGATATACTAGATAACCAAGGGTGAGCAAAATCATCTCTGTATCCTTAAAAAAAAAATGACCAGCCACATCAAAGATTTCCCACTTCCTTAATTTTCATCCACGAGTGTATTTTAAATAAACGAAACTATTCGTTCATATTGATGTTGTATCTTCTAATTGAAGATTATAGTATCTATGAAACATGACATAAAGATGATCAGGAGGGATATGTGGTCTTCTAGAAGTGATTGGCATGAACTAGCTTGTGTTTAGACATAATACAATTTGAACTATTTTAACATGCATGTTTATTTTAAAATAAAGCAATATTTATACTGCCTTTCTGCAATTATAATAATAATAAAAAAATGGGAGGGCCTGACTCATCAGTGGTGAACCCTCCAAAGCGGTTTCGCCAGTAAAATCTACCATACCGCTATAATATTGTATATGGGGCTGTTTGATTTTAAACTGATACATATGATAAACTCTTGGAAAAAAATATTTTAAACGAACTATTGGAATAAACTTTGAGGCCAGTATATATATAGAAATACACATAATTATACATTAATAAATATATATATATTTTTAAAACATTGGCGTCACAAACATTTAATATTTCTTATAAAATATGGCGCATTGATGTATTATAATTTTTATAGATGGGATTTTCCGGAAGGAAATTAATATATAAAAATTCAAGTCAACTCTACAGTCAAAATAGATCCTAAAACTAAGCATCATCTATTGACCTTCTCGGGAAACCAACGTACTCAGGTCGGTGACATAGCCACAACACCAGCTTTAGAAAATTGAGAAGCGCCCACATGAAGAACATGCTTTCGGGCTAATGGACTTCTTTAGTGGCTCGTCTATGGTTTCCGCACTAGACCGACGAAGGCCATTAGCCCGAAACCATGGTCTCTAGGTGAACGTTTCTCAGTTGTGGTTTCTCAACTGGTGTTGTGGCTTTGTCACCGGCCTGACTCCGTTAGTTTGTGGTTATGGTCAATAGATGGCGTCTATTTTTGACGGAGAGGCGAATTTTGAATTTAAAAAATAAAGTCTTATAGATAAATTCACCACACCGTCTAACAAAGAAAAAAGGTAAAAAGTGAATGTTATATACGCCATTACGTACAGTATTTACCATGGTATTAATGTATTCACATGTGTAGGTTCCACATAGCTAGAACCTAACAACACGTACAGTACACCCGGTGTTTACTACATAACTAGAACCTAACATCACGTACAGTACACCCGGTGTTTATCACGTTATTAATGTATTCACATGTGTGGGTTCCACATAGTTAGAACCTAACAACACGTACAGTACACCCGGTGTTTACCACGTTATTAATGTATTCACATGTGTGGGTTCCACATAGCTAGAACCTAACAACACGTACAGTACACCCGGTGTTTACCATGTTATTAATGTATTCACATGTGTGGGTTCCACATAGCTAGAACCTAACAACACGTACAGTACACCCGGTGTTTATCACGTTATTAATGTATTCACATGTGTGGGTTCCACATAGTTAGAACCTAACAACACGTACAGTACACCCGGTGTTTACCACGTTATTAATGTATTCACATGTGTGGGTTCCACATAGCTAGAACCTAACAACACGTACAGTACACCCGGTGTTTATCACGTTATTAATGTATTCACATGTGTGGGTTCCACATAGCTAGAACCTAACAACACGTACAGTACACCCGGTGTTTACCACGTTATTAATGTATTCACATGTGTGGGTTCCACATAGCTAGAACCTAACAACACGTACAGTACACCCGGTGTTTACCACGTTATTAATGTATTCACATGTGTGGGTTCCACATAGCTAGAACCTAACAACACGTACAGTACACCCGGTGTTTACCACGTTATTAATGTATTCACATGTGTGGGTTCCACATAGCTAGAACCTAACAACACGTACAGTACACCCGGTGTTTATCACGTTATTAATGTATTCACATGTGTGGGTTCCACATAGCTAGAACCTAACAACACGTACAGTACACCCGGTGTTTATCACGTTATTAATGTATTCACATGTGTGGGTTCCACATAGTTAGAACCTAACAACACGTACAGTACACCCGGTGTTTATCACGTTATTAATGTATTCACATGTGTATATTCCACGTACATTACACCCGGTGTTTACCACGTTATTAACGTATTCACATGTGTATATTCCACGTACATTACACCCGGTGTTTACCACGTTATTAACGTATTCACATGTGTATATTCCACGTACAGTACACCCGGTGTTTACCACGTTATTAATGTATTCACATGTGTATATTCCACGTACAGTACACCCGGTGTTTACCACGGTATTAATGTATTCACATGTGTATATTCCACGTACAGTACACCCGGTGTTTACCACGTTATTAATGTATTCACATGTGTATATTCCACGTACAGTACACCCGGTATTTACCACTTATTAATGTATTCACATGTGTATATTCCACGTACAGTACACCCGGTGTTTACCACGGTATTAATGTATTCACATGTGTATATTCCATGTACAGTACACCCGGTGTTTACCACGTTATTAATGTATTCACATGTGTATATTCCACGTACATTACACCCGGTGTTTACCACGTTATTAATGTATTCACATGTGTATATTCCACGTACAGTACATCCGGTGTTTACCACGTTATTAATGTATTCACATGTGTATATTCCACGTACAGTACACCCGGTGTTTACCACGTTATTAATGTATTCACATGTGTATATTCCACGTACAGTACACCCGGTGTTTACCACGTTATTAATGTATTCACATGTGTATATTCCACGTACAGTACACCCGGTGTTTACCACGTTATTAATGTATTCACATGTGTATATTCCACGTACAGTACACCCGGTGTTTACCACGTTATTAATGTATTCACATGTGTATATTCCACGTACAGTACACCCGGTGTTTACCACGTTATTAATGTATTCACATGTGTATATTCCACGTACATTACACCCAGTGTTTACCACGTTATTAATGTATTCACATGTGTATATTCCACGTACAGTACACCCGGTGTTTACCACGTTATTAATGTATTCACATGTGTATATTCCACGTACAGTACACCCGGTGTTTACCACGTTATTAATGTATTCACATGTGTATATTCCACGTACAGTACACCCGGTGTTTACCACGTTATTAATGTATTCACATGTGTATATTCCACGTACAGTACACCCGGTGTTTACCACGTTATTAATGTATTCACATGTGTATATTCCACGTACAGTACACCCGGTGTTTACCACGTTATTAATGTATTCACATGTGTATGTTCCACGTACAGTACATCCGGTGTTTACCACGTTATTAATGTATTCACATGTGTATATTCCACGTACAGTACACCCGGTTTTTACCACGTTATTAACGTATTCAAATGTGTATATTCCACGTACAGTACACCCGGTGTTTACCACGTTATTAACGTATTCAAATGTGTATATTCCACGTACATTAGACCCGGTGTTCACCACGTTATTAATGTATTCACATGTGTAGACCTGCCGTCATGGCCAAAGGTCAGTTTCGCCATTCCACCCAACAATGGCCGACCTTGGCCGAAAGGTGAACGTCCCAACATCTGGGCCAGCCGCTCCTAGCGCCGAGCAGTCTTCCCGCATCAGTAGCACGGACCATGGGTCAAGGAGGCCCGGCTTTCCTACTTTTGTTCAAATCTCTCCTTCCTTCAGATTTCCTCTAATCTGACATCTCACCTTCCATCAACGGCCTTCTTCATTTTCTTTTTTATATTAAATTCTTTCCTTTCATTTTCTCTTTCACAAGGTTTAGAAACATGTCTACCTGCCCTCAACTTCTTCCATTACATCCTTTATATACTTCCTACTCAAAATTTTCCTTAACAAAATTGGGTAAATCCTTTATAAATAGAAGGAGTGAACCGAGACTTTTCCAATGTCAAAGATTTAGCTGATTGTCTGCTCCAAACTCTTGATATAGGAGCTTTCAGAGCTTCCATTTCCATTTAGAAATGCTTTTGTTTTATAACTCTAGACTGTTTTATTAATATTTATCAATATTTTATACTTCATAATGAAAAAAAAAAAACAATAGAAACGCTCTGCCATCTAAAAAGCACATGTGCTCGTTGTCAGGATATTTATGACGCGTTTTTCTCTCTTTCTCATTGTTAACATCATATGACTATTCTATTCACGGCCTAAAATTATTGTATATATACATTGTTGCATCAATTTTAATGCCCCCTACATTTATTCAAAATATTCTACGATATTTAATATTTATTTAAAACAGAATATTTAGATTATCATCATTCCGTTTTATAGTTTCATTCCTTTTGTAATATTGTTATTGTACATATATATCTTGATTGGTTATTGGAGCGAGAGAGGACCTAGAAGGAGACTGAGGATCACGACCTACGAGGAAAACGACGAATAAATAGACACAATAACTTTGAAAGGTAATTTATTTACTTTTACTTTTATTTATTTGCTTTGAGTATGGAAACCCGCTCGGGAAACGTGTATAACACCAAGAAGGAAGAAACCAAGGTCGACGACCCTGCAAAGCTTCAACTTGGTGCAACAATATGTATAGACAAATGTAAAGACATACATGTATGACAGCGCAAGTGTCCCTAGGGGGACATAGCGCTTTAAATTGAAATAAAATAAATTCATGACGTGTTAATGTTTATTTTTAAAATAAATCAATTTATAATTCTATTACTCTTATATTTCAAGATCTTTCCAGTTGATCTCTATGACCACGCCATCACCATCTCTTCAGCGGCGAAGTACGCGATCTACGTATTCTTCGTAGATCACGAAATACGTGGTGTCGCTGGAGACTCCGCTGGTGATTCTCCACCAAACTCTGCAGCGGTGGTAGAGACGCCATATTCTTTGTACATTGTGCTGTATATCTCATTATTATCATAAAATAACAGTATAGACTGTGTACTTTTGCATGTATTGATGTCAATTAAATTATCTTAAATGTTAATTTTCTTACTTTAATGATAAAAAGACGTTAACGTTTTGGAAATCCACCCTGTCGCCATTTTTTTTTTGGAAGAAAGATTTTCAATGAATGCTATACAATACTTCAATAATGAGCATTCTACCTTTCTTGAAAAGAGCGAACAGTGGGTCGCAAAAATGCCAAAAAGACAATAAACATTTATAAAAAGTTTAAAAAGTATAAAAGTACGACCAAAAAGTCGTACGTTTTATTTTGATGAGCGGTTCAACGAAACATGAGAAAAAAGTTTTGAAATGTTGAAATAAATAATTTATAATTCAATTATAAAGCCGAGAAGTGTGAAATAGTGTTTTCCATATTTGAACAATAGTAGTGAATGTTTCCTAATTCGGAAAGACCAAGGAAAAAAGAACTATTCAAATAAAACTTTCCATGTAAATCATAGCCTTCCAATTTCTTTCAATGTACACAGCGTCGCTTTCGTATATATTTGAGCTTTATTGAGCTATAGGTGAGAAGTTTAATGAATCAAAACAAGGCTGAAGGTCATCTGGAAAGTATTTTTATAAAGTTTTATGACAAAGATTGCGGGGTTTGAAACTGGAGCGGTGGGAGTTGCCGCTGTGGAGGTCATGTGACTGAAGGTCGTTGCTGTGGATTTATGAGGCTGGGTAGTTTATGGCCTGGTCACCTTTATGTGACACTTGGGTGTCAACCTAGCCTGGACACTTGGGTGTCAACCTAGTCTGGACACTTGGGTGTTACCTTAGGCTGGACACTTGGGTGTCAACCTAGTCTGGACACTTGGGTGTTACCTTAGGCTGGACACTTGGGTGTCAACCTAGCCTGGACACTTGGGTGTTACCTTAGGCTGGACACTTGGGTGTTACCTTAGGCTGGACACTTGGGTGTCAACCTAGCCTGGACACTTGGGTGTTACCTTAGGCTGGACACTTGGGTGTTACCTTAGGCTGGACACTTGGGTGTTACCTTAGGCTGGACACTTGGGTGTTACCTTAGGCTGGACACTTGGGTGTTACCTTAGGCTGGACACTTGGGTGTTACCTTAGGCTGGACACTTGGGTGTTACCTTAGGCTGGACACTTGGGTGTTACCTTAGGCTGGACACTTGGGTGTTACCTTAGGCTGGACACTTGGGTGTTACCTTAGGCTGGACACTTGGGTGTTACCTTAGGCTGGACACTTGGGTGTCAACCTAGTCTGGACACTTGGGTGTTACCTTAGGCTGGACACTTGGGTGTTACCTTAGGCTGGACACTTGGGTGTTACCTTAGGCTGGACACTTGGGTGTTACCTTAGGCTGGACACTTGGGTGTTACCTTAGGCTGGACACTTGGGTGTTACCTTAGGCTGGACACTTGGGTGTTACCTTAGGCTGGACACTTGGGTGTCAACCTAGCCTGGACACTTGGGTGTTACCTTAGGCTGGACACTTGGGTGTTACCTTAGGCTGGACACTTGGGTGTCAACCTAGCCTGGACACTTGGGTGTTACCTTAGGCTGGACACTTGGGTGTTACCTTAGGCTGGACACTTGGGTGTCAACCTAGCCTGGACACTTGGGTGTTACCTTAGGCTGGACACTTGGGTGTTACCTTAGGCTGGACACTTGGGTGTCAACCTAGCCTGGACACTTGGGTGTTACCTTAGGCTGGACACTTGGGTGTTACCTTAGGCTGGACACTTGGGTGTTACCTTAGGCTGGACACTTGGGTGTTACCTTAGGCTGGACACTTGGGTGTTACCTTAGGCTGGACACTTGGGTGTCAACCTAGCCTGGACACTTGGGTGTTACCTTAGGCTGGACACTTGGGTGTTACCTTAGGCTGGACACTTGGGTGTTACCTTAGGCTGGACACTTGGGTGTTACCTTAGGCTGGACACTTGGGTGTCAACCTAGCCTGGACACTTGGGTGTTACCTTAGGCTGGACACTTGGGTGTTACCTTAGGCTGGACACTTGGGTGTTACCTTAGGCTGGACACTTGGGTGTTACCTTAGGCTGGACACTTGGGTGTTACCTTAGGCTGGACACTTGGGTGTCAACCTAGCCTGGACACTTGGGTGTTACCTTAGGCTGGACACTTGGGTGTTACCTTAGGCTGGACACTTGGGTGTTACCTTAGGCTGGACACTTGGGTGTTACCTTAGGCTGGACACTTGGGTGTTACCTTAGGCTGGACACTTGGGTGTCAACCTAGCCTGGACACTTGGGTGTTACCTTAGGCTGGACACTTGGGTGTTACCTTAGGCTGGACACTTGGGTGTTACCTTAGGCTGGACACTTGGGTGTTACCTTAGGCTGGACACTTGGGTGTCAACCTAGCCTGGACACTTGGGTGTTACCTTAGGCTGGACACTTGGGTGTTACCTTAGGCTGGACACTTGGGTGTTACCTTAGGCTGGACACTTGGGTGTTACCTTAGGCTGGACACTTGGGTGTCAACCTAGCCTGGACACTTGGGTGTTACCTTAGGCTGGACACTTGGGTGTTACCTTAGGCTGGACACTTGGGTGTTACCTTAGGCTGGACACTTGGGTGTTACCTTAGGCTGGACACTTGGGTGTCAACCTAGCCTGGACACTTGGGTGTTACCTTAGGCTGGACACTTGGGTGTTACCTTAGGCTGGACACTTGGGTGTTACCTTAGGCTGGACACTTGGGTGTTACCTTAGGCTGGACACTTGGGTGTCAACCTAGCCTGGACACTTGGGTGTTACCTTAGGCTGGACACTTGGGTGTTACCTTAGGCTGGACACTTGGGTGTCAACCTAGTCTGGACACTTGGGTGTTACCTTAGGCTGGACACTTGGGTGTTACCTTAGGCTGGACACTTGGGTGTCAACCTAGTCTGGACACTTGGGTGTTACCTTAGGCTGGACACTTGGGTGTCAACCTAGTCTGGACACTTGGGTGTTACCTTAGGCTGGACACTTGGGTGTCAACCTAGTCTGGACACTTGGGTGTTACCTTAGGCTGGACACTTGGGTGTCAACCTAGTCTGGACACTTGGGTGTTACCTTAGGCTGGACACTTGGGTGTCACCTTAGGCTGGACACTTGAGTGTTACCTTAGGCTGGACACTTGGGTGTCACCTTAGGCTGGACACTTGGGTGTTACCTTAGCCTGGACACTTGGGTGTTACCTTAGGCTGGACACTTGGGTGTTACCTTAGCCTGGACACTTGGGTGTTACCTTAGGCTGGACACTTGGGTGTTACCTTAGCCTGGACACTTGGGTGTTACCTTAGGCTGGACACTTGGGTGTTACCTTAGGCTGGACACTTGGGTGTTACCTTAGCCTGGACACTTGGGTGTTACCTTAGGCTGGACACTTGGGTGTTACCTTAGGCTGGACACTTGGGTGTCAACCTAGCCTGGACACTTGGGTGTTACCTTAGGCTGGACACTTGGGTGTCAACCTAGTCTGGACACTTGGGTGTTACCTTAGGCTGGACACTTGGGTGTTACCTTAGGCTGGACACTTGGGTGTCAACCTAGTCTGGACACTTGGGTGTTACCTTAGGCTGGACACTTGGGTGTCAACCTAGCCTGGACACTTGGGTGTTACCTTAGGCTGGACACTTGGGTGTTACCTTAGGCTGGACACTTGGGTGTCAACCTAGCCTGGACACTTGGGTGTTACCTTAGGCTGGACACTTGGGTGTTACCTTAGGCTGGACACTTGGGTGTCAACCTAGTCTGGACACTTGGGTGTTACCTTAGGCTGGACACTTGGGTGTTACCTTAGGCTGGACACTTGGGTGTTACCTTAGGCTGGACACTTGGGTGTTACCTTAGGCTGGACACTTGGGTGTCAACCTAGTCTGGACACTTGGGTGTTACCTTAGGCTGGACACTTGGGTGTCAACCTAGCCTGGACACTTGGGTGTTACCTTAGGCTGGACACTTGGGTGTTACCTTAGGCTGGACACTTGGGTGTTACCTTAGGCTGGACACTTGGGTGTTACCTTAGGCTGGACACTTGGGTGTTACCTTAGGCTGGACACTTGGGTGTCAACCTAGCCTGGACACTTGGGTGTTACCTTAGGCTGGACACTTGGGTGTCAACCTAGTCTGGACACTTGGGTGTTACCTTAGGCTGGACACTTGGGTGTCAACCTAGCCTGGACACTTGGGTGTTACCTTAGGCTGGACACTTGGGTGTCAACCTAGCCTGGACACTTGGGTGTTACCTTAGGCTGGACACTTGGGTGTCACCTTAGGCTGGACACTTGGGTGTTACCTTAGGCTGGACACTTGGGTGTTACCTTAGGCTGGACACTTGGGTGTTACCTTAGGCTGGACACTTGGGTGTTACCTTAGGCTGGACACTTGGGTGTTACCTTAGGCTGGACACTTGGGTGTCAACCTAGCCTGGACACTTGGGTGTTACCTTAGCTCGGACCTTTAATTGACAGATTAGACTATCTATAGAGTGAGTCAAAAGACGATCTATTAAATAAGTTTATATAAAAAAGGACGTACCTGAATCTATAAAAAAAAATCTCAAAATATTTCGAGACATTGCTTACTCTTTATCAATTTATTGCACAGTAAACTTAATTTACAAATTCTTTTAGATCACATGAAAACAACTTTGTCATAGGTAAATATAGTGTGTCACTCTAGCCTTATAGCTTTAGTACCACCCTTCTCTCTCTCTCTCAATTTTTAATCAAAAGGTTTAACAATTAAGCGTCAATTCTAGCAACGGGTCAACATAATGTATATTCATATTCTCATTATATGCAGCAACTTTACAGTATCACCTGTGGGAGAAAAAGATGAAATTTGTGGCGGAATTCTGAGCAAAATTTACCCTGTTACCCCCTATTTACATAATAGTAACATATAGGTAACCCAGGCTCCTGGAGTGTATCCTTAGATCGCCAACTACCCCCTATTTACATAGTAGTAACATATAGGTAACCCAGGATCCTGGAGTGTATCCTTAGATCGCCAACTACCCCCTATTTACATAATAGTAACATATAGGTAACCCAGGCTCCTGGAGTGTATCCTTAGATCGCCAACTACCCCCTATTTACATAGTAGTAACATATAGGTGACCCAGGCTCCTGGAGCATATCCATAGATCGCCAACTACCCCCTATTTATATAGTAGTAACATATAGGTAACCCATGCTCCTGGAGTGTATCCATAGATCGCCAACTACCTGCTTTTTACATAGTAGTAACATATAGGTAACCCAGGATCCTGGAGTGTATCCTTAGATCGCCAACTACCCCCTATTTACATAATAGTAACATATAGGTAACCCAGGCTCCTGGAGTGTATCCATAGATCGCCAACTACCCCCTATTTACATAGTAGTAACATATAGGTAACCCAGGCTCCTGGAGCGTATCCATAGATCGCCAACTACCCCCTATTTACATAGTAGTAACATATAGGTAACCCAGGCTCCTGGAGCGCATCCATAGATCGCCAACTACCCCCTATTTACATAGTAGTAACATATAGGTAACCCAGGCTCCTGAAGCGTATCCATAGATCGCCAACTACCCCCTATTTATATAGTAGTAACATATAGGTAACCCAAGCTCCTGAAGCGTATCCATAGATCGCCAACTACCCCCTATTTACATAGTAGTAACATATAGGTAACCCAAGCTCCTGAAGCGCATCCATAGATCGCCAACTACCCCCTATTTACATAGTAGTAACATATAGGTAACCCAAGCTCCTGAAGCGTATCCATAGATCGCCAACTACCCCCTATTTATATTGTAGTAACATATAGGTAACCCAGGCTCCTGGAGCGTATCCATAGATCGCCAACTACCCCCTATTTACATAGTGGTAACATATAGGTAACCCAGGCTTTTGTAGTGTATCCATAGATTGCCAACTACCCAGGCTGTCCTGTAATTTAGGAGTCAGTCTTGGTAGCCTTAGTAAACCAGTTCACAAGTGTCTCCAGGCCGGTGTTTGTAGGTTTAACAGGGCAGTACTGTTGAAAGAGGACAACTTAAGGAGTGGAGTCGTCTGGAATCGGTGTAGTTGGAATGCTGGTCAGTTTTAATTAGAAGTTTGTAGCTCTAAGGGTAAAACGGGACACATTCGCTAAATCAGTTTTGAAAGGGACGTCGAGATTTTCCCGACCTGTACCATCTGTAAGGAGGAGACTGCACCTCCCTAAGGCCATTGGGACAACTAAAGAAGACTCATCACAATCCTCAACGAATTTCTACACACAATGTATATAGGCTCTGTATGATACATCATAAAATTATACATGGATAATAAGAAAAAGCAATCTTCTGATCGTGCAACTAAATTGTGCATCATGCCATCTGTCGGAATAAATATAAACTATTCTTATTAAAATAAAAACATAAACCTCCAGGGAAAAGTTTCTTTAAAAAAAAATTATTTAAAAAATCTCGAGCTTTCGGGCAAGTACGCCCTTCTACAGGAGAAAATACTTTATATGATTAATACGTCAATGAAATATGATTTAAAATTAAATAAAGTCTATTTTCCCATCAGATATAGTTTTATGGCGTCGTTATATTGACGACATATTCTGTATATGCCCCGAAAATCAAACCAGGAACATTCTAGAAAGACTCAACAGTTACCATCCTAACCTAAATTTCACTTTTGAAAAAGAAACAAATAATAGCCTGCCTTTTCTAGATATAAAAATTATTCGCATACAGAATCAACTGTTTATTATAAGCCATCCTTCAACCCCGACTATATCCGTTTTTCCTCCTACTGCCCTCTCAGCCATAAAATCAATACCGCAAAGACCTTAACTAAACGTATCCATAGCCATTGTTCACTTCAAACTTTTAAAACAGAAGAAACTCAGAATATTATAAGAAATCTAAAGACTTGTCAATACCCTTTATCATTTATTCTAAGACATTTCTATTGCCCCTCTGAAATTCGGAATTCCCCAATCTATAAATCTATTAGCAGTATTCCTTATTCACCAGTATCTGTTTCTATAGCCCGTCATCTGAAGAAATTTGGAATCAAAACCTTTTTCAGAAACTCACCTAATTTAAATTCTTTACTAAGAAACCCCATAACAAAGAACAATACCATTTATTATCCTTCCAATATTAAGAATGCCATATACTCCATAGAATGCAACGAATGCAAAACCAAATATGTTGGCGAAACTGTCAGACATTTAAATATAAGGATATCAGAACATAAACGAAATATCGATAATCAAGACAGTAGATCTTTAGTATACCAACATATAAGAGAAACAGGCCATTCCTTCTCCCTATCAGAACCAAAGACCCATTACTCCAACATCCCCAATAGACTACAGAGACTAATAATAGAATCCATCATATCCAGAAAGCACAATAGCATCAACAGAAGAATAGATATTCCGGAAATTTATAACATTATATTCCCTGAGCCCAGCCCATAACCCCAAAGTGAAGCACGCGCAACAGAAGCCCGCGTTGATCATGCTTTAAAACAAATGTAAACAGAAAATAGACTTTATTTAATTTTAAATCATATTTCATTGGCGTATTAATCATATAAAGTATTTTCTCCCGTAGAAGGGCGTACTTGCCCGAAAGCTCGAGATTTTTTAAATAATTTTTTTTAAAAGAAACTTTTCCCTGGAGGCTTTATGTTTTTATTTTAATATTAATTCAAGGGATTATTTGATCGAATTATAAACTATTCGTTGATATATATATTTATAATTATTCCAGAATTGGCCAAATAGCCAATCTTTCTTTTTTTGATTAATAATAATAATAATAATAAAAGCTAACCATATGTACACGTTTCGGGTTGTTTGGTCTTCGTCAGTGTGGTGCAGGCTGAAACGCGTAGGTGGTTAGCTTGATTAATTAAGAATGAGTATTTGACCAATTCTGGAATCATTAAAATTCAATGAATAGTTGATATTTTTTTCCGATAGATGGCGTAAGCCATCAGTAACTTCAAGTTGCAAGATCAGGAGATGCCTTTTTATTAATTTATCAACCTGATCTCAGTACAATTTCACTCTTTTGTACTTTTTTTTTTCACACGGAGATAATAATAATAATAATAAAAAATGGATAAAAGTATTTCTAACAAATCCTAAGTACAGATTGTATATATATGCCTAAAGAAGATATTGCAAGAGGTATACACAAAGATTGCTTGAGTGGTCTCTTCAAGATGTTTGTTAGCAAACTGCTCACCTCGACTCCAGGTTTCAAACATTTGACTTCCTATTGGGAACAGTCAAATATTGATTGTGTTGAGATGGCAAGATTGGTTCTTATGACGTTGTTCTGAGCTTGGGCAATCTTTTCTTTGGATTGTAAGGTCTTCTTTCTCTACATGTGTCAGTGTAACGTCTTTAACTTTGATTGTAATACCTCTTCCTTATATTATTGTAGTGTCTTTGTATTCTATTGTAACATTTCTCTGTTAAACGTATTTCTATTAACACTATTGTAACATCTTCAACTTTGATTGTAATGTCACTTCTTTATATTATTGTAGGGTCTTTGTATTTCATTGTTACATTCTACAACAACAAAAAGCCTTTATTCAGTGTCACTGACCCTATACAGGATTCACCAGAGGTATGCATAAGTCATTGTTACATTCATCTGTACAACATTGTAACGTATTTATAGATTATTGTAATGTGTCTTTCCATTGATACTATTGTAACGTTTCTAACTTTGATTGTAATGTCTATTACCTACATTATTGTAATGTCTCTCTTTGTATTCTATTGTAACATTTCTCTATACAATACTATAACGTATTTATAGATTATTGTAATGTGTCTTTCCATTAATACTATTGTAACGTCTTTACATTATTGTAGGGTCTTTGTATTTCATTGTTACATTCATCTGTACAACACTGTAGGTTATTTATAGATTACTAGCGGACGTACCCGGCTTCGCCCGGGTTTTACCTGAGTAAAGGTTTGTCTAATGAATCTCTCAATAAAGTGAACATTTTTTCCCTGTCCCTTGAAAAATACTCGATAAGTTGAATAAAATCAATATTAATTGGTTCCCTCGGTAATTGGAAGTTAAAGGAATAGTATATTGCCTTGGAATTGTATCATTATTCTTGTCTCAAATAAATTGCCGTGTCATCCTGAATTTTGTCTTTCCTAATTTTCTACATTACAAAATCATCGTATCATCATGATAATATTTAGAGCAGATTGTTGAATTATAACAGATAAATTAGAATATTTATCTTGATTATTTTTAGGCGAAAAGTTATTTCAAAAATTTTATTTGCTAGAAACCTTCCCAGTACTATACTAAATAACTTCCCAAAGTTTCATGGTGTTCCAATGAGTGGTTTGGTCAGGCATAAAGGGCAAACAGACACACATACATTCATTTTTATATATATAGATTGTAATACCTTTCCATTTTAACACCATTGTAACATCTATTTTGACAAGAGAGTCGACCTTTGCTTTTTATAGATCAATTTCTTCTAGACAAAATGTCCATCCATAAGACTACATGTTTAAACAAAGTTTGTGTGTGAAAGCAAAAATCACTAAAAGGAATTCCTACTTCGTAACAGAAATCGATGATAACCTATGATATAACCCAGACAATATGACAGGCAATCTAGTTAGTGATATGTCAGAGGGTTTTGATAATCATTTATTATATTACAATAACGTTCTTTTAACAGTAATTTTGATTGATTGTTTTACCCCATTGTTGGGTATTTAGGCTTTCTAACAATGTGGATAGCTATTATATCTGACAGGGGGTGTTCTGAATGTTGAGTGATAAAAAAAGTTAAGTTTTTGACAACTCAATAATTTGATGATTCAACAACAGATAATATGTAATTATGGTGATGTATACGATGCCTCACCCATTAATTAGAGCTATAATAACACCCAGCGCCATCTCTAAGTGATTTTTGATACTATTTTGAGCGAGAAATACAGTAGAGCCTTCCCTTTAACGGACACCTCTCCACAAAGGACATTTTTTATTTGTAAAATTGCCATTTTTACAATTTAGCAACTCTCTGATAAGAGGACATCTCTCCCTAAAGGATACTTTGGCTCTGTAATTAGGTGTTGTTCTTTACAGAGAGGTAGTTCTACTGTAGCAAATCTCTGGTAAGAGGACACCTCTCCATAAAAAAACACTTTGGCTCTGTAACTAGGTGTTGTCCTTTACAGAGAGGTAGTTCTACTGTAGCAACTCTCTGGTAAGAAGACAACTCTCCCTAAAGAACACTTTGGCTCTGTAACTAGCTGTTGTCTTTTACGGAGAGGTAGTTCTACTGTAACAACTCTCTGGTACGAGGACACCTTTCCCTAAAGGACACTTTGGCTCTGTAACTGGGTGTTGTCCTCTACAAAGAGGTAGTTCTACTGTAGCAACTCTCTGGTAAGAAGACACATCTCCCTAAAGGACAGTTTGGCTCTGTAACTAGGTGTTGTCCTTTACAAAGAGGTAGTTCTACTGTAGCAACTCTCTGGTAAGAAGACACCTCTCCCTAAAGGACAGTTTGGCTCTGTAACTAGGTGTTGTCCTTTACAGAGAGGTAGTTCTACTGTAGCATCTCTCTGGTAAGAGGACACCTCTCCCTAAAGGACACTTTGGCTCTGTAACTAGGTGTTGTCCTTTACAGAGAGGTAGTTCTACTGTAGCATCTCTCTGGTAAGAGGACACCTCTCCCTAAAGGACACTTTGGCTCTGTAACTAGGTGTTGTCCTTTACAGAGAGGTAGTTCTACTGTAGCATCTCTCTGGTAAGAGGACACCTCTCCCTAAAGGACACTTTGGCTCTGTAACTAGGTGTTGTCCTTTACAGAGAGGTAGTTCTACTGTATATCCTTTTATAAATAAAACAACTTTTGTGTGTTAAGAATGGTCAAATAAGAACGTGTGATCGATAAGGATATCTGTTTAACTCCTCTTTATTTACCTTGGTGTGTTATGTATATGGAGAATAGAGCAAGGTACACTCATGGACAAAACTTAAGGAAGTTGTACCTTTTACCATGTATATCAGGATTCAGAAAATAACTCTGAAAGATATTACAGTGACCTTTATTGAAGACATACGAGAAAACCAAGTGTGTATACACTTTTGGACAAAACCTAAGGAAGTTGTGCCTTTTAGCATGTATATCGGGATTGAGACAATAACTCTGAAAGATATTACAGTGACCTTTATTGAAGTCACACGAGATAACCAAGTGTGTATACACTCATAGACAAAACTTAAGGAAGTTGTACCTTTTACCATGTATATCGGTATTCAGACAATAACTCTGAAATATATTACAGTGACCTTTATTGAAGACACACGAGATAACCAAGTGTGTATACACTCATAGACAAAACTTAAGGAAGTTGTACCTTTTACCATATATATCGGGATTCAGTCAATAACTCTGAAATATATTACAGTGACCTTTATTGAAGACATACGAGATAACCAAGTGTGTATACACTCATAGACAAAACTTATGGAAGTTGTACCTTTTAGCATGTATATCGGTATTCAGACAATAACTCTGAAATACACTGCGTGACATTGAAAATGGAACACCAAGAAATAGTGGCCAGAAAATTATGCAAATTTCAGGGTAGACGCGCCTAACCGAGTTATGCAAATGATGTAAAATGCGCAGCTCTCGTGCGCACTTGGAGTAAGATATAAGGCAGGAAATTGCAGAAAGGACAGTATTCGTGTCGTTATTTCTTCAAGGAAAATCATTGTAGAAATTTTGTTCTTGTGTCAAAAGACACGTGTAATAACAGAGAATGCCAGGTCATCGTAAACGGAGGCAGTTCAAGCAGACAGACGCTTTTACGAGGGGCATAGTGATCGGACTGAAGAGGGCAGGTTGGTCCATACGTCAAATCGCAGCTGATACACACCTTGGTGCGTCCACGGTGCACCGACTGTGGAGAAGATGGTTGGAACAAGGAAATGTGGCAATTTATAGCAATGTCGGTGCAACCAGAGTCACGTCAGCACGTGTGGATCGGCGTATCCTTCGACAAGCAGTGGCGGCCCCACAAGCCACTTGTACCGCCATCCTGCAACATGTGCAAGACACCCTAGATCATTCCATCTCGACCAGAACCATTTCCCGTCGATTGGTTGCTAATGGCTTGCACTCATGCCGTCCGCTAAGAAGACTGCCATTGACATCACCGAATAGGCGCCAACGTTTGGAATGGTGCCGGGCTAGATCGACGTGGATGACGGAATGGCACAGGGTCGTGTTCTCAGATAGGTCGCGTTTCTGCTTGTCCAGTGATAGTCGCCGTGTACGCGTGTCGACGTGGAGAAAGGTCCAATCCGGCAGCAATTGTGGAACGCCCCACCGTGCGACAACGTGGAATCATGGTTTGGGGCGCAATCGCGTATGATTCCAGGTCACCTTTACTTCGTATTCACGGCACTATGACGGCCCAACGATACGTTGATGATATGCTGCGACCGGTGACACTCCCCTACCTTCAGGGGGTACCCAATGCCCTTTATCAGCAGGATAACGCCCGACCGCACACTGCTCGCATTAGCCAACAAGCTCTGCAAGATGTACAGATGCTTCCCTGGCCACCGTACTCTCCTGATCTCTCACCAATCGAGCACGTCTGGGACATCATTGGACGCCGTTTGCATGCCTTGCCACAGCCGCGTTCAGAAGACGAACTGTGGCAAATGGTTGAGAGGGAATGGAGAGCCATCCCTCAGGACGCCATCCGTACTCTGATTGACTCACTACCTAGACGTGTTGCTGCGTGCATCGCCGTCTGCGGTGGTCCTACTTGCTACTAAGCCGACGCCGTTCTCGCTCTGTATTATGACTATCATTTTGAAATAAAGATCACTTATTGTTCGTCCCTGTCTCTCTCTGTCTGCCGAGTTTCATCACTTTCTGGCCACTATTTCTTGGTGTTCCATTTTCAATGTCACGCAGTGTATATTACAGTGACCTTTATTGAAGACACACGAGATAACTAAATGTGTATACACTCATGGACAAAACTTAAGGAAGTTGTACCTTTTACCATGTATATCGGGATTCAGACAATAACTCTGAAATATATTACAGTGACCTTTATTGAAGACACACGAGATAACCAAGTGTGAACAGCCACGGTGTCCTTAAAGCAGTAGCTATAAATATTTATTGGAGTATATTTTTTGTGTAATTTTGGATTCTTAAAACACACAGACTAACTACAGTAAAATCTGTCATAGACATCGTCTGTCTTGGACGTTTCTCCCTGCCTTAGGAGTCTATTTTAGTGAGAAGCGTTTATTTTTCCAATAATTCACCTGTCTTCGGCGTCTTCCCTTGTCTTAGGTTCTATTTTTAGTGGTATATGTTTATTTAGCATTAATTTATATACCTGTCTTAGCCGTTTTCCCCTGTCTTAGGAGTCAAATTTTAGTGGAAACTATTTGTTTTTCTATTAAATAACCTCTCTTAGGTGAGTGTATCCATTCTTCTTTCTAACGAATTTTCTTTCTCATTACAAAAGGCCTCTATAAATATGTAAAACTAGACGAATGGCCCGGGCAACGCCCGGGTTTTACCCGAGTGCGTATATATTTTAAAAACGTTTTAATTCAAATACTATTCGTTACAATTATAAATTGGCGCCATGGATGTCACTCTTGTGAAACGTCCCGTTCCAAACTGTGTGTTTTTAAAATGTTTTAATTAAAATACTATTCGTTACAATTATAAATTGGCGCCGTGGATGTCTCTCTTGTGAAACGTCCCGCCCCAAACTGTGTGTGTCTTGAAAATATAAAAATTAAATGTGAACGGAAAAATATGTCCAGGGTAGCCTTGTGGTCATGGCATCTGCCCGGTAGCGGAAGGTCGTGGGTTCGATTCCCATCCCATCCCTTTTTTATTTTATCCATTCTGACCAAAATCTATCCGTGAACTTCACGTAGTGAACTTCACACAGACAGAATAAGGCAATTATATAAATAGATAAGTATAATAATAATTATTATTATTATCATTAGATAATGATAATGATCATAATGATGATGCGCGCGTTGATGACCAAAATCAATCCGTGAACTTCAGACAGTGAACTTCACACAGACAGAATAAGGCAATTATATTATGTAAAATATTCTAAATTTTTATCATCATTATTTAATTTGAAGATAGAGGTTGTCAGGCCTTCATTCATATTTCTTTAAAAATAAACACTTCGGCTAGTTAAAGATTTATTCTCTCAACGTTTAAACAAAAATCTTTTGTCTTCTTCAGGAGTAATAAAAATAAAGCATTTGGCAAGGCGTCAAAAGTTATTCTGAGGTTGCAAGGGCAATCAGAACAAATTTTAACACCTTGACAAATGCTTTATTTTTATTTCTACTTGTGATGTAATTATAAATATTCAGAGAATTTTTTTTTTTTTTTAAGAAAGAGTAGTTATCATCATGTTTATGTTTTAGATAGAAACAGCTCGAGTTAGGCTGTAAATAAATAATTGATAAATAAGCCATAAGTTAGGAAGTTCCCTCTCTTAAAAAATAAATATAAATAATTGTTTATCCTGATTCGCATTTCGCAATTCGCATCCTGATTTTTAAAGAAACAAAACACTACTGACGAAGACAAAGGCTTTTTATTGAAACGCTGAGGAAATAAATCTTTAACTGACCGAAGTGTCTATTTTTTAAAAGAAATATTATTTATTTTGAATAGGAAATGATAATTGTAGTGTTTTGTCCTAACCCCATTGTATTCAACGTATTTTAGGAGTCAACCTGTCTTGCGCGAGTATAATTTTACTTGAAATTAAATGGAGACCCCCAAGGCAGGTTTTACCGTATAATAAAATCGAATTCGAAATTCATTAGTAGAAAAGAATGGAAGGGGAAAGTGTGATTGGTTGAGGTAGAGACAACCTCGAAAGTATTGACCAATCAGCGGCTAATTTGCGGCGCGAACTTGACCTGATTGGCTCAGAGGTCATTGGCATGATTGACAGTTAGCAGACGCGTGTGTCGTGATTTCAACATGGCGACCACATCGTTTGGTTTCTTGTCTTCTTAGATATAGCTTTGCTAGATTGTTCTATGCGTTTTATTTTCTCTCTCTCTTTCCAATGACGACTTGTATATATTTTTATATATGTGTATATTTACCAATTATTTTATCTATTTACAGTGGACCCTCGGTTTACGAGCACCTTGGAGTACGAGCTTTTCGCAGTACGAGCAAAATTTTTTGAAAAATTTTACCTCGGATTACGAGTGAAATTTCGCATTACGAGCAACTCGTGATGGTTGCCCGTAATCGTGATGGATGAAAATTCACTGGGATCCCTCCCTTCAGATCAGATTCGGGAAATATGTAAAATGTGGGAAACTGTGCAATTGTTCGTAGCAAGAAGAATTGCCCGAGTTTCAATTATTAAAAATAAGAAATTAGTTTCGCACTACGAGCGTTTTGGAGTACGAGCATGGCTCTGGAACGGATTATGCTCGCAAACCGAGGGTCCACTGTATATCTATTTATTCATATATCTATCATTATTAATCTTATTTATTCATTTTATGTATTTAACTTTATATAATCTTATATGTACATTGTAATAAATCAGTTTCAATTTCAATCTCTCTCTCTATCTTGCCTGAACACAAGATAATTCTGTGTGAATTGCTCAACATTGCCATTGAGCATGTTGGGAACAAAAACTGTACAATAAGCAAGGGTCTGTCCACACTCAGGGCGGCTTGTAGCACATGATCCCGACGTCCCTTTAGAGAAGGCTTCGTCTGGTATAAATATTTTCTGTTTTTATTACAATACTGTATTTTTATTTTTCTCTAAATGTATTATTTTACTATTAATTAGGAGTCTATAAAATTGTTAATTGTCATTCTCTCTTATTTTTTATTATTATAGGAATAAAATTCAGAGGCTTTTAAATAGATAATCTTAGAAAATGGAATTCGAACGCGAGGCCTAGTCTTTCAAATCTAAGATGGAAAACGTTTGAAGATATTTATAAAGAATGAGTCAAAATTTAAATAATTTTTGATATATGAACGTATTTTTAAAAATATTTATTCCATATTCCTCTTTATTTATTAAATTAAAGAATATAAGAAACAAAAGATAATTAAACTTTATTATTTGAAGAACAAAAGATAACATCAACTCGTTTGATGCGCGCGACGGGCAAACAATTTATCTGTTTCTCTTCTTTCTTTTCTTATTTTATATTACAAAGTTTATTACACTTTATAAATGTAATATTTTAAATTATAATACAATATAATGAGGCTTATGATTGTATAACGAAATTTGACAATTATCCCGCATGTGTTTCTTTTGAACGAAAAATCGAAATTTATTTTAAGGAGAAATAACGATTATTTACAACCTTAGGAATGAAGTATGATAGGATGAATTGTGAAAAGTAATGATAAACGGAAAATAAAGTTCGAGGGATGGGAATTATTCTCTTTAGCAAAATATTTTATTAGTAATTACAATAAAACTTACCCCTCCCCCCTGTAGAGACCTTATTTAGCCATGGTCTATGTTTTGGTCTCTTATGGGAGTTTTTACTGTAATTTGTTCACAAGAGTTCTTCGAATGAAAACAATATTCTTGCAATATTCCTCGCGTTCTGTCTTTTAAAACCATTTTTGTAACTATCTAAGGAAGTTGTACCTTTTAGTGTGTATATCGGTATTCAGACAATAACTCTGAAATATATTACAGTGACCTTTATTGAAGACACGCGAGATAACCAAGTGTGAACAAAATATACTCCTTTGAAAAAAAAAAAAAAAAAAAAAACAGACGACCGGCCTCATTAAAGACTTTCCACTTCCTTAATCTCCAACATTTCATGATGAATTCGGTAGCATTATTGCACCAAGTAAGAGATGCGATTAGATTTCTCTTTTATTACTATTATCCCTAGTACACGTGGTACAGGTAAATGATAATCATAGTGGGTAGTTAGCGACTGCTTTTACTGTAAGTACACCACATGTCTACATAGGTAGTAAGCAGTTCGAATTTTGCAATTAGAAGTGTTCTATTGCCTCCGTTTGGTTACTTACGCTCACTGGTGGTGTTTTACTTATGAAAGTATCGGGAGCCATTGAAGCAATAATTTCTTCATAAAAAAAAAAAAAAAAAAGAAGAGCTAATTCGGGATTCGAACCCGTGTCGTAGGTGTCGAAAACTGACGGTTTGTATCATTCCTCCACCGACCCCTTCAAATCCCATCAATATAAAATTGAATCTCAGAATGTCTTCAATATAGATGGAAATTTTTCCGGGAGAATATTGATCTAAAAAGACAAAGATAACCTCTCACGTCAAAATAGACGTCAAAGCTAAATACCATCTATTGACCGTCGCCGCAAACTAGCGGCCTCGGGTCGGTGACAAAGACACAAAGCTAGTGTTATGGCTTTGTCACCGACCCGAGGCCGCTAGTTTGCGGCGACGGTCAATAGATGGCGTCTTGCTTTGACGTCTATTTTGACGGTAGAGATGACCTTAGTCTTTTTAGGTCTTCAATATTGTCACATACCGTAGTTGACAGATTTTTACTTAACAGAGGGCTGCAATAAGAAGAGACACCAGGTACACGCGGTTTCGGCAGTATATATATAAGTTATCGCAAATTTTGTTGCATATTTTATAATAACAATATAAAACTTCAGAAGGATGTTTATTCATATACCAAATGAGGTACATCTCCCTTTGTGGAAAATTCGACCGATTTCATTATTACTCTCTTAAGGATGTTATAAAATCGAAGACGTCCCTGTACTGATAAGGGATATAGCCCCGAAACCATGGTATACAGGTTGTTGGTTTTTTGTCTGAATTTTCTAAAAATGGTGTTGTGGCTTATTCTTTATCATCACCTTTATCTTCTGTATTGAGGTAATAAACCTTATATATCGTTTTTATGCATTTTTTAAAGGAGAGATATTTATAACTACCAAGTTCCTGGAGCACAGAACACCAACTACCCGGGGAGTCCAGTTCACCAGTATGGACTAGTGTTGAGCGTTTTTACTCGCGTCCTGTTTTGATTGCTGAGTTGAACCAGTTGACCAGGAAGTTCCATTCTGAGGTTGAGTCTGGGAGACTGGCCATAGATGTAGGATTGAGGTGGGTCAGTTCAATCAGGATAGCTGTTTGTCTCCTATGTCTTAGGAATACTGGACAGCTGAAGAGAAGATGATCGACTGTCTGTGGCTCTTCTGAACAGTGGATACAGGTAGGGTCTGTTTCGGGATACACATGTGTAATGTCTGCCAGTACATGGCCCGTGAGGATGGTGGTGGTGGTCTCTCCATGGCGGATTTTTGGTAGAAATTTGAGGAGATGGCTTGTAATGGCAGCAATTCTCTTGAGGGATCTGGTCGAATGGTCTTGGGAATATAATAGAGTCTGGAGACGCCGGTTATGTAAATTTCTCTTTTTGCTTATTCATCCAGAATATTTACATATTTGTAAATATAATTCTGTATATAAGGATGTGTAAGTTTAATAAAGGTGTGTCAGTAACAATCGGGTGTTGGTGAATTATTAGTGTCATCAGTGTGTTGTGGGCACTTTTAAGGAATCAAATAGGCTTCGGTTGGAGACCAGAAGAAGTCTGGCAAGAAGATACAGTCAAGCTTTGCTATTTAGATAAGATCAGACATATCCAGGATGCGGCAAGCTTTCTGAGCTTTGTAAGTGAGGCAGTGATCGTATCCGAAACAGAGTCCATAATGAAGAGTTATTTCTTTTGGTACGTATATTAAAACATGGTAATGAGAGACCATTAATCTGTGATTGCAGAGCGAGAAACTGATGCAAGAGCTCCGCGTGTCAAAAAGGATGTCACCTTACTCAAGTCCCAATTATACCCAAGGCCAGGTCAAACTGTGACTTGTGAATTACTTCCTGTAACATCCTCTCTTCCATCTAATTTGCATAAACGAGCGGCGGTCTAACCCAGTCGGAATAACAACCGGAAAATTAAACAGGAAAAAAGGCACCGTTAGAAATTACATACTTGTCTACCATTTGAATAATCTAAAATGGTTTTAAAATACACTCATAGACAAAACTTAAGGATGTTGTACCTTTTACCATGTATATCGGGATTCAGACAATAAAACTGAAATATATTACAGTGACCTTTATTGAAGACACACAAGATAACCAAGTGTGAACAAAACTTAAGGAAGCTGTACCTTTTACCATGTATATCGGGATTCAGACAATAACACTGAAAGATATTACAGTGACCCTTATTGAAGACATTCGAGATAACCAATTGTGAACAAAATTGACTCTGTCTCCTATAAACAAAAGAGACGACCGTCGATATCAAAGACTTTCTATTTACTTAATCTACAACATTTCGTGTTGAATTAGGTAGCATTAAGTACATATAAAGTACAAAAGTACATATAAATAATAAACAAAACGGCTTCTTAAGATGGGTTTATGGTTTTATAGTTTACTTAAGCTTTTTTCGGGTTTCACAAACCCTCCTACAGGAGTTTATGATAAAAATATATGATAAATATTGCTATCATATACTCCTATAGTTGTCCGGTTTGTTTACGTTTACTCCCTAGTACACATGGTACAGGCCATGATAATCATGGTGGGTAGTAGTATGCGACTGCTTTTACTGTAAGTACACCACATGTCTACACATGTGAAAAGCAGTTCGACTTTGCACTTACAAATGTTAAAATTACAATTATATTCTCACAATGAGTGTCTTTTTTTATTTAAAAAACGCTAGCTTTCAAGCGTTCTGGATGCCCTAAAAATTAAAATAGTTAAATTACAAACCAATTCAAAATTTTCAGTTATAAATATCCACGCTGTGCGCATTTGTTTTTTGTAAATATTTCTGGTGGGATAAAGTCGATATTATAGTAAGCCCGTTGAAGAGCGATTAACGCTTGAAAGCTAGCGTTTTTTAAATAAAAAAGATACTCATTGTGAGAATATATTTGTAATTTTAATACTTTTTTCACAATTTTATCATGAATGGAGACTTACAAATGTGCCAGAGCCCCGTTTGGTTACTTGCATTAGCTGGTGGGGTTGGACTTTTTCAAGAATCGGGGTCCATTGGAGCATTTTTTTTTAAACATAAAAAGTGTCCAATGCGGCAATCGAACCCGGGTCGTAGCGGTCGAAAACCAACGGTTTAGACCATTCTTTCACCGACCCCCAGAAGGGTTTGTGAAACCCGAAAGCCTAAGAAAGCTATAAAACAAGAATCTTACTTCAGGAACCCGTTTTGTTTATTATTTATATGTATTGTAGATGTTTATACTTTTCCTCAAATTAAAAATCCTCAATATGGTTTTGTCAATATCAAATCATGATAGACGAAAAGAGAACAGCCTATGAATTACCACTGATCTTAGTATAAAGTCAAAAATGATTATTTCCTATATCACTGATGGAAGATGGTGATATTAAAATGTCATATTTTATAACGTGTTGAGTTTCATGGCCTATTTAGGAACCGTCACCGTTTTTTTTTTTATGATGAATATCATTTTTTTATAGCCGTTTCCTTGAACATAACGGTCGTTTCTTCACTTAATGTTGATTTATATCCCTGGTGTAAATCATACTACAATTATAATTTATGATAAGGTACAATCTGGATTAGAGATTATAAACACACACAATGTAATATGACCAAATCTTCAAACAAATAAATAATGTGTGGTGTTTCGGTAACAGCGTTGTTATCATCTTCAATCCATTCAGTACTTTTGTCTGAAGATGGTAACAACACTGTTACTGAAACGTCACACACTATTTATTTATTTGGTCTTATTACCTTGTGTTTATGGGGGGGTTGGTGGAAGGATGGTCTAAACTGTTGGTTTTCGACCACTACGACCCAGGTTCGATTCCCGCATTGGGCACTTTTTTCTGATAAAAAAAAAATGCTCCAATGGCCCCCGATTCTTGTAAAAGTCTAACCCCACCAGCGAGTGCAAGTAACCAAATGGGACCCTGGCACATTTGTAAGTATAAAGTCGAACTGCCTTTCACATGTGTAGACATGTGGTGCACTTACAGTAAAAGCAGTCGCCTACTTCTACCCACCATGATTTTCATGGCCTGTACCACGTGTACTAGGGATAAGCAAAACAAAACCTTGTATTTATATAACTTATGACTTATCGATTTTACATATGCTATGTTTATATTATGTATCTTTAATCGATTTATATTTGCATAGAAGAAGGCTATTCCCCTCACAGTGTTTACATTTTGACAGCGTGTAGGACATCAATACTATCACAACTATTGATTTCGGAAGATGACCGACTTCTGTACAACGGAATTGTTTGCGATTCTTCGGTCACATAGCACGACGCAGGGGAATGGAGTACAACATACTGACAGGAAAGACGTCTGGGCGACACATACCTGGACACCCACCAACACACTTCGTGGACCAATTAAAGGAACTCACTGGTTTAACGGTCACCGAGATGGTACATGGAGCTCAAGACAGAGATGGCTGGCGTCGTGTTTGGGATGTAATACGTACAGTGGGCCACAACGTTCTATCACGAATAAATGATTGCAATTCTACATTTGGTTATATGATTAGTAAGTAACATTTTTACTCAACTAACAAATGTATTTATTGTTTTAAAAATATATTTTAAGTCAGTTTATAATGTATATACACTCATTGACAAAGCATAAGATAGTGGAAAGTTTGAAATTCTACTGTCCTATAAGCTTATGTCCATAATTTTCTTGAAAACCATTTCTTAGATTCCATCCTTCAGTGTAGCATATAAAAGCAGAATGATCCAATACAGTGTTAGAGCTCTGAGAAGCGGTCTGGTGGATTAAATTGGTGAAACTGCTGGGAGGGTTCACCACTGATGAACCAAGTCCTTCCCAATATATTTTTCATCGCAGTAAGGGCAGTAGAATTTTGTATTATGTATAAAAGAAACATTCGTGTTTTTAAATCCTTTCATTTTATTGTAGAAAGTCTTTAATGTCGCCGGTCGTCTATTTTTATTTTAAGAAGACAGTTGGTTCTTTTACTCTAGATGGCGATCTACCATCTAAAAAGCTCATGTGAGCGTGGTCAAAATATGCCTTTTTTGATTGTAAAGGTCACGATAATATTATCACTGAATAATTATTTTAAATAATCTGTGGTATATCATCATAAATATTTGCATAGTCATCACCCCTTACCATTCTTGTATATTATTACTTGTAAATAAATTCTTAGCAATAGTTTGAATTTTATAAATAAATTATTTTTACTTAAACTTTTGTTATACTCGTTATCACTACCGTGACAACTGGTGGAGAAGCTGGAATATTCCCTCGACGCCCAAGCCGTTAGAAGAAGCCGAAGACTACAAGGACTAGAACCTCAAGAAAACATCGCTATGATCAAGCAAGAGACACAGACAAAAATGGGTGAGTACCATTTTCAACCTTTTAGAAACCCTTCTATTTTTACTGGAGAACGCAACCAGAATCCAGAAAAATGGTTGAAAGAATTCCATCGCGTCGCTCGCTACAACTGCTGGGATGATTCAATGTGCCTCGCAAATGTTTATTTTTTCCTCCAAGGAACAGCGCACAGATGGTACGAAAATGTTGAAGAGAAAATTAATTCATGGGATATTTTTGTGAAAATGTTTTCTCAGAATTTCGGACATCATGTCACCCAAAAAGATCAACTCGCAGAGAACCTCAAAACTCGAGCTCAGGGGAAGGAGGAGACCAGTGATTCTTACATTCAAGATGTTCTCCATCTGTGCAGAGAAGTGAATCCGGCTATGATGGAAAATGAAATAGTTGCACACTTGACGAAAGGAATATCGGAGGAGATATATCAGTCAATCATCATTTTAGACATTGCAAGTATCGATGAGTTCATCAAATGGTGCCGAAAAATCGAGGCTTCAAATAAAAAACGTGTAAAAAAACGTGTAGTATTTGACAGACTACCGAATGTTGCCGCCATCGATTCAGCAGACTCTGAATCAATGGAAGACTTAATCCGACGCATCGTGCGTGAAGAAGTTCATCGCGCACTAAATCCGGAGCCAACTACCCCTGAACCATCTTCTCTGAAAGAAATTATCCGAGAAGAGATTGAAAAAAACGTAGCTGCAATTTCGAAGCCTATTCAAAGGCCTCCGCCACGACAGTCGTACCCCAACCAAACACGTACATTCAACCAGGTTCCACGACGTCAGTACCCCACCCAAACGCCCATATATAACCAGACGCCACCACAACGAAGAACGGATGAATGGAGGACGCATGACAACATCCCAATATGTTTTAATTGCGGCCGCCCAGGCCATGTTAAGCGATATTGTAGAGAACGCCGACAATGGACGCAGAGACCCGAAGGACATGCACCAAGCACCCAAGAACCTCAAATGAGTAACCACCAAGCCATAAGAAGCCAAATCTACCGCAGACAATCGCCGTATCCAAACAGAGGAAGATCCCCAAGACGCCAGTCCATTTCCCCAGGCCGCCATACAAGCCAATCCCCACGCCGCTACAATCTAGAAAAAAACTAAGCGTCGCGTCTTCTTTCGAGGGGGAAGCCGCGGGTGTGAAAAACCCTCCATCGTCGACAGCCGCTAAATTACAACAAAATTATGTCGAAATCATCATTGATGACATTGCATTTTCTGCTCTGGTCGATTCAGGTTCCTCTTTTTCAGTTATCTCTGATGGATTAAGACGACAATTAAAAAAGACCATGTTCAAGGATAGCGGAATGACTCTGAAAGTTGCTGATGGCAAGAATGTTACATCGATCGGCCGATGCACAATCAGCTTGAGCATCAATGGATTGGAACAGCCGCTTGAGTTTATCGTCCTCCCTAATAGTAACCCAAGTATTATCCTCGGATGGGATTTCCTAGAGGCATCAAATGCCGTGATTGATTGTGGACGCGCCGAAATCAGATTGGAAGAGGCCAAAGATGTACTAAATTCACCAGCTTCCATGGGAAAGGTTGTGGCTAGCAGAAGCGTCGTAATCCCAGCCGAATCTACCAAACTAATAAATGTTATGAGTGAAGAGCTTAATGGGCAAAATCAGGTACTTTTTGAACCTTCGAAAAAGGTATTAATAGGAAAAGGGTTAACACTTCCCTGTGCATTATTCAGGCTTTCCCATAATAAAGGAAAACTTTGGATCGTAAATTCTAGCACCACAGCTCAAATAGTCCCTAAGGGAATGTGCCTAGGAAAAATTCAAAGGGTTGAAGAAAATAACTTGACGGCTATTTCAGAATGTTCTGAATTTAATAAGGAGGTGAAAAATGCGAATCATGCCAGTCATGCTGATAAAAGTGACTTTAAATTTTTACAAAATTTAATTAGTGATGATTTATCAGAAGAGCAGCAGTCTCAAATCTTATCAATTTTAAAACGATATGATAAAATATTTGATAAAAATATTGAACCAGTAAAGCAAACTTCAGTAACCAAACATAAAATTGAAACAGAAAACCATCAGCCTATTAAGCATAGACCATATCGAGTCTCCCCTACAGAACGCCAAGCAATCCAAACGGAAGTGGACAAAATGCTAGACGCCGGGATTATACGTCATTCAGAAAGTCCATGGTCATCGCCGGTTATTTTAGTGAAGAAGAAGGATGGTAATTGGCGTTTCTGTGTGGATTACAGACGACTAAACAAAGTTACTAAAAAAGACGTTTACCCACTACCCCGAATCGATGATACACTTGACTCTCTGAAAGGAGCTAAATTTTATTCATCAATGGACCTTCGTTCAGGGTATTGGCAAATTGAAGTCGACGAAGCAGATAGAGAAAAAACTGCCTTTATTACCCCTGATGGACTCTACGAATTCCTAGTCATGCCCTTTGGCCTGTGCAATGCCCCTGCAACATTCGAGCGCATGATGGACAAGATATTGAAAGGCCTGAAATGGACGATGGCCCTCTGTTATTTAGACGACATCGTGGTGTATTCCAAATCGTTCAACGAACATTTACACCGGCTTGAAATCATACTACAATGTCTCGACAAAGCCGAGCTACGCCTCAACCCCAAAAAGTGCCTTTTCGGAACCAAACGAATAAGAGTGTTTGGACACCTCGTCGATAGTAAAGGTATTTATCCCGATCCAGAAAAGATTGAAGCTATCGCCAAGTTTCCGACCCCAAAATCTATAACAGATGTGAGAAGCTTCATTGGCCTATGTTCCTATTATCGTAGATTTATCGAAAATTTCGCTGAGAAAGCTGCTCCTTTACATGAAGTACTCAAAAAAGATAATAAATTCACGTGGAACTCTGACCAACAGGATGCTTTTGATTCCTTGAAAAAAGCATTGATGTCTGAACCTGTTCTTGCCTATTTCGAAGAACAACTGCCAACCGAGCTCCATACTGACGCCAGCGGTTATGGAATTGGAGCTGTCCTCGTACAGATCAACGATGGGAAAGAGCGGCCAGTTGGTTATGCTTCAAGAACTTTATCTAAGGCGGAGAAGAATTACTCAACAACGGAAAGAGAATGCTTGGCCGCAATATGGGCCATCAACAAATTTCGACCGTACCTTTTTGGTCGTGAGTTTGTCATCGTCACTGACCACCACGCTCTTTGCTGGTTATCTAACCTGAAGGACCCGACAGGAAGACTAGCAAGATGGGCTTTAAAACTCCAAGAATACAATGTAACGGTTGTTTATAAAAGTGGACGCAAACACCAAGATGCCGACTGTCTTTCTCGAAATCCTCTCCAACTTGAATCGGAAGAAGCATACAATGATGAGGATGATGATATACCCTCAATAACTGCTCTGACGTGCTTCGAGGCTGAACAAAGAAAAGACCCAAAAATTAGTAAATTGATAGAGGAAACAGAAAGATTTGGTGCCGAATCGAAAGGTTATGAAATGTTAAAAGGAACCTTGTACAAAAAGAATTTCGACCCCCTGGGAAACCAACACCTTTTAGTTATTCCCAAGCACTTACGCTTAGAACTACTGAAAGGTTTACATGACGCTCCCACAGCAGGTCATCTTGGATTTTCGAAGACATATGAGAGAGTTAAAAACAAATATTTCTGGCCAGGACTTCTCCGGGACATACGGAAGTATGTCGCTCATTGTAAAGAGTGCCAAAGAAAGAAACAATCAACTCAAAAGCCACCCGGACTACTTAAAGCCATACCTCCTGCAACCTCCCCTTTTCAAAGAGTTGGAATGGACCTCCTTGGAAGATTTCCCAAGTCTGATACTGGTAATAAATGGATCATAGTCTGTACTGACTATCTTACTCGATTTGCCGTTACTAAAGCCTTACCCACAGGGGAAGCAAAGGAAGCAGCCAAGTTCTTAATGGAAGATGTTGTTCTCAAGCACGGAGCCCCCAGAGAAATCATCACGGACCGAGGACGAGTATTCCAATCCAAGTTGATTGCGGAACTCACCAATCAATGCTCGTCGATACATCGGTTCACGACAGCGTATCATCCCCAGACGAATGGACTGACGGAGAGGTTAAACAAAACCTTAGCCAACATGATCGCTATGTATGTAAGTGTTGAACAGAAGGACTGGGACGTAATCCTGCCCTACGTCACGTTCGCCTACAACACCGCAAAACAAGATACGACAGGTTTTACCCCTTTTAAACTGATTCATGGACGCGAAGTCGAAACAACTGTAGACACTCTTTTCCCAAATCCGCATGAAGATCTCCAAGAGGATTACAGTCAGAAGATTGCCTCACGAGTCGAAGAGACTAGGCAGCTAGCAAGATTAGAAACCTTGAAAGCCCAAGAAAAGGACAAGGCTAGATATGACTCAAAGCACGAGGCAATGGATTACAACGTTGGTGACCTGGTATGGATTTTCATCCCGATAAGAAAGGTGGGACTCTCAGAAAAACTAATGAAAAGGTACTTCGGGCCATACAGGGTTACTCGGAAACTCTCTGACGTGACCTTCGAAGTTGAACCTGTGGACCAACCAACCAGGAGACGCCAAACAAGAGACCTGGTCCATGTACTGAGAATGAAACCCTACCATGACCCTGAGGACCAAGCTGATCTGTTCAAGTGATAATTACAGCGGGACGCTGTTCATCTAGGAAGGGGGCAATATCACTGAATAATTATTTTAAATAATCTGTGGTATATCATCATAAATATTTGCATAGTCATCACCCCTTACCATTCTTGTATATTATTACTTGTAAATAAATTCTTAGCAATAGTTTGAATTTTATAAATAAATTATTTTTACTTAAACTTTTGTTATACTCGTTATCACTACCGTGACAATATCTTTCAGAGTTATTATCTGAATCCCAATATACATGGTAAAAGATACAACTTCCTTATGTTTTGTCCATGAATGTATATACTTTTGATAAAAAAAGGAAAGAAACAAATACAATTTGTAAAAAATTGCGAGGGGGAAAAACCTTGAAA
>CP092863.1:143042980-143079317 GCA_030710605.1 Cordylochernes scorpioides
AAATGGCGGAATAAGTAACGTCTTAGATGACATCATTTCCATATTTGCATATGTTAAGGATTCCTGGGTGCAGCAACGGGGGTGTTACACCATTAATTAAGAAAAAAAAAGTTACAAGATTCATTTTAAAATCATAAAATACAGATTTTTCTAGGTCTCTGTGTTAAAGGACATGCTAGCCCAAAATCTCGAGAAATAAAAAATTGTAAAAAGAAACCAAACCCTAGACTTATATATATATTTTTGCTTATCCCTAGTACTCGTGGTACAGCCATGATAATCATGGCGGGTAGTTAGCGACTGCTTTTAATGTAAGTGCACCACATGTCTACACATGTGAAAAGAAATTCAACTTTTGCAATTACAAATGTGCCAGAGTCCCGTTTGGTTACTTGCATTCGCTGGTGGGGTTGGTCTTTTGTAAGAATCGGGGACCATTGGAGCATTTTTTTTTATTATAAAAAGTGCCCAATACGGGATTCAAACCTGGATCGTAGCGGTCGAAAACCAATGGTTTAAACCATCCTTCCACCAAGTATGGACAATAAGAAACTAAGACTGAACCAACTTTTATTTCCATTAAGCCGAAAAGTGGAAGAAAACAAAGAATAAATGCACTTCAAATATCAAGAAAGTCAGGAAAACCTTTCCAAAAACACACACACATACAGCTTTATTAAGACCACCGGTCTTATACAGATTCACCGCTGGAAGAAAACATAGATAGAGCTCCTATACTCCAGGCAGCACAGAACCCAACAACAGCCTCCAGGTCCGACACATGTCCAGTGGCCACACCGTACTGAAAAGACAAGTGTGGCATCAGCCACGTTCTAGTCTTCACTTTCCTCATCCAAATGGACCACGACATTCGGAGTTCTATTAATCTCCTCCGAACGGTGACTGCGGCCTAAAACCTTTCTAAAACGAATATCCCCAAAACCCCAAGATTCCGGGGACCTAGAGATATTAATACCCTATCATTATTGTTATATAATTGTAAACGAAGCATTGTAAATAACACAACCAATTATTGTAAATATGATCAACTAAAAGAAAAAAAAAAGTTTTTCCTTATCGTGCAACTGAAAGTTGCATAAATAATATATTATTAATCAAGAATGTGTATTTAGCCAATTCTGGAATAATCAAATATCAACAAATACAGTAGAACCTCCCTGTAAAGGACAACACCTAATTGCAGAGCTAAAATGTCCTTTAAGGAGAGGTGTCCTCTTACCAGAGAGTTGCTACAGTAGAACTACCTCTCTGTAAAGGACAACACCAAGTTACTGAGCTAAGGTGTCCTTTAGGGAGAGGTGTTCTCATACCAGAGAGTTGCTACAGTAGAACTATCTCTCTGTAAAGGACAACACCAAGTTACTAAGCCAAAGTGTCCTTTAGGGAGAGGTGTCCTCTTACCAGAGAGTTACTAAATAGTAAAAATGGTAATTTTGCAAATGAAAACTGTCCTTTATAGAGAGGTGTCCACTAAAAGGAGGTTCTACTGTAGTTGATATTTATTCCGATAGATGGCGTAAGCCATCAGCAACTTTCAATTGCACGATAAGGAGAAGCCTTTTATTCTTTCTTATTTTATACACCTTATCCCAGTATAATATCAATTTTGTACCATTTTTTAATATGATCAATTAGGTTGTTCTTTTTAAGTGGTACCTAATAAAGTTATTAGAACTAGATAAGAAGTGTGTATAGGTACTCACATGGTGCATCATAATATAAATGTTCTTATAAATGATTCAATTTGATATTTGCGGAAGAGCGATTACTCGAAGCATATTATATATTTATAAATGTATGTAATTCTGCTATCCTCAAAGCTTATGTCCATAGTTCATCTAAAATACCCATTACAAGAGTCTACCATCAGTATCACTATAAAAGGTAGATCGAAAAATACAATATAACAGCGGTATTGTAGATTAAACTGGCGAAACCCCTTGGAGGGTTTACCACTGATGAGCCAGGCCCTCCTATTATTTTTTCCATTGCAGTAAGGGCAGTAGAAATTGTTTAATATCAAAAAGAATCTAACGCGTCTAAAATAGAGTTTCGAATTTACATAGGTACTTACATGTTTCCGTATCCCCGGTAGCACGACGAGAAAGGCCAGTAGTAAGGTACCGAAGCAGAGAAGTACCAGAACCACCTGGGGATCAGCTATAGCAGGTATACGGTTGTGGGCTTTGTAGAGAGGGGGACCACTAGGCCTGGAGAACGGATCGTGGTCGGACATGGTGTGAGCGGCACTAGGAGCCGGCCAAGGTTGCCGCGGAGGATGGCGCAATTTCCCGGTGGTCCCGTGATACCTACAATACTGTACTGCTTTACTTAGCTTAGCATCTGGATACGTATATTCGTCTTTACGTAACTCATTCTCCTTTTTTATTATCCATAATACGGTCATGGTACCTCAGTTGGCTGGTAGTGTGATCATGGTACATCGACCGATTTGATCTGCTCCATTGAAAAGACGCCACCACCATATCTATAGTAAACTCAGTACAGACTATGATAATCATAGAGACTAGTAGATATGACTGCTTTTACCCTAAGTTCACCACAGGTTTATACACTCGTATATACACTCATGGACAAAACTTAAGGAAGTTGTACCTTTTACCATGTATATCGGGATTCAGACAATAACTCTGAAAGATATTACAGTGACTTTTATTGAAGACACACGAGATAACCAAGTATGTATACACTCATGGACAAAACTTAAGGAAGTTGTACCTTTTACCATGTATATCGGGATTCAGACAATAACTCTGAAATATATTACAGTGACTTTTATTGAAGACACACGAGATAACCAAGTGTGTATACACTCATGAACAAAACATAAGGAAGTTGTACCTTTCAGCATGTATATCGGGATTCAGACAATAACTCTGAAAGATATTACAGTGACTTTTATTGAAGACACACGAGATAAACAAATGTGTATACACTCATGGACAAAACTTAAGGAAGTTGTATCTTTCAGCATGTATATCGGGATTGAGACAATAACTCTGAAAGATATTACAGTGACCTTTATTGAAGACACACGAGATAAACAAATGTGTATACACTCATGGACAAAACTTAAGGAAGTTGTATCTTTCAGCATGTATATCGGGATTGAGACAATAACTCTGAAAGATATTACAGTGACCTTTATTGAAGACACACGAGATAAACAAATGTGTATACACTCATGGACAAAACTTAAGGAAGTTGTACCTTTTAACATGTATTTCGGGATTCAGACAATAACTCTGAAATATATTACAGTGACTTTTATTGAAGACACACGAGATAACCAAGTGTGTATACACTCATGAACAAAACATAAGGAAGTTGTACCTTTCAGCATGTATATCGGGATTCAGACAATAACTCTGAAAGATATTACAGTGACTTTTATTGAAGACACACGAGATAAACAAATGTGTATACACTCATGGACAAAACTTAAGGAAGTTGTATCTTTCAGCATGTATATCGGGATTGAGACAATAACTCTGAAAGATATTACAGTGACCTTTATTGAAGACACACGAGATAAACAAATGTGTATACACTCATGGACAAAACTTAAGGAAGTTGTATCTTTCAGCATGTATATCGGGATTGAGACAATAACTCTGAAAGATATTACAGTGACCTTTATTGAAGACACACGAGATAAACAAATGTGTATACACTCATGGACAAAACTTAAGGAAGTTGTACCTTTTAACATGTATTTCGGGATTCAGACAATAACTCTGAAAGATATTACAGTGACCTTTATTGAAGACACACGAGATAAATAAATGTGTATACACTCATGGACAAAACTTAAGGAAGTTGTACCTTTTAACATGTATTTCGGGATTCAGACAATAACTCTGAAAGATATTACAGTGACCTTTATTGAAGACACACGAGATAAACAAATGTGTATACACTCATGGACAAAACTTAAGGAAGTTGTATCTTTCAGCATGTATATCGGGATTGAGACAATAACTCTGAAAGATATTACAGTGACCTTTATTGAAGACACACGAGATAAACAAATGTGTATACACTCATGGACAAAACTTAAGGAAGTTGTATCTTTTAACATGTATTTCGGGATTCAGACAATAACTCTGAAAGATATTACAGTGACCTTTATTGAAGACACACGAGATAAACAAATGTGTATACACTCATGGACAAAACTTAAGGAAGTTGTACCTTTTAACATGTATTTCGGGATTCAGACAATAACTCTGAAAGATATTACAGTGACCTTTATTGAAGACACACGAGATAAACAAATGTGTATACACTCATGGACAAAACTTAAGGAAGTTGTACCTTTTAACATGTATTTCGGGATTCAGACAATAACTCTGAAAGATATTACAGTGACCTTTATTGAAGACACACGAGATAAACAAATGTGTATACACTCATGGACAAAACTTAAAGAAGTTGTACCTTTCAGCATGTATATCGGGATTGAGACAATAACTCTGAAAGATATTACAGTGACCTTTATTGAAGACGCACGAGATAACCAAGTGTGAACAACCTCTGTCTCCTTGAATAAAACAAACGACTGGTGATATCAAAGACTTTCCACTTCCTTAAATTTTGTCCATGATTGTAGAAAGCAGTTAGACGTTTCACTTAGAAATGTGCCAGAGTCCCGTTTGCTTACTTATATATACTTACTAGTGAGATTAAATTTTTGTAAGAATCGGGGGGCATTGAAGCAATTTTTGTAATTCAGAAAAAAGTTCCCAATACGGGGATTCGATCCCGGATTATCGCTGTTAGATTGCGACAGTTTATACCAATCATCCACCGACAATATTGCGCCTGGTTGATTAATGAATAAATAAAAACTATTTTCCAGGCCTATAACTACCATCACAAAATTGGAGAGGAGTGGACTTCAGGAATTGGTTTAACCATGGAGATAAGCACCACTACCATAAATAAAGAATAAAAATGTCTATTTGAGCAGTCAAGATATGTTTATTATTATTTATTTAAGTAACCCAGGTTCCTTGAGCGTACAGAAGTCGCCAACTACCCGTGAGATATGTTTATATTTTCACTTGTGTAGGCGCCATCCCGACCAGAGAGCCACAGATAAACAGATTATAAACGCACAGAATATAGAATCCGAGCTCCCCAGTAGAAGGAATACCCGGAAGACGACGGTACTCTCTGTTATATTTGTTGTTCATTATTATGATTTTGTTCTAATAAACACTACTAAATTATTTCATTGGATCCTCTCTTTCTTTTTCCCAGTAAGAAACGCCTACGGAAGCCAACAGAAATTCAGAAGTGGGATAGTCCTGAAGAAAATTGAAGATTCACTGGAATAATTTGGAAACGAGAAGGACGTGGCGCGGTGACCGATCAACGTAAGAGGAGTTGCATGGTATGTACGAAATTTAATTACCTATTCCTAAAAGTATTATTACAAGTCACCTCGGTAAAATATTATTGCAAAATCATCTCGATAAGAAAGTATTTTAAAGTAAGCATTTTAAAGTAAAGTGAAGTATTTTAAAGTAAGCATTTTAAAGTAAAGCGAAGTATTTTAAAGTGAAGTATTTTAAAGAAAGTATTTTAAAGTAAAGTGAAGTATTTTAAAGTAAGCATTTTAAAGTAAAGCGAAGTATTTTAAAGTGAAGTATTTTAAAGAAAGTATTTTAAAGTAAAGTGAAGTATTTTAAAGTAAGCATTTTAAAGTAAAGTGAAGTATTTTAAAGTGAAGTATTTTAAAGAAAGTATTTTAAAGTAAAGCGAAGTATTTTAAAGAAAGTATTTTAAAGTAAAGTGAAGTATTTTAAAGAAAGTATTTTAAAGTAAAGTACAGTATTCTAAAGAAAGTATTTTAAAGTAAAGTAAAGTATTCTAAAGAAAGTATTTTTAAAGTAAATTGAAGAAACAAATAAAAAGTATTATCGCAAAGTATCGCGGTAAAAAGAAAAAAAAAAGGTATTGTCTCAAAATTACCAAAGAAAAGTTGATTTCGTTGAAAGAAATAATTGAAACAGTACGTATCTGGTTTAGTCAGTTTATTTGTTTATTTAAAAAAAAAAACTTTGCCTTGTTTATTTTTCCTTTTGAAAAACATGACTTACTTAGCGAAAGTAAGGAAATGCGATTTGAGCAAGTTGGCGTATGAACTCGGCGAGGTAGTACCGCCAGAGAGCAGGATCGTCGACTTAAAACGCCTTATCCTGAATAGTCAATCTTACGAAGAAGAATTCGCAAAGCAACTGTTGGAGACTCTGATCGAGGAACGGGAACAAACAGAACGAGCAGAACGGGAGCGAATGGAACAAACAGCACAAACAGAGCAAGCAGAACGTATAGAACGGGAACGAATCGAGGATCGGAAACGAATCGAGGATCGGGAACGAATCGAACGAAAAGAACAAATGGTAATGGAATTCGAGCTTGAGAAGCTGCGCATCCAGACTACACGCGGAAACAACGATACGTCTCGAAGTACCAGCAATGACGCACATTACGAGATACGTAAACTGATGCCCAAGTACGAGTCGAAGGACAATGATTTGAGTTTTTACCTAATTCTTTTCGAAAGACAGGCAAAGCGACTAGGATTGGATGAAGACCAATGGGCGTTCAGCCTCCTAGGATTGCTACCTTACGAAATGACTCAATTAACCGCTCGGGAAACAGAAGAACAAAGCGGCGATTATAGGTTCGTGAAAAGGTTGCTCCTAAAACGGTACAAGTTGAGCCCCGAACAATTCAGACAAAAATTCGAGAAGCACGAGAGATCTCAAAAGGGTTCCTGGAGAGACTTCGCTTTCGAATTGCGAGGATATTTCAACGAATGGATCGAAGGAATGAACGTGGAAAATTTCGACACCCTAAAGGATTTGTCCGTCACTAACCAGCTAAAGAAAAAAGTTCCAAATGTGCTGCGTAATCATCTCATTGACGATTGGACCAAGTTAAACAACCCAGATGAGTTGGCGGATAAACTGGACGAGTACGAAAATGTTCGCACCGAGATGGGACCTCCGCATTGGAATGCGAAACACCTCATACCACCGTCGTTTCAGCAGAAATCTGCGAGATTCCCCAACCAAAGCGAAGTTAAAGAGACTAAACAAGGAACGAATGTTTCGGGTCAAGACGCTGCAAGGAACGAAATCAGTGAAACGTACCCTAACACCTTGAGGAGAATGGTCAACCGTGCAATCAGAAACGACAAGGGAGAACCGAAGTGCTTCAACTGCAATCAGTTTGGACACATTGCCAGAGACTGCCCAGCACCCAGGACTACGTTGACATGCCGAGGATGCGGTCAAACGGGACACAAGGAAAGGAATTGCACAAGACCCAAAGAAGGACTAAAAGTAGCCAACCTGGAAGTCGAAGGACTGGAGACTGTCCCGCCAGATGTATATTTGAAGGATGTCAAGATCGACAACAAGGAAACCGTGAAGGCAATGATAGACACCGGGAGCAGCAGTTGTCTAATGAGAGAATCGGTCGCAAGGAGGATCAGCGTCGACATCGAACCAGACTCGACTAGTCTGTACGGCATCGGTAACCAGACTGCACCAGCTGCCAGGACCGTTGGGAAGACGACAGTCGACCTGGAGATTGATGGCGTAGTCGGAAAAGAAATCACTGTATTCATTGTTAACGATGATGCCCAACCTTATGACCTACTAATTGGAAGAACATGGACAGATCTGCCCTACGTATCCTTCGCGAGAATCGGTAAGCAACTGCATATTGGCTATTCAACCGAATTTCCGTTTGCTAATCTGCAAGAAGAAATCAAGTCGCGTCGCATCGAACTGAGAGCAACCGAAACTGTTCAGTTGGAGAGCGACTCCATTAACTTTACAAGTGCAATCACAGACGAGGTAAAGGACGGATATGTATTGTTCACAGGAGTAGATGACGCCTGTGTCGATTCCCTATTGGAAGTGGTCGACGGAAAGACGACCGTACCCATCATCTCAGCTGGCAAGGGCAAGTTGAGAGTAAGGAAGAACCAATGTGTAGGGCGAGTTGAACTACTGAACCTTGATGATATTGTTGTTAACCTGGACGTCGCAGAGGATTCGTTTCAGACTAAAAATGAAGAGAAGAGGGAAGGACAAGACCAAATGAAACGTAAGCGCCCCATACTGCCTGAGGACATCAACGTCAATCATTCTCTGACTTCGAAAGAGAGACAAGAAATCCTAGATGTAGTAAACGAGTATAGAGACTGTTTCGCTCTTGGCATGGAGGAATTAGGGTGCACCGATGTCACCAAGATGGACATTAAGGAGGTTGATGGAAGCAAGCCAGTCTGTCTGAGACCGTATAAGACGACTGCAAGTGAACGCGAAGCAATCAGGGAGATTGTCAGAGAGTGGAAGGACAATGGAATAGTCACGGAAACTAGATCACCCTACGCTAGTCCCGTCCTACTTGTGAGGAAGAAAACTGGAGATCATCGTCTGGTGGTAGATTATAGGAGACTCAACATTCAAACAGTTAAGGACAAGTTCCCATTACCAAGGATAGACGACCTTCTGGAAGGCCTAAGGAATGCGAAATTCTTCACCACTCTGGATCTGGCGCATGGATATCTGCAGATACCACTGACCGATAAGGCAAAATTAAAGACAGCATTCATCACCCCAGATGATACAGGTCAATTCGAAAGGATGATTTTTTGACTCGCCAACGCACCAGCTGAATTCCAAAGACTGATGCACACTGTCCTAGGTCCGCTGCTGAACAAGAAGGCATTCTGCTATCTCGACGACGTGATTATCCCGGCAAAGGATTGGCGGGAGATGATCGAAAGGTTGAGGGAAGTCCTCGAAAGAATAAGATCAGCGAAGTTGACACTGAAACCCTCTAAATGTGAGTTCGGAAGGAGGGAAGTTGAGTTCTTAGGGTATGTCATCAGTACAGGCGGACTTAAGCCAGGCCCAAGAAAGATCAAGGCGATAGAAGAATTTCCAGAACCCAAGAATGTCCACGACATACGACGCTTTCTGGGACTGACGAACTTCTTCAGACGATTTGTAAAGGACTTCGCGAGGAAAGCAGAACCGCTAAGCAGACTTACGAAGAAAGGTTCACAATTTGAATGGAAGGAAGAACAGCGAAGGTCATTTGGAGGACTACGAAAGGATCTGGTCGAATATCCGGTACTAGCTCATTACAACCCTGAACTCAAGACAGAAGTACATTGCGATGCGAGTGCTGAGGGATTAGCAGGAATGGTGCTACAGATGGACGAAGACTGCAAATGGCGCTTGGTCTACTGTGTGAGCAAGAAGACAACAGAGGCCGAGAAGATGTACCACTCAAGCAAATTGGAGCTGATGGCGATAGTGTGGACCTTGGATCGACTACGTCAGTTCCTCGTAGGAATCAAGTTTACAGTGGTTACAGATTGCCAAGCACTGGTCTACATGAACGCGAAGAAGACTACAAATCCTCAGATAGCGCGATGGTACAATCTGATTCAGGAATACGATTTCGAAATTCGACATAAACCAGGGGAGAAGATGGCCCACGTAGACGGAATGAGTAGAGCTCCAGTCGACGACCCTAGAGACACGATGGAGGAAATCGTGGAGAAAAACCTTGAAGTGTGCCTCACAATCACACTGGAAGAACAAATCTTGATGATTCAGCATTCCGACCCTGAATTGAGAGACCTGATCCAGATCTTTCGAAAGGACCCGTGTGATAGGACAGTAGGAGAACAAAATAGAATTAACGACTACAGCTACAAAGGAGGCAGACTTTTCCGCATGGTGAAAAATGGAGAAGAGGAACGAGCCCTGTATGTTATACCCAAAAGTATGAGGAAAAGCTTAGTTGTCAAATTCCATGATCTAATGGGACATTTTGCGACTGATAGGACTGTCAACAAAATTAAGGAATTGTACTGGTTTCCTTCAATGAAGAGGTACGTTCGACGCCATGTGGCTATGTGTCTCGAGTGTCTATTTAACAAAGTTCCCGGTGGAAAACAACAAGGCTTCCTACATCCCATTAAGTCAGGCAAGAGACCGTTTTCCATCGTACACATGGACCACGTAGGCCCCTTCGTGAGAAGTACAAAAGGTAACCAGGAACTTTTAGTGATTGTCGATAATCTGACAAGATTTGTCCGATTAAGCCCTGTAAGGAATACATCGACGCAGAACGTCCTGAAGGTAATGAAAAGTTTTGTGAATGATTTCGGACTACCCGACAAGATCATCAGCGACAGAGGGTCATGTTTTACCTCAAGGCAATTTGAAGAATTCTGTCGAGGAAATGGAATACATCATACTCTGAACTCTACGAAACATCCGCAAGGGAACGGGATGGTCGAAAGAGTGAACCGAACAGTATTGTCCACTATAGCAACCAGTATCGAGGATCCGCGATGGAAGTATTGGGACCTGAAGATCAAGGAGGTAGAGCGAGACCTGAACAATGCGGTGAACAAGACGACGAATAAAACACCGTTCGAAACACTCCACGGCTATTCCCCTCGATTCCACGATGGGATACTTAGAAGATTAGCCGACGAAGACGTGGACCCATGGACCGAGCCGGATAGAATTCAAGAGAGTGTGAGATCCCAAATTGAGAACAAACAAGAAATTATGAAGACATACTACGATAAGAAGAGGTGCCGTACAATCCAATTCGAAGTAGGAGAAATTGTAGTGATGAGGCATGTACCCAAAATGACGGGTGAACCAACCAAGGCACAACCCAAATATCGAGGACCTTTGATAATTACCGAGGTTCTGCCAAGCGACACGTATAGAGTGACTCAGTTAAGCGAAAGAACCAGTGGACGGTTCTACACGACAACGGCCCATATCAGTCAACTGAAGTCTTGGCACAGTGAAGAAGATGACTCAGCTACAGAAGAAAGTCCGGACGAGGAGCCAGAAGTAGAAGATACCCCCCGACGCAACCCACGACGTTCCTGCAACGCAAGGTTCAATCGAGGACGATTGAAATCCAGGAATGGCCGAATGTAGGCGCCATCCCGACCAGAGAGCCACAGATAAACAGATTATAAACGCACAGAATATAGAATCCGAGCTCCCCAGTAGAAGGAATACCCGGAAGACGACGGTACTCTCTGTTATATTTGTTGTTCATTATTATGATTTTGTTCTAATAAACACTACTAAATTATTTCATTGGATCCTCTCTTTCTTTTTCCCAGTAAGAAACGCCTACGGAAGCCAACACTTGTTACAATAAAACATAGGTTAATGATGATTTTCTTATTTTTCATTAAATATTCTCTCAAGCTTTTCGGGTACTGTGAACCCTTCTACTGGAGAATTTTTAACGAAAAAAAAGTTTTTATTATTTTATTTTTATTTTTTACCTTTTTTTCGTTTATATACTCTTAAAGAAAGGTTCAAACTACCCGAAATCTTGCGAGAATCTATTATATATATAAAAGTCAATGTATGTATATATGTTTGTTGGCTATACATGTTCACAATACGTAACTAATCTGACTGAAATTTTAACAGGACATAGAGAAAAATCTGGAAGAGATATTTGTCGCATTTTTAGCCAAGGATAATTGATATTGACCAAGTTCTGAGCAAAAATAATTGTTTTTACTCAATAAATATCATATATATCTTTATTTAAAAAATCAGAAAATATCCATTCTCAACTGAATTGATTTTTATGGAATATTTATATATAAATGTTCTTCATTTATTTATTTATTATTAAATCAGACGCGATATTCCCAAAAGGGATGCTTACGTCAAGAAACAACACTAAGATACTATATTACATAAACAATTGAATAATTACATGGTTTGAGTAGAGTTTAAAGAAGAAAAGAAAGGAAAGTAAACTAAAATCATTAAAATTTTACACTAATAAATTTACTGGCAATGTGTTTCTTTTAAATATCATCAAATATTATCTCTACAGACCTTACTGCAATGATATGAGTTATAGAATGAGAGGGCTTGGCTCATCAGTAGTGAACCCTCTCAGCGGTTTCGCCAAATTAATCTCTAGACCGCTCTACTATTGTATTGGATTGGTTTGGAGTATACCCTGTACTGATGAGCCAAGCCCTCTCATTCAATAACTCATACCATTGCAGTAAGGTCTGTAGAGATAATATTTGATGATATTTAAAAGAAACACATTGCCAGTAAATTTATTAGTGTAAAATTTTAACGATAGATGGCAATTAAATTTAATTTACTAAACTAAAATCATGCTTGAATTTACAACCAGCTAATGAAATAATGTTCTTCATACAAATCCATTCAGTAGAGAGAGTATGTTATTCGGAGAAAATATTTTCAATCAAATATTAATTAGGATAACTTTCACTCGAGTAGAACCCGGGCGAAGCCGGGTACATCCACTAGTCTATATATATATATAAAAATGAATGTCTGTCTGTCTGTACTCTATAGAATCAAAAACCATACATCCAATCGCCGTGAAAATTTGGGATATTATTAGGTATATCCCCGGGAAGGTTTTTGAAAAATAATTTCTTGAATACTTGAATATCCTTAGAGTTATTTTCAGATTTGTATATTTAACTCGCAAGCAGCGCCACCATTGCGACGATGATAACAAGTTTTTTTATCTATAAGTTTTATTATCACTAAGTTTATTATCTTAAAGATTATTTATCAAAAGTAAGATTATCTCAGGATGACACGTCAATTTATTTGAGACAAGAATAATGATACAATTCCAAGGCAAAGATACTATTCCTTTAACTTCCAATTACCGAGGGAACCAATTAATATTGATTTTATTCAACTCAGCGAGTATTTTTCAAGGGACCGGGGGAAAATATTCACTATAGATAAAACGATGATTTTGTAATGTATAAAATTAGGAAAGACAAAATTCAGGATGACACGGCACACAGGAACCGGGAAAAAATGTTCACTTAATCGAGAGATTCAAATTTACGAGTTTCAAATTATCAAAATATATCTTTTTTTTTATAAGTTTATAGAAAATTGTTTTAACAAATGTTCGTTAGACAAACCTTTACTCGGGTAAAAACCGGGCGAAGCCGGGTACATCCACTAGTATTTAATAATAAATTAAGAAACTCATATCCTCGGAGGCTTCGTTTTATTGAGATTTAAATTTCAGAAGATTCTTCCGATATTTTCACAATGGTCAAATACATTCAATTAAAAACCTTCAACTTTTCTCTCTACCTTGTGTGATTTTGTAACAATTCCAACCACTCCTTCCTTTTAAGAAAGAACTTACCATTGTAAGAGAAGGTAGTCTATTGTTTTCCTACTTACCCTCGGGTTTTTTTTACAAACTTGTCAAATTGTAAAGGGCAACCACCGTGTAGATATTCAACCTTCACCAACTTCCTGATGTTGCCTTATACATGGACACAGAAACATAATAGTACACTGTGAAATATTGTTGGAAATTTTTCCCAAAATTTTCCATTACAGATGAGTGGGCATAATGCGGTGGCTAGGCTTTGGGGAAGAAAGGAATAGGACGGATCCAGGTCAGGCTGCACGGTAGAGTGGAGGGAGATATGGAGAGACCATGTGACCCACCCTCAGTAGAGGGAGATATGGAGAGACCATGTGGCCCACCCTCAGTAGAGGGAGATATGGAGAGACCATGTGGCCCACCCTCAGTAGAGAAAGACACTGAAGGAGGGAGATATGGAGAGACCATGTGGCCCACCCTCAGTAGAGAAAGACACTGAAGGAGGGAGATATGTAGAGACCATGTGGCCCACCCTCAGTAGAGGGAGATATGGAGAGACCATGTGGCCCACCCTCAGTAGAGGAAGATATGGAGAGACAATGTGGCCCACACTCAGTAGGGGAAGGCACTGAAGGAGGGAGATATGGAGAGACCATGTGGCCCACCCTCAGTAGAGGAAGGTACTGAAGGATGGAGATATGGAGAGACCATGTGGCCCACCCTCAGTAGAGGAAGGCACTGAAGGAGGGAGATATGGAGAGACCATGTGGCCCACCCTCAGTAGAGGAAGGCACTGAAGGAGGGAGATATGGAGAGACCATGTGGCCCACTCTCAGTAGAAGAAGACATTGATGGAGGGAGATATGGAGAGACCATGTGGCCCACCCTCAGTAGAGGAAGGCACTGAAGGAGGGAGATATGGAGAAACCATGTGGACCACCCTCAGTAGAGGAAGGCACTGAAGGAGGGAGATATGGAGAGACCATGTGGCCCACCCTCAGTAGAGGAAGGCACTGAAGGAGGGAGATATGGAGAAACCATGTGGACCACCCTCAGTAGAGGAAGGCACTGAAGGAGGGAGATAAGGAGAGACCATGTGGCCCACCCTCGGTAGAGGAAGGCACTGAAGGAAGGAGATATGGAGAGACCATGTGGCCCACCCTCAGTAGAGGAAGGCACTGAAGGAGGGAGATATGGAGAGACCATGTGGCCCACCCTCAGTAGAGGGAGATATGGAGAGACCATGTGGCCCACCCTCAGTAGAGAAAGACACTGAAGGAGGGAGATATGGAGAGACCATGTGGCCCACCCTCAGTAAAGGGAGATATGGAGAGACCATGTGGCCCACCCTCAGTAGAGAAAGACACTGAAGGAGGGAGATATGGAGAGACCATGTGGCCCACCCTCAGTAGAGAAAGACACTGAAGGAGGGAGATATGTAGAGACCATGTGGCCCACCCTCAGTAGAGGGAGATATGGAGAGACCATGTGGCCCACCCTCAGTAGAGGAAGATATGGAGAGACAATGTGGCCCACACTCAGTAGGGGAAGGCACTGAAGGAGGGAGATATGGAGAGACCATGTGGCCCACCCTCAGTAGAGGAAGGTACTGAAGGATGGAGATATGGAGAGACCATGTGGCCCACCCTCAGTAGAGGAAGGCACTGAAGGAGGGAGATATGGAGAGACCATGTGGCCCACCCTCAGTAGAGGAAGGCACTGAAGGAGGGAGATATGGAGAAACCATGTGGACCACCCTCAGTAGAGGAAGGCACTGAAGGAGGGAGATATGGAGAGACCATGTGGCCCACCCTCAGTAGAGGAAGGCACTGAAGGAAGGAGATATGGAGAGACCATGTGGCCCACCCTCAGTAGAGGAAGGCACTGAAGGAGGGAGATATGGAGAGACCATGTGGCCCACCCTCAGTAGAGGAAGGCACTGAAGGAGGGAGATATGGAGAAACCATGTGGACCACCCTCAGTAGAGGAAGGCACTGAAGGAGGGAGATATGGAGAGACCATGTGGCCCACCCTCGGTAGAGGAAGGCACTGAAGGAAGGAGATATGGAGAGACCATGTGGCCCACCCTCAGTAGAGGAAGGCACTGAAGGAGGGAGATATGGAGAGACCATGTGGCCCACCCTCGGTAGAGGAAGGCACTGAAGGAAGGAGATATGGAGAGACCATGTGGCCCACCCTCAGTAGAGGAAGGCACTGAAGGAGGGAGATATGGAGAGACCATGTGGCCCACCCTCAGTAGAGGGAGATATGGAGAGACCATGTGGCCCACCCTCAGTAGAGAAAGACACTGAAGGAGGGAGATATGGAGAGACCATGTGGCCCACCCTCAGTAAAGGGAGATATGGAGAGACCATGTAGCCCACCCTCAGTAGAAAAAGACACTGAAGGAGGGAGATATGGAGAGACCATGTGGCCCACCCTCAGTAGAGAAAGACACTGAAGGAGGGAGATATGGAGAGACCATGTGGCCCACCCTCAGTAGAGAAAGACACTGAAGGAGGGAGATATGTAGAGACCATGTGGCCCACCCTCAGTAGAGGGAGATATGGAGAGACCATGTGGCCCACCCTCAGTAGAGGAAGTTATGGAGAGACAATGTGGCCCACACTCAGTAGGGGAAGGCACTGAAGGAGGGAGATATGGAGAGACCATGTGGCCCACCCTCAGTAGAGGAAGGTACTGAAGGATGGAGATATGGAGAGACCATGTGGCCCACCCTCAGTAGAGGAAGGCACTGAAGGAGGGAGATATGGAGAGACCATGTGGCCCACCCTCAGTAGAGGAAGGCACTGAAGGAGGGAGATATGGAGAGACCATGTGGCCCACTCTCAGTAGAAGAAGACATTGATGGAGGGAGATATGGAGAGACCATGTGGCCCACCCTCAGTAGAGGAAGGCACTGAAGGAGGGAGATATGGAGAAACCATGTGGACCACCCTCAGTAGAGGAAGGCACTGAAGGAGGGAGATATGGAGAGACCATGTGGCCCACCCTCAGTAGAGGAAGGCACTGAAGGAGGGAGATATGGAGAAACCATGTGGACCACCCTCAGTAGAGGAAGGCACTGAAGGAGGGAGATATGGAGAGACCATGTGGCCCACCCTCGGTAGAGGAAGGCACTGAAGGAAGGAGATATGGAGAGACCATGTGGCCCACCCTCAGTAGAGGAAGGCACTGAAGGAGGAAGATATGGAGAGACCATGTGGCCTACCCTCAGTAAAGGAAGGCACTGAAGGAGGGAGATATGGAGAGACCATGTGGACCACCCTCAGTAGAGGAAGGCACTGAAGGAGGGAGATATGGAGAGACCATGTGGACCACCCTCAGTAGAGGAAGGCACTGAAGGAGGGAGATATGGAGAGACCATGTGGCCCACTCTCAGTAGAGGAAGACATTGATGGAGGGAGATATGGAGAGACCATGTGGCCCACTCTCAGTAGAAGAAGACATTGATGGAGGGAGATATGGAGAGACCATGTGGCCGACCCTCAGTAGAGGAAGGCACTGAAGGAGGGAGATATGGAGAGACCACGTGGCTCACCCTCAGTAGAGGAAGGCACTAAAGGAGGGAGATATGGAGAGACCATGTGGCCCACCCTTAGTAGAGAAAGATACTGAGAGAAGAAGAGGAATCATATATCGGTTTGAAAAAAAAAAACGTAAAACCTATCATTAGAAACAATGCCCTAAAACATTGATAATTCTGGACTCTCTTAGAGTTGGTTACTCATTAGAGGTTCGATTATATCGGGTTAAGTAATCTTGAATTGTGACAAAATGGTTTATTAGTGAGGGAAGACCTTCATTATAAGCTCTTTGGAAGTTGTATCACATAAGTTTATCTTTGCTTTGAGATAGAATGGTCTTTCAATGGGTAGGACATTTATTTGAAGGATCTCCTATCGGAGGCAGACTGTATTTTTGTAAATAAAGAAATAAACGAAAGGTTTGGGGTTTGATGAAGGAAACCTCAATGTGAAAGGATGGACAATGGTGTGAAGACAATGCCGTGATTTCACCTCTCTGGACCCAATTGATGGAAGTGGGGATTGCTTAAAGTTGGGATTTCTTTGTGGGCAGTCAGGTGCGGTGGAACCTTTGTGAAGAAAATCTCTTTTTAGATAAATAATTTAAAGATAAAAACAATATTATGGGTATTGTGTATATTTTAAAATATTAATCCACAGAATATTATTCAATAATTTTGTTACTCAGCATTTTTCTCTCATTGACTTTATTTTCTATCATTTAAAATAGATTGCGCTCCAGGAACTTCCGTTATAAGCAAGTGAAAGATCAAACCGTAGAGCATGTGCTCTTCAGCTGTCCAGCATTTCAACTACAGCGATTACAGACGGCTACACTTATTAGACTGTCTTCATTCAATGACACTGCCCTATTGAATCTACCAATAAACAAACCAGCCTGGAAACACTTGGTGAAGTGGTTTACTAAGGCTACCAAGACTGACTCTTAAACCAACTACAGGACAGCCCAGGTAGTTGGCGATATATGGATACGTTCAAGGAGCCTGGGTTACCCATACCCACTAGTACTACCTTAGGCCACTTCCCTCGCCCGTGGAAGGAAAGCGGCCTCATACTCCTGCCAAAGGCGTCCAACTCTGCCAGCAGTCAATTGGCAAGGTATGGACCAATCGCTCTTCTGAACACCCTGGCCAAGGTTTTTGAATGATGTATCCTGGCCAGACTGCAATGACTCGCCGATCGTCATGGATGGCTCTCGGACAATTTGGATTTATTCACGGCAAGTCAGCAGAAGAAGCACTCACCAAAATTACCCAGTTTATCGATGAAAGGCAGGCCCACTGGAGAAAAACGTTAGCCATCAAATTAGACATTAGCAAAGCATTTGACACTGTCTGAAGACCGGCCATCATATAAGGTCTCAACCCTGATTTGCCCCCATTCACTGATCTGTCTAGTGCAAAGTTTTCTGGAAGACAGGAAGATGTCTTTATCCGAGTGGACTGCAACCGCCTTCACATTCTCTCAGCTTGGCACCCCCAAGGTTCTGTACCAAGCTCATTCCTGTGGAATATCATCGCCCGGTTCATCATACCTCCCATTAGAGAAAGTTTATTTGTCGCTTATGCAGACGACTTCACCCTGTTGACTCAAGTTCGGGGCCGTCTGCTGACCAAAGCTATTAACACATTTCTGGATCAAATCGCTTTATGGATCACCTAGAACGGACTCGAACTGAATCCCAGAAAGACGCAAGCTTGTATTTTCCTGTGGCGAAGAGTCCTTTCGGGGCGTTTCCCGAGTCACTTGGTTTGTAATAGCCAATTTCTCTATTTTGCATATATAAGCTCCAACTTCATCTCTCTTACTTTGTAGCAATAATCTGTTGAAGGGAATATTCCAAAAGTTTGTCTTTTTAATGTAAAAATTATACGTTTTTTCGCAGTTTATTCAATAATTCTTTAATGTAACATAAAGAATTATTGAATAAACTGCGAAAAAACGTATCATTTTTACTTTAAAAAAACAAACTTTCGGAATATTCCCTTCAACAGATAATTGCTATAAATTAAGAGTGATGAAGTTGGAGCTTATATATGCAAAATAGAGAAATTGGCTATTACAAACCAAGTGACACGGGCAACGTCCCGAAAGGACTCTTACTGCATATTGAATTTTTGTAACTTGATTTAAATTTCCTGGATATAAATTAAAATAATATAAAACAGGAATTTTTTTCTGAAGATGTGAGCTTCTTTTCTTTTTTTTTATTTTTATTATTATTTTTTTTTTAATGAATCAAAAGAGAAACTCATTTCTCTCTTGAGGTAACCCGAAATCCTGGAGAGTACCAAAGTCTCCAACTATCCGGAAAAAAAAAAAAAAAAGTAGAGGGCATGCGTATTCGAACCACGGATTTTTCGATCTGCAGTGAAATACTTTACCATTGAGCTATACCACCATTTTCTCCCAAAATCTTATTGTATTATTTTAATTAACATTAAATTTTACTTAATTGTGAAAATTTAAAAAATAAATAAATAAAATTCTCAGTGATATATTCTTTAAAAAAATAAACAGAATATAAAAAAAATATTATCAAGCATAAAATAGAATTTCATCAAAAATTATATATCAACTACTTTTATAGCGTCTTCTTTTTCATATTTTTCTTTTCAATTTATAATTTTTTTTCAAATTATTTGTGAGATATATACAAAGATGCAGTTTTTTCGTGATTGCCTTGTACTTCAAGCTGAAAATAGTTCTTTAACCAACCGACAAGTTAGAAATGCTACAATTCAAATTTTAAGATCAGATGTTTTACCTAATGATATCCCTTCAAGTTCAGAAAGTTTTATATTTGGCAATTTCGAAATTTTTGTATCTAATCATCAACATACACTTATATTTTGGATTGAACCTGGAACAGAACCAACATTAAGAATTATCAAGACAGATTTAATGAATTTTACAGTAAGTACTATCAGATCTTTTTATTATAATATTAAAACACCTGGTAAACTTACTCATAAATATATTTGGCTTCTTCCATCATTAGCTTTTAATATACAAACACCTCAATGGCAATCAATCACAAACACAGGTATATCGTATGGAAAAAGCCAGATGAAAATTCCACTAGAAAATTTCAGTCTTTTGCTTAATGCAAGCTTGTGTTATATACCATCTAGAAATAAACTTAAATGTAACTATCTTAGATTTCATTCATCACAATCCCGTAACAGACGACCAAATACCATTTCATTAACAAGAGAACTTAAAAGAGTTTTTAATTTAAATTCTGAAAGAGATTATGCCCTAATGAACAATCTAATGATGATAATTTCATTGTAGATTTGAAAAATACAATTCTTTATTCTTATATAACGGAATTTAGATCACCAAAAGAATTATTAACAAAAGAAATTGATGAAGAATGCCCAATCTGCTTAAACAATATAAAAATCAAAGCAAAGAATAAAGATTGTCAACATATCATGTGTTATCAATGCCTTAGTAGATGTCTTAATATGAAAAGACAATGTCCCATATGTAGAGGAACAATTAATGTTCTTATTGTCTACAATTTAAAAGAATCCATCAATTAAATGTAAGAATAATTTTTCAAATTGATTTTCGTTGTAGATTCAATAAGTCTAATGATTTTTTTTAAATCTAAATTTTAAACTTATTGAATTTTTATTTTCGTAGGAAAATGTTTATTTAGAGAGATTGAAAAAGAAAGATTTTGTAAAATAAATATTCTAGTAGTATGTTTTAACCCTTTTTTTTATTATAAATTTATGTTGAAAGCTGTTAAATAAATTGAATTAGCTTCAAATATTCTTTATTGGGAGGTCTCGGGATTAGGTTCCTTGCTAATTATTTTAACATGTTAAAAAGGTTTAGTCGGGACCTATTCCGAGTTTTCCCTATAGACCCGTATGCCTCATTGCTTTTACCTCAATTGCATATGTACATTGTGTTTACTGCTTATTGTATTTGATATATTTACCCATTTATGTATGCAGTAGAACCTCCCTTTAGCGGACACCTCTCTACAAAGGACAGTTTTCATTTGCAAGATTATCATTTTTACAATTTTGCAAATCTCTGGTATGTGGACAACTCTCCCTAAAGGACACTTTGGCTCTGCAATTAGGTGTTCTTTAAAGGTAGGTTCTACTGTATTTTCTCACTATATAAATGTATTTTGTACTAAAACTTTATTTAAAATGCTGATGTCATTTGAATATACAGTAAAACCTCCATCACCCATGCTAGAAGACACCTCTCTACAAAGGACAGTTTTTTTTATCCAAAATTAATATTTATAATAATTAGCAACTCTCTGATAAGAGGACACCTCTCTCTAAAGGACACAATAGCTCTTTAACTAGGTATTGTCCTTTACAAGGAGGTTCTACTGTATTTTTTAATGTTTAAATATATTGCCTATTGATATGTTTTATGAATTAATAACTTGAACATATGTTTATTATATTGTGTGTTTAGTTTTTTGCTATTTCTAAGTTCTAAATAGAGTTAAAAGTTACTATTGTCAATCTATATATGTATTAATTATATACATCCTTCAGATAATTCTATATATTTATGTTCTAAATTTTTCCAGTGACTTCACCCATAATTTGGACCATGAGAAAACGAAGCTGCGCTCTGGCCTAACAAGGTAAGGTGTTCTGAATTTTGTCAAATCTGGTGACAGTTATCTGCAGGATTGAAGAAATAATGGTTGATAGAGTAACCTCTTTTTATATTTTAATAGTATCGGCTGAGTTTTTTTATAGCATAAAGGATTGTTGTTAGGTTAAAAATGTCATATTTAAATATTTTTTCGGGAAATACTTTAGAGTCTTATGCTTAATTTGCTATTTCAAAGAATAGGCTCAAAGATAGAAGACATTGCGACTGCTATGATAGAGATGTACGGAGACATCCGAGGCTCTTCATTGGACACGACAACAACAACAGAAAATTTACATGGACCCAGAACTTTACACACCCAAGATAGAGAACATTGCGACTGCTGTGATAGAGATACATGGAGACATCCGAGGCTCTTAATTGGACACGACAACAACAACAGAAAATTTACATGGACCCAGAACTTTACACACCCAAGATAGAGAACATTGCTGTGATAGAGATGTACGGAGACATCCGAGGCTCTTCATTGGACACGACAACAACAACATAAAATTGACATGGACCCACAACTTTACACACCCAAGATAGAGGACATTGTGACTGCTGTGATAGAGATGTACGGAGACATCTGAGGTTCTCTATTGGACATGACAACAACAAAGAATAAACAAAATGTTTTTGTTGAATTCTATACTTTAAGTCGCTAATAGCGAATATACGTGACTTTGCCCAGTTTTGACCCGATTGAAAGTTTGTTTAACCAACATGGTTTTAACACTATCTCATCAGAAGCGGTAACATATTCATCAGATTTATCATCATCATTTTATATCGCTAAATATGAGAAATTGAAATTATTTTTGACGCGTATATGATTCTTTATGATATTAACAAATTTTCTACTTCCCTTAATGCAATGATAAATTAATGGGAAGGCCTTGCTCATCAGTGGTGAACCCTCCCAGCGGTTTCGCCAGTTTAATCTACCATTCCGCTGTAATATTACATTTTTCTTTTATACCGATGCGGAAGATGACTTCTTGAAAAGAGCAATAAGTCGGTGGACGAGTGGGTAACACCCTCGATTCCCGACAGTCATGAACCGGGATTGAATCCTACGTTAACATTTTGTTTAATATGTGAATAACCATCACATATTATTCACTGTGTCAATTATCATAAACTAAGTTGCTCTTGTTGAGCGGTACCTAATAAAGTGATTTTGAACCGACCGATCTTGAAAATAGTATTTTAAAGGGGCTATGGATATAAAGCTTTAAGTAAAGCCACTTTACCAGTTAAAAACCTCTTTGGTAGATTGTGAGGGTTCCATTTGATAACTTGTAGATCTCATGGAATAAAGTCCGCCTTAGTACAGAGGTTGGCAAATTTTTGAGTCGGAAGAGTCAAAAATTACAATTTACAAAATTTCAAAGTTTTTAAAGAGTCATAAAATGTTTTCAAATTTAAGACATGCGAGGATGTGTTTCTTAAAGGTTTTAATATGGGCGAGCTTTCGGGTTATTAACCCTTCTACAGGACATCATATCTGAGTAAAACTGCATCTTATATACATATCCATATTGAGAAAATTAGCATATATACACAAGAAATTTTCTTGTGTATATATGCTAATTTTCTCAATATGGATATGTATATAAGATGCAGTTTTACTCAGATATGATGTCCTGTAGAAGGGTTAATAACCCGAAAGCTCGCCCATATTAAAACCTTTAAGAAACACATCCTCGCATGTCTTAAATTCTTATACTTATATTCTTCAGAGGATTTTAACTCTCTTTATAAAATGTTTTCATTGCCAACAATAAATAGTACTCACATAAATAATATTTACGTATGGAACTATATAAAGAGCCGAGGCTTTCACATCCAAAGAGCCGCATGTGTCTCGTGAACCGCAGTTTGCTAACTCCTGTCCTAGACTGATGAGGGCCATTAGCCCGAAACCATGGTCTCTAGATGGACGCTTCTCAGTTTACCTGGTGTTGTGGCTTTGTCACCGACCCGAGACCGCTAGTTTGCGGCGACGGTCAATAGATGGCGTCTAATTTTGACGTTTAAATTGATGGGAGAGGAGCCCTATGCTTTTTTTAGATTAATTTCCTCCCTGGAAATTTTACATCTAATATATATAGAGAGAGAGATTATCATAATTTATCAATACAGTAAGGCAATAGAACATCTTTTAATATTAAAAAGAATCAGGTTTAAGGCCGGATCCAAAATCACATTATTAGGTACCGCTCAACAAGAGCAACCTAGTTTATGTTAATTGTAACAATGAATAATATATGAAGGTTATTCACATATTAAACAAAATGTTAACGTGGGATTCAATCCCGGTTCATGGCTGTCGGGAATCGAGGGTTTTACCCACTTGTCCACCGACTTTCAGGTTTGAGGACAGTAGAAATACATATAACGATAAATATATAATATGCTTTGAGCATTGCTAAAAGTTTTTTAAATATAATATATTAATATATATAATTATTTTTATAATAATTTTTCCTTAGAAAATTTGAAGTCAAAACTGAATTCAAAAGAAAATTTTTTAAAGTCAACTTTATGGACACAATAGCAGCTCGACGGTGGCGCTCGAGTGGCAGAAGTTGGAACTAAAATTAGCTTTGTATTATTTACGTTGTTTAAAGGAAAATTCGAGTGTTTTCACTTTTATATTTATTTAGTTATAATATATATTGCACAAATATCTTACATATCTGATTTCACTTTAATTGGACTATAATAATAATAAAAGGAGAATTTTAGTTCTCACTTCCGCCACGCGAGCGCCACCGTCGAGCTGGTAGATGGTCCATAAAGCTGACTTAAATGATGTATTAGCGCGCGGCGCCATCTGTTATCAGAAATTTAAACTATTTTTGACGCGTATGATTCTTTTCGAAATAAAATAATGGTAAAACCGCTGGGAGGGTTAAAAAAAAAAAAAAAAAAAAAAACACTGATATTATAATATTGAAAAATAAAATAAAACATTTTTATTTTTAAAATAATCATACACGTCAAAAATAGTTTAAATTTCTTAAATTAATTGATTTTAATCCTTAAATAAATATGTATTCTTTAGAGTCAATGTTATCATTGGATATTGAAAATTTCCCTTTTTATATATATATTAGAATATGGATTATTTTCTATCAAATATAACGCGATATTGTAGTAAGGTATTTAGTATTTCATTAACAGTGTAACAAATTTGACAGAAATCAACTAAACGTTGATTTAACTTGTTCAAAAGATTTTTGTTATTAGACCACGCTGACGAGGCCCAACAACCCGAAACGCGTTCGTGGTTGACTTTATTTATCAAGAAAATAGGTTGGCCAAATATCAGGGAACAGGTTAAATCAACGTTTAGTTGATTTCTGGGCCACTAGATGGCGCTCTGCCATCTAAAAAAACACTCATGCTAATGGTCAGGATATGCCTAATTTGTTTTTAATATCAACATCTGAACTTTTTTAATTTTTAATTATTTTTTCCACATATATATAATTATGAGAAATTTGAACTATTTTTTGACGCGTATATGATTCGTTTTAAAATAAATTAATTTCTACTTCCCTTACTGCAATGATAAAAATAATGGGAAGGCCTGGCTCATCAGTGGTGAACCCTTCCAGTGGTTTCGTCACTTTAATCTACCATACCACTATAATATTGTATTGGGCTGTTTTCCTTTTATACCGATCCTGAAGCTAGACTCTTGGAAGAGGGTATTTTAAATGAACTATGGACATGAGCATTGAGGATAGTAGAAATATATCCACGTTCTGGCAGATCTAGCGCTCTGGCATAGAGATCTAGATCCAACTTGTCCTCACTGCCGGGAAGAGTCACAGACTGTGGATCACCTCCTCTTCTCCTGTCCAGCTTTTATGCTACACAGGCTACAGACAGCCCTACTGCTTGGAGTACAAGACTTCAGTCCTGCCCCTACTTCCTGACTCCCTGCCGGCCTGGAACTACCTGGTTACCTGGTTCACCTCAGCAATCTGTCCCTCTCGTCTAGACTGCTGTACAACCCGGGGGTAGTTGGCGATTTAAGCTCCAGGAGCCCGGGTTACCTCCATTTTCTCTCTCTATATATATACAATGATAAATATATAATACTAGCCGAATGACCCGGGCAACGCCCGTGTTTTACCCGACTGTAGATGTTACAATGGTGATCCTTAGGTCGCTGGTTCAAATCCGGCTCGAGGGAGCCGGCGAGCACGTGACCTCCCTGTGCGCGCGCATCCGTGACAGAGGAAGAAGAAGAAGAATGCCGAGAATGCCGAGAAGCCCCTCGTAACTCTCGCCCAACTGGAGATGGAGAACGAAGAGGTGAAGCAGAACTTCGAGCAGAAAATACAGAATCCTTACCCTACCTCCCGATTTTACCTGCTCCAAAGCCTAATGGAATTCATCAACTTACGGTCTGAGCAGATCAAGGCCCTCATTGCCGAGGTAGAGAACCTCTCTGGCACCCTCGCGTCCTTTAAGGAACTGGACGAAATCAAGCCACAGACAGCCTGCCACAGCACTCAAACCAGCCCTTCTCCCTCCTGCAAGGAAACCAGCACTCAGACTGACCCCACCAAGCCCGCCACTCCCGCTCCAACCAAAAGGAAGCAGCCTGAGGCTCCCTACCCGCCCGCAAAGAGGACCAACCTCAATGGTCCCGCAAAACCTGCGCCCTCCCGAGTCCCCAAGCCTGCGGCCGCCCAAGTGGTCCTCCATGGGGAAAAATCGGCGGCCCACACAGTGGTCATCTCTGATGACCCACAGGCTGACCCAAGAGCAATGCTTAAAGCTGTCCGCGCTGCCCACACTCTACCCCAAGGCGTTTGGGCCTCCCTGCGAACCAAAGGGAAGCTTGTCCTCCACTCCAGCAACCCCGATACCATCCCAGCTGTTACCACCTCCCTGGCCAACAAGCTGGATGGCATGAAGGTCCGCCAACAGAAGGTGATCCTGCCTCGCATCTGCCTCTTCAAAGTGGATGAGGAAACATCCAACTCCACCATTGAAGAGACGCTGCTGGAAACCCCTGCTGTCAGCCAACTCCCTGGGGACAAGGTGGTGCGCGTGGCGCATCGTTCTGCACACAGAAACGGGACCTGCACCGCCTTCATCGAGGTGGACCTCACGACCTTCAGAGCTCTGGGAAATCGTGGAAGGATCGTGGTGGATGGTGTGATCCTCAACTTCGAGGAGTCCATCCGCGCACGAGTCTGCTTCCGCTGTTGTGGCTTCGGCCACAACTCTGCCCAATGCACCAGAGCTCCCACGTGCTTCCACTGCGGTGAAGGCGGCCATGAAGGCCGTGCCTGCCCCTCAGTTGCCGACTGGCACACTTCCAAGTGCGCCAACTGCTGTGCCAAGGGCCTCCCAGACAAGCACGAGGCGAGAGCCTCAAGCTGCCCCATCTTGAAGCTTAGAGCCCTCAAGTTCTAGGCTTCCAGGACCTCCTGCCTCCTCAACTGGCCTCCATCCAGGCTTCTCACCCATCAAGGCGCTGTTTCCTTGACCTCTCCAGCTTCCTCCCCCCTGCGATGACACCTCCACTGCCAGATCCTAGGATCCCTGGCCACCCATCCCCAGGCCCCCCAACTATGCTTTGTATATATTCCGCTTTATGCGTCCATCGGGGCTCAAAAATCATTCATTTTGGTTAGCAGCCCCGTAAAATAAAGATATTTTCTCATTGCTAAAAGAGTTTGAAAAATATATAATTTATCTAATTATTTTTATAATAACTTTATATAGAAAAATACATATATATTGTTACATCATGATTAATGGCGTATTTCTTATATTATTTTTAATATATTTGAAATTTAAATTATATATTTATTTATTTGTATATAAAATATTCTTTGATATTTATTTAAAACAGATTAGATTATCATCATTTGTATTTAGGTACACTGTGACTTCACTGCTCTCTTTGATGTGAGAAAATAAATAAAGCATTCTGGAGGTTACTTAAAGTAGACTTATCTCATTATTCCCTTATATAAATTTGTAGGATGGTTGAAACACGCTCTGGTAAGATGCAAGACCCAGCACAGGAGAGAATCATGGCTGAAGAGTCTGCCAAGCCGCAACCTGGTGCAACAATTGGTAGAGATGCTAGTTCCGACCCAGTTGTCCTGAATCCCAACATCGACATCCCCAAGTATGATGGAACGGAAGACCCTCGCCCATGGATTGAATCTCTTGAAGAAATTGGCTTCCTGTACCATTGGGCAGACTACATTATCTCTCGTTATGCTGCCATGAATATGATTGGTAGCGCCAAAACCTGGCTGAACCTACACAAGATAAGTTTCACCAGCTGGGAAAATTTCAAGAGCCGCCTAATTGAGGATTTTGCCTCAGACGCCAACAAAGAAGAAATTAAGATGAAACTAAACAGGATGCAACAGTGGAATGAACCTGCAATCAGGTTCGCAGAGGATATCCTTGTACTGTGCAACAAGGTCGACCCCCAAATGGAAGAAAAGACTAAAATAAGCTGGGTTATTGGAGGGTTAAAGAAAGAATACTCTTTTGCCCTTCACCTAAACCCTCCTAAAAATACCAATGAACTCCTAGAAATTTGTAAGAAGCTGGATTTGTTCGAAAAGAATTACCAAGAACGTGCAGAAAAATCAAAAGCTCTATATAATGGACCACGCTCTCCTCGTCCCCATCATCAAGAGCAATGGAAGAATGCTACGTCGTTCAGAAGACCATATCAGAACACCTCCAAGCCCCAGGCCCCCGCTCCGAGGTACTACCAGAACACCTCCAAGCCCCAGGCCCCCACTCCGAGGTACTACCAGGACAAACCTCTGCCCCAGGTATCTGCCCCTAGACGATCTTACACTCCTAATCCTGAGCCAAAACCGGTCTACCCAAGTAAAACATACAATAAGAATCCAAATTCAATTAGGAATAGGACAGAAGACGGGAGACCAATCTGCTTTAAATGTAACAAGCCAGGGCACGTGGCCCGTTATTGTAGGGTCAAGTTTATAAGAATCTTAGAAGAGGATCCAGCAGATACCCAAGAGAAGGTCGAAGAGAAATGCCAAATGAATGAAATATCAGAGAAATCAGGACCTCGGCTTTATGCCGATGTATGTCATAACACACAGACAAATATTCCTACCCGGAATAGATATTCCGTGTTGGAAGATTTAAACTAAGCGTCGCGCCTGAATCTGTCAATCAAAGCAAGTCGACCATAAACGGAATCAAGAAGTTGGCCCCTAAATACAAATTAAAAATTAACGTGGTCAAGATAGGGACTTTTGAAGCTTTGGTTGATACAGGTGCTGACCTCTCAGTGGTCGACCTCAGAACGGCCCTCGATACAGGCCATGGTATAAGTAAACTCGCAAAAATTTGTGCAGGACCCGATGGAAAAAAATTGGACATGGTAGGAAGTATATTTTTAAATATAAAAATTGATGACGAAACATTATCACACAACTTTGTGATATTGAAAACGCATTTACGGACATTAATTCTTGGGAGAGATTTCCTTAAGAAAATGAACGCAAAAATAGATTGTAAGCAAGAAACTATCAAATACGATTTGACGAATAATCATGACGAAATCAATTTTGAAATGTTGAAAATAAAGAGTGCCAAGGATTCCATTGTACCGGAATGTTCCATGAAATTGATCAAGGCATTGGTAGAAACAGAGGATGGAGAATATATTATCGAGGAGAGCAGCAAAATGTTTCAAAAAATGGACTTCGTCTAGCAAGAAGCTTGATCAATGTTATAAATAGGGAAACACACATCTGGATAACTAATCCGTATCCTCGACCGTTAAAAATAATGAAAAACCAAACATTGGCTTTTGGAAGTAGTCCAGCGAAAATAAATGTGAGTCGAGAAAGAGAGGTAGAAGAGAACAAAGAACCTAGATTCCAAATAAACGAAAATCTTTCACCAAAGGAACAGAAGGAGTTAAAACAAGTTTTAGAAAGGTATGGAGATCTTTTTTCGTCGAGATTAGGGAGAACCAATTTGGCAAAACATCGGATAGACACAGAAGACGCGAAGCCAATTAAACACAAGCCTTACCGGGTAAGTGCTAAAGAACGAGATATTATAAAAGAGCAAATTGACGAGATGCTTACAGAAGGCATAATTAGGCCATCTTCTAGCCCCTGGTCTTTTCCAGTAATATTGGTCAAGAAGCGAGATGGTAAAAACAGATTTTGTGTGGACTACAGAAAACTGAATAATGTGACAGTAAAAGATGTCTATCCGATCCCTAGAATAGACGAAGTTATGGATACTCTCCAAGGATCTACACACTTCTCAGCAATAGACCTCAGATCTGGATATTGGCAAGTTGAAGTCGAAGAAAGAGACAAAGAGAAAACAGCTTTCACTACAGCACATGGATTATATGAATTCAACGTGATGCCTTTTGGACTTTGTAACGCGCCTGCTACCTTTGAGAGAAATATGGAGAATATGCTTGGAAATCTGAGATGGCAAATTTGTTTGTGTTATCTGGATGATGTTATCATATATAGCCCGGATTTTCCAACGCACCTCAAAAGACTTGAAGCTGTTTTTAGATGTTTTCGTGAATCTAATTTAAGGTTAAACGACAAAAAATGCCGATTTGCTTTTGAAGAATTGGAGATTCTCGGCTATATAACGAGCAAACATGGTATAAAACCCGCGGAACATAACATCAAAGCTGTCAGAAATTTCCCTCAGCCCAAAAAGGTCAAAGAAGTACAATCCTTTTTGGGAATGTGTTCATATTATAGAAAATTTATCAAAGACTTCTCAAAAATTGCTGACCCTTTGACCAACCTTATAAAAAAAAGTGTATCATTTATCTGGACAGAAAGACAAGAGGAAGCGTTTCAAACCCTAAAAACAGCACTATTAAGTCCACCAATTTTAGGTCACTTCAATCCAAATGCACCTACTTATGTTCATACTGATGCGTCCAACATCGGCATAGGTGCAACACTTGTCCAAGACATCGGTGGTGAAGAGAAGGTGATCTCATATTTGAGTCGTACCCTAAGTAAAGCGGAGCAAAATTATTCAACCACTGAAAAAGAATGTCTGGCCGTTGTCTGGTCAATGTCAAAATTACGACCCTACCTTTATGGAAGACACTTTAAAATAGTAACAGACCACCACGCCTTATGCTGGCTCAAAAACTTGAAGGATCCAACAGGTCGATTGGCAAGATGGGCATTGAAAATTCAAGAATATGACTTCGATATAATACATAAATCAGGAAAGAAACATCTGGACGCCTTACCAGAAACTGATTGGGATGAGGATTTTGAAAGGCTATTTTTAAATCAAATAACAGACGAAGAGGATAAGTTTATCGAAAGTGTTAAGAAAAACCTTAATGGAAGCAGGCGATCAATTGCGCAAAACTTTAAAGTAGAAGATGGATGCCTCTTTAAGAAGAACCCGAACCCTGAAGGCAGGGCGTGGTTGCTTGTGGTTCCAGAGAAGAAAAAGAGAGAAATTATGAAAGAATATCACAATCATATGTCGAATGGCCATCTGGGTGTCGCCAGAACCATGTACCGAATAAAGAGTAAATACTTTTGGCCATCCATGCTAAAGGATGTCTCAGAGTTCGTTAAGACGTGTCATCTTTGCCAAAGTAGAAAAGGCTCAAACCAATTACCTTCTGGACTACTACAGCCCATTCCCCCAGCCAACTTTCCTTTCGAAAGAATTGGAATTGACTTTGTTGGTCCATTGCCATCTACGAAAAACAGGAAAAAATGGATAATCGTGCTGACGGACTACTACACTAGATATGCAGAAACAAAAGCAGTCTCGGAAGCAACAGTGAAAGAAGTTTCAAAATTTCTAGTAGAGGATATTTTTCTCCGGCACGGAGCCCCACAATATCTTATTAGTGACAGAGGCTCTCAATTTACCAGTAATTTAATGAAAGAGGTGATGAAAACGTGCAAGATTAAACATTGCTTCACAACGAGCTATCATCCCCAGACTAATGGATTGACAGAGCGGTTAAATAGAACATTGATCAATATGCTCAGTATGTATGTGAACACTGATCAGAAGAATTGGGACGAAATACTCCCATTCATCACTCACGCTTACAATACTACAATTCAGGAAACCACAGGATATTCTCCCTTTTTCCTGATGTTTGGAAGAGAACCCACGTCTCTTTTGGACGACAGGAATATCTCGGTGGACATTGACAAGGATGATTATGATGAATACATAAAACATCACTTAGACAAAATAAACAGAACAAGAAAATTAGTTATTAACAACACAATAAAGACTCAAGAAAGAATGAAAAAGAACTATGACAAGAAACACATGGAAAGAAGCTACGAACCAGGAGAATTAGTAGCAGTTTGGACACCAATTAGGAAAATAGGAAAGTGTGAGAAACTACTGAGAAAATATTTTGGCCCATATAAAATATTAAAGAAGCTGTCCAACGAAAATTACTTAATTGAACCAAAAGATAATCCTGGCCAAGACCCATTGATTGTCCATGTCTCAAGAATCAAACCCTATTTTGAAAGAATTGATGAGGTCAATCACGAGGACGTGACGACCTCTGGAGAGGGGGAAGTGTTACATCATGATTAATGGCGTATTTCTTATATTATTTTTAATATATTTGAAATTTAAATTATATATTTATTTATTTGTATATAAAATATTCTATGATATTTATTTAAAACAGATTAGATTATCATCATTTGTATTTAGGTACACTGTGACTTCACTGCTCTCTTTGATGTGAGAAAATAAATAAAGCATTCTGGAGGTTACTTAAAGTAGACTTATCTCATTATTCCCTTATATAAATTTGTAGGATGGTTGAAACACGCTCTGGTAAGATGCAAGACCCAGCACAGGAGAGAATCAAGGCTGAAGAGTCTGCCAAGCCGCAACCTGGTGCAACAATATATTTTTTAATTTAAACACATATTTATCGAATTTTTCATGTTTATTAAAAAATAGGAATTCAATAAAAATACGATATAAAAAGATATCTCCGCTATACCTTAGTTCCACCGTATTTATATTGATATAAAAACTGAAATCAAAAGAAAATTCTTTAAAGTCAACTTTATAGACACAATAGCAGCTCGACGGTGGCGCTCGAGTGGCAGAAGTTGGAACTAAAATCGGCTTTGTATAATTTACGTTCTATTTAAGGGAAAAATCGAATGTTTCCACTTTTATAATTATTTAGTTATAATATATATTATATAAATATCTTATATTCATATCTTATTTTACTTTAAACTGAACGTATATAATATTAGGAGAATTTTAGTTCTCACTTCCGCCACTCGAGCGCCACCGTCGAGCTGATAGTTGGTCCATAAAGCTGACTTAATTTAAAGCATTAGCACGCGGCGCGCCATCTGTTATCAGAAATATAAACTATTTTTGAAGCGTATGATTCTTTTCGAAATAAAACAATGGGGAAACCGCTGGGAGGGTTTACCACTGATATTATAATATTTTATTATTGCAATAAGGGCAGTAGAAATAATTTTATTTCGAAAATAATCATGAGAACAAAAGTAAAATTGTACTGAGAGAAAGTTCAGGTGAATAAATTAAGACAAAGATATTTCCTGATCATACAACTAAAAGTTACTGATGGCTTGCGTCATCTATCGGAATAAATATCAACTAATCGTGGATTTTTAATTATTCCAGAATTGGTCAAATACCCCTTCTTTATTAATAAAGAAAAGCCAACAACGTACGTGTTTTGGTCTGTTGGCCCTCATCAGTGTTATGCAAACTATACTTCAACGACCAAAATAACTGGTCATTCAGGCATCCTGAAAAATCATGAAACATGTAGTTAAGGCCAGATTTGCGTGAAGACGTGAAACAAGTACAATCCCTAGTATCCCAATACGACCAAAAAAGCTTGTCTTTGGGGCATCCTGAAAAAGGTATTCAAGCCGGAAAGCTTGCCATCAGCAACTTTTAGTTGCATAATCAAAAGATGCTCCTTTTTTCTTAGATTTTTTTCTGTGATTCATCAATTTTATATTTATTGTCTTTCCGATTATTGTAAATAAATTATGATTGTTTAATCAAAATAAATTGATTTGCCATTCTAATGTTTGTGTTCTTTCTTTTTTTTCTAATGTGACTATATACATATATGGTTGGTGTTCCTAAAAACTCAACTTGCTTTCTCCACAATTCCATGATTATCATTTATACTTCATATTAGATAATAATATTGTCTTTGGGGGTTTAGGTTGTGTTTCAGAGAGTCTATGTTATCAGCCATTATACCTTTCTAATAACTGCTACACTTGATCCAAGACAATTTACTCACCAAATCTACCCAAATACAGACTGGCTTATCTGAATATATCAGACTCATCTATATTTTAGTACAGTAGAACCTCTCTGTAAAGGACAACACCTAGTTACAGAGCCAAAGTGTCCTTTAGGGAGAGATGTCTTCTTACCAGAGAGTTGCTACAGTAGAACTACCTCTCTGTAAAGGACAACACCTAGTTACAGAGCCAAAGTGTTCCTTTAGGGAGAGATGTCCTCTTACCAGAGAGTTGCTATAGTAGAACTACCTCTCTGTAAAGGACAACACCTAGTTACAGAGCCAAAGTGTTCTTTAGGGAGAGATGTCTTCTTACCAGAGAGTTGCTACAGTAGAACTACCTCTCTGTAAAGGACAACACCTAGTTACAGAGCCAAAGTGTTCTTTAGGGAGAGATGTCTTCTTACCAGAGAGTTGCTACAGTAGAACTACCTCTCTGAAAAGGACAACACCTAGTTACAGAGCCAAAGTGTCCTTTAGGGAGAGGTGTCCTCTTACAGGAGAGTTGCTACAGTAGAACTACCTCTCTGTAAAGGACAACACCTAGTTACAGAGCCAAAGTGTCCTTTAGGGAGAGATGTCTTCTTACCAGAGAGTTGCTACAGTAGAACTACCTCTCTGTAAAGGACAACACCTAGTTACAGAGCCAAAGTGTCCTTTAGGGAGAGGTGTCCTCTTACTGGAGAGTTGCTACAGTAGAACTACCTCTATATAAAGGACAACACCTCGTTACAGAGCCAAGGTGTCCTTTAGGGAGAGATGTCCTCTTACCTGGGGAATTACTACAGTAGAACTACCTCTCTGTAAAGGACAACACCTAGTTACAGAGCCAAAGTGTTCCTTTAGGGAGAGGTGTCCTCTTACTGGAGAGTTGCTAAATAAAAAATTGTCATTTTGGCGATGAGAGAAAACTGTATTTTTCAACTAAATTAAGAGTTGCAGTGTCTTATGATTTTTTGTAAACTCATGGGAGAGCCTGAGTTGAAATACTCATGACCTGTATGGCAGAGTATCTGATAAGAGACCACCTCCAGGACAGACCGGATTTAGCTATGTTCTAGGTTGTGGTCATTTCTGGAAGACTCTGACGTGAAATACTCCTCTTGACATGACATGGTCTCTGATAAGACCTCCACCTCCAGGACAGACCGGATTTAGCTATGTTCTAGGTTGTGGTCATTTCTGGAAGACTCTGACGTGAAATACTCCTCTTGACATGACATGGTCTCTGATAAGACCTCCACCTCCAGGACAGACCGGATTTAGCTATGTTCTAGGTTGTGGTCATTTCTGGAAGACTTGACGTGAAATACTCCTCTTGACATGACATGGTCTCTGATAAGACCTCCACCTCCAGGGACAGACCGGATTTAGCTATGTTCTAGGTTGTGGTCATTTCTGGAAGACTCTGACGTGAAATACTCCTCTTGACATGACATGGTCTCTGATAAGACCTCCACCTCCAGGACAGACCGGATTTAGCTATGTTCTAGGTTGTGGTCATTTCTGGAAGACTCTGACGTGAAATACTCCTCTTGACATGACATGGTCTCTGATAAGACCTACCACCTCCAGGACAGACCGGATTTAGCTATGTTCTAGGTTGTGGTCATTTCTGGAAGACTCTGACGTGAAATACTCCTCTTGACATGACATGGTCTCTGATAAGACCTCCACCTCCAGGACAGACCGGATTTAGCTATGTTCTAGGTTGTGGTCATTTCTGGAAGACTCTGACGTGAAATACTCCTCTTGACATGACATGGTCTCTGATAAGACCTCCACCTCCAGGACAGACCGGATTTAGCTATGTTCTAGGTTGTGGTCATTTCTGGAAGACTCTGACGTGAAATACTCCTCTTGACATGACATGGTCTCTGATAAGACCTCCACCTCCAGGACAGACCGGATTTAGCTATGTTCTAGGTTGTGGTCATTTCTGGAAGACTCTGACGTGAAATACTCCTCTTGACATGACATGGTCTCTGATAAGACCTCCACCTCCAGGACAGACCGGATTTAGCTATGTTCTAGGTTGTGGTCATTTCTGGAAGACTCTGACGTGAAATACTCCTCTTGACATGACATGGTCTCTGATAAGACCTCCACCTCCAGGACAGACCGGATTTAGCTATGTTCTAGGTTGTGGTCATTTCTGGAAGACTCTGACGTGAAATACTCCTCTTGACATGACATGGTCTCTGATAAGACCTCCACCTCCAGGACAGACCGGATTTAGCTATGTTCTAGGTTGTGGTCATTTCTGGAAGACTCTGACGTGAAATACTCCTCTTGACATGACATGGTCTCTGATAAGACCTCCACCTCCAGGACAGACCGGATTTAGCTATGTTCTAGGTTGTGGTCATTTCTGGAAGACTCTGACGTGAAATACTCCTCTTGACATGACATGGTCTCTGATAAGACCTCCACCTCCAGGACAGACCGGATTTAGCTATGTTCTAGGTTGTGGTCATTTCTGGAA
>CP092863.1:143079417-143171365 GCA_030710605.1 Cordylochernes scorpioides
AATTGACGATCAAAGAATTTTCTAGATTTTATTTTTCTTTAGTAGAATGGAGAAATTGTTAACTCTGTCCTCTTTTTTTTTTTTTTCTTTAAAAATTAATTTGGTCACACTTCTATCTGTGACTTTTTAAAAATATAAAAAAGCTATGCTTCGCTTTGTATTATTTTTATTGAAAATTGTATAATAAATCGTGAGCGTTATTTATAAAGAATTTTTTTTTTAATTTTAGAACTTGCGGGTGATTCCAAGTTGATGTAAATTGAATGATTTAATACCGCAAGTGTTTTTTTTTTTATAATATACATTTTTGAAAGCTTTCGAGTCTTTCTTTTTTCTTAACCCGTAGTTAAAATAAATAGTAGTTACATTAGAAATGAAAAATAAAATCTCCCAGTATAAATTTAATTTTAAAATAAAATTGCGGTAAATCATTTTTAAAATTTTTATTATAAGTCATTTTGAAACGTCTTTAAAATATGAATTAATATTCAAATAAATCATTTTCAACTTCATTAATGTTTTCATTTTCAAACAATTCGAATAAAAACAGTGTAACTTATATTAGAAAATTTGTATATATAACTGACGAAATATTTATATCATCGTTTTTAATAAAAAAAAACTTTACCATTTTTCAAATGTTTTCATATTTTTTCACATGATCAGCGAATTTACGAAATTTGACCCTAAATACCTATTCAATGATTTCTAAGGAAGCCAGTCTCTTGGAACAAATTTTTGGGTTTTTTTTTAGGCACAGCCTGTAACATTGACGAGGGACAACAGCCCGAACCGCGTACGTGGTTGACTTTTCTTGATTTGTCATTAAAATTTGTTGGCCAAATATTATGGAACAAACCTTAATCAACGCTTATTTATTATTTTTCAACTAGATAGCGCTCTCTGCTAACGATAACCAATAATAAAACAAAAAGATCTTCAAGAATTAGTTTATTTTATATCTGATTTCTAAATTCATAAACTTTCGATTATGTTTCTTTATCAACAGGTGCATTCTGCTGTACCTTTTGAAGAGAGTAAAGAACAATGTCCTAAAGCTTGTAAAATTGGCAATCTAATAAAAAATTCCCCCTTTTCCCTTAAAATGATCATTTTATAGGTAATTACTTAAAATTATTTTCTGTATATCCACGTATAAAGAGTTTCATTTTTACTTTTATTTAAGGGTCTCAAGAATGGACTTTGAAAAAGGTTTAACTAGAGGCCATACACGGCCATTCAGCATGGGAATTTTAAACGAATTTGAATTTATTCTTAACGCAAAAAATCAAACTGAGGGAAGAGAGGGAGAAAAAAAGACGATACCTAAAAAATTAATATCAATATAAATTAATATATTTACCAGGAAAAAAATTACTCATTATTTCATTTATTAAAAATCCTATAGCTTCAAAACCATTTCTAATTATCCCATAAACATCATTCTAAGAGAGGATAAAGTTGAAATATACAATAAGAATTTATATCGGTATATTTACGGTATTCATTTTATTTTTTATTCACAATATATTCATATTATATTAAATAAAAGGCAATTCAAATGACAATAAAATGGTATTCAATTTCAGACAACATAAACTATAAATATATTTATTTTTACGTCGTTTATTCCAAACTCTCATACTATAATATTTATATATTTTTAAATGGCAGAAAAATAAACTTGAAATATATATATTTATTTTATCTGTGAATAGAATACTTTGTGGTCAAAAATGAATAAATTTCTTTGTGAAAAATAAGTAGATAATTTAATTTTTCGAAAACTCTCTCTCATTTCAAGTTTGGTGCCCCATTGAAAACTGAATTAAAAAGTCCTTTAAACATTACTCTCTCTTGTGATGAGGGTTGTTAAACTATGCAAATATAGTTTATGCATTTATTTATTATAAATTTGAAACTGATATATGGATAACTCGGGTTCCTGGTGTACAGAATGCCAATTAACCGACATAAAACTAATATAATTTTTTTATTTTATTTTAAATATTCAAAAAATGGCAGTGAGTATCTGTTAGTATGTAAAGAAGTATTCCAGAGGCGTATTCCTTCAAAAAAGCGTTGCCTGGTCAAAATATTGTAAAAAACTGTTATGACGAAACCCATCTGTTGTTGTTTGCCTACAAGGCTTCTAAATAACAAAGAGGAGGATTCTAATAGATACAGCTTAACGCGACGTTTATTACTATCAGTAGTTGATAGCAGAATTAAGGATTAGGTTCATTTGCCTATCTCCAATATACGCTACCAGAAGGATCTTCCTCGCCAACAGCCGGCTCCCGTCTTGGTCGGGCCGGTTCTCCTGACACCGTTTTACCGGACTTACAGGTACAGCTTCCCATGCAGCTTCAACATGATGCCACAGTTTATCGTAAGTAGTGAATGGCGTGTGGTGACCAGTCAGTCGCTTGAAATCCATTGAATAGACGTTTTCTATTGGTAACAGATCAGGAATACGTTCTTACCAGGACAGTAGCCAAACATTTTCTGTATGTATGAAAGTCCGTATAATACTGACAACATGCCTTCATACAATAGCCAGATGAAATAAAGACTTTTACATCCCTTCAATAAAGAGTACATTAATACATCAGAAATGTAACAGGAAGTTTTCAAGTTTCTTGGAAGGTGAACAAGAGGCGACCGAAACATGACTCCCGATATCATTACTCCTGGTGATGGGCAAGTATGACGATTTCGAATGCACGCTGGAAATGTGCCTTCTTCACGATTGAACTAAAAAGGATTTAGCCATTATGATTAGGTTAAAAGAACCTGGTTTCGTCTGAAAATATAACGTCACGACATTCCTACATCCAGGTATGTCGTTGTTCACACCATTGAAGGGGTTCTGTCTGCGATGTCAAAGGTAGCTGAAGCTATAGTCGCCGAGCTGACAGTCCCATGCTGATTCAAATGTCGTTAAACTGTTCGTTCAGATACCTTTAACTTGAAAAACGACATTCTTGACCCAGGACTCTTGGCCTGGCTGTACGATCCATTAAGTCCATGCAGGTAACATGTCGGTATTCTCGGCTGTTAGTGATAACGGGCCACTTAGATTCAGTACGTCATTCCATATGACCATCCTGAACCCATAGATTCTATATTCCCATCCTAATAGTCATGGGAAATCAACCGAAGCAAGCATAAATACTGCGGTATGATGAACCGCAATCCCGGTATGCTAAATTTCTACCTCTAAAAAGCTCATAAATGTCTGTAAGCATTTCTCATACACCAGGCATAATGACAATCTTTTCAACGAAACACACAATGTTTTATTTAGAAGTAATTTACATATTGTCGTGTTCTACGACAAGAATTAACACGAGACGATTTCATACTAAAGAAAACTCTAACTTTATTAATCCTTTGACCTATATATAGATATCGCGCTTCACGCGGACATGCAAATATACAAGTAAAAATATACAAAACAAATCAATATCATGCAAATGTCGCGAGGTATGCGACAGACTCCCCCTCCATGACCTCTCATCACTCCTGTGATGGGACTCCGGGTGGTCTATGATGAAATTGTCCTCCGGCCACTTGGTGATGGCTATATCTTGCTTCCAGTTGATGGGGGTCGAGGTTACATCAGTGATTTCTGGCCCTACCCTCACACCACCTTCGACAAGGCATCTCATCTTATACGATTTGGTCAATGTCTTGTTCTCTAGATTCGGGTTGGAATCGAAGTCAAAATGGATTGAAAATCCCATTGAACCTTCATAGCTCTCGACACGAATATCTTTAAGATATGCCAGAACAGGCTTGTCATAGGGTTGGATGTACTTGCTGGCCTGAGGAGCTTTCTTCAAGACAACTAGCCAGAAATATGGGACTCCTAACTTATCTAAGGCTTCAGTTTCTGAATGAGATTCTTGACTTTCTTCAACGGCAATCTGCGTGGATGTCTCTTCAATGAATTCAGTATGTATTTTATAAGCAGAGTTAAATTCTCGCATTTCATTATGGGTCCAAATTAGCTGAGAAATATTCTCGTAAGAAACATTCGGATTAGGATCATCATTCTCTACAAGTCGAGATATCTCAAAATCTTTCAACCTAGCAATGCAGTTGTTGGCAGGGATTTCATAATTCTCTCCATATTCAGGATGAAAAAAGACAAAATGAGATAAATTCATATCATGCAAATCCAAACGTTTTAGCGCTTTTCTAGTCTGGTTACACCACATCATACTACGATCGTGCTTGAAAACATGATAGTAGAAAACAGAAGGTTCGTCTTCATTGCCAACGAATAACATGGGATTAGTCCACTTAGGAATCATGTCATATAAATGTCCTATAGATGTTGGTTTACCTACGACTTTAAGATATGCCAAATCTTTTAAGATTTGAATTAAACCCTCATACAGTTGTAGACATGTAGTTACTCTTGGCAGTTCAGGTATTGTTGCACGAAGTTCCAAACTCATATTTATCATTTCAAAGTAGAGTCCACTCAGCATAAATAGATTCTTTCTTGAATACTCAATTGGACATGGTCTCTTTCCATATTCACTAATCATCCTTTGTCTATAATCTATATCCTTAATACACCTGGCATTCCCAAAATCGATTACTTTAGCAATATATCCAAGAGTTGGGATTTTAATCTTTTTGAAGCTACTTCATATTTGATTAGTTTCTCTTCTGTTTCTGCAACTAGAACATTGTTAATATGAAGATCATCATGTAAAAGTTCAATTTCCTCTTCACCAATTGCAAAAATTATACAAATCTGGCGAAATAATACTAATAAGTTTTCATATGAAAGTCTCGATTTGATAGCCGTTTCGAGAGTTATTCCTCCATATTCCATTAGGAAAACAAAATAATTTTTTCGTTCTCCTTCACAATAGTAAGGCCATGGTTTTCCTTTTTCAAAGATATTTATGAGAAGCCTAAACGTCTTTTCAGTATCTTTAACAAGCATAAAGGAATATGGATAACATAAATTGACCTGACCATTTTTTAGGGTTCTTAAGGAATTGTAGATGGCCAATTCATTTCGTAAATCATCAATGTCATATTTATCAAGCATGCTTTTTTGCATCTGGCTGAATTCTTTAGCATAAATCCAAACTTTTTGGCAGCGTGTTAACTTCTTTAATATTAACAAACGACGTCTTGCGTGATTGCCTTTATTGAAATCACCTATTCCTAATTTCATATTTCTTTTTTCACCGCTTGTTTGAAACGAATAGATTCCTTTCTTGAGAGTTTCCAATAGAGTATCGTAACAAGGTAGCTCTCTCAAAGCTTCTTCGCCGGTACCAGGCTTTGGTTCTTTTTTGCCAGTACCAGACTCCTTAGTAGGTTCTTTTTTTGCCAGTACCAGACTCCTTAGTAAGTTGAGAATCGTCAATTGCAGACTTTTCGTCTGAAGGCTTAGAGTTATCGTCTGCAGGCTTAGAGGTATCGTCTGAAGGCTTAGAGGTATCGTCTGAAGGCCTAGAGGCATCGTCTGAAGGTTTAGAGGCATCGTCTGAAGGCTTAGAGTTATCGTCTGCACTTTCAGTTTCTATAACTGACTTTTTATCAACTTGAGACTTTTGACTTTCCCCAACTTGAGTGAAAGTGGCATCATCAAGATCGCAGAGTCCTGCATTATCTGCATCAATATCAGCAATAACATCCTCTTTCGTAAGAGACTCTGCACTTTCAGTTTCTATAACTGAATTATTCTCAACTTCGGCTTTTTCACTTTCTTCAACAACAGACTTTTTCTCAACTTCGGTGTTAGGAACATCAATAATGCAATTAGAAAGTTCTTCTGTATTTTTCACCGATTCACAACCCTTAATTGCAGTCTCAGAATTCTTCACACCGTCGCCCTTAGGCTCATCTTCAGAATCATCTTCTTCTTCATCTACCATTTCATTCAGTTCATCGAAGTCTTCTTCATCTACTATTTCATTCTGTTCATCGAAATCTTCAGAATCCTTTACACCGTCGCCCTTAGGCTCATCGTCAGAATCATCTTCTTCTATTCCAAGAATATCCATCATGACGCTTTGTTGCTTCACGATCGCCCTTAAGAGGCTTTCTCCATTTTCTTCAGACTTTTCAAGACTTTTTAGAGACTCAATATTTGCTTCTTCTTTCTCTTCTTCTTCATCTTCAACAATTGAATATTTAAGATATTCCTTTCTCTCATAGTAATCCTCTTCACTGAGATATTCTTCTCTCCTATTTCCACAAAGAATGCTCATCATTAAGCTTTGTTGATCAGCCATCTCCCTTAAGAGGCTTTCCAGGGAAGGTCTTGCGGATCCTGTCGGCTGCGCCATTTGTCGTGTTCTACGACAAGAATTAACACGAGACGATTTCATACTAAAGAAAACTCTAACTTTATTAATCCTTTGACCTATATATAGATATCGCGCTTCACGCGGACATGCAAATATACAAGTAAAAATATACAAAACAAATCAATATCATGCAAATGTCGCGAGGTATGCGACACATATGATAAACCTCTTTTTGCACACACAATCTATTCTTTTAACACATTTTAAGTGTCTCTACCTGCACCTATTTTGCATTAATGCGTTGAAAATCCAATAATTTGCATATCACAGCATCTCCCTATCGTGTAAATTATTTCATGCCTGTATGGAGTCGCTTTCTTGATAGAAAAATTTCAATGACAATGAATGTTAATCATTTAAAAGAACAAAATTCAACAAGAAAAGAGTGTCCTTTCAAGACACTCATTGTGAATATCTTTCTCCTGCAGAAGATCTCTCATGCCCGAAAGGAAAAGATAGAGATTTGTGAATGATATAATGTTTGAAATAAACCTATCCCTGTTGAGGTCTGATATTTCCACCTTAATTTATAAAATCTTTATATGCATATTAACCATCTAAATATATATCATTTATATATATATTAAGTTTTTAATATAGTAATTACATTATTTAATATATATCTCGAAATAAATATATGTTAAAAAATTTATATACAGGGTGATCCAAAAGTCCCGCACAACTTTAAAAATTAATAACTCCGCGAATATTTGCGCTAGAGCAATGCGGTAAACACCATTGTGTTCAGGATGCAATGGGAATTTTTATGGAAAATAATGAAAAATTCGAAATTGGTTTTAGTTACAACTTTATTCGCTAGATGGCGCCCTACCAGAATCAGAGATTCAGCGGCCAAATTGTTTGATAAATTGAAAAATATAACTGAACGACACGTATTTTTACTTTTTGAATACCAGGAAAGAACCCTAATAATATCAAATGATAAATTAATAAAACACCATTTCGCCAAAAGTTAGAAGAAATGGTTAACGATTTTTTAATACAATCTGAGATATGTAAAATAGGTATATGCAAATTAAAACATGTAGCAAAAAAAAAAACCTGATATTTCAGATGCGGTTTGCTGGAATCCTCTCAGCTATTTATATTTCGAAAATAATAATTTTCTATTTTTTAAAATTCAACTCTCTCTCAGTATCGATTATATTTATTTTAATTCATTTGAAAAATATTTATCTATCTCTGATGATTTATTTTACTCTGGAATACCGTTTTTGTTTTTGTCGTGTCCAATAAAGAGCCTCAGATTCTTTTCGTTTGGCCAACAAAAAATGTCCAATTTATATACACATATATTCGTAAATAATGAGACTTTAAAGAATGCAAATAATCTTCATCTATTTACATACACAACACATCTCCCCTTTTAATAATACTCCAGTCGGTCTAGGGGTTTCCTGGCTCTCTGAGGTCTAGAACTGCGGACGGGCACTTGCACAGCGGCAGCCTCCGGTTTAGGAGTGCAAGAGGGCACGTGCACAGCAACAGGCCCTGGTATAGGAGTGCAAGAGGGTACGTGCACAAAAGCAGTCTCCTCCTTGTTTCCTGATGTAACCCGAGGAACCTCCTCTTCACTTTATTTCTGACTTCCACCTACAGGCTTCTCTCCTGATGTTCGAGGAAGTATCAAATTTCTTTTCTCCACTTGTTTCTTTCTCACAGGTCGCAATTGATTGATATGCCTCTTATACACGACGCCCTCGCAACTTATAAGGTAGTGACGGTAGCTCAATAATTCCAAAATGGTACCTTTTTACCGTTTAGGTCCAGTTGCATAGTTGCGGAAATAAACCTCGCAAATTTCTCTAAGATGACTTATAATCGTTTTTCTGGTGATATCTTTGATGATAAAAATTTCTATCCACTTTGAGTATGCGTCCACGAGAACCAAAAACATTCTTCCCATGAACGGACCCGCTAGATCAAGATGAAGTCGATGCCACGGTTTTTTCGGGCCAAGTCCATTCCGAGATGATAGCCGGGGGCATGCTTGCCGATTCTTGGCATACTCTACATTCTCTAGTTAACTCCTCGATGTTACTGTCTATGCCTGGCCACCAGAAAATACCGTCTGGCAATCATCTTCATTTTAACAATCCCCATGTGTATTTCATGCAAGTCATTTAAAATTAAAGATCTTAATTTTTGGGGAATTACCACTCTTTTACGCCATTGAAGACAACCAAACTCCAAACTTAATTCCTCATTGATCTTATAATGAGGAGCTAGTGGGTTTTCTCTCGGTACCCTTGTGAATTTCCAGTTGCCTTCTCTAACATTCCTTAATACTATAGACAGTATTTTATCTTGGGGCGTCTCATTAGCCACCTCCATAAAAGAGAACGGTACCTCATTCGACTTCCTAAGAATAAGTACCTGGTCTTCATCAAGAGACTCCCTGACACTTGATTCTAAAGGAAGACGTGACAATGCGTCAACATTGGAATTATCACTAGTTTTTCGAATTTCCACAGTATAATTAAATGCAATGATTGGCAGAAGTGGAACAGTTGATCAGTCAGTACAGTGTCTGGATCTTTAGGCAGTTTGGTAGAAGTTTATTTTATTATTGTTAGTGAGCCAGACTATGAGCCTAGAGTGGATAATTCATTCTGTTATTTTACAAAGTATGCTGGTAAGAGCAATTGGCTGATAGTTCTTGCATTCCTTAGCATCTTTGTTTGGTTTCAGTATTGGCACTATAATTGATATCTTCCAATTCTTTGGTAGTTTACCAGTTTGCCATGAAATGTTCAGTATTCGTATGAGTTGATTTTTAGCTTCGTCTCCAAAGTGTTTAATCATTTGACCAAAGATTAGAGCAACTCCAGGTGACATCTTGGATTTAACTTTCCTATTGATGAATTTAGCTCATTCAGTGTGAAGTCTCTCGAGTAAATATCTTGTTGATGGTAATTTCTTGCTTGTTTAACTAACTTGTTTATATTATTTTTTAGAGCCCTGCCTTCATTCGTATAGCTGAGTTTGGAAGTGCTTGAAAGATATTCAGCAATTATGTCAGCCATCTGTTTGTTCGTTCTCGCTGTTCATATCGGTTAGAGTATTGGAAGATTAGTGTAGGTTTTGATTGTTTTATAACACTAATTATATTCCAGTGATGGCTTTCCTTTTTTGGATCCATTTTTTTCGCAGAATTCTGCCCATTTTTCTTGTTTGAATATCCAAATTTCTTGTTCTATTTTGTGACTAATTTCAATGAGTTCCTTTATGATTTCTTCTGTTTTATTTGTTTTAAGAAGTTCATTGATATTGTCTCTCTCTGAAATCATTGCCTCGATATTGTGGTCCTTCCAGTAAAGTATTCACAGGTCGTTACGTCTACTTCTAGGTATCGATACTTTTGCAGCTTTGGATATGTTCAAAGAGAATTTTTCCAATTTTTGTCAATCGTTCTGTGATTTAATTCTTCGTTGCACAGTTCTTCAAGCTTTTCTGTAATTTTTTCCCAGTGTTCTTCTATTCTGTTGGAAATTCTCAATTTTGAATTTTAGGGTTGTTAAAATTGGTCTGTGGTCACTGATGGTACTTTTCAGAATTTTCCATTGTGTTGTGGGTGCGATGTTGTAATTTATCGCTGTGATGTCTATTGCGGATTCTGTGCCTGTGGACTCGGATAGATAGGTGTTCTTTTCGTTATTTAACGGTGTAAGGTTGAGGTCTGTTAGCATATCCTCAACCTGCTGACCTTTGTTATCCAGGACAGGTGATCCCCAAGTTGAACTTTAGGCGTTAAAATAGCCGAGTATGATTGTGATATCCGAAGACGCTTCACTTAATATCTCTATTGTGTGTACCCATACAAAATTCAAAGATTTCACGAGCTGAAAGTTGGCGATTTTGAGATGCGTCAATAATTCGCTGCATGGGGTTTCCGGCAAATTTATATTGATGAAAATTGGCTGTCGAATGTTCTGTGGACAGATTATGCTCACTTTTCTCTAAACGGAGAATTTAACATTTAAAACAGCCGCATTTGGGCAACAGAAAACCCTAGGATTTTTACAGAAATACCTCTTTCTCAGCCCAGAGTTACAGTTTTGTGTGGGTTCACTTCTCCTTTTATTATTGGGCCATTTTTCTTTGAAAAAATCAATTGAAGAACTTTTAAAACCGTTTTTGTAACTGGTGAACGTTATGCTCAACTTTTGAGAGAAAAGGTTATTCCCATATTGCAGGACAGACAAGCACTAAGCGAAATAGCATTCATGCAAGATGGAGGACCTCCTCATATCTCCCGCGGTACCAAACAATTGCTGAAGGATACGTTCGGTGAAATTCGTTGATAAGTCGCCACTTTATATACCAGTGGCCTCCAATATCACCAGATTTGACGCCTTACAATTTCGGTTATGGGGGTACATTCAGTCGCGTTTTTATCGATGCCGGCCTACCACATTGGCCATGTTGAAGGCTTCTATCAGATGGCACGTTTTATAAATTTCAACTATTTAATTGTGACCATTCTGTCATCTATCGTCTGCAGGCGGTGTTTGAGAATGAAGGGCGCCACAATGAGCAAGGATTGTGACCTAATACAAGAGAGAAGGCAGTTACCTCATGTGTTATATTTTGCAGCTCTTTGTTTTGGGTTATGGGAATAATAAATGCTGTCCTCACATCTTGACTCTTTTTTTTCTCTGTAAACAGTAATTTTTTTGTTTGTCATTTGCCCACATTTTATATTATGATGTGCAGGCCAAAGTGTTATAACTTCTCGAATAACACTGGTATACACAATTTTACCTCTTATGTTTAGTTTATCGCTTTTCGCTCATTAGAAGAAATAGCATAAGGAATAATCTCTCTATCCCCCCCAACTTTAGATATTTTGCGCAAAAAATAATACAAAATGATTTTACTACCACGTTTTTCAACGCAAAAGGTCGATTTAAAAATGATTTTTTTTAGGGGATACATTTTCAAAATGATGTACAGTATAATAAACAATGATAACATTTGACAAACCCATAGGATATTTGGAATAAAGTACGACAAATATATTTTGTCACCCCCCCTCTATATTTCATTTTTGGATTATGACAAATATCCAGTTAAATAGTCAAGTGTCGACAATTAGTCAAGAAACTATACATTCCTTATAGCACGAAATCCTATTAGTAGTGCCATAATAATTTTTGGTACTATATTAACATTTTAAAAATCGTGTATTGATATCAGTAGTTATTTTCAAACATTCAATTTATTTAACAAAACTCCATCTAAAATATAAATATTTTTTGATACATGTTTTAATTTGCATATACCTATTTTACATATCTCAGATTGTATTTAAAAATCGTCAACCAATTCTTCTAACTTTTGGCGAAATGGTGTTTTATTAATTTATCATTTGATATTATTAGGGTTCTTTCCTGGTATTCAAAAAGGAAAAATACGTGTCGTTCAGTTATATTTTTTCAATTTATCAAACAATTTGGCCGCTGAATCTCTGATTCTGGTAGAGCGCCATCTAGCGAATAAAGTTGTAACGAAAATCAATTTCGAATTTTTCATTATTTGCCATAAAAAATCCCATTGCATCCTGAACACAATGGTGTTTACCGCATTGCTCTAGCGTAAATATTCGCGGAGTTATTAATTTTTAAAGTTGTGCGGGACTTTTGGATCACCCTGTATTTTCAAGTCAGATATAAAATATTTTTAGAGTTAAAAATCGTAAATATATAAATCAATATAAAATATATTTGTGCCTTCCTAAATATATATATATTTAATACTTTAATATATTAATTTTCAAATATATATCAAGGCAGACGAAAAGTTCCCTAAAGTAAAGGAGCTGGTCGTCTGCAGAACTTTATAATGGACCAATGAGAGTTCAGGACGTGCAATTAGACCACAGCCGATCTTATCAAGGCGTCCTTCCCTTGTCAATAGATCCGAAGTTACTAATTAGAGCCATTTTAAAATTTGTGAAATGACCTCATTAACTTCGACTGTCGATATGCTAGATTGCTCTATGAACATTTATTTCCATTTGACTTTTGACCAACTATTTTAGAAGATATATTACACCACTCTCTCTCTCTCTCTTAAGCCATCAGTTCGTTGGTCAAACATGAATCCTGCCTAAGAAGAAAAAGAAGGCCTACAAGCCCTTCGTGAACGTCGCCGACCTGGAGAGGGAAGATGAGATGGTGATCTCACGCAACTGCAACATCCTGAGCTCCATTGGCCATCCTGCCCTGAAATCCCTGCATGAGGACCTGATCCGCTACATCGCCTCGCGGACTGAAATGATCAAAGCCCTCGCTACCAATGTAGAGAACCTCACTGACACCCTCGAGTCCTTCGCAGAGTTGGACGAAATTGAGGAGGCCAACAAGCCCAAGACTGCTTGCCGCGGCACTCAAACCTGCCCTGCTCCTTCCTGCAAGGAAACCAGCTCCCAGACTGACCCAATCAAGCCCGCCACTCCTGCTCCTGCTGCTCTCCCTGCCAAGAAGCCTGCCTCCACCTTGCCTGCTCCTGCTCCAACCAAAAGGAAGCAGTCTGAGGCTCCCAACCCGCCTGCAAAGAGGACAAACCTGAATGGTCCTTCAAAACCTGCGCCCCCCCCGCGTATCCAAGCCTGCGGCCGCCCAAGTGATCCTCCATGGAGAAAAATCGGCGGCCCACACAGTGGTCATCTCTGATGACCCACAGGCTGACCCAAGGGAGATGCTAAAAGCTGTCCGCGCTGCCCACACTCTCCCCCAAGGCGTTTGGGCCTCCCTGCACACCAAGGGGAAGCTGGTCCTCCACTCCAATAATCCTGACACCATCCCTGAGGTGACAACCTCGCTGGCCAGCAAGTTGAATGGAATGAAGGTCCGCCAGCAGAAGGAGATCCTGCCACGGATCTGCCTCTTCAAAGTGGATGAGGAGACATCCAACTCCACAATTGAGGAGACCTTCCTGGAAACCGCTGCTGTTAGAAAACTTCCTGGGGACGAGGTGGTGCGCGTGGCGCACCGTTCTGCACCCAGAAGCGGGACCTGCACCGCCTTCATCGAGGTGGACCTCAAGACCTTTAGAGCCCTGGGCGTTCGCGGGAGAATCGTGGTTGATGGAGTAATCCTAAACTTCGAGGATTCCATCCGCGCCCGCGTCTGCTTCCGCTGTTGTGGCTTCGGCCACAACTCTGCCCAATGCTCCAGAGCTCCTAAGTGCTTCCACTGCGGTCAAGACGGCTATGAAGGCCGCGCCTGCCCATCCATTGCTGACCAGCGCACCTCCAAATGTGCCAACTGCTGCTCCAAGGGCCTTCCTGACAAGCACGAGGCGAGAGCCTCAAGCTGCCCCATCCTGAAGTCTAGGGCCCTCAAGTTCTAGGATTCAAGGATCTTCTGCCTCCAATTCCATCTGCCACTTCTACTGGATTCCTGGCCAATTCAATGCTCCTGCCTCACTGCACCTTGGCGCTGTTCCCCTGCTTGCCCAACGTTTCCACTACCCCTGCGACACATCTCCTGCAGCCAGATCCTAGGGTCCCTAGCCACCTGACATCGCGCTTGGGCTCAAAAATCATAACTTTTGGTTTGTAGCCCGTAAAACCATATTTTCTCTCTTAATCCATTTATTTCTATCTCCTTGAGAAAATATTTCCTTCTATTTATCATATTACATTTGCCTCTTAAAATTCGAATATTCAAAATTGTTTGTTCATCATCCAAATATATTTATATCAGATCGGATTATTTTCGAAATTTTTAAAATATTATTCTATATAAAAGGTTATCTAATTAATAAATATAATATATATCTCTTCTCTAGTTTTATCTTCTCTATATATATAAAAGTCAATTTCTGTCTGTCTGTCTGTTTCGCGATAAACTCAAAAACTACTGAACCAATTGGTACCAAATTTTGCATGTCGCTTTTTATAAACCTGAGGAAAATTTTCGGCTGCATTTTGATTAGTATTTTTGGCTATTTCTTTTTTTTTTTCATTTGAAGAACTTTTTTTTTACGCGGACTAATCCGGAATGGAATGATGGCCATTTTTTAAAAGCATCGGTGGTTCAGTGGTAGAATGCTCGCCTGTCACGCGGGCGGCCCGGGTTCGATTCCCGGCCAATGCATTTTTTTTTTACAATTTTTAAAACTCATTTATCTATATTAATAAAATGGAAATTTCATAAGTGTTGTTCACTAAAAACCTTCGTTACAATGCATCAATTTCAACCAAATTTTCAACATTTATGTAAAACGAGATGGAGCAGGTTTTGCTTAACATCAAAATATATTTCCTAACATTAACATGCGTAACTTCGGTGTTATCGATTAAATACAAAAAATATCAACAGAGTTAATTTTATTTATATACTAGCGGACGTACCCGGCTTCGCCCGGGTTTTACCCGAGTAAAAGTTTGTCTAACGAATCTCTCGATAAAGTGAACATTTTTTTCCCGGTCCCTTGAAAAATGCTCGATAAGTTGAATAAAATCAATATTAATTGGTTCCCTCGGTAATTGGAAGTTAAAGGAATAGTATCTTGCCTTGGAATTGTATCATTATTCTTGTATGGATGTACCCGGCTTCGCCCGGGTTTTACCCGAGTAAAGGTTTGTTTAACGAATCTCTCGATAAAGTGAACATTTTTTCCCGGTCCCTTGAAAAATACTCGATAAGTTGAATAAAATCAATATTAATTGGTTCCCTCGGTAATTGGAAGTTAAAGGAATATTATCTTGCCTTTGAATTGTATCATTATTCTTGTCTCAAATAAATTGCCGTGTCATCCTGAATTTTGTCTTTCCTAATTTTCTACATTACAAAATCATCGTATCATCATGATAATATTTAGAGCAGATTGTTGAATTATAACAGATAAATTAGAATATTTATCTTGATTATTTCTAGGCGAAAAGTTATTTCAAAAATTTTATTTGCTAGAAACCTTCCCAGTACTATACTAAATAACTTCCCAAAGTTTCATGGCGATCCAATGAGTGGTTTGGTCAGGCATAAAGTCACACAATCTTGATTAATAATTAAAACTAATCTTTAACATTGTTTATTATACTTCATAATATATAATATTCGTTAGGCAAACTTTCACTCGGATAAAACCCGGGCGAAGCCGGGTACACATCCGCTAGTATTATATATAATATAAATATATATTATTATATCAACTATTTTAATTAAATCAAATACCTAAACCCTAATATAATACAATTTTTGCTATCACACACACTTTTTTCCTGTAGTTTATGTGTTACTTCTGTATCTCTATATATATAAAAGTCAATTTCTGTCTGTCTGTCTGTTTCGCGATAAACTCAAAAACTACTGAACCAATTGGTACCAAATTTTGCATGTCGCTTTTTATAAACCCGAGGAAAATTTTCGGCTGCATTTTGATTAGTATTTTTGGCTATTTCTTTTTTTCATATGAAGAACTTTTTTTTACGCGGACTAATCCAGAATGGAATGAATACCTAAATATGGCCATTTTTTTTTAAGCATCGGTGGTTCAGTGGTAGAATGCTCGCCTGCCACGCGGCGATTCCCGGCCGATGCATTTTTTTTTTTTACAATTTTTAAAACTCATTTATATTATATCCTTCCTTATCCTTCTTTCCTTCCTTATATCTATAAAAATGAAATGCGAAATCGATGTTTGTTATCGCATCACGCAAAATCAACTGACTTAATCATTATGGAATTTCGCATGTAGGTAGCTGAAGATTTCGTTTAACATATAGGCTATTCAAAAAACTAATAAAGTTAATGTGCTTTTTTTAAAAAATAAAAAACCAAAAAGCGTTAGTTCCAGTCTTTTACCGCTAGGGCGCAGCACTGGTCGCGACGATAAATGAATTTGATTTTTTTAAAGCATCGGTGGTTCAGTGGTAGAATGCTCGCCTGCCACGCGGGCGGCCAGGGTTCGATTCCCGGCCGATGCATTTTTTTTTTTACAATTTTTAAAACTCATTTATATTATATCTTCTATATAAATGGAAATTTCATAAGTGGTGTTCGCTAAAAACTTTCGTTACAATGCATCAATTTCGACCAAATTTTCAACATTTATGTAAAACGAGATGGAGCAGGTTTTGCTTAACATCAAAATATTTTTCCTAACTTTAAAATACATAACTTTGCTGTTATCGATAAAATACAAAAATATTCAACAGAGTTATTTTATTTATATATAAATACAAAAAAAAAATTCAGCAATTCATTCAACTCAATCTAAAAAAATATTCAAAACAAGCAATTTTAAGATAACACCATATGTTAAAACAGTCGGCCAAGAAAACAACAACGATATTACATCTTTCTCACATATTCACACACAATCTTGATTAATAATTAAAACTAATCTTTAGCATTGTTTATTATACTTCATAATATATAATATTCGTTAGGCAAACTTTCACTCGGATAAAACCCGGGCGAAGCCGGGTACACATCCGCTAGTATATCTATAAAAATGAAATGCAAAATCGATGTTTGTTATCGCTTCACGCAAAATCTACTGACTCAATCATTATGGAATTTCGCATGTAGGTAGCTGAAGATTTCGTTTAACATATAGGCTATTCAAAAAACTAAAAAAGTTAATGTGCTTTTTTAAAAAATAAAAAAACCAAAAGGCGTTAGTTCCAGCCTTTTACCGCTTGGGCGCAGCACTAGTCGCGACGATAAAAGAATTTGATTGGTTAATAATTAACACGTGGTTTGTTTACACGATGAATGTTAGTTTGTTCACACGATGAATGTTTTTAAAAGGTAAGATTATCCAATCGCCGTGAAACTTTAGGAAGTTATTTACTATACTACTGGGAAGATTTCTGGTTTGAATTTAATTTGAAATAAATATTCTTTGCAATTTTATTTGCAAATTTTCTACTTTCACTCGCAAGCAGCGCCTCTAGCGGCGTCTGGTGAAATTATATTTATAAATTGTAACAATGCTTGAAATGTTTTCCAAGTATAATAAATTTAATTTGAGAATTTAGTAATATAATATTCCAATGACGTAAAAAATACTTGGTATTTCAATATTAATATATATTTAAAGAAAAAATTGTAACGATTTTGTGTTAAATGTTAAAATGTAATGTTAAAATATATTTTTACATTGTTAATTTAATTTGCTGTTGTTTTATAAAAATGATGATGCAACTTTAATTGTTGTTGTGAAAATATCTTTATTTACGGAGCTGCTAACCACAATAAATGATTTTTGAGCCACTAATTGTTGTTGTTTATTATCGTTTGTTTATATAAAAAAAATTACATTGTATGTGGTGATGATAAAAAAAAAGAGAAATTTTAAATTAATATATATAATTCATTGAGAAAAAAAATAATTAATTATCAAATTCACAAAAGTGACAATATCTTATTTAAAATATAATAAATGTTTTCAAAAAATTATGTGTTTCAAAAATATATTTGAACGCATGTAACAATATTTATATTTATATACGTTTATAAATCAATATATAGGAGGATTGGAGGTTTTCTAGAATCGTTTTAACAAATGTTTGTTAGGCAAACTTTTACTCGGATAAAAACTGTGCGAAGCCGGGTACATTCGCTAAATACAGTTATTTACAAATCTTCGTTTGTGGCAAGATACTATTCCTTCAACTTCAAATTACCGAGTGGACCAATTAATATTGATTTTTTTCAACTTATCGAATATTTTTCGAGGGACCGGGAAAAATTATCGAGAATGTAGACAAGTATAGATTCGGTAGTGTTTGGATGTTTGCTAGAATCGTTTTAACAAATGTTTGTTAAGCAAACCTTTACTCGGGTAAAAATCGCGAAGCCGGGAACATATACATATATATATATGTTTGTCGGCTATGCAAGCCCTCAATATGTAACTAATCCCGCTCAAATTTGAACAGGACAGACAGTTAAATCTGGAAGTTTTTTGTCGCACTTTAACCAAGAAAAATTATATTTAACCAAGTACTGAGCAACAATATTTTTTAGTCAGAAATGATGATGACAATATTGCTGTATCATGCTTGATTGCATTAAAAAATTATTTTGGGGAATATTCACTGAGGCAGACCACGGGCGAAGCCAGATATTGATTAATAGTAGGCAGGAACATAATTCTACCAGCGAAACATTCACTCGAGCAGAAGACACACGAAGCCAGGTCATCTCTATATATAAAATATCGTTTCTCCAGCCTTTTGGCTAAGATCATGTAGTATATCTCTAGATATTTTTATTTATGTATATCTTTTTAAAAATCTATTCAGTAGAGAGTGGATATGTTTGCTCGAAAAATAAATTTCATATATTATATAAATATATGACGTAACGAATTATATTATCATCATGTTCTGTGTGTTCCCGAATATTATTATCAATAATATTCGTTAGGCAAACTTTCACTCGGATGAAACCCGGGCGAAGCCGGGTACACATCCGGTGGTATAATATAAATATATATTATTATATCAACTATATTAATTAAATCAAATACCTAAACACTAATATAATACAATTTTTGCTATCACACACACTTTTTTCCTGTAGTTTATGTGTTACTTCTGTATTGCTAATCTATGGCACTTCTAATATTTATTATTGATATACTTTTAGTATGAAGGAAATTGCACCCAAGGGATTTCTCGGGCGAAGCCGGGTCATTCGCCTAGTGTTACATAAATCTGAAAAATGTTTTTTACATTTCAAATTAAATATAAATAAATGATCATATTTATTTTAATTAATACTATTGTTACTGTAATAAATATATTTTCGTTTTTAAATTTTCAAACTTTATTAAAAAGTTATTGTGTATAATATATTTCTATTTAATATATAATGATCTAATTATATTTTTATAATAGATATTAACATTTTATTTCTAAAATTAAAAAATATATATACTTCGGCGATGTTTTCCACAATATCTGACAAGGCTGGACGTCCAGACCTTGGCGCATCTCTTATGCCATATACTCCTCGCTGAAATTCACGATACCATCTGTATATGGTAGTACGATATGAACAATCATCTCCCAGTACAGGAGTCATTTCTCTTGCAAACATTATTCCATACCCAAACCGCGTTCAAAGTTATAGCGCAAAATGACTCGTTATTCAATTTTGTGCCAGATAGACATTTTTAATATTTAATACATCCACAGTTCAAAGAATACTAACATTTAGGAAATGAAATTTAGACTGCAGTTTAAATATAAACTTGGCTCTTAACAAGTTCGAACGGGTGTCAACGTGGGTGCCCGGGTTGGAGCGTTTTGTGAAACTTTCCTAGTGCCCTTTGTATGAGCTTTTAGAAAAGTAGAATAATATATGAAATTTTCAATGCCCGTACTCAAACAACTAGGATAAATCAAGTTGAGCATATATCAATTAAAAGGCAAACCCTCGACATCCATACACAAGAAATAAAACCACTAAACACGAAAATTTATTTTACAAATAACACTAACTTCTACTGTTCATTACTGCGATAATAAATAGATAGTGGGAGGGCTTAACTCATCAGTAGAGAACCCTCTAAATGGAAAGAAATATAGTAAAGCTAACTAACTAGTATAAATCACTAACGTAGTAACAAAATCACTAAGGAATAGATTAGATAGTTGATTGTCTTTCTCCCATTTAATTATCTCGACAAATTCTCTAGAGTCGCATTCCTCTCCCTTTCCTAAAATTTAGAATGATTTAGTGAAGTCCAACTCTAACCTTTCATACAACTTTAATTATTTGGAGATTTTCTCGGGACATATTAGTAGCAATGTATTTAGCTATTTAATTGATACTAAGTAGAGGTTTATCTCGTATTCAAATTGCCAGTTTATTTCTAAAGTGAAACCTGTTGTAAAATAACTTTATTAGGTACGACTCAAACAGATCAACATAGCTTAGGTTATTTACAATGAATAATATATTGAACAGGTTCTTCACCTATAAAACAAAGTGTCCAATTCGATCCCGGTTCATGACTGTCGGAAATCAACGGTACACCGGCAACCGACTTCTATGTATAAATTGAAATTTAATTTGAACTTTCACCAACGAAATTAAAATTCATTATATTAATTTGTTGAATGTATTTATATCAAAATTAGGCTATATTACTTTAAATATACAAAAATATAGCTTAAAATAAATAATATCTTTAAATATCATGATATATTTATTTTAAAAAACAGATATTTCTTGGATAAGGTGTATTAAAGCGACTGGCTTTGATGACATAATGAATGAAGCAATAAAGACCCTCCCTAAAGAATACTTGATTTCTTTGAAGGGTATATTCAATAGAATCCTGAGAACATCTGAATTCCCGACAACGTGGCTGAAATCAGTCATCCAACCAATTTTTAAGAATTTTGATCAAGACGATCCCTCTAACTCTCGAGGCATCTCAAGTAATATAGCAAAACTATTCACATCAATCCTCAAATCTCGTCTAGGCAGCTGGATAGAAAGGAGAATTATTGTCCCTGAGAATCAGGCGGGATTCAGAAGCGGTCACTCTTGTCAAGACGAGTAATAATGGCTCTTTATTAGAGTTTGTACTACAATAGGAATGGCTGTTAAAGTCAGTTGATTCCAATGAAGGATACCCAAAAACATATAAGATGAGAATCAAGAATTTTGATGTCAAAAACAGTGATTTAGGATTCATATTTGGAAGACACTTAAGTTGGTTTAAGACATTCGTTAAATCAAATAAAAAGCTGGTATTTATATTGTACATATATAAGAAAAGGTACAAGGTATGTTGGTACATGTCAAGAAATAAGTATCAGGAAATTATCGCACCTCGCCAAGAGACCTACCTACAATATCGGAGCATTCTGTGACGGTCTAATCATTACTATAATGTTAAAAAACTTTGGATGTGCTGTAAATAAACCTACCCGCCGAGATATCAAGATATTCTAGGGATTCAGGATCTAAGGGCAGAACATTTCGAGAATGTCAAGAGATGCTTGAATTTCTAGGAAATATTAAAGAAATCTGAATGATGACTGGAAAGATAGCATTATTCATGGAAATATCAGTTAGTTTAATTTTAGTATTCAACATTGAATAATATTTTGTAAGGGTATTTTGAAAAAGCTATGAAAATGATGTTTTGAAAAGACAAATAAAACTATACATATATAAATATATGCATAGAACATAATAATATAGTGAAGGAAATCGAAATTTGAAAATTGCAATGCGCCTTATTTATTGGCAAAGTTCAAAGAAGCCTCTTTCATTGAAGTAATCTTTTATAAGAATTTCTCTCAATGAACATATATATAAAGGTATAAATAATTTAGAGTTGATACACATTTTTGTGAATAACCTTTTTATTATATCCTTCACTCATAGTATAGGCCATGATAATCATGGTAGGTAGTTTAAAACTGCTTGTGCTTCAAGTGGAGAGTATCATGATTTGAAGTTTGTATTTTAATCAATACAAGATGTGAACTCTTCAATTTTAAAAGGTTATTATGCGACATTTCTGTACCCACTGAAACTCTCTTCAACGTGGATAGATTCGAACAAAATTTGTCGCTTGAAGCTTTACACTTAGAAAAAAACTATAGACGGTCCCATTCACTTTTTTAGGATTGTTGAGTCGATAATCACCCAAATATATTTTTATATCTTCATCATTTTTTGTTTTAACATTTTCATTCATTTCTCCTGTAATTTGGGTAAAACATTAATATCATTTATAATTTATCACACCAACACCGTTTTCTATTATTAAACACTATTATAAGTGTTATGAAATATTATTTAATTCTTCAACCTTATATCATACTAGTTATAACTATATTATAACCGCACATACAATTTGTATGAAAATTATTCTCCCATTATAATTTACTCTTTGCTTTCATCTTCACTCACCATATGCTAACTTTCAACACCCGAGACATAAATCGTGGTGATATATGATAGTATTCACTAGATGTTCAATGTATCAAAATTATTATTAGTGTCAGCCCCAAAATGAATATAAACTTCAACACGCCAGCTTTGCTAACTTGTAATCTAATAAAAGGAATTAAATTTTAAAGAAAGCCAGAAACCTAAGGTTTTTATTGAAGTTATCCTCTTTAGAAATATCAATAATCGTTTATAAATTCAATGTATTTTTTATTAATTATTTTTAATTTGAAGTTATTGCCTTTTTGTTTTATCTTTTTTCTTACTTTTTCTCGTGGTACTTGCCATGATAATCATGGTGAATGATAAGCAGCGGCTTTTGATCTAAATAGAGTATATGGTAATTTGTAGTTTGCATTATAATTGAATAAGACTTTAACAATCCTGTAAATTTATTTTTTTAACGAGAAGTAATTCGTTAACGACTTTTCCTAAGCAGAAAGCTTCCAGGAAAGTTTGCCAAAATTATGGCATTAGCTGTCGGCCGGGTCAGCGTGAATTTTCTCGGGATGGGAGGGGAGACGTCGCAGGCGCTTGAGGAGTTGGATGGATTGGTGAGTTAGAGAGGAGGAGGACGGATCGGTGAGTTAGAGAGGAAGCTGGTAACACTTCTCCACCATTATGTGTATTCGACACGCTTTAACCTCAAGAGTACAGGATCGCCTCTCCCTAGATCCCCGGTGGCTCAAAGGGACCATCAACGATCTTCTGAGATCGTAAGGTCCCACGGAGAACTTGTAACAGCCCGTTACTGAAGTGATTGGGTTATCGTGAACCCTCCAGGGCATCCTTATTCTTGTCCATGTTCATGGACAAATTGCTAACGTTCTTGATTGTCCAAGATTATCAGACTTTCCCCGTGCAGCCAAGAACATCTTTTGGCTACTTCGTTAGAATTTAGGAGAAATTATCAAATAGCCTTCATGCTAAATCCTTGGCAATAATAACTCTTTGTTAGAGTCTGTACAACAATGGAGCCGTTGTCAACGACATTTGATTGCTAGGAAGACAACTGATAAATATATGAAATAAAGAACATAAATATATATGTCAAATACAGAGATATTAAACTCACATTTTCAAGATACTGGAGTCGGATTAACATCTTTATAAAATTAAAAAAAATGTTATTAAACATATAAGAAAGGGGGAAATATATTCTAGCACAGGTCAAGAATATCAGGAGTTCCAGGTATTCACAATAGATATCGGGATCTACTGGATTTGAAGAGAGAAAAGGTCTATATAGAAGGTCAGGAGATTATGACACTGCCAAGAGAACTATCGACAATGTCGAGGTATTCCCTGAAAGACTGATCCTACCGAGAATGTTACAAAATAAGGAATAAGCCATGGTTGGCCAGACCAGCCGAAATATCCATGGAGTGTTATGGCGATAAGCAGAACTAGGACTAGCTTAGAATACCATAAAATGTATGAACTCTAAAGACATCTTGAAGAAGTTCAAAATTTGAATGATAGATTGACATTATTTTTGTAAATAATAGAAAATTTGATTATAAAATACAATATTCGATATTTTTCGTGAAGATATTATAAAATGTAACGACAACATTAACATATCAGGATTATATTGAGGACATCGCAGAAAGAATTGAAACTGGAAGACAAAGAGATTCCAAAGATCACCAACCTATATTGCCATGTTATATAACATTATCAATCTTTTCACACATTTTGAGTATATTTTTCTTTATTATTATTCTCCATATATTGAGTATGCTTTTATTTTCAGTTTTCATTTTGGAACTTATTGTTCTTGGATTCTGTCTCCTGTGTGTGTCTTTGCCACTTGCCACAAATTCCTCGACTGTTTAACAATTCACCACACCTATATATATACATATTAAAATTAAAAATGCATATCTTGATCTAGTCCTTTTTTTGTAGTTTTTCACGCACACTCTATACATATATGTAATATATATGAATAATATAATATATACATGTGTTAGAAATGTGAAATTTATAGAGTCGCTGTTTTCATCCCAAGTCGACCTTGACACGTGTACAGTGCGGCGGCGCCACCTGATACCATGTGACGTCACTACCTACCTACCTACCCCTGCCTGCCTGCTGCTGACTGTTTACAACTGTCATTCTATCTCTCTTTTGATTTTCTCTAAACATGTATAACCAATAAATCAATTGGCACTCTGCTTTAACGAGTGATTCGTTAATATTTCCAATAGGTTATGGGTCCAGACTACGCCCCAAATTTGAAGAAGCAAACCTAAGGTGAAACTGCTAAGCCTAACTCGTGGTAAATATGACGCACCTTGAGAATCAAGTCCGCCAGTTCAAAGGCGAAAACTTCTCCCTTTGGAAATTTCAGTTCCGACTACTATTAGAGCAAAATCAACTTTTGGATATCGTGGACGGCAAAGAAATCAAACCAGAGGTAAGTGACGCTACCTCTGCTATACAGGATGCATGGCACGCCAAAGATATCAAAGCCCGAATGCTTATATCACAGGCACTTGAATTAAGATTTCTAGAACCTTTGATGTCCTGTAAAACTGCCGCTCAAATGTGGACAAGGTTCATGTCCATCCACGAACAGAGATCAGAGATCGCAATTGGCATGTTGTGGCAACAATTTTTTGACGCCCGAATGTCGTCATCAGAGGATGTCAGCAGCTATATCGCCAAGATTGAAAATCTTAGTGCAAGAATTCAGGATGCAGGAGGAACGATTACAGATGACCAGAAAGTGGCAAAGATAATAAACTCTCTTCCTTCGAGCATGCGGTATTTCATCCCCGCATGGGAGTCTCAAGCGCCGATTACGCAGACTCTAGAGAACTTATCAGCACGTCTTCTGATTGAAGAATGTAGAAACCAGCAGGCCGATTCCTCGCAAGGTACAGCATTCTACCAACAGACTAAACCAAGAATCAAAGAAGATAACATAAAGAAGACTGATTCAGGAAAGATATCAGAACTAAAGAAAAAGACTGAATGCCATTATTGTCACAAGATTGGTCATTGGTCACGGGAATGTCGGAAACGGATTGCCGACCAGCAGAAAAAAAAACGAGAAGCGGAAGAACCAAGCAGGAGATTGTGATCATAAAGGTTTCAACGCTGATACCATCCTAAAGTGGAATGATTGCGACATATGGTGGGCAGATAGCGGAGCTAGCTGCAGCATGACCTTCCGACGTGAATGGTTCAAGTCCTTCACTCCGATCCACAACGATCATAGAATATACCTTGGAGACAACACTTCCGTCCTTGCAGAAGGTACAGGTGACATTGAAATCCTTGCCATGGTGAATGGAGAATGGATTACAACATCAATCAGGAATGTGCTCTACTCTTCGAAGCTCAAGAAAAATTTGTTCAGCCTGGGAGTGTGCACTGAAAAGGGATACCGAGTAGACATCGACAAGGATGAGCTGCGCATCTACTAAAGAAAAGATCTGAAAGCAGTTGGACAACGCCAAGATGGGCTCTACAAGATGATGTTCCGAGTTACTTCATCTTCACAAGGATTTTCTGCAAAGATCAACAACCTCCAACTGTGGCACGAAAGACTAGCACACATCTCACTCACCACTATTCGAGAAATGGCCAAGAAAGGATTGATCAACGGTTTGCAACCCGAGGACATAAAAGAAGACGATTTCTTCTGTCAAGGCTGCCAAGAAGGAAAAGCTCACAGAAAGCCTAGTCATTTGTCTGAAACAAAGGAGTACAATCCTGGTGAGTTCATTCTAAGTGATATCTGCGGCCCTATGCCAACACAATAAATAGGAGGATCACTTTATTTCATTTTATTCAAAGATTATTCCAGTGGCTTTCGCCATATAGATTTCATTAGACACAAATCCGATATTTTACACAAATTTGAAAACTTTGCTAGATTCAGTTATAATCAAACAGGCAATAAAATTAAAGTGATTAGAACCGATAATGCACTAGAATATACCAGTAAAGATTTCACAAATACTTGCAGAAAGTTCGGAATAGTGCATGAATTGTCAGCTCCATATGTTCACGAACAGATAGGGCGCGTAGAACGAGACAATAGAACTATTGTCGTAGCAGCTCGATCGATGCTGTGCGCACGAAATCTTCCCGAAGAACTTTGGGCAGAAGCTTGCAATACTGCAACCTTCATTCTAAACCGAACATTCACTAAACAAGCTCCCAATACCACACCCTATGAACTATTTTTCGTAAGAAAAGTTAGTTTATATAATCTAAAGATTTTCGGCTGTGAAGCATGGTTGCATACACCTAAAGAACGTAGAAGGAAATGGGATATGAAATCACAAAAGATGATTTTCTTAGGGTACGATAAAACATGCACTAACTTTCGACTCTGGAACCCTTCTACTAGAAAGATTTCTATTTCTAAAGATGTTACTTTTAACGAGACAAAGCTCCGACATTGCGAACTAGAGGGAGAAACCATGATCCCAGTTAACATTGACCTTGATCCGCCGGCACCAACGACCGACGATGAATCACCTACAGCGGTACGGTTTCCCACGCCGTCGGGATTCCACCCGATGATAACTCGATCTAAAAAGAAAGCAGATTCTTGTAACTACCATTTTGTCGATGAGCCTTCAACCTATAAAGATGCTATGGAAAATCCAAATGCCGATAAATGGTTGGATGCAATGAAAGAAGAAATAAAAGCGTTAGAATCTAATAACACATGGTCACTCGAAACCCTACCAGACGGATATAAGCCAATAGGAAGTAAATGGGTTTATAAGCTAAAATCCCATCCCAACTCTACGGCACCTAAATTTAAGGCTAGACTTGTAGCTAAGGGTTACACACAAAGGAAGAACGTAGACTATTTCGACACCTTCAGTTCTGTTGTCAGATATGATTCACTTCGAGTGTTACTAGCAAACGCGGCATCAGAAAGAATGTTCTTAAAACAATTTGACGTAAAGACTGCACTTTTATATGGTGACCTAGACGAAGTCAAATACCTTGAAAACCCAGGACAGACACACTGGACAGCAATTAAAAATGTATTTCGCTACTTAAAAGCAACACCACAATTAGGAATATTGTACGCTAGCCATCAAGAGTTAACAGGTTACTCAGATAGCGATTATGCTAGGGACATTGATTCAAGGAAAAGTACTACAGGTTACATCTTCATGTTAAACCATGGTGCTGTTTCATGGTCAAGCCAAAAGCAATCGACAGTTGCTCTCTCGACAACAGAAAGTGAATATATTGCTGCCTGTGCTGCTACTAAAGAAATGGTCTGGCTACGCAGACTTCTTAAGGATATCGGGATTAAGATGGACAGACCCACAGTACTCAACATGGATAATCAAGCAGCCATAAAGCTAGTGCAGAATCCCGAGTTCCATAAGAGAACGAAGCACATTGATGTACGATATCACTACATTCGTACTAAACAGGAAGATGGTGAGCTGATCACAAGATATGTCAGCACTCTTCAGCAGACGGCTGACCTCCTGACGAAACCTTTGGGACCGAAACACTTCAGGCGGCTCCTAGAAAACTTGAACGTTATAAATTTCAAGAGGGAGTGTTAGAAATGTGAAATTTATAGAGTCGCTGTTTTCATCCCAAGTCGACCTTGACACGTGTACAGTGCGGCGGCGCCACCTGATACCATGTGACGTCACTACCTACCCCTGCCTTGCCTGCTGCTGGCTGTTTACAACTGTCATTCTATCTCTCTTTTGATTTTCCCTAAACTTGTATAACCAATAAATCAATTGGCACTCTGCTTTAACGAGTGATTCGTTAATATTTCCAATAACATGAAATACAATTTATATAGTTTTTAAAGTTTAGTAATTGTTTTTTATTGTAACTGTAACCAATTGTATTTTATTGTAACTGTACCAATTGTATTTTATTGTAACTGTACCAATTGTATTTTATTGTAACTGTACCAATTGTATTTTATTGTAACTGTACCAATTGTTTTTTATTGTAACTGTACCAATTGTATTTTATTGTAACTGCACCAATTGTATTTTATTGTAACTGCACCAATTGTATTTTATTGTAACTGTACCAATTGTATTTTATTGTAACTGCACCAATTGTATTTTATTGTAACTGCACCAATTGTATTTTATTGTAACTGTTCCAATTGTATTTTATTGTAACTGTACCAATTGTATTTTATTGTAACTGCACCAATTGTATTTTATTGTAACTGCACCAATTGTATTTTATTGTAACTGCACCAATTGTATTTTATTGTAACTGTACCAATTGTATTTTATTGTAACTGTACCAATTGTATTTTATTGTAACTGTACCAATTGTATTTTATTGTAACTGTTCCAATTGTATTTTATTGTAACTGTACCAATTGTATTTTATTGTAACTGTACCAATTGTATTTTATTGTAACTGTACCAATTGTATTTTATTGTAACTGTACCAATTGTATTTTATTGTAACTGTACCAATTGTATTTTATTGTAACTGTACCAATTGTATTTTATTGTAACTGTACCAATTGTATTTTATTGTAACTGCACCAATTGTATTTTATTGTAACTGTACCAATTGTATTTTATTGTAACTGTACCAATTGTATTTTATTGTAACTGTTCCAATTGTATTTTATTGTAACTGTACCAATTGTATTTTATTGTAACTGTACCAATTGTATTTTATTGTAACTGTACCAATTGTATTTTATTGTAACTGTACCAATTGTATTTTATTGTAACTGTACCAATTGTATTTTCATGTATAAAGAAGTTGGAATTATATTTGTACTCACAACCATATGTCAGACCTCTTTCTGTTTACTTGCACTAACTGGTGGGTTTTGAAGTTTGCAAGAATCGGGAACCATTGTAGCTATTTTTTATAATGGAAAAAGTCCCCAATGCAGGAGTTGATACGAACAATGGATGTCGAAAATTGACGGTTTTTGCCACTCGTCTGCCAACTCTCTTATATTGAAAGCAAAAACAAACAGATATGTTTAGAGTTTATAGTGCAAAATGTTTAATGAATACTTGTTTAGAACATCTCTTGTCGATCGACTAGTGTGTGGACAGAATTCCTCATCACTGTTTCAGATAAGAATGCCGAGATGGCAGTCTGGTTGAAAAACAATGTTCTTCTCCTCAGAACCTGCGATATACTGGAAGACCCTCTTTATAAAATCTTCTTTTGAAGAATTTTTAATTTTCTTGATAGTAAGCTAATTGTATAAGCTAGAAGTCTGGTTCCCATCATAAGATACATTAGGGCTTTAACTGCTTCTCGATATGGAAAATGGGATGTTTCTCTAGTTTCTTTGCTGTTCTGGTTTTTATAGGTTTCTCTTAAATTGGAGTCTGGACTGGTGTACAACCGCTCAACCGAAACGCTGAATTAGTTTCTTAGCATTGGATGAATGAATATATGAATTGTTCAATTTTCAAACATATATATATTTTTCACAGTAATATAGAATTCATAAAAAGAATCCTATATGCTTGAATTAAAAAAATAGGTAGGTTAACTATACATATTTACATCAATATTCAAAGTATTCTAAATCTATGGTCAAAAATAAAAGAATAGTCAATGATGAAATGAAATACGTGTTTCTAAAAAATAAGCTATTTACATTTTAGGTTATATATATTTTAAAAACAAATTAGGCACCTCCTAACCACTAGCAAGCGCTTTATATTACTTTTTATTATTTTTCACGTATTAATATATACAGTTATAAGCGTCATAATCAAGCAACAATTCTTAATCAATTCTGTCACCGTTTGCTTTGTGAATGGAATAAATACCCAAATATATGGCCATTTCTCATAACCATCGGTGGTTCAGTGGTAGAATGCTCGCCTGCACGCGGGCGGCCCGGGTTCGATTCCCGGCCGATGCATTTTTTTTTTTTTACAATTTTTATTATACAAGAATGATATCTACGGCGCCAATTTATAATTGTAACGAATAGTATTTGAATAAAAGCATTTAATCGGGAAAAAACCCGGGCGTTGCCTGGGTCATTCGGCTAATATATATATAGAATGGAGAGAATGTATATATAAAAGGCGAGCATTTCCCACGTCACGATATTTTAATAAAGAGAATTTTGTATAACTACAAAAAAAAAGATTATTTTATTGAAGTTATCTTTTATAGGAAATTCGATGAATATTCATGAATTCAAATGTATTATATATTCTCTCTCTAGCATTTCTCTAATTTGCATTATTTTTTGCCATTTCAATTCTTCTTTTTATATTATCACTTGTACTCCTGGTACAAGGCTGATATTGAGAGCACCGAGGGAGTAAAGCAATCCATCACCAACAGCTGGTGAGACTGCTCCTCTCAAGATGCCCGCCTTCCCTTCCTCTCCGACAAAGATCCGGAAGTATATTTCTCTAACCACCACCTTTTTCTTTTTCTTTTCACCCGGACGCATATGTGTTCGGTTTGATACGGCAGACTGGCCGGCGAATGGTAGCACCGCGCTACAGTCATGTGTTTTCGAAACGGTTTGTCCTTCAAGAACTTGAGTGCCACAGGCACGCCGACCTCTAGATTCCTGACGGCTCTGAACGACCTTCTGAGATCGAGTGTTCCCGCGGAGTCCACGCAGCAGCCGGTGAATGAACTTGGTGTGTTTTCGTAAACTCTCCTGGGCATCCTTTTGCTTGTCCTTTACCATGGAGAAATTGTTATTGTTCCTGATTATACATGTTGACAAGACTTTTCTCTATGCAGCCAGGAACATTTTGACCCTCTCTTTAGAGATAAGAGGAAGAGATCTAGAGGGCCTCCATGCAATATCCTTAGCAATAATGACTCTCGTTAGAGTCTGTACAACAATGGAGCCGTTGTCAACGACATTTGATTGCGATGAAGACAACTAATAAATATATGAAATAAAGAACATAAATATATATGTCAAATACAGAGAGATTAAACTCACATTTACCTGACACTGTAGTCGGATTAACACTTTTATAAATAAAAAACTGTTATTAAACATAAGAAAGGGTACAAAATATTCTAGCACATGTCAAGTATATTAGGAGTTCCAGGTATTCACAATAGATATCGGGATCATCTAGGATTAAGAGAGGGCCAAGAAATTATGATACTGCCAAGAGAACTATCGACAATGTCGAGGTATTCCCTGAAAGACTGATCATACCAAGAATGTTACAAATAAGTAATTACAACAGAGTAATTACGCATATTTTCCATAAAATACCTATTTCCTCATTTCTCAGGAAGTCTATGAGGCCAAATATTTGGACGTTGAAGTACCACATACGCCATAACTATTCGTTAATTTCTGGTTTAATTAAAAATCAACGAATAGTTGATATTTATTCCGAAAGATGGCGCAAGACATCAGCAACCTTTAGTTGCACGATAAGGAGAGATGCCTTTTTCTTAATATATATATAAAAGACACTTTTATCTTTAAATAAAACAGGCATTAAAATAAAATAGTATTTATTCTATGCACCGAATATTTATATTTAGATAATATAATATATAGTAAAACTATGATATATCACTATACAGGACATGGCCATGATCGGGAAGACTTGGTTCTCTGGCGTCCTGGTGAAGACCCATCTTGCCCACATTGTATGGAGGAACAACAGACTGTGGACCACCTTCTATTCAGATGCCCTGCTACCATGCGACACAGAATGCAGACAGCACTGCTGCTTGGGAAGACCTCCTTCGACCCAGTCTCGTTGGCTGGACTCCCGGAATCTCTGCAGGCATGGAACTTCCTGACAGCTGGTTCGGCTCTGCAATTGGCTTTATGTAAATATAATCTAGAGTAACTGGTTTCTACTAGTTAGCTGGACAGCCCGGGCAGTTGGCGTTTCTTGCGCTCCAGGGGCCTGGGTTATCCTTATTTCTCTCTATACCACTACCTCTGGCATTTTCGAAGAGCATACCTTTTTTCTTTTTCAATAGCTTCCTAAATAAAAAAAAAACTTTTCAAGAAGAATAACGTTCTGATCGTCGCAATTTGAAGCAATAACCCGTTTTTAATTCGATCCAAGATGTGCCATTTTTTATTGTATTGTATATAAATTGATCTATTTTCTATTTGGAGATGTAATATATAATGACAGAAACTTTTTTTTTCTTGTAGAATGGCAAGTATGTCTCTTAAAGAATTAGCAAAACTGATAATCATACTTCGAGAAATGTGTATCGATGTAGGATGTCAGTGGACCGTTGGTTTTCCACTGCTTCGACCAGGGATCGAATCCCACATTGGTCATTTACTTACTTATTAAAATAAATGTTCTAAATGCCATCGATTATTGAAAAATTCAATTCTGACACACAAGTAACCAAATTGGCTACTGGCAAACTTATAAGTTTATAAAGAAAATAAAGTCTCAGGGCTAAGTTTCTTACTCAAATTCTTTATTCTCTAGCTTTATAGACCTGTCAGTCCTTCCACAGGAGTATCACGATATAAGTGCCAAAATCAAACTTATTTTAATTTGTTTAGACATAGAGAGTAATGTGGTGTATTTATAGTAAAAGCACACCCGCCAAAATCTACCCACAATGATTATCATGGTCTGTACACATACAACGTGCAAATAATAATAGTAAAGTATATATATGTTCTATAATTATGTAAATCCAAAAAATGATTTGTTAAAATTGAAGGTGCAGTCGTCTTGAATTTAATTAAAAAAGAGAAAATCAGTCTCAAGTAGTTTATTTTGAACTCTTTGAGCAAAAGTATATATTTTAAATTAAGTAAATATAGAATTTTAACAATTAATTCTATATCACCATTTACATACCTATATAAAATAAAATCTAACTTACCTAACCAACACTAAAAAAACAAAACAATCTATTTATATTTAAGGTGGCGCCATCTAGTGGCCAAGAACAACAGAGTTATTTTAAACAGATTAATAAAATAAAATAATATTTACATGCATTTATCTCTATTATATTTCTATTAATTTTTTAAAAATTATATAACATATATATACTAGCCGAATGACCCGGGCAACACCCGTGTTTTACCCGATTGAATGTTTTGATTCAAATACTATTTGTTACAATTATAAATTGTGGTCATGTGGCCTAGTGGTCATGGCATCTGCCCGGTAAGCGGAAGGTCGTGGGTTCGATTCACATCCCTTGACACTTTTTTTATTTTATCCATTCTGACCATAATCTATCCGTGAACTTCACACAGTGAACTTCGCACAGACAGAATAAGGCAATTATATAAGTAGATCAGTATAATATATACTTATTTCGCGCCGATATTAAAAAGACAATAATTTTTTTTAGCATAGGAATATTTAAAATTGAATATGGTGAGAAATGCATTTCTCCAAATATAAGTATGACTAGTTTTTACATTTAAAATGATGAAACTATTATGGCAATCAATGATTCAAGTCATTATTTTAGAATTCAAAAGATTCAACAAGTTTTGCCGAGGTTAAATTTTTCTTTCCAAAGTATTATTCATGAAAATAAATTGTTCAATAAATTAAACTTTTTCATATGATATAATATTTCTTTATACAAAATGTAATTGAGAAGTTATTCTAAGTTATACTATATATCGTTCAATAAAAAATATTTATGAGAAAAATAAATTAATATTTAAGAAGCGAAATATACATTATTATGAAGTAGAAAATAATAATTGAATCTTAAAGATATAAAGTATATCAGAATAAATGGTAAAAAAATATGGATTAATTTATTAGAAGTTATCTTGAAAAAGTTCAAATATTCAGAGAGCCAAACCTATTAGAAAATCTTCATATAAAACATAAAAATTAAATTAAAAACTACATCATTTATTTGAAAAATATCCTATTGAATTATCAGTGTTCCTATTGAATTTTTTATTCATACCAATTAAATGGGCATGGCCTTGGAAGCCACTGGTGAGTTTGGTAAGAAAGGCATGGTAATGAGCTGGACACCAGGGGTGTTGGGGAGGTTGAAAGTTTGCTAGAAGCAGAGAGAAGGCGAAGTTTGCCTTTTGTAGGGAGTTCAGATATTTGGTTGCAGAATAGGGATGACAGATTTCATTAGGCTGAATGGGCATTTGATTGTGTTGAAAATAACTGATGAATATATAAAATGAAAGGCATGATTTTTGATGTCGAAGACAGATAATTAGGATATGTATTGTAAGGTACTTTAGTCAGATAAACCTAACCATTTTAAATATTTTTTAGAAGTTTAATGTTAATTTTAAACAGCTAAAAAAGGATAAATATAAGTACATGTTTAGAATATTATTGGATTTGCAAGAGATGTCTAGATTATTAAGGATTTTCATAAAAATGTCTAAAGCTTCAGGATATTAGAGTAATGCCAAGAGAACTATCGACAATGTCGAGATATTCCCAGAAAGAGTGATCCTACCGAGAATGTTACAGAAGACGGAATTAGCCGTGATTGGCCAGACATGAGATATATCAGGACATTCGAGAATGTCACGAAGTGACAGCAGGACTAAGACTTTTGTTGTCACGAGGTTTTCTTCTTAAAAAAAAAAACAAATCAGCATATGGAATCACTACCCTTCTAAACCTAAGCCAAAAACTTAGGGAGAATATCCTTCTTGTTTTAATATTTGTCACCTCTCTCTCTCTCTTTTGCTAGAAATCTTAAGATATATTATTTCTACAATCATTTAGAGTTTTATCATATACTTTTCTAACATTATTTTTGAAAATTGATGGAAATATTCAAAAAATATTTTTTTCTGGAATATATTGATATCAATACAAAAATTGACAATTGATTTCATTCTATTCCATCGCGTGTTTGAAATTAAAGATTTTTTTTCAAATAATTAATCATCTATTCTGTAAAAGGTTTCTTCACCCATTTATCCACAAGCTTATATACGAGGTGAAAATACTTCCACAGGCATTTCTCCTGAGTATAAGGATTTCAGTATAATATTATAAGTTATAATAATAATTGTAAAATTCAATATAATCCCTCAAAATTATATATATTTTTACCCCCCATTATTTTTCTAAATTACGCCTAAAATTATTATCAATTAAAATATGTCAACACAAACACCTTTTTACTTTCATTCATTGTTATAAGTTGGCCAAGAATACCCAATATTTACAACCCCATATTTACCCATCATTCCAAACCAATTTATACACCTAATACCTTCCCTCTATGCTTTAATTTTCATCACCTGCGGATAAGCTGTAGAAATATAAGTGAATATTCAATTGATATTCGTATGTACTATAATTGGATATAGTGTCAATGTAACTTCAACACCCCAATTTGGCGATAAATTATTCACAAATAAGGCAACAAAGTTTTAAAGATAGTCAGCAAAATCCAGGAAAGACGAAATCATTTTCATCGAGAATGCTTCCCGGGGAACTTCCACAAGTTATTAGTGAATTTTACGACAGGCCGTCGGAAAACAACAGATAATCTATCCAACTCTAGCAGATATCACCTCCATGTACATTTCCGTGTCTTAAGTCGCTGGCCTCTCTCTTAGTGCCATCCAGCCTGCCTCGTACTTTATGTTGTCCTTATAGACGCCTGAAACCCCCGGGCCCCATGACTTCTAGTGCGACATATATTTTTAACATCATTTTTCCAATCATAGAATATTTTATATAAAGTTAATTTTGTTGAAATCCAAGCACAGGCTTATTTTTTTAAAGTTTCTTTTCTAGGAATATCAATAATTATTCAGAAAATTTAATATATATATATTATATTTAGAGATATTTCTCTCCAATTTGATGTCTCTACTCTTTTATGTTATTATTTTTTATTATTATCACTTTTTGCTCGTGGTACAAGCCATGATAATCATGGTGGGAAGTTGGCGTCTGCTTTTAATGAAAGTTGAAAAAATATGAATATTTGTAGTTTTAATTATGACTAAATCAATATTCGGAATCACAAAATTAAAAAGATTATTATTTCACGTGCAGTGAATCGATATCACTCTTTTCAAAGTGAAGAGCGAACTCATCATTCCAAATTGTCTAATGGCTGTAGAGTTATGAGGTCTGTCAGGTCAGAGAGAAATATCCTCGGAGGGTGAGTTGAAGGACGTCGCAAGCCCAAGGGACATCAAGAGTGATGGGGAAGGAGATGAGACATCAGACATGCTGGAGGAGAATGAAACATTTTCATCAGCAGATGTGAGTCCTTCTCTCAATACAACGGCTTCTCTTCCTCTTTGACAATATTGCAGAAGTTCATATTTCTTACCCTCTTCTCTAGTTTCTCACCCCAGACGCAGAGGTGCATCACTTCATATGACAGACTCGTTGTGAAGAAAGGAGTGACATCACAGGAGCTAGAGATGGAGGGAAAGACATCACAGGCGCTTGGTGAAGTGGGAGGTACATCAAAAGCACCTACGGTGGAGGGAGGTACATCAGTGCCGCTTGTGGAGGATATTTCTCTAACCACCAACTTTTTAATTTTATTTTCTCCCTGGACGCACATGCTCAATTTCATACGGCAGACTGGCCGGCAAACTGTAGCATCCGGCTACTGTCAAAAATTGTCGGCTTGTTTTGTCCTTCAGGACCTTGAGGGTCACAGGCTCCCCGTCCCCTAGATCCCCTGATGCTCTGAAGGTGATGGACCTTCATGGATTGAGAGGTCCAACAAAGTGCTTATAGCACCACGTGACTGGGCTTGAGGGACATCGAAGAAGTCGAGATAGCAATCCTATTTCTTGCTATTGGGCATCGACAATTCGTCTTGGTTGCTAAAGTGCAGGTGGGCCAGACTCTTCTTAATGCAGCCAGAGCACATTCAAACTCTCTCGATAAAAATATGGGTGAGTTCTTCAAGAGAGTCTCCGTGCACTATGCCTAGCAATAATGGGCCATTGTTCGAATTCTTAGAGCAATGAAGCAATAAAAATTGGACAGGCAATACATTTTATGATTGAAAAAATATTGAAATTATTATTATTATTGTCACAGTAATAAAGGTGGCGGATCGTGTTTGGATGGAATAAATAATAATATTTTAAATAGCTTTAAATATTTAAGTTAGTTTGGGATTTTAAAAGAGAATAGAAAAACTAATTGATTAAATAAAAATAATTATAAATTAAAGAAGCAATTTCAAAGACCCAAACGGCTGGCTATCGGCTAAGCTCCAAAAATGGCGGCTAATGTTTACAAGACTTTCCGCCTAGCGCGCGCCATCTATCGGAGATTAGGTACATAACACTTGTCGAGCTACCGGCGCACCATTTATTGGAGCCTAGGTTCATAATACTCGCTGAGCTGCCGATGTATTATTTACAGTCACAGGCTATGTACAATTTTGATTATAACATTATACCTCTTTTCAAACATAAGCAGCGATCCGCAGCTTAAAAAATATATATAAATAAATCTTGGTTTCCCAAGAAGTCGTTGGGACCGAAAAGATTTTTGGTCACAGTTCTATAGCCTCCTCCACGCTGAAGAGCGCCAACAGCGTTTTAGGGTGAATATTTAGGGGCAAGGCTCGATTAAGATCCAACACAAACGCTTATGGAACTCGCGAAATACTTAGAGTCACTCAACCAGCCGTTTTTTTTTTTTCGCTTAAAAGAAATGGGAAAGAATCGAAAGGTATGAAATTGGGTGCCATATGAACTGGAGCCAAGATGTTTCGAAGGTCGTTTTTTCATGTGTGAACAACTGCTCCAACGTCAAAAAGAAAGGAGTTTCTGCATCGAATTGTAACTGGAGATAAAAAGTGGCTCCATTACGATAATCCAAAACGTCAGACAACGTCTGGATACCCTGTCCGTTTCTCATGATTGACGGGCAATGGCGTGTATATGATGGGACCAGCTAGGAGTGGTATATTTTGAACTGCTACAACCGAATGAAAGGATCACATGGGAGGTATACCGGAGGCAATTAAGGCGCTTGAGCCTCGAATTATGAGAAAAACGGCTGCAATACACCAATAGCCACGACAAAGTGATAATAGATTATTAATAAAATGATAAAGCTCGGCCATATTCTGCAGCACCCCGTTAAAACGTACTTAGAAACGCTCAAATGGGAAGTCTTACCCCACCTGCCGTATAGCCAAGAAATGGCTTCTTCCGATTATTATCTCTTCCGTTCAATGCAACATGGCCTGGCTGACCAGCACCTCTCAAATTAGAATGAAGTAAAAAAAATGGATCTATGAATAGATAGCGGCCAAAGAGCTGGCTTATTTCCGCCATGAGTTCCGTCAATTGCCAGAAAAGTGGAAAAGAGTAATAGCTAGCGACAGACATTACTTTGAACATTGAATGTCTAACAAATTTTACACATTAAATTTTCAATTTTCTAGAAAAAACGCAAGAACTAAACAACAGCCCCAATATATTTTTTATGAATGTATAGTCCATATAAATATAAAGAGCCTTGCATTGAACAATCTTTTCTATGTCTAGTGGAAGACCCTAATTCAATCAATGCGTTTCGAGAAGAATTGGTAAAACAGAGGACCCAGCTATTTTGAAAATGATAATGATTAAAAATCAGCACATATTTTTATAGTGAGGATCGGTGTGAATATATAAACATTCTTAACTCAAAATAATTCAAGAGATATAAATTCTCTAGTCACTGTGAAATACTTGATTCTAAAACATTCAAAGCAACCCTGAGGTCGTCAAACAGGCTGAACCTTATCCTTAGAATGAAAGATAAAAAGGATCAATTTTATAAAACTTGAATCAAAACATTATCTGTAAAAAATCTCACACTATATAGTACCATGTTTTATGTATAAGCGTGTAACATAAGGTTTTGTAGATAGTTACAGTAAGTTACAGGAGGTACATAAAAAATGGCCCATGCAGGTGAAATAATTCTTGTAGTTCTTATTCAATCTTTACAATTTAGAAAGACCCAAGTGCTGTTCCACGAAAAAATCTGAAAGGATATCATTGTTCAAATACAATATAGTTCTTTTCATAGAGGCTAAATCATAATTGAATGCTGCCACTACTGGAATGAGATACTTAGGGCGAGCTTTTTTTATTAGAAGTTTCATAATAGATCAAACAGGTGACACTTCTGAGAAGGTTCACGATTGATGAGCCAGGCACTACTAATATATTTTTTTTCATTGTAATAAGGACATTAGTGGGACAACTGAAAAATCTCGAAAATAAGAATACTCGCTTAGAATATTTATGTATTAAAATGATTACACTTTGCTGAATTCAAATTCCTATTATATATACTATATCGACGCTTGCTGCATCTATTTTATAGGTTTTATTTTATTTGCCCTCTCAAAATGCAAGATAATTGTTTAAAAATATTTTTACAAAGAATTATAAGCTATAAATAAATGACCTTATATTGCCAGGAATATCCTCACATTCCAGTTTGACATTCTAGGCATGTCCTAATCCTGCCGTCATGTCCTGTCATCCCCCGCGATATTCTGATGTTTGGACATGTCTAGCAATTGATGAGAAATCTCAACCAACATTCTCGCCATGATCAATCTTCCACTGAACATCTCCGGTAGATCTCTTGTCATTTCTATAATGTCTTTAAACCTTTTATGAAATTCGTGAGTCATTCCTACATCTCTTGCGAATACTATAACATTTTAAACGTGTATGAACATATCTGTTTTAAGATGTTTGAAATGAATACCAGTTTTCTACTATATAAAGGTGTTATATAATCCTACTCCAGTACCTTAAAAATACGAGTTTTGTCACTCTGTATTTCCCATCAGATTTTTATTCCTTGTGTCAAGTATTTATCAGTTACATTCATCACAATTACCAGTCATCAACAGTGGCTTTCCTTTTAGTGAGAGCTCTAACAAATGGCCATTATTGTTAGCCATTATACATTGAGACCTCTTGATTTCCTGACCTATTTTTACAAAAGAGAGTCAAAATGTTTTGTGGCTTTTTCAAAAAGAAGCTAATTAATCTAGATATTGGCACCTCAAAAAAATTCGCAATGCCTATAAAAAAAAGCGAAGATTGCTTTTTGGGTGTATGCGATGACCCTATAAATCCAGGAAAGTGGTGCTATAAGCTCTCAGTGGGGCCTCTCAATCCAAGAAGGCCAAGCACCTTCAGAGCATCAGGGGATCTAGGGGACGGCGAGCCTGTGACCCTCAAGGTCCTGAAGGACAAAACAGGCCGGCAATTAATGACAGTAGCTGGATGCTACAGTTTGCCGGCCAGTCTGCCGTATGTAATGGAGCACCTGTGCGTCCGGGGTGAAAAGAAAAAGAAAAAGGTGATGGTTAGAGAAATATACTTCCGGATCTTTGTCGGAGAGGAAGGAAAGGCGGGCATCTTGAGAGGAAAAGTCTCATCCGCTGCTGGTGATGATGTCATCTACCCCTCCAGCACCTCTGACGTCCCTCCCTCCATCCCTAGCGCTTGTGATGCAGCTCCCTCCTCCACAAGCGGCACTGACGTCCCTCCCTCCATCTCTAGCGCTTGTAATGCAGCTCCCTCCTCCACAAGCGGCACTGATGTACCTCCCTCCATCTCTAACGCTTGTAATGCAGCTCCCTCCTCCACAAGCGGCACTGATGTACCTCCCTCCATCATCAGCGCTTCTGATGTACCTCCCACCTCCCCAAGCGCCTGCGACGTCTCCTCTCCCACCCCCGAGTAAATTTACTCCTTCTCCTCCTCCATCCGTCCACCTCCAAACCTCACCAATCCGTCCTCCTCCTCTTTAACTCACCAATCCGTCCTCCTCCTCTCTAACTCACCAATCCGTCCTCCTCCTCTCTAACTCACCAATCCGTCTTCCTCCTCTCAAACTCACCAATCCGTCCTCCTCCTCTCTAACTCACCAATCCGTCCTCCTCCTCTCTAACTCACCAATCCGTCCTCCTCCTCTCTAACTCACCAATCCGTCCTCCTCCTCTCTAACTCACCAATCCGTCCTCCTCCTCTCTAACACACCAATCCGTCCTCTTCCTCTCTAACTCACAAATCCGTCCTCCTCCTCTCTAACTCACAAATCCGTCCTCCTCCTCTCTAACTCACCAATCCGTCCTCCTCCTCTCTAACTCACCAATCCGTACTCCTCCTCTTTAACTCACCAATCCGTCCCCTCTCTAACTCACCAATCCGTCCCCCCCAACCACACCCATCCGTCCTCCTCTCAAACCCGAACCCCATCTGTACTCCTCCATAATCTAACCCATCCGCCAAACTGACCTTCCATCCCTAGCAAACTCGCAAACTCCTTGACACCCCAGCTCACTCCCCTGTCACTCGAGGCAAAATCGCCAGCGGTTCCCTAAATTATCCATTGGTATTGGATTTGAAATAAAATTTGTTGAACGCATCCGATATTTTGGTATATTGTTTTCTAAAACTGATGTTGTTCTCGTTTTTTAAATGTTATATATGAAATTTTAAATAGGTTAGTTTCTCTGGATATTTGGAGTTTTGAAGATATGTTTTAATGAACGCGTCGCTGTTTTTTCAGTTATTTCAAAATACCTCATCTTTTTTTTCCAATTTTATAGGTATTTAGACTTCGAGATCATACATTTTTCTTTGAATATATTATTTCGTTTGACTCGCAAACTTTATTAAAAAAAAAAAAGAATTATATCAGACTGATATATTTTTATTGAACATCCTTTTCTTGAATAAAAAATAACTTTGTGAATTATTTAAAATTTTAATTTTCATCAAAACCTGCTAAATTTATTGAATAGGAAATTTTCCACCAGAATATTCTGATATCAATTTCATCAGTTTAAATGAACCAAGTGGCCGTACTCAAATGTGTGCAATATTTTCGGCAGAAGAATCTAATAACAATATTCTTATGCTCACAATTGATTATTCAATGTATCTATTTGATTGGTTGGAAATGTAAGATTCCTACTGATTTATTTTTGATAACTATCCTTAGTACACTGGAAACAGGCTATGATGTTCATAGTTGGTAGAAGTTGGCGACAAATGTCGGGATATGTGAAAACATCAACTTTGGCACTTACAATTGTGCCTCATTGGTTATTCCCAATCGCTGGTGGTGTTTGACATATGCAAGATTCAGGGTCATCGAAGCAATTTGCTCAGAGAATAGAGCTCAATCTGATACTCGAGCAACAGTTTAGACCACTCGCTCACCGAGGCTGAGATATATGTTTCTGGAGGCATATGCTTTCACAGTGAATCTCGCACTTCTTCAACAAAATATCTTACTCATAAAGTATTACATTGCTAAATATAAAACTAAATTAATATATACATACATTCAAATAAAAACCGCACACCTCTCGATCGAAAAATAAATGATATTTCCGCAATCAGGATATTAATATTTTTAAAAAAAAGCTTCATTTTCAAATATTTTGAAAAATAAACGTTTTGATCATCAAAATACCTCGTGCAATGATCACCCTCTATTCTTTTCATCCAAAATGTGTTTTTTTTATTTAAATGTTGGATATTAAGGATTTTCATAATTTTAGAAATGTAATTACAGTGAAAATCAGCATCCAGCATTCCATCCAGAAAGAGAAGAATAGAAAATTTACATAAAATATATATTCCAATATTATAACCTCCGTGAAATCTTTAGAACAAAATAATAAAGCCTCCGAGGTTGCGTTTCTTTCTTTAAAACGTTTAATAATGCTAATGTTTTCGGGTATGGTGGCCCTTCTACAGGAGCAACGCAAATTTGTATTTTTGCGTCTTTAGGATTATCATTTTTCTTATTTGTTATACTCGTTGTATAGTCCATGATAATCATTATAGGTAGTTAATAACTGATACAACTTCAGGTAAAAATAGCACAAATTGTAGTTTTATCATTATCAATTCATTATGTGGACTCTCCAATTCTAAAAAGTAAATATCTGAAGTTTCAGTTCTCAATATCGCAACTTCAAAAATTGTAAACCAAATTTGCCGCCTATATCTCTCAACCTTGAACAGAGATTTACTGGGTCGCCATAATGTCGTATAAATATTTTTTCAGTATTTCTGAATCCACATCTCGTATTATTTTACTTCAAGTACATCTACTACATATAGGAATCAGTTGGACTCTTGCACTTATAAATGTGCCATAACCGCTTTAATTAATTGCACTCACTAAGGAGTTAAAATTTAAAAGAATATATTGATGAATTGATTCTGCATTGTTGCTGTCATTAAAACGAGGTTTTATACTACTTCTCTACCATACCCCCCTTGTAATTCGAATTGACTAAAAATATAGATTTTATGTAAAAATAGACAATTACAGAAGTAATAAAGATTATAGTACAAACCTCTCCAAATAGAGCGACTGCACTTCAAAAATGTAGAGATTCAAGTCAACATTATTTGGTTAACATGGTGAAGTTAACTAAAACAAGTATAAATTACTAACGTCATAACACAATAATTAAATAATTTATTAGATATTAGGTTCATCCATTTAATTTCTCGACAAATTCTCTAAAGTCGCAATCCTTTCTCTCTGAATTCATAATGATTTAGTTTAGCTTCCTTACAATTATAACATTTTATACAACTTTAATTATTTTTTCGGGACATCTGAGTAGCAATGTACTTAGCTTTTTAATTGATAATATGTAAACGTTCGTTACATCTTCTTATCTTTTTTTTTTCGATTGATATATTATTTGAACTAACTCATTTAATTGGTTATCTGTTGTAATATGAGAATTATGCTATATTAATTTATTGATGTTATATTTTCTGGAAATATAATGGAAAAATATGAATTCAAATCTACATCATATTCTAGCATTTTTTTATTTTTAGTTTTGCCATTTCATTTCTTCTTTTATTATTATCACTCGTACTCCTGGTACAAGGCTGACATTGAAAGCACTGAGGGAGTAGTGCAATCCATCACCAACAGCTGGTGAGACTGCTCCTCTCAAAATACCCGCCTTCCCTTCCTCTCCGACGAAGATCCGGAAGTATATTTATTTAACCACCATCTTTTTCTTTTTCTTTTTACCACAGACGCATTGGTGTTCCATTTGATACGGCAGACTGGCCGGCGAACTGAGCATCTGGCTACAGTCATGTGTTTACGAAACGCTTTGTCCTTCAAGAACTTGAGGGCCACAGGGTCGCTGACCTCTAGATTCTCGACGGATCTGAAGGACCTTCAGAGATCGAGTGTTCCCGAGAGTCCACGTATCAGCCCGTGCATGAACTTGTTGGGTTATCGCAAACCCTTCTGGGCATCCTCTTTCTTACCCATGGCCATGGAGGAATTGCTTTTGTTTTTGATTTCTTAATTGGCCAGACCTTTCTCTATACAGCCAAGTTCCTTTCGGCTATCTCGTTAGAAATGAGGAGAAATGCTCAAGAAGGCCTCCATGCAAAATCTTTAGCAATAATGACTATTGTTAGAGTTCGAACAATAATGGAGCCGCTGTCAACCACATTTTATTGCGACGAAGGTATCTGATAAATATATGAAATTAAAAACATAAAATTATATTAAGGAAAAAGGCATATACTGATTGTGCCAGTGAAAGTTTCACGAAATGCCTTTTTGCTTAATTTATCCTTCTGATCTAAGTACAAATTCACTTTTGTACCATTTCTCACATACATATACGTGGAAGGCGCATCGATTTCTCCAGCTATCATTGATGAACACCTTACAAATTTGAACAGTATTCTGGCGAACTCCAGGTAAGGCCCAACCAACATATACAATGCAGACGAAACAGGATTATTTTTTTAGATCATTCCTGACCGAACACTTGCTCACAAAGATGAAAACAGCTGTGGTGTCAAAAGGATGAAGCAACGAATCACTGTTCTACTGTGCTGCAACTCTACTGGAACAGACAAGCGGCGATTGCTGATTATTGGAAAATCGGCAAAGCCTCGATGCTTCAGAAACTTTAGTCCACACTTCTACTGCACTCACACATCTAACAGCAAAGCATGGATGACCTCTAGCATCTTTCAAGAATGGCTACTGCAGTTCAACAAGCAGCTTGTCTCTGAAGGACGTCGTATCCTACTGTTGTTAGATAACGCTACGTCTCACTGCGTCCCTAATGATGGTCTCAGCAACATAAAGATACACTTCCTTCCACCAAATATGACTGCCAGTCTGCAACTACTGGATAGTGGCATCATCAAAAGTTTCAAGGCTCAATATCGCAAGCTTCAACTCCAGAAAATGGTGAAATTGGCGGATGCCTATCTACCCACAGAATTACGTCTGGATTACGCTGTGCGGTATTGTAAAATGGCTTGGGATTCTGTGAGCCCTGATTCAATCAGCAACTGCTGGAATCACACAGGCATTCGCTTCACTTCTACTGCTGCAGTAGAGCCTCTTAATTATGGAATTCTGCTTGATCGCATTCGCCACATCTTAGCTATGACACCAGAGAATTTGATGACTGAAAGGGAGTTTCAACTGGTTGATGATTCCCAGGAGGCGGAAATGAATCTAACAGATGACAAATTGCTAGTGTGCACTGTTACAGCGAAAGAAGAACTTGTCGAGGATGATGATACAACAGTGACCCAGCGCCTACCATCGTTAAGGGAAGCCAGAACAGCTGCTGAGACAGTTTTGTTGTTTCTTGAGCACTCCAAGAGAGCAACATCTGACGACGTCAATCTATCTGCGGATTTGTTACGCCGTGTCTATGCCATAAGTGAGGGAGATAAAAGACAAGTTGTGATCACAAACTTCTTCAAGAAAATGTAATTACTTTTTATGAATAAATAATAAATGAATGCTTTCTATTTATCATATTAATTAATTAATGTCGGTTTTGCATTCTATATATTGACTTAGAGTATAAATTGTTATCAGTAATTGTTATAAATGATTTATTGTATCTTTAAATTTCACATTTTAAACGTGTTCGATACAACGCCACCCTCGCCATACGCCGATTTTTTGCAAAATCCGGATGGTGGCGTTATAACGAGAGTAGACTGTATATGTCAAATACAGAGAGCTAAGATTCGCATTTGGAGGATTCAAGAGTCGATTTAATACATTTATGTTATTAAACATATAGGAAGGTGTACGATATATTTTAACACTTGTCGAGTATATTAGGAGTTCCAGGTATTCACAATGGATGTCGGGATCATCCAGGATTCAGAAAGAGAAAAGGTCTATATAGAGGGTCAGGAAATTATGATTCTGCCAAGAGAACTATCAACAATATCAATATATATAATGTCATTATAAATTCAAATTTTTGTAAATAAATTTAAATAACGATGAATATAAGGTTTGAAAAGACTAACGAAATTATACTAGATGCATTGAGTTTTGATATAGTATAAATATTAGGAATTTAAATTCAGCGGAGTGCTTTTATCCTAAAAATAAACTATTTTTACACCCTGTGCTTCTATCCCTCTCGCCATTACCGGTCCAAAATGTCAGCTTCAAATATTCGCACCTCAGTTGACAACAAGAGTCTCTGCTCCTACATGAATGTTTCTTTTCCAACCATTACCAAGGACAATTTTCACATCAACCATTGGGAATTTTCCGAATACACAATGATTAATACCTTAATAGTATAACCTATTTTAAATCAAAATATATAATATCTTATAAATTGATTTTTATTTCACTTCAATCTTAGACTTCCCATTTATATGAACATTTTCTTTTTCATTTATACAATTTGTCTTCATAGCTTATATTTTATCGAAGTTTCCTCAATTAAAAGTATAGATATTTAACTAGATTCAAAGTTTTTAAAATTATATGGAGAATTTTTCATTATATTATTATTAACATATTAATTTATTTTCATTGCCATTCTTTTCACCACTGATCACTGCGGACCAATCATTACCTTTTAAAGACGACAGAACGATTCTCTCTCTTGACAAGGTGTTCAACTTCTATTACAAATCTGTCTGATAAAATTACCCAAATGGAATATTTTGAGCTTCCTATAAATGGAACAATACCTACTATGCCTCGCATTGAATCGCAGTAGTAGAAGCAGTCCATTCTATTTCCACTCATCCAATTAGTTCACCCAAAATTCAATGCACTTTCTAATATTAATTCCAACATTCAATGCTGTATATAATCACACAAAATTAATTTTATATTCTTACTATATCAGAATTTATACTTTTAATATATTTTATATCATAAAAATCCTTTCATATGTTACCAAATAATATCCAATAATATTATTATACGACCTCATATTTTACTATTTATACATTATTTTAAACCAAATTTTTACTAAAAGTATTTCCATTATGATTACCTTTTGCTTTCATCTTCGATATAGACAAGGCGAAGTCCAGTTCGAACAGATTATAACTTTTCTTCCCGCGGAACAAACAATAAATCCAGTGTGTTTTATAAACAGCCGCTGTACAACAACAGATTATCTTTCCCGTCTTGTAGATCAGACTCCCTGGGCTTTGTCGCGCCTTCTGTCGCTGACTTCTAGTGTCATTCAACCTGACTCGACCTTCGTGTTACTCTGAACCCACTGAGTCTCAGGATTGCTAGTGCTTGTGGTACAACACATTTTTGAGATCAATTAGGCTACTCATTTAATATTTTATATGTGTAATGGTGAGCATAATTCTTTGATACATTGCAATAAACATATGTTTGTAGAAATCAAAGCAAGTTTATTCAATCGAAGTTATATCAATACTTTTTAAAAGTAATTTAAGTATGCTTCATCAAGTGGGATTGGAGTATATAGCTATTCAAAATCGAAGGAGACCAGGCGACTATTTTTTATTGGAGTTCTTGAAATTATTTCTATAGATGCTGTGGAGTTGGAAACAGTATGAGGTCATTCTTTTTGAAAAGGTTAAAATGATAAGGGAACATGATGAATCTAACACAGACATTTCATAATATTTGAATGCTCACCCCAACCTACCATTATATATTCCAAAAGAGCCCTCATAGACTCACACACACTCAAACTATGCCTATCATTAAGACATTTATCCACAAGAATCAACACTACAAGCAGGTAAAATGACTCACGATTGGTAACCCAAAATCTCCAGCTTTAGCAAACATTTTCAATAGTATTATTGACAAATTAATAATAGATAAGAAGCAACTGAAAATCACATTCTGGAAGAGAAACATTGACGATATTTTATTCATAAACGAAAATAGCAATATAACAAGCTTTCTGAATTTCTTGAGCAAGTTTCTAAAATTTACACCTTAAATAAAATATAAAAAACTCTTTATCATTTTCGGATATAATTCTCACCAAAAACAGCTCTAAAATAGGAACAGGCATTTACCGCAAGCCAACTCACACAGGTGGTTACTAAATTTCCGCTCCTTCGACCCTATTAACTATAAACTATCTGTCATAAAAACCCTCTCAAAAATAATTTTTACTCATTGTCATTTCTATAATGTCTTTAAACCTTTTATAAAATTCGTGAGTCATTCCTACATCTCTTGCGAATACTATAACATTTTAAATGTGTATGAACATATCTGTTTTAAGATGTTTAAAATGAATACCAGTTTTTTTACTATATAAAGTTGTTATCTAATCCTACTCCAGTACCTTAAAAATACAAGTTTTGTCACTCTGGATTTCCCATTAGATTTTTATTCCTTGTGTCAAGTATTTATCAGTTACATTCATCACAATTACCTGTAATTAACAGTGGCTTTCCTTTTAGTAAGAGCTCTAACAAATAGCCATTATTGTTAAACATTGTACATGAGACCTCTTGATATCCTGACCTATTTTTTTATAAGAGGGTCGAAATGTTTTGCGGCTTTTTTAAAAAGAAGCTGGTTAACCTGGACATCAGGAACCAGAAAAGATTCGCAATGCCAATAAGCAAAAAAGAGGATTGCTTTTTGAATATATGTGATGACCCTATAAATCCAGGAAAGTGGTGCTATAAGCTCTCCGTGGGGCCTCTCAATCCAGAAGGTCCAGCACCTTCAGAGCATCTGGGGATCTAGTGGACGGCGAGCCTGTGACCCTCAAGGTCCTGAAGGACAAAACAGGCCGACAATTCATGACGGTAGCCGCATGCTACAGTTTGCCGGCCAGTCTGCCGTATGAAATTGAGCATCTGTGTGTCCGGGGTGAAAAGAAAAAGAAAAAGGTGGTGGTTAGAGAAATATACTTCCGGATCTTTGTCGGAGAGGAAGGAAAGGCGGGCATCTTGAGAGGAGCAGTCTCATCCGCTGCTAGTGATGATGTCATCTACCCCTCCAGCACCTCTGACGTCCCTCCCTCCATCCCTAGCGCTTGTGATGCAGCTCCCTCCTCCACAAGCGGCACTGACGTCCCCCCCTCCATCTCTAGCGCTTGTAATGCAGCTCCCTCCTCCACAAACGGCACTGATGTACCTCCCTCCATCTCTAGCGCTTGTGATGCAGCTCCCTCCTCCACAAGCGGCACTGATGTACCTCCTTCCATCATCAGCGCTTCTGATGTACCTCCCACCTCACTAAGCGCCTGTGATGTCTTTTCCTCCACCACAGAGGTTTGTGATGTCCCATCCACCTCCCCAAGCGCCTGCGACGTCTCCTCTCCAACCCCCGAGTAAATTTACTCCTTCTCCTCCTCCATCCGTCCACCTCCAAACCTCACCAATCCGTCCTCCTCCTCTCTAACTCACCAATCCGTCCTCCTCCTCTCTAACTCACCAATCCGTCCTCCTCCTCTCTAACTCACCAATCCGTCCTCCTCCTCTCTAACTCACCAATCCGTCCTCCTCCTCTCTAACTCACCAATCCGTCCTCCTCCTCTCTAACTCACCAATCCGTCCTCCTCCTCTCTAACTCACCAATCCGTCCTCCTCCTCTCTAACTCACCAATCCGTCCTCCTCCTCTCTAACTCACCAATCCGTCCTCCTCCTCTCTAACTCACCAATCCGTCCTTCTCCTCTCTAACTCACCAATCCGTATTCCTCCTCTTTAACTCACCAATCCGTCCCCTCTCTAACTCACCAATCCGTCCTCCCCAACCATACCCAACCGTCCTCCTCTCAAACCCGAACCCCATCTGTCATCCTCCATAATCTAACCCATCCGCCAAACTGACCTTCCACCCCTAGCAAACTCCCAAACTCCTTGACACCCCAGCTCACCCCCCTGTCACTCGAGGCAAAATCGCCAGCGGTTCCCTAAATTATCCATTGGTATTGGATTTGAAATAAAATTTGTTGAAGGCACCCAATAGTTTGGTCTATTTTTGTCTAAAACTGATGTTGTTCTCGTTTTTTAAATGTTATATATAAAATTTTAAATAGGTTAGTTTCTCTGGATATTTGGAGTTTTGAAAATATTTTTAATGAACGCGTCGCTGTTTTTCAGTTATTTAAAAATACCTCATCTTTTTTTCCAATTTTATAGGTATTTAGACTTCGAGATCATACATTTTCCTTTGAATATATTATTTCGTTTGACTCGCAAACTTTATTAAAAAAAAATAATTATATCAGACTGATATATTTTTATTGAACATCCTTTTCTTGAATAAAAAATAACTTTGTGAATTATTTAAAATTTTAATTTTCATCAAAACCTTCTAAATTTATTGAATAGGAATTTTTCCACCTGAATATTCTGATATCAATTTCATCAGTTTAAATGAACCAAATAGCCGTACTCAAATGTGGGCAATATTTTCGGCAGAAGATTCAAATAACAATATTCCTATGCTCAAGATTGATTATTCAATGCATCTATTTGATTGGTTGGAAATGTAAGATTCCTACTGATTTATTTTATAACTATCCTTAGTACACTGGAAACAGGCTATGATATTCATAGTTGGTAGAAGTTGGCGACAAATGTCGGGATATGTGAAAATATCAACTTTGGCACTTACAATTGTGCCTCATTGGTTATTCCCAATCGCTGGTGGTGTTTGACGTATGCAAGAATCAGGGTCATCGGAGCAATTTTTCTCAGAGAATAGAGCTCAATCTGATACTCGAGCAACAGTTTAGACCACTCGCTCACCGAGGCTGAGATATAGTTTTCTGGGGGTATATGCTTTCACAGTGATTAGCGCCTTCTTTAACAAAATATCTTACTCATAAAGTATTACATTGCTGAATAGAAAACTAAATTAATATATATATATATGTAATATTGTTCCAAATGTCGATGTATGGATGAACTGGCAGACGTGTACGTGAGGCGAGTTTTGATGTTCTTCCCACACGCGGACAACAAGAAGTAGAGGCAGGGCTAGATGTTAGCACCGAGAGTGATCGGGGACAGCCCACGGGACACAAACTTGGATGCTTATCCCCGAGACATGGAGAGAGAGACTGAAGTGAACTGCCGAGAAACACCCCCTAGAACCATCTGCTGACCCCCTGCCAAAACCTGTCCTGTTTACAGGGGTGTCTATAAAGAGTCCCTGGGAGCCCGACATGGGCTTTGGCATTTTTCCTCCCCTCTGTCCCTGCCACCAGCTGACAGAACACTCTTTGGATCTTTATTTTGACGACAACATTTTTAGTTTTACATACAAATAGGGGTTTACAGATAATATTAATAAAGATATAGCCTATATACAAAATATGGGGGTGGCAGCAAAAAGAAATGGTGTACATTCCAAAAGAAGGGCAGGATCTTTTAAGCTATAGGCTTTAACTAATTGGAATATATGTGACATATACTAAAAGTGTCATCATTATACAGTTCAAAATATACTATATATACATTTAAATAAAAACCGCACATCTCTCTGATCGAAAAATAAATGATATTCCCGCAATCACACACACACAAAGCCTTTATTAAGACATTACTCTTATACAGATTCTCCGTACAAGGTGCAATATCAGGAAAAGAGCAGCACAGGAAACCACTAGTTCCGCAACTATATGCAATTATTAGTAATAAGGAAAAGTAAGATTTAATATGAAAGGTCGACGCAATCGCCCCAAGTCTTCAATTCCATAAGCGCGGAGCAGAAATAGGGACTAAGTTATTTAGTTCACCATAAATATAGCATCCAGACACAAAAAAGGAGGTTTACTCCAGCACAGCCATCCATATTTCCAGCTCCGCAATCTCATCGTCGACCAACACGATGGCCCCTCGATGTTTCGTCATCATTCTGAGGTGTAAGAACAATAGCTTCCAAGTTCTCTTTTCTCCCTCTTTACACCTACTGCCTTGTAAAAATTATATAGGGCCTGAGCAACTAGTCTGCTTGTTTGGGCACTGGTTAACATCATTTGGATTGACCTAAATTGGCTGGTGTCTACCATTGAAAAGAATGTCCTTCTCTCCTCACTAATATCTTGGCATTCATAGATATAATGAGATAGTTCAGTTTCCATATTTTCTTTGCAGAGATCACAAATCTTATCACCCTCTTTGAAAATGTTTGTATGGTTTTCCTTGAAAAACGAATATAGTATTCTCTGTTGTGCGATATAGCGTTTTACTGGGAATGGAAAGTTGCTAAGTAAATAGTTTTCAATTCGAAATGAACTGTGTAAATACTTATAGTGAGGGTAGAATTTAGAATTCTCTATTTTTGCCTGGTCACTTTGAATAGATTGTTCTATTGCAATTTTAGTTATTAAAGTATTTCTTGCCGGATAATCCTTGCATCGTTGCAGTTAATTAACCAAGAAAATCCTGTTGAGTTGAGTATGTTGGCCAAACTTTCCGCAAGTCCAATATATATATTTATATTTCTTGATATCTCATATAGTTGAGCTAAGCATATATGGGGGAGTCGGCTGCTGTTCATTTTTAGAATTCTAAGCCAGAACCCGAGTGTAAGTTTCAGCACCGTAACTCCCAGTGACGTTCTTCCGCACTCCATACGTAGAATAAAACCAGGAGTATATCTGGGTAAATTTAGAAGTCTCCGTAAGAAATTGCCTTGTACCCTGTCAACCAAGTTTTTTTGGTTGTTTGCCCAAATTGGAGCTGCGTAGAGCAAGGTTGACAGAGCCATTGAGTCTAGAAGCTTGAGTTAGGATCTGATAGAATTGATTCTTGTTTTAGTCGATATTGCCCAAACCGCATTAATAGCATTTAGCGCCTTGTTTTTAAAATGCTTTGCCGCCTGTTGAGTTGAGTTTGACGCTGTCAGCTGGTAACCCAGATACGTGTATTTAGATGTTATAGTGAGAGGCAATTGTCCCCAGAACCAAACATCCGTTCGGGCCTTTCGACCTCCATTTCTAAACACCATAACCTTTGATTTGCTCTGGTTCAGCGTTAAAAAATTATCTTCGAAGTATTTTCTGAATACATTGATCTTTTTTGTAAATTTATCTTGGATTCTCCGATATTTTCGCAATCAGGATATTAATATTTTTCAAAAAGCTTTTTTAATTTCAAATATTTTGAAAAATAAACGTGCTGATCATCAAAACACGTCGTGCAATGATCAACGTTTTTTTTTTTTTTCATCCAAAATGTGCTTTTTTCATTTAAATGTTGAATTTTGAGGATTTCTATAATTTTAGAAATGTAAATACAGTAAAAATCAGCATAGGAATTTCTATTTTGTTCCAAGCAATAATATACTCACCAGACAATCTGAACACAATTATCGTTTATAGTTTGGTAAATTTAGAAGTAAATGGTTTCATATGGAAAAGTGAGGTTAATTTTTTTACATACGATTATTAATTTAGTAATGTTTAAAACTATCCGATAGGATGGATGATATACAATAATTCTTTTAGAAATTTGATATTTCCAGTTTTAAATTTACACAGGAAAAATATTTTTGAATTGGTTTTTCAATGTATTGGTGAGCTAGGCATGTTTTAGTATTAAGTAAAAAATATTTGCATAAAATCCCTCGCATATTATAAAGAATACATGGCCGCATGAATCATAAGAGTTAAAATACCCATTGAAAATATCGATTTTGATTCATTATCAGTGGAGAAGCTATCGAATTTGACACCCACGTCCTGAGATCGATTAGTTTATTGAATTTTTAGAGAGCTGAAGAATGTGTGAACAAAAGATAACGATCAGAGTACTATTGCGCTTCTTCTGGTAAAAAGGGCTGAAGGCAAATATGGTGCCCAAATAAATATACCCTCCGTCCTCCTCCCCAACCTCAACCATCCATCCTCTCCCCAACCTCAACCATCCATCCTCTCCCCAACCTCAACCATCCATCCTCTTCCCCAACCTCAACCAACCGTCCTCTCCCCAATCTCAACTTTCCATCCTCTCCCCAACCTCAATTATCCGTCCTCCTCCCCAACCTCAACCATCCGTCCTCTCCCCAACCTCAAACTTCCATCCTCTCCCCAACTTCAACCATGCATCCTCTCCCAACCTCAACCATCCATCCTCCTCCCCAACCTCAACCATCCGTCCTCTCCCCAACCTTAACCATCCGTCCTCTCCCCAACCTCAACCATCCATCCTCTCCCCAACCTCAACCTTCCATCCTCTCGCCAACCTCAACCATCCATCCTTCTCCCCAACCTCAACCATCCGTCCTCTCCCCAACCTCAACCTTCCATCCTCTCCCCAACTTCAACCATTCATCCTCCTCCCCAAACTCAACCATCCGTCCTCTCCCCAACCTCAACTTTCCATCCTCTCCCCAACCTCAACCATCTATCCTCCTTCCCAAACTCAACCATCCGTCCTCTCCCCAACTTCAACCATCCGTCCTCTCCCCAACCTCAACCTTCCATCCTCCTCCCCAACCTCAACCATCCGTCCTCTCCCCAACCTCAACCTTCCATCCTCTCCCCAAACTCAACCTTCCATCCTCTCCCCAACTTCAACCTTCCATCCTCTCCCCAACCTCAACCATCTATCCTCCTTCCCAAACTCAACCATCCGTCCTCTCCCCAAACTCAACCTTCCATCCTCTCCCCAACTTCAACCATCCGTCATCTTCCCAACTTCAACCATCCGTCAACTCCCCAACTTTAACCATCCGTCCTCTCCCCAACCTCGACCATCCGTCCTCTCCCCAACCTCAACCTCTGTATAGTATTAATACTTTTTATTTTCATCGAAACCTGCTGAATTTATTGAATATTGAAACAATATGACTTCATAGATTCTGATATAGAATATGTTTATTGTATTTTTGCCATTACCTGGAGGTTTTTAGCAGCAAGCATCATATTCTGATTTTCAATTCCAAAATAAACACCTGTGCTTAAAGCTTGCATTACTTCAACATCATATATAATATTTATATAATTAAAATGTTCTTCAGTTGAGTTTCTTTTTATTTTATCAAAACATTCTCAAGCTTTCGGGGATCTCTGCCCTTCTACTTTAGAACATAAATAAAACATCGCCTGATGTTGAACATATGGCAACCTATTTATTGTTATATATGTTATACTGTTTCTATTTAACCTTTAGCCTTATTTAAACATATATTTATAATCAAAATAACATGAAAACTTTCTCCGTTGATTGTAAATACTAGAAATAAAACGTAAGGAGAAAAGATTTTTTATTAATCAATTAAACGTTCTACAGTGTCGAAGGGCGTGACTGCCCGAAAGCTTGTCGCACGTTTAATTGATTAATAAAAAATCTTTTCTCCTTACGTTTTATTTCTAGTATATATTTATCATATAGTTACAGTCTATATATATATATATATATATTAAAAAACGAAATAAAAAAATATAAGATAAAAAGATCAGGTGTTGAAATCAATATTAAAAATGGAATATAAAACGAAAATTAAAATTATACCGCGAATGTTTCTTTTAAAAATCGAAATTTATTTTCAAAGAGAAATAGCGACATTTCTAACTTTGAGGATGAGGTATGGAAAGGTGAAACATGAAGAGTAATGGAGAACGGAAAAATAAAAAGTGTCCAGGGGCGGGAATCGAACCCACACCCTTCTGCTTACCGGGCAGGTGCCTTGTCCACTCGGCTACCCTGGACGTATTTTTCCGTTCATAACTTATATTTAAAGTAACATTTAAAATACAATATAACGCGGCTGATGATTGTAAAACGAAAATTAAAATTATACCGCGAATGTTTCTTTTAAAAATCGAAATTTATTTTCAAAGAGAAATAGCGACATTTCTAACTTTGAGGATGAGGTATGGAAAGGTGAAACATGAAGAGTAATGGAGAACGGAAAAATAAAAAGTGTCCAGGGGCGGGAATCGAACCCACACCCTTCTGCTTACCGGGCAGGTGCCTTGTCCACTCGGCTACCCTGGACGTATTTTTCCGTTCATAACTTATATTTAAAGTAACATTTAAAATACAATATAACGCGGCTGATGATTGTAAAACGAAAATTAAAATTATACCGCGAATGTTTCTTTTAAAAATCGAAATTTATTTTCAAAGAGAAATAGCGACATTTCTAACTTTGAGGATGAGGTATGGAAAGGTGAAACATGAAGAGTAATGGAGAACGGAAAAATAAAAAGTGTCCAGGGGCGGGAATCGAACCCACACCCTTCTGCTTACCGGGCAGGTGCCTTGTCCACTCGGCTACCCTGGACGTATTTTTCCGTTCATAACTTATATTTAAAGTAACATTTAAAATACAATATAACGCGGCTGATGATTGTAAAACGAAAATTAAAATTATACCGCGAATGTTTCTTTTAAAAATCGAAATTTATTTTCAAAGAGAAATAGCGACATTTCTAACTTTGAGGATGAGGTATGGAAAGGTGAAACATGAAGAGTAATGGAGAACGGAAAAATAAAAAGTGTCCAGGGGCGGGAATCGAACCCACACCCTTCTGCTTACCGGGCAGGTGCCTTGTCCACTCGGCTACCCTGGACGTATTTTTCCGTTCATAACTTATATTTAAAGTAACATTTAAAATACAATATAACGCGGCTGATGATTGTAAAACGAAAATTAAAATTATACCGCGAATGTTTCTTTTAAAAATCGAAATTTATTTTCAAAGAGAAATAGCGACATTTCTAACTTTGAGGATGAGGTATGGAAAGGTGAAACATGAAGAGTAATGGAGAACGGAAAAATAAAAAGTGTCCAGGGGCGGGAATCGAACCCACACCCTTCTGCTTACCGGGCAGGTGCCTTGTCCACTCGGCTACCCTGGACGTATTTTTCCGTTCATAACTTATATTTAAAGTAACATTTAAAATACAATATAACGCGGCTGATGATTGTAAAACGAAAATTAAAATTATACCGCGAATGTTTCTTTTAAAAATCGAAATTTATTTTCAAAGAGAAATAGCGACATTTCTAACTTTGAGGATGAGGTATGGAAAGGTGAAACATGAAGAGTAATGGAGAACGGAAAAATAAAAAGTGTCCAGGGGCGGGAATCGAACCCACACCCTTCTGCTTACCGGGCAGGTGCCTAGGGTGTGGGTTCGATTCCCGCCCCTGGACACTTTTTATTTTTCCGTTCTCCATTACTCTTCATGTTTCACCTTTCCATACCTCATCCTCAAAGTTAGAAATGTCGCTATTTCTCTTTGAAAATAAATTTCGATTTTAAAAGAAACATTCGCGGTATAATTTTAATTTTCGTTTTACAATCATCAGCCGCGTTATATTGTATTTTAAATGTTACTTTAAATATAAGTTATGAACGGAAAAATACGTCCAGGGTAGCCGAGTGGACAAGGCACCTGCCCGGTAAGCAGAAGGGTGTGGGTTCGATTCCCGCCCCTGGACACTTTTTATTTTTCCGTTCTCCATTACTCTTCATGTTTCACCTTTCCATACCTCATCCTCAAAGTTAGAAATGTCGCTATTTCTCTTTGAAAATAAATTTCGATTTTTTAAAAGAAACATTCGCGGTATAATTTTAATTTTCGTTTTACAATCATCAGCCGCGTTATATTGTATTTTAAATGTTACTTTAAATATAAGTTATGAACAGAAAAATACGTCCAGGGTAGCCGAGTGGACAAGGCACCTGCCCGGTAAGCAGAAGGGTGTGGGTTCGATTCCCGCCCCTGGACACTTTTTATTTTTCCGTTCTCCATTACTCTTCATGTTTCACCTTTCCATACCTCATCCTCAAAGTTAGAAATGTCGCTATTTCTCTTTGAAAATAAATTTCGATTTTTAAAAGAAACATTCGCGGTATAATTTTAATTTTCGTTTTACAATCATCAGCCGCGTTATATTGTATTTTAAAAATGGAATATCCTGGCCTTTTTATCTTTTATTTTTTTATTTCGTTTTTTAATGTGCTAAGCGTATTTACGCAAGTTTGGCCTTTAATACCCATTTCTTGGTTTTTCGGGAAACCATTGGGACCAAAATATCTTTTTTGGTCGCAATGGTTCAGCCTACTCCACGCTGACGAGCGCCAAAAGCGCGAAACGCGTTCGTGGATGGGTTTTCTTGATTTATCAAGAAATTGGGTTGGCCAAATATCAGGGAACAGGCTAAATCAATGTTTAGTTGATTTCTGTTCTACCAGATGGCGCTCTGCCTTCTGTAAAGCACATGTGCTCCTGGTCAGGATATGCCATTTTCAATATTGATTTTAACACCTGATCTTTTTATCTTTTTTTTTATTTCGTTTTTTTAATGTGCTAAGCGTATTTACGCAAGTTTGGCCTTAAATACCCATTTCTTGGTTTTTCGGGAAGCCATTTGGATCAAAAAATATTTTTGGTCGCAATGGTTAAGCCTACTCCACGTTGACGAGCGCCAAAAGCGCGAAACGCGTTCGTGGATGGCTTTTCTTTATTTATCAATAAATTGGGTTGGCCAAATATCAGGGAAAAGGCTAAATCAATGTTTAGTTGATTTCTCTTCTACCAGATGACGCTCTGCCTTCTGTAAAGCACATGTGCTCCTGGTCAGGATATGCCATTTTTAATATTGATTTTAACACCTGATCTTTTATCTTTTATTTTTTTTATTTCGTTTTTTAATGCGCTAAGCGTATTTACGCAAGTTTGGCCTTAAATACCCATTTCTTGGTTTTTCGGGAAACCATTGGGATCAAAAAATATTTTTGGTCGCAATGGTTCAGCCTACTCCACGCTGACGAGCGCCAAAAGCGCGAAACGCGTTCGTGGATGGCTTTTCTTGATTTATCAAAAAATTGGTTTGGCCAAATATCAGGGAACAGGCTAAATCAATGTTTAGTTGATTTCTGTTCCACAAGATGGCGCTCTGCCTTCTGTAAAGCACATGTGCTCCTGGTCAGGGTATGCCATTTTAATATATATATATATATATAGCCATGCAATACAGCACCACTCTAGATGAATTACATATTTATTATGGCTCAATTGATTATACTAACAGTGTTGCTGGATCTTTATATTTACACAGATTATACTATATACAACATATATATGTTGTAAATAAAACTACAACCTTTCGCAATAAGTTTCTTTTATTATGATATATCATAATAAAAGAAACTTATTGCGAAAGGTTGTAGTTTTATTTTAAAATTTGTAGCGCAATTTTTTCGTTACTTCATATATATGTTGAAAACCAAGCAATCCACTTTGAATGTAGTACGCTTTTTTTTTTTTTGGATTGAATGTTTATTACAATTTTCAATATTTCGATGAAGGAGTTCGCCTATCTTCATCGGGGGAATTCATACCTTGTAAACATCCACGTGAAGTGGCGAGGGTTTGTATAAGACAGATTGGTGTGAACAAATTTATTATTATATATTTTAAATATATTTCTATTGAAAGATTTGGCCACACCAACCAGCCTTATACAAACCCTCGCAACTCGTGCATCACGTGGTTAATTTCTTTTCAAAGTTTGAATTCAAAGACTTCGCCGATATGTTCCCTTCTCTAACTTCAAGCAAACGTTCCTCCTCCTCATCCTTAACCATCCGTCCCCTGCTCATCCTCAAACATCCGTCCCCCTGCTCATCCTCAACCATCCGTCTCCCTGCTCATCCTGATGCATCCGTCCCCCTCCTCATCCTCAACCATCCGTCCCCTACTCATCCTCATGGATCCGTCCCTCTCACCATCCTCAACCATCCGTCCCTCTCACCATCATCAACCATCCGTTCCTTCTCACCATCTTCAACCATCCGTCCCTCTCACCATCCTCAACCATCCGTCCCTCTCACCATCCTGCAGCATCCGTTCCTCTCCTCATCCTCAAACCTCCGTTCCTCCTCATCCTCAAACCTCCGTTCCTCTCCTCATCCTCAAACCTCCGTTCCTCCTCCTCCTCTAGAATCCGTCCTTCTTACCATCTTCAACCATCCGTCCTCTCCTCAACATCCTCAATAATCCATCCTCTCCTCAACATCCCAAACATCCGTCCTCTCCTCACCATCTTCAACCATCCGTCCTCTCCTAAACATCCTCAAACATCCGTCCTCTTCTCAACATATTCAACCATCCGTCCCCCTGCTCATCCTCAAAAATCCGTCCTCTCCTCATCTTCAACCATCCGTCCTCTCCTCATCCTCAAATATCCGTCCTCTCCTCATCATCAAGCATCCGTCCCTCTCCTTATCCAAGCATCTGTGTTCCTCCTCAATCTCCATAATTCTGTCCTCCTCAATTTCAGTCAACCGCCCTCCTTCCGAAAATACGCTTCTCATCTTCCTCCGTATTCAGAAATCCGTTACCTCTCCAATTTCAACCATCAGTCCCTCTCACAAACCTCAACTCATCCGTTCCTCTCCCAAACTTCACTCATCCGTTCTCCTTACCATCCTCAAGCATCCACCCCCCTCCTCTTCCTCAAGCATAAATCCTCCTCCCCCCTTCTCATCCTCAAGCATCCGTCCCCCTCCTCATCTTCAAACATCCATCCCCCTCCTCATCCTCAAGCATCCGTCCCCCTCCTCTTCCTCAAGCATCGATACCCCTCCCCCTACTCATCCTCAAGCATCCGTCCCCCTCCTCATCCTCAAGCATCCGTCTCTTTCCTCATCCTCAAGCATCCGTCCCTCTGCTCATCCTCAAGCATCCGTCCCCCTCTCTTCCTCAAGCATCCGTCCCACTCCTCATCCTCAAATATCCGTCCCACTACTCATCCTCAAATATCCGTCCCCCTCCTCATCCTCAAGCATCCGTCCCTCTGCTCATCGTCAAGCATCCGTCCCCCTCCTCATCCTCAATCATCCGTCCCCCTCCTCATCCTCAAGCATCCGCCCCCCTCCTCATCCTCAAACATCCGTCCCTCTGCTCATCCTCAAGCATCCGTCCCTCTGCTCATCCTCAAGAATCCTTCCCACTCCTCTTCCTCAAGCATCCGTTCCTCTGCTCATCCTCAAGCATCCGTCCCCCTCCTCATCCTCAAGCATCCGTCCCCCTCCTCTTCCTCAAGCATCCGTCCCCCTCCTCATCTTCAAGCATCCGTCCCCCTCCTCATCCTCAAGCATCCGTCCCCCTCCTCATACTCAAGCATCCGTCCCTCTCCTCATCCTCAACCATCCAACCTCCTGCCCAACCTCATCTATCCGTCCTCTTTTCTAATCTCAACCATCCGTCTCCTCCCCAAGTTTGGCGAGGAGGACGGGTGGTTGAGGTTGGAATGGAGGACGGATGCTTGAGGATGAGGAGGGGGATGGATGCTTGAGGATGAGGAGAGGGACGGATGCTTGAGTATGAGGAGGGGGACGGATGCTTGAGGATGAGGAGGGGGACGGATGCTTGAGGATGAGCAGAGGGACGGATGCTTGAGGATGAGGAGGGGGATAGGTGGTTGAGGTTGGGGAAGGGAAGGATGGATTAAGTTGGGGAGAGGATCGAATGTTGAAGTCAACCATCCGTCATCACCCTAACCTCAACCATCCGTCTCATCTCCCCAACCTCAACCATAATGAATAAGATAAATTAATAAATGATTCTAAATCCTATGAACAAGTGAAATTATTATAAACCCTAAGATTATAATAAGAGTAATCATCGTGATTGGTCATACACGTGTAGATGCATCTCTCTTGATTGTGTACTGTAATTTGCTGATGGCTTGTGCCATCTTTCGGCATAAATATCAACTTATACTAAATATATAATTTATAAACTAAATATATAATTAATTTCTTATTTTATAGATGCACTATATAATTTATAGTTATATTTTCAAGATATATTTTTCTTTCAATTTATCAAACTGTTCAAAGTACAATTCAACCTTTGCACTATTATTTCATAAAGACATTTCAATTCATATATTTAATCTATGTAATGCGTTTTTATTCATATGAACAACATCCTCTTGCAGTTTTACAATAATATCTAATTTATAAAATTAAATTTGAAGTCCTGAGATATCATTCAACCAGCATGTATCATCCACCAAGCATGTAATTTTCAAAATTTTGTTTTCAAACAGCAATAATGTAGTATATTTTTCTCTCAATATATAATAAGTATTTAAAATATGTATATAATAATTTATATATATAAATAGTATTTATTATTAAGTTGTTAACGTGATAATCCTGTTGAAGGACTGACAAATCCGAAAGTTTTAAAATAAAAAGTTGCATAAGAAACTCAACCATTGAAGCTTCATTTATTTTATAATAATATCTAATTTCTGAACGGTAAAATCTTCCCAATTACATGCTTGGTAAGGACAAAAATTCAGGAGATGAGTTTCTTTCAACACTTTATTAGGACATCAAGCTTTCGGGCACAGCGTGGCCCTTCTACAGGATCAAATGTATAAGAAAAATGATACACTATATACACGAAGAATAAATCAGCATATGTATTATTAGAATTAGTTGTAAAATTTTTAAAATAATCGGTAATACTTAGGATTTTTGTTTAAAAAGAATATCGAGACAAAAGCAAATTAATAAAATTTGTTAAGAAGAATAATATACGAATATTACAAGGTATTAAGATAAAAGCGCAACAAGACTAAAAGGACGTTCCCACGGTTCGACGTAAACTGAGATAAAACCATGAGTATTTAAAAGGCAAAACAGTCCAAAAGGACACTAAAATAAATGAACAAAACAGGGAATTCATGGGGTACATCGATGGCTATTTATGTAATAAGCTTATATACGGCTCAGGTACATCAATATGTCTGTTTATACTATTATATCTCAGAGATAGCAAGGCCTCGACACCCAATCTTTTGTGTTTATGTGGTATGTTAGAATAATGTGATCTTGGATCAGTTGTGTTGAAACTATGTCCTGTCTGTGATATGTGCTGGACAATAAGTGATTTCGGATCGTTATGTCTGATGTTTCTGTCGTGTTCCTGTATTCTGTCTTTAATGTAACGGCCAGTTTCACCTACATAAACACTGTCGCAATCGTTGCATTTTATGGAATAAACAGCATTGTTTCTTTGAAGAGTGTTCCGAGGTGTGTTGTCTTTGGTAATAGGGTTCCTTAAGATAGTGCCTATACTAGGGGTGTTGGAAAAGTAGGTGCGGATGCCGAAGTTCTTTAGTTCTCTAGCTATTTTTATGCTTTGCAAGGAATATGGTATTGTGCAGATGGATTTATAGTTGTCATATATCTTGGTGCGGGATGGGTTATGGAAATGCCTTAAAATAAAGTTTTTAGGATAACCAGAGGACATTAAATTTGAAATTATGTTATTTGTTTCCTTTTGCTTTGACTCCTCAGTGTTACAGTGGGTATATATTCTCTTGGACAAGGTTCTTACCGTATTGATTTTATGGCTTAATGGGCAGAAAGATGAGAAGTTTATATACATTGGGTGAAAGGTGGGTTTATAATAGACTTCAGTATTATATCTTTTGCGTGTTTTTGTTATGCGTATGTCCAAAAATGCCAAAGAGTCACATGTTTCAGTATCGGAAGTAAAGTCTATGTCTTGATAGAAATTATTCAATGTGTTGAGTATATCATTAAAGGCGTTAATTTTGATTATAGCAAAGACGTCATCTATGTATCTAGACCAGATTAAAATGTCGTCTGGGAAGATATTAACTATACGTTTATCTATCTTGCGCATCACTATTTCTGAAAGGGGAGAGGATAATGGGCTACCCATAGGGGTGCCTTTGGTCTGTTTGAAGTAAGCTTGGTTGAATTTGAAAATACTATGGCAAAGACTGATTTTGATAAGTGCAATGAGTTTGGAAATGGTGTCTGTGGGGCAACCTTGTTCGATTAGAAATTCTGTGGTGCAATCTAGAATAAGCTGGTGGGGGAGACTGGGATATAAATTAACAACATCGAATGAGACCATGATGGTGCCAGGTGTAACTGTTGTTTGTTGTAACTTACCTATGAAGACAGGAATGGAGGAAATGGTCGTCGGGGAGTCACTATCTCTGAGCATCGGGGCCAGTATTTTGGCTAGATAAGTTGCTAACGGAGCTGCAGGGGAGAGGTGGTACGCGATGATGGGTCTTAGTGGGATACCTTCTTTGTGTAATTTAGGTAGACCGTAAATATAAGCTTTTGACATTATATTGGACAAAAAATATTTGCATTCTTCGGAACTAATGATTTTTTTTCCTCAGCAGATTGTTGATTTCTTTTTTAAAAGAAGAGGTTGCGGTATTCTGATCATCTATGGATATGGGGGTAAACGTGTGCGGGTCAACAAGTATTGTGTCCATCTTGGAAATGTATTCGGATGTGTTCATGATGACTGTAAGTGAACCTTTATCAGATCTAGTGATGGTTATATCTTTGTTCGTTGTTAGTGAGCGCAATACATTTTTGTTGATTTGGTAGGTATGTTGGGTTTGGTTGTGGTCGCTAAGGACTGTTGCGGTGTGCTGTCTGATTTTAAACTTCTCTTGATGATTTAAGCGGAAAATGGAAGATTCAACCCCTGCTATGATTGTTATGGCATCAGCTCTAGCTTGAGGTCTATATTTAAGTCCTTTAGATAATATGTTTATATGCTCTGTAGTAGACTGGAAACTAGAGAGATTCACTATTGTTTGTAGGGCATTGTACGGCGCGAGTTTGAAGTTATATTTTCTGGACCAATGTGTTAGTTTCTTATTATGTCTAGCTGTAATGGTAATATCTTGCTTTTTGATGTTTTCTGTGATTCTTCTAAGAAAATCAGCCATGTCTTGAACTGTTAAACGCATGGACTGGTGAAATAGGAGGCCTTTAACTGATTTTGTGAGGATACGGATGTGTGAATAGCAACCTTTAGTGCGGGCTCGTAGTAGCTTAAAATGAGTTTCTGTGATGATTTTGGCAGAGTAGTGATTGCCGATCGGATCTTTCATACGCAAAGATGGAGGAATGAATCCTTGGTTTTCGCATATTTTGTTAAAGGCAAGATGCTTCTTCCATTTTGCCAACGCAAGTGATTTTTTGAGGAGGTTCTTCATGTAGAAACGTGTATCAGGATTCATAGTGCGACAAGCAAAATAAAACAGTATTTAAGATTTCTAAACGGTAAAATCTTCCCAATTACATGCTTGGTAAGGACAAAAATTCAGGAGATGAGTTTCTTTCAACACTTTATTAGGACATCAAGCTTTCGGGCACAGCGTGGCCCTTCTACAGGATCAAATGTATAAGAAAAATGATACACTATATACACGAAGAATAAATCAGCATATGTATTATTAGAATTAGTTGTAAAATTTTTAAAATAATCGGTAATACTTAGGATTTTTGTTTAAAAAGAATATCGAGACATAAGCAAATTAATAAAATTTGTTAAGAAGAATAATATACGAATATTACAAGGTATTAAGATAAAAGCGCAACAAGACTAAAAGGACGTTCCCACGGTTCGACGTAAACTGAGATAAAACCATGAGTATTTATAAGGCAAAACAGTCCAAAAGAACACTAAAATAAATGAACAAAACAGGGAATTCATGGGGTACATCGATGGCTATTTATGTAATAAGCTTATATACGGCTCAGGTACATCAATATGTCTGTTTATACTATTATATCTCAGAGATAGCAAGGCCTCGACAACCAATCTTTTGTGTTTATGTGGTATGTTAGAATAATGTGATCTTGGATCAGTTGTGTTGAAACTTTGTCCTGTCTGTGATATGTGCTGGACAATAAGTGATTTCGGATCGTTATGTCTGATGTTTCTGTCGTGTTCCTGTATTCTTTCTTTAATGTAACGGCCAGTTTCACCTACATAAACACTGTCGCAATCGTTGCATTTTATGGAATAAACAGCATTGTTTCTTTGAAGAGTGTTCCGAGGTGTGTTGTCTTTGGTAATAGGGTTCCTTAAGATAGTGCCTATACTAGGGGTGTTGGAAAAGTAGGTGCGGATGCCGAAGTTCTTTAGTTCTCTAGCTATTTTTATGCTTTGCAAGGAATATGGTATTGTGCAGATGGATTTATAGTTGTCATATATCTTGGTGCGGGATGGGTTATGGAAATGCCTTAAAATAAAGTTTTTAGGATAACCAGAGGACATTAAATTTGAAATTATGTTATTTGTTTCCTTTTGCTTTGACTCCTCAGTGTTACAGTGGGTATATATTCTCTTGGACAAGGTTCTTACCGTATTGATTTTATGGCTTAATGGGCAGAAAGATGAGAAGTTTATATACATTGGGTGAAAGGTGGGTTTATAATAGACTTCAGTATTATATCTATTGCGTGTTTTTGTTATGCGTATGTCCAAAAATGCCAAAGAGTCACATGTTTCAGTCTCGGAAGTAAAGTCTATGTCTTGATAGAAATTATTCAATGTGTTGAGTATATCATTAAAGGCGTTAATTTTGATTATAGCAAAGACGTCATCTATGTATCTAGACCAGATTAAAATGTCGTCTGGGAAGGTATCACTACTCTGCCAAAATCATCACAGAAACTCATTTTAAGCTACTACGAGCCCGCACTAAAGGTTGCTATTCGTCTTTGCTAACCTAATTTTCATTATAATCTAATTCTCGCTTCGCGATGGAATTAATTCACAATTTAATATGAACCAGCTAATATTGTCCATTTGAAATGGGTTGACAGTTAGAATTTGTGTCTAGATATTGAAAGCCCTACTTTTATAGAATAATTTAATACATCTACGCTCTCTATCACAAATAGAATGTTTTAAAACTAGAGAATACCTTAGTCAAACTAACTTATTAAAGCGTATACAGTTCCATCCAAATTTTATAGTCACTCAATTTGTCACATCACACGGCCAGAAATACTTACATTAAAGAGGTCTATCAGAAACACCAAATTGTTCCTGCGGAGAAACTAAAAGAACTCAAATTAACTTAATCAAACTAACTTATTTAAGCGTACACAGTTCCATCCAAATTTTATAGTCACTCAACTTGTCACATCCCACGGAAAAATTCCAGAAATACTTACATAAAAGAGGTCTATCAGAAACATCAAATTGTTCCTGCGGAGAAACTGAACAAACTTCACCTTATCTATGACTGTCCGAACTTTACAGAAGTGAGACATCGATTGTTCCCTTATCTAAATGATTTAACTCTCTTACATCAGCCACTTTGTCTATATAAATTTTATGAACTCTGTCGAAAAATACATGTAAATTTTTAATTATAAGTTCTAATTTGTTTGTTGTTTTGTTTGTTTCCCCTGTAATAGGTGCAAATATTTCAATATCGCTACTGATTGATTAATAAATGAAATAAAATTAATGTATTTCGGTTTGAAATAAATAATAAATATATAACCTCATAACGCCTAGAGAATATATAAATGTATATTAGTTTCATTTTGTTTCATTGGATTGATATAACAACCTGTATATACATATCAAGTTTCATGATATTTCATTATTTCCTTTTTTTCCGTATGTATTACTTTCTATTTCAACTAGTGTATATATATGTTATATTAAAATATTATTTTATTTGAGAGAAATTATATTTCATAGATTCAAATACTCTGCTAAATCGACCGCCAGAGGTCACGCTTCCCCTATATAAAACCGATTGTTGTTGTTTCCCGATGGCCGGCTCAAATCTTTTGTACATTATGTAAATAGGTTTAATTTTTTGTTCTTACGCCTTAAGCCAGGCAGTACTTTTATCAAATTATGTTTTTATATATTCCATAAGCTCAATTAAATCTATTTTTGATCTTTACTATTGTTATTATACTTTCAAGATTTTAACCACGACATAGCATAATCCTCAATATAACCAAAACCAAGCCGAAAATCTTTTTATTTATATAATATACTAGACGAATGACCCAAGCAACGCCCGGGTTTACCCGATTAAATGTTTTATTCAAACACTATTCGTTACAATTATAAATTGGCGCCGTGGATGTCACTCTTGTGAAACGTCCCGCTCCAAACTTTACAGTTAGATTAGTTATGATATAAATCTTCAAATCGAGCGAGCGTCTATAAATATTTCGATTTAGATCAAGTATTCTAATTATTAAGCGAACTATTATTAATAAAATTTTGAGAAGATTTCGATTTTAAACGTATTTATAACCTTGATAGAGGGCGCTGTTCGTGAGCTAAGTAGAATAATTTGAATATATAGTTTTAATATTTAATTTATATATAATTTAAAATAGCCTATCGTTTTCCTCGTATTTTTTTACCTATGAATGGAAATTTTGGTTTGAATTAGTGAACTACTGCGAATTTGTATACCGGACATACAAACCAACAAACAAACAAACAAACATACAAAAATTCATTTTTATATATATAGAAGATATAATATAAATGAGTTTTAAAAATTGTTAAAAAAAAATGCATCGGCCGGGAATCGAACCCGGGCCGCCCGCGTGGCAGGCGAGCATTCTACCACTGAGCCACCAATGCGTATACAAAATGGCCATATTTGGGTATTCATTCCATTCCGGATTACTCCGCGTAAAAAAAAGTACTTCAAATGAAAAAAAGAAATAGCCAAAAATACTAAGCAAATTGTATACAAATATTTTCCTCAGGTTTATAAAAAGCGACATGCAAAATTTGGTACCAATTGGTTCAGTAGTTTTTGAGTTTATCGCGAAACAGACAGACAGACAGACAGAAATTGACTTTTATATATTGTTACATCATGATTAATGACGTATTTCTTATATTATTTTTAATATATTTGAAATTTAAATTATATATTTATTTATTTTTATATAAAATATTCTATGATATTTATTTTAAACACAGATTATTTAGATTGTCATCATTTGTATTTAGGTACACGTGTGACTTCACTGCTCTCTTTGATGTGAAAAAAATAAATAAAGTATTCTGGAGGCTACTAAAAGTAGACTTATCTCATTATTCCCTTTTATAAATTTGTAGGATGGTTGAAACACGCTCTGGTAAGATGCAAGACACGTCTGAGGAGAGAATCAAGGCTGAAGAGTCTGCCAAGCCACAACCTGGTGCAACAATTGGTAGAGATGCTAGTTCCGACCCAGTTGTCCTGAATCCCAACATCGACATCCCCAAGTATGATGGAACGGAAGACCCTCGCCCATGGATTGAATCTCTTGAAGAAATTGGCTTCCTGTATCATTGGGCAGACTACATTATCTCTCGTTATGCTGCCATGAATATGATTGGTAGCGCCAAAACCTGGCTGAACCTACACAAGATAAGTTTCACCAGCTGGGAAAATTTCAAGAGCCGCCTAATTGAGGATTTTGCCTCAGACGCCAACAAAGAAGAAATTAAGATGAGACTAAGCAGGATGCAACAGTGGAATGAACCTGCAATCAGGTTCGCAGAGGATATCCTTGTACTGTGCAACAAGGTCGACCCCCAAATGGAAGAAGAGACTAAAATAAACTGGGTTATTGGAGGGTTAAAGAAAGAATACTCTTTTGCCCTTCACCTAAACCCTCCTAAAAATACCAATGAACTCTTAGAAATTTGTAAAAAGCTGGATTTGTTCGAAAAGAATTACCAAGAACGTGCAGAAAAATCAAAAGCTCTATATAATGGACCACGCTCTCCTCGTCCCCATCATCAAGATCAATGGAAGAATGCTACGTCGCTCAGAAGACCATATCAGAACACCTCCAAGCCCCAGGCCCCCGCTCCGAGGTACTACCAGAACACCTCCAAGCCCCAGGCCCCCACTCCGAGGTACTACCAGAACAAGCCTCTGCCCCAGGTATCTGCCCCTAGACGATCTTACACTCCCAATCCTGAGCCAAAACCGGTCTACCCAAGTAAAACCTACAATAAGAATCCAAATTCAAATAGGAATAGGACAGAAGACGGGAGACCAATATGTTTCAAGTGTAACAAGCCAGGACACGTAGCGCGGTATTGCAGAGTCAAGTTTGTGAGGATCGTAGAAGAGGACCCCTCAGTTTCCCAAGACAAGAGTCAAGAAAATCTTCAAATGGACGAAAGAAAAGATTATACACGGCCTCGCCTCTATGCGGATGTTTGTAATGACACACAAACGAATATTCCTACACGGAATAGATATTCCGTGTTGGAAGATTTAAACTAAGTGTCGCGCCTGATTCCTTCAATCAAAGCAAGTCGACCATAAATGTAATTAGAAAGTTGGACCCTAGGTACAAAATTAATATTAATGTGGACAAGATAGGGTTATGCGAAGCTTTGATTGATACAGGCGCCGATCTTTCAGTGGTCGACCTAAGGACAGCACTTTTTGCTGGCCGTGAAATAAATAGTCTCACTAAAACATGTTCAGGACCCGATGGAAAAAAATTAGATATGGTAGGTAGCATTATTTTAGATTTAAAAATTGATGACACTGAATTATCCCACGAATTTGTAGTAATGGACGCGCATCTACGAACTCTTATTCTTGGACGAGATTTCCTTAAAAAAATGAATGCTAAAATTGATTGTAAACGAGAAACGATAAAATATAATTTGATGAGTAATCATGAAGTAAGCAATTATGATCTAAAAAAAAATAAAGAGCACTACAGATACCGTTATACCTAAACTATCTATTAAATTGATTAGGGCCTCAATAGAAGCAGAGGATGGGGAATATGTCATCGAAGAGAACAACAAAATGACTCAAACAAATGGTCTTCGATTGGCAAGAAGTTTGCTTACTGTCACGGATAAGAAAACTCATATCTGGATAACGAACCCTTATCCTCGACCTTTAAAAATCATGAAAGACCAAACATTGGCTTATGGAAGTCTTCCTGCAGAGGTAAATTTTATAGAGAATATAGAGAAGCAGAATGAAAATGACGAAATACAATTTCAAATAAACAAAAATTTATCATTTAAAGAACAAGAGAGGTTAAAACAAATTTTGGCCAAGTATACTGATTTGTTCTCATCAAGGTTAGGCAGGACCAATTTGGCAAAACATCAGATTCATACAGAAGACGCAAAACCGATAAAGCACAAGCCTTACAGGGTAAGTGCTAAGGAACGAACCATCATAAAAGATCAAATAGACGAGATGCTTGAAGAAGGAATAATTAGACCATCTTCAAGTCCCTGGTCCTTTCCCGTTATATTGGTCAAAAAACGAGATGGCAAATACAGATTTTGTGTGGATTACAGGAAATTAAATGAAGTAACAGTGAAGGATGTTTATCCAATCCCAAGAATTGATGATGTAATGGATTCTCTCCAAGGATCCAAGTACTTCTCAGCAATAGATCTCAAATCGGGATATTGGCCAGTCGAAATTGAAGAGAGAGACAAAGAGAAGACGGCTTTCACTACGGCACATGGGTTATATGAATTCAACGTGATGCCTTTTGGACTTTGTAACGCGCCTGCTACCTTTGAGAGAAATATGGAGAATATGCTTGGAAATCTGAGATGGCAAATTTGTTTGTGTTATCTGGATGATGTTATCATATATAGCCCGGATTTTCCAACGCACCTCAAAAGACTCGAAGCTGTTTTTAGATGTTTTCGTGAATCTAATTTAAGATTAAACGACAAAAAATGCCGATTTGTTTTTGAAGAATTGGAGATTCTCGGCTATATAACGAGCAAACATGGTATAAAACCCGCGGAACATAACATCAAAGCTATCAGAAATTTCCCTCGGCCCACAAAGGTCAAAGAAGTACAATCATTTTTGGGAATGTGCTCATATTATAGAAAATTTATCAAAGATTTCTCAAAAATTGCTGACCCTTTGACCAACCTTATTAAGAAAAGTGTATCATTTACCTGGACAGAAAGGCAAGAGGAAGCGTTTCAAACCCTAAAAACAGCACTATTAAGTCCACCAATCTTAGGGCACTTCAATCCAAATGCGCCTACTTATATTCATACTGATGCGTCCAACATCGGCATAGGTGCAACTCTTGTCCAAGACATCGGTGGTGAAGAGAAGGTGATCTCATATTTGAGTCGTACCCTGAGTAAAGCGGAGCAAAATTATTCAACCACTGAAAAAGAATGTCTGGCCGTTGTCTGGTCAATGTCAAAATTACGACCCTACCTTTATGGAAGACACTTTAAAATAGTAACAGACCATCACGCCTTATGCTGGCTCAAAAACTTGAAGGACCCAACAGGTCGATTGGCAAGATGGGCATTGAAAATTCAAGAATATGACTTCGATATAATACATAAATCGGGAAAGAAGCATCTGGACGCCGATGGCTTATCTAGGGGACCCTTACCAGAAACTGATTGGGATGAGGATTTTGAAAGGCTATTTTTAAATCAAATAACAGACGAAGAGGATAAATTTATCGAAAGTGTTAAGAAAAACCTTAATGGAAGCAGGCGATCAATTACGCAAAACTTTAAAGAAGAAGATGGATGCCTCTTTAAGAAAAACCCGAACCCTGAAGGCAGGGCGTGGTTGCTTGTGGTTCCAGAGAATAAAAAGAGAGAAATTATGAAAGAATATCACAATCATATGTCGAATGGCCATCTGGGCGTCGCCAGAACCATGTACCGAATAAAGAGTAAATACTTTTGGCCATCCATGCTAAAGGATGTCTCAGAATTCGTTAAGACGTGTCACCTTTGCCAAAGTAGGAAAGGCTCAAATCAATTACCTTCTGGACTACTACAGCCCATCCCCCCAGCCAACTTTCCTTTCGAAAGAATTGGAATTGACTTTTTTGGTCCACTGCCATCTACGAAAAACAGGAAAAAATGGATAATCGTGCTGACGGACTACTACGTGCAAGATTAAACATTGCTTCACAACGAGCTATCATCCCCAGACTAATGGATTGACAGAGCGGTTAAATAGAACATTGATCAATATGCTCAGTATGTATGTGAACACTGATCAGAAAAATTGGGACGAAATACTCCCATTCATCACTCACGCTTACAATACTACAATTCAGGAAACCACAGGATATTCTCCCTTTTTCCTGATGTTTGGAAGAGAACCCACGTCTCTTTTGGACGACAGGAATATCTCGGTGGACATTGACAAGGACGATTATGATGAATACATAAAACATCACTTAGACAAAATAAACAGAACAAGAAAATTAGTTATTAACAACACAATAAAGACTCAAGAAAGAATGAAAAAGAACTATGACAAGAAACACATGGAAAGAAGCTACGAACCAGGAGAATTAGTAGCAGTTTGGACACCAATTAGGAAAATAGGAAAGTGTGAGAAACTACTGAGAAAATATTTTGGCCCATATAGAATATTAAAGAAGCTATCTAACGTAAATTACTTAATTGAGCCAAAAGATAATCCTGGCCAAGACCCATTGATTGTCCATGTCTCAAGACTCAAACCCTATTTTGAGAGAATTGATGAGGTAACTCACGAGGACGTGACGACCTCTGGAGAGGGGGAAGTGTTACATCATGATTAATGGCGTATTTCTTATATTATTTTTAATATATTTGAAATTTAAATTATATATTTATTTATTTTTATATAAAATATTCTATGATATTTATTTTAAACACAGATTATTTAGATTGTCATCATTTGTATTTAGGTACACGTGTGACTTCACTGCTCTCTTTGATGTGAAAAAAATAAATAAAGTATTCTGGAGGCTACTAAAAGTAGACTTATCTCATTATTCCCTTTTATAAATTTGTAGGATGGTTGAAACACGCTCTGGTAAGATGCAAGACACGTCTGAGGAGAGAATCAAGGCTGAAGAGTCTGCCAAGCCACAACCTGGTGCAACAATATATAGAGATATAATAATATATATTTATATTATATTTTTTATAAATTAGTTTTAAAAATTGTAAAAAAAAAATGCATCGGCCGGGAATCGAACCCGGGCCGCCCGCGTGGCAGGCGAGCATTCTACCACTGAGCCACCGATGAAATGAAAAAAAGAAATAGCCAAAAATACTAATCAAAATGTAGCCAAAAATTTTCCTCAGGTTTATAAAAAGCGACATGCAAAATTTGGAACCAATTGGTTCAGTAGTTTTTGAGTTTATCGCGAAACAGACAGACAGACTTTTATATATATAGAGATAATCTAAAATTCAAATAATTAATATTAAAAAAACATGTATATTATTTTCATAATTGACTATTATTTTATTTTTGACCATAAATTTAGAACATAACACTTCGAATATTGTTGTAAATATGTATAGTTGACCTACCTAAATTTTTAAATTCACTAATATAAGATTCATTTTATAAATTTTATATTACTGTGAAAAATAATGTTATGTATAATTTACTTCAAGTAATTCAAAATAAAAATTACTTGATGGGTAAATAATTATCTTTCCTATTTTCACGACAGAACCTTCAATTCTCTATCTTTTTCAACAACAAAACAAAATATTCATAACATATATATGTTTTCTACTGAGATTATAAACAAAAAAACATTCTTTTTTTCTTTACAATCTTCATCTCTATATTTGCTTTCTTCTTTAGAACACTTTTATATTCTTCTTCTTTATATTTTTATATTTATATTCTATAGAATCTTTATCTACATTCTTCTTTTTTCTATAATATTTATCTATATTCTTATTCTTTTTTACTCATTTTTAAATTAAAAATAATATATTTCTTAAAATATACATCAACTTATATGATTTACATATATAAATTTTTCTTTCTTTCTTACTTTCGAACGTTATTTATTTAAAAAGAGCTTCTTCTTATTATTTTTTTTAAATCGAAAAATGAACCTTTAAACATGAATCAATTTGAATATAAATGAATTATTTGAAATGTATATCCATTAGAATATAAATGAACTTTTTGAAATGTATATCAAATCGAATATAAATTAACTTCTTCAATGTATCAATTCGAATATATAAATTAACTTTTTGAAATGTATATCAATTCGATTTTATATTAACCTTTTGAAATGTATTAAGTCGAATATAAATAAACTTCTTGAATGTAATCAATTCGAATATAAATTAATTTTTTGAATGTATCAATTCGAATATATAAATTAATTTTTTGAATGTATCAATTCGAATATATAAATTAATTTTTTGAATGTATCAATTCGAATATATAAATTAATTTTTTGAATGTATCAATTCGAATATATAAATTAATTTTTTGAATGTATCAATTCGAATATTAATTAACATTTTGAATGTATCAATTCGAATATATAAATTAATTTCTTGAATGTATCAATTCGAATATAAATTAATGTTTTGAAATGTATATTAATTCGAATATAAATTAACCTTTTGAAATATATCAATTCGAATGTAAATTAACTTTTAGAAATATATCATTTCGAATATTAATTGACTTTTTGAAATATATCACTTTGAATATAAATGAAATTTTTGAAATATATCAATTCGAATATAAATTAACTTTTTGAAATTCAACAATTAAAATAAATATTATCACTAAATTCACTTTTTCCAATATAATTTATATATATCTAGTTTTCTCTAAATTTCGAACGTTAGGCTTAATATTTTCAGAATTTTACTGATCTTTCCGTTTCCCGGCGCTGCCACCATGTTATATATATTATAATGTTTCTATTTAACCTTTAGCCTTATTTAAACATATATTTATAATATAGTTACAGTCTATATATATATAGCCATGCAATACAGCACCACGCTAGATGAATTACATATTTATTATGGCTCAATTGATTATACTAACAGTGTTGCTGTTTCTTTATATTCACACAGATTATACTATATACAACATATATATGTTGAAAACCAAGCAATCCACTTTGAATGTAGTACGCTTTTTTTTTTTTTTTTGATTGAATGTTTATTACAATTTTCAATATTTCGATGAAGGAGTTCGCCTATCTTCATCGGGGGGATTCATACCTAGTAAACATCCACGTGAAGTGGCGAGTGTTTGTATAAGACAGATTAGTGTGAACAAATTTATTATTATATATTTTAAATTTATTTCTATTGAAAGATTTGGCCACACCAACCAGCCTTATACAAACCCTCGCAACTCGTGCATCACGTGGTTAATTTCTTTTCAAAGTTTGAATTCAAAGACTTCGCCGATATGTTCCCTTCTCTAACTTCAAGCAAACGTTCCTCCTCCTCATCCTTGACCATCCGTCCCCTGCTCATCCTCAAACATCCGTCCCCCTGCTCATCCTCAACAATCCGTCCCCCTGCTCATCCTGATGCATCCGTCCCCCTCCTCATCCTCAACCATCCGTCCCCTGCCCATCCTCATGCATCCGTCACTCTCACCATCCTCAACCTTCCGTCCCTCTCACCATCCAACAGCATCCGTTCCTCTCCACATCCTCAAACATCCGTTCCTCGTCATCCTCTAGAATCCGTTCTTCTTACCATCTTCAACCATCCGTCCTCTCCTCAACATCCTCAATAATCCGCCCTCTCCTCAACATCCCAAACATCCGTCCTCTCCTCACCATGTTCAACCATCCGTCCTCTCCTAAACATCCTCAAACATCCGTCCTCTCCTCAACATCTTCAACCATCCGTCCCCCTGCTCATCCTCAAATATCCGCCCTCTCCTCATCTTCAACCATCCGTCCTCTCCTCAATTCATGCATCTGTCTTCCTCCTTAATCTCCATAATTCTGTCCTCAATTTCAGTCAACCGTCCTCCTTCCGAAACTACCCTTCTCATCTTCCTCCTTATTCAGAAATCCGTTACCTCTCCAATTTCAACCTCTCACAAACCTCAACTCATCCGTTCCTCTCCCAAACTTCACTCATCCGTTCTCCTCACCATCCTCAAGCATCCATCCCCTTCCTCATCCTCAAGCATCCGTCCCCCTCCTCATCCTCAAGCATCCGTCCCTCTGCTCATCCTCAAGCATCCGTCCCCCTCCTCATCCTCAAACATCCGTCCCCCTCCTCATCCTCAAGCATCCGTCCCCCTCCTCATCCTCAAGCATCCGTCCCTCTGCTCATCCTCAAGCATCCGTCCCTCTGCTCATCCTCAAGCATCCGTCCCCCTCCTCTTCCTCAAGCATCCGTCCCTCTGCTCATCCTCAAGCATCCGTCCCCCTCCTCATCCTCAAACATCTGTCCCCCTCCTCATCCTCAAGCATCCGCCCCCCTCCACATCCTCAAACATCCGTCCCTCTGCTCATCCTCAAGCATCCGTCCCCCTCCTCATCCTCAAGCATCCGTCCCTCTGCTCATCCTCAAGCATCCGACCCCTCCTCATCCTCTAACATCCGTCCCCCTCCACATCCTCAAAAATCCGTCCCTCTGCTCATCCTCAAGCATCCGTCCCTCTCCTCATCCTCAACCATCCAACCTCCTGCCCAACCTCTTCTATCCGTCCTCTTTTCTAATCTCAACCATCCGTCTCCTCCCCAAGTTTGGCGAGGAGGACGGGTGGTTGAGGTTGGAATGGAGGACGGATGCTTGAGGTTGAGGAGGAGGACGGATGGTTGAGGATGAGGAGAGGGACGGATGCTTGAGGATGAGGAGAGTGACGGATGCTTGAGGATGAGGAGGGGGACGGATGCTTGAGGATGAGGAGGGGGACGGATGCTTGAGGATGAGCAGGGGGACGGATGATTGAGGATGAGCAGAGGGACGGATGCTTGAGGATGAGGAGGGGGATAGGTGGTTGAGGTTGGGGAAGGGAAGGATGGATTAAGTTGGGGAGAGGATCGAATGTTGAAGTCAACCATCCGTCATTTCCCCAACCTCAACCATGATAAATATGATAAATTAATAAATGATTCAAAATACTACGAACAAGTGAAATTATTATAAACCCTAAGATTATAATAAGAATAATCATCGTGATTGGTCATACACGTGTAGTTGCATCTCTCCTGATTGTGTACTGTAATTTGCTGATGGCTTGTGCCATCTTTCGGCATAAATATCAACTTATACTAAATATATAATTTATAAACTAAATATATAATTAATTGTTTATTTTATAGATGCAATATATAATTTATAGTTATATTTTCAAGATATATTTTTCTTTCAATTTATCAAACTGTTCAAAGTACAATTCAACCTTTGCACTATTATTTCATAAAGACATTTCAATTCATATATTTAATCTATGTAATGCGTTTTTATTCATATGAACAACATCCTCTTGCAGTTTTACAATAATATCTAATTTATAAAATTAAATTTGAAGTCCTGAGATATCATTCAACCAGCATGTATCATCCACCAAGCATGTAATTTTCAAAATTTTGTTTTCAAACAGAAATAATGTAATATATACATTACGAGCGTCATTCCTCATCTCCTAATCTCCTAATCAACTCTGTCACCGTTTGCTTTTTTTTTTGGAATGGCGCCCTCCTATTGGTTGGCTACGGTCACGCCACCTTTGACCCCCCCCCCCCCCCCCCATCATGCCCCCTCCACTCGCCATTTAACTATTGTGTTGGAGCGGGTCGCTCCCTAAATAAATGCATATATTAGATAATAACCAAATGGAATCCTCTCTTTCTTTTTCCTAGTAAGAACCACGCCTACGGAAGCCAACAGTACATAGACAGATAAAGCACAAAGGCTATAGTTATTAACTAACATATGCAATTAATTAAGGCGCCAATTTATAATTGTAACAAATAGTATTTGAATCAAAACATTCAATCGGGTAAAACACGGGCGTTGCCCGGGTCATTCGGCTAGTGTAATATTTTTTTCTCTCAATATATAATAAGTATTTAAAATATGTACATAATAATATATATATAAAAACAGTATTTATTATTAAGTTGTTAACGTGATAATCCTGTTGAAGGACTGACAAATCCGAAAGTTTTAAAATAAAAAGTTGCATAAGAAACTTAACCTTTGAAGCTTCATTTATTTTATAATATTATCTAATGTTTAACAATCTACTTTAAAAGTTATTCTGAAGAAATAATAGTTGAAATCCAATCAACCCTATTTTACACAATTTTAAAATAAAATGGTAAAAAACAATTAAAATAGTCAAAAGACACATTTACATATTTAGTAATTTAGATTATTTATGAGATTCCATAGATTCATTGTCTAGGAATAAATAAGAAAAATATTTTTCTATTATTTACTACAAGCCAATATACTGTTAATTTTAAAGCATTGCTGAGAAAACCCAATTACAGGCGTTACATTGACATCGGGCGTGAGGGTTTGACCCAATTATCATAACAATACCAAATATTTGACAGACGTCCATGCTAACCTAATTTTCATTATAATCCAATTCTCGCTTCGCGATGGAATTAATTCACAATTTAATATGAACCAGCTAATATTGTCCATTTGAAATGGGTTGACAGTTAGAATTTGTGTCTAGATATTGAAAGCCCTTCTTTTATAGAATAATTTAATACATCTACGCTTTCTATCACAAGTAAAATGTGTTAAAACCAGAGAATAACTTAGTCAAACTAACTTATTCAAGTGTATACAGTTCCATCCAAATTTTATAGTCACTCAATTTGTCACATCACACGGCCAGAAATACTTACATAAAATAAGTATATCAGAAACACTAAATTGTTCCTGCGGAGAAACTGAACAAACTCAAATTAACTTAGTCAAACTAACTTATTTAAGCGTATACAGTTCCTTCTAAATTTTATCGTCACTAAATTTGTCACATCACACGGCCAGAAATACTTACATAAAAGAGGTCTATCAGAAACACCAAATTGTTCCTGCGGAGAAACTGAACAAACTTCACCTTATCTATGACTGTCCGAACTTTACAGAAGTGAGACATCGATTGTTCCCTCATCTAAATGATTTAACTCTCTTACATCAGCCACTTTGTCTATATACATTTTATGAACTCTGTCGAATAATACATGTAAATTTGTAAATATTTAATTCTAAGTTCTAATTTGTTAGTTGTTTTGTTTGATTCCACTGTAATAGACGCAAATATTTCAATATCGCTACTGATTGATTAATAAATAAATTAAAATAAACTTATTTCTGTTTGAAATAAATAATAAATATATAAACTTATAACGCCTAAAGAATATTTAAATGTATATTAGTTTCATTTTGTTTCATTGGATTGATATAACAACCTGTATATACATATCAAGTTTCATGATATTTCATTATTTCCTTTTTTTCCATATGTATTACTTTCTATTTCAACTAGTGTATATATATATGTTATATTAAAATATTATTTTATTCAAAATTATATTTCATAGTTTCAAATACTTTGTTAAATCGACCGCCAGAGGTCACGCTTCCCCTATATAAAACCGATTGTTGTTGTTTCCCGATGGCCGGCTCAAACCATTTGTACATTATGTAAATAAGTTTTTATTTTTGTTCTTACGCCTTAAGCCAGGCAGTACTTTTTTCAAATTATGTTTTTATATATTCCATAAGCTCAATTAAAGCAATTACTGATAAAAACTATTTATGTTATTATACTTTCACAAGATTTTAACCACGACATAGCATAATCCTCAAGATAACCAAAATCAAACCGAAAATCCTTTTATTTATATAATATATATTATAATCTAAAATTCAAATAATCATTAAAAACACATGTATTTTATTTTCATCATTGACTATTATTTTATTTTTGACCATAGATTTAGAAATAACCACTTTGAATATTGTTGTAAATATGTATAGTTAACCTGCCTAATTTTTAATTCATGAATATAGAATTCATTTCATAAATTCAATATTACTGTAAAAAATATTTAATATATAATTTGCTTCAAGTAATTGAAAATAAAACCTACTTGATGGGTGAATAATTATCCTTCCTATTTTCACCACTGCACCTTCAATTCTCTATCTTTTTCAGCAACAAAACAAAATATTTATAATATATATATGTTTTATATTGATATTATAAACAGAAATACATTGCTTTAATGCATTGATATATGTAAATGTGTATTTCAACATGCAAATATATATTAATACATTATATCGTCATCTGTTATAATAAATTTAACTATTTTGGACGTGTATGATTCTTTTAAAACAAAAAAATATTTCAACTACTCTTACGGCAATGATTCTTAAAAACACTTTCTGGAGAATTAGCAACCCACTGAAGACGTTGAGAACTATTTCAGAAAAGAAATATATATCAATAGAACTCTATAATTTCTACAGATCAATTGTAAATAGATTCATATTGTTACATCAATTTTAATGCGTCTTACATTTATTCAAAATATTATATGATATATAATATTTATTTAAAACAGATTATTTAGATTCTCATCATTCCTTTTTATAGTTACATTCCTTTTATAATATTTATTGTACATATATCTTGATTGGTTATTGGAGCGAGAGAGGACCTAGACGCAGACGGCGGATCACGACCTACGAGGAAGACCACGAATAAATAAACACAATAACGTTGGATAGTAAATTATTTTTATTTACTTTTACTTTTATTTATTTGCTTTGAATATGGAAACCCGCTCGGGAAACGTGTATAACACTAAGAAGGAAGAAACCAAGGTCGACGACCCCGTAAAGCTGCAACTTGGTGCAACAATATACAAAAGAGGTAGGGAAGAAGGTTTTAGAATAGATGTGTAAATAAATCCCTTTTCAAACAAGGGCTCACGTGAACATGGGGAAAGGAAGGAAATATTACTGTATTATTTTGTTGTTGTATGGCGAATCCATACAGGGCAATGGGCCCTAAAAAAAGCCTTTTAACACAAAGCAATAACGCGCCATCTATACACACAAAATAAAAGGATTTAAAAGCGCGAATGTTTCTTTTATACATAAAGCGAACTTCTACTGTCCTTACTGCGATGAAAAAATATATTGGGAGGGCTTGGCTCATCAGTGGTGAACCCTCCCAGCGGTTTCGCCAATTTAATCCACCAATTTAAATTGGCGAAACCGCTGGGAGGGTTCACCACTGATGAGCCAAGCCCTCCCAATATATTTTTTCATCGCAGTAAGGACAGTAGAAGTTCGCTTTATGTATAAAAGAAACATTCGCGCTTTTAAATCCTTTTATTTTGTGTGAAAAGCCTTTTAGTTGTTTTTGTCTTACTGCAAAGATAAAATTATTGAAGTGCCTGGCTCATCAGTGGTGAACACTCACATTAGTTTTATCATTGCGGTTAGGGAAGTAGAAAATTGTTATATTTTATAAATACACTACACGCTACAATATATATATATATTTTTACCAGTATACAGAAGTTTAATAGTTTGGTATTAAAAAAACGGTCGGTGTACAAGTGGGTAACACCCTCGATTCCCGACAGCCATGAACCGGGATTGAATCCCTCGTTAACATTTTGTTTAATATATGAATAACCTTCATATATTATTCATTGTTGTCTTCTTTCTTATCTCCACTCAATCACATAAGGATATCAAGTTGTGACCCTTGATGGTGTCTGTTTGACAACCATCATGACTGGGTGAAGTAGAATGCGTCTGCCTTTGTCATTAAGACTGGGAGCACTACTCAGTGGCAGGCCGACTTAGCTCCAAAAGAAATGGCCGCCTCTGACATGAGGAACAGACACCATGTGCAGCCGCTCCTAACATGGAGTACAAACGCTGCTCATCCTGTACCCCTGGAGCCCTTACAGGGTACTATCAGCCGGGCCAGCTGAACCCAGGTTTTTTAGTGAGCTTGTTACTGCTCCCCCTCCTCCTTTTTCATCCGGGCTTGGGACCGGCAAACTTTTTGCTCTTGTTGAGCGGTACCTAATAAAGTGTTTTTGTAACTTGGAACTTTTGTATTAAAATATAGTCAATGAGAGAAAACTAAATATTTATATTTTACATATTTCTCTATTTAATAGTATTTAAATCACGATACCAGCATTGTAATAGTACTATTTTTTTATATATCACCAAAAATAATAAATATTTTAGAATAAATTAACCATATATAATAGAATTAATTGGTAATATTTATTATAAAAATGGTTTATCTGGTAATTCACACACACTCCCGCCTGAACACAAGATTATTCTTGTCAATTTCCTCAACACAGTCATCGCTGGGGACACGGATTCCATAACTCGCAAGTCTGAACTCAAGACGATTCTAAGCTCCTGATAGGATCCAGACGTACCTTTGGAGAAGGCCTCGTCTGGTGTATATATTTCTCTACTATTTCAAACTCTGTAAACTCTCTCTTGACTGTTGACTAGATGTTAATAAACCCTTTTTAATTGTTAATTGTCGCACATGTTTCGCATAAAACAAAAATAAACAAAATTTCAGTGTAATATAATTTAATTTACTTTATTTTTAATTTTCCTGTAGAAGCGCCTTGCCCGAAAGCTCGAAATAGATTTATTTGCAAAAGAAACTCATCCCTCAAGCTTTTAGATTTGAACATTCTATTAAGGGATTAGCCTATTAATTAAAAAAAACTATATTTAATATATATATATAAAAACATAGTATGAATAAAATGTATTCAATCTATAAATATAATAAGAATATATTGTCACATAGAAAATTAAGAAAAACAAACTTCAGAAATGACACGGCAATTTATTTAAGACAAGCACCAATTAAAATATTGATATAATACAAGAGAGAAGCAACGATGAAAGTTTACGTAGATTAATAATATATATAAACATCGAAAACAATAATCTGGATATATAAAATATAATTTGTTTTGAATATAGAGCAATCCATATTTAATTCATTAGATAATAAAAAGGAATACACCTATCCCCCGATTTACACGGTAGATACGTTCCTGAGAAAAAGCGTGTAAATCGGGGGATAGGTGTACACAGAAATAAAATACATTGACAGGTTAAAATATGTAGTCAGCACATAAGCTCGGGATTCCTCGTGAGATGTGTACACAGCGCATGTGTTCAATCACAGTAGCATTTAATATAGTGCGATAAAAACAACAAAAAATTATATTTGGAAAACCGTGTAAAAGCGAAAACGTGTAAAACAAGTACCGTGTAAATCGGGGGATAGGTGTATATTGGATTTAATAAAATATTTATTTTGCCAATATTTCGGTTGGCTAAACGCCAACCTTTATCGAGGCATTACATTTTGTATACACAAACTCATTACTATGAAGCTCTGAGTTTGTGTATACAAAGATGTAATGTCTCGATAAAGGTTGGCGTTCAGCCAACCTAAATATTGGCAAAATAAATCTTTCATCAAATCCAATATATTCCTTTTTATTATCTAATAAAATATAATAAATAATTTGCTACAAATATTGTAGAAATACCGATCACATTCTCTCATTCACCAACAAATTAACAAATATTGAAGAAATACCAATCACATTCTCTCATTCACCAACAAATTAACAAATATTGAAGAAATACCAATCACATTCTCTCATTCACCAACAAATTAACAAATATTGAAGAAATACCAATCACATTCTCTCATTCACCAACAAATTAACAAATATTGAAGAAATACCAATCACATTCTCTCATTCAACAACAAATTAACAAATATTGAAGAAATACCAATCACATTCTCTCATTCACCAACAAATTAACAAATATTGAAGAAATACCAATCACATTCTCTCATTCACCAACAAATTAACTAATATTGAAGAAATACCAATCACATTCTCTCATTCACCAACAAATTAACAAATATTGAAGAAATACCAATCACATTCTCTCATTCACCAACAAATTAACAAATATTGTAGAAATACCGATCACATTCTCTCATTCAACAACAAATTAACAAATATTGAAGAAATACCAATCACATTCTCTCATTCACCAACAAATTAACAAATATTGAAGAAATACCAATCTCATTCTCTTTTTCACCAACAAATTAACAGTTTCTCTATCATTATATCAGATGACCAATAAAAAAGGTGTGTATTATAGAGAAGAGAGAATATAAAAAAGAGATTTAATTAAAAGAAGATAAAAAAGCCACTCACAGAGAGAGAGATAGGTTTTAAGAGAGGCGTCTGAGATAAGCTCCAATTATAGAAGAGATGAGCTCTGGTAACCAACAGGAATAAGCCTTTTAAGACAAGTTTTTTGGTAGGTAGGTAAAGATAAGGTTTTTTTTTTACCTTGAGCTTCTGGCTTTGGTGAGTTCGCCTTCCTCATAAAATGATGGCAAAACTTCTTAGAAGTCCGTCAAATATAACTTTTTGGTTGACTGAAATCATTCTGTGAACTCTTTTTCACACTAACGTATTTTTAGAGCAATCTACTTCAAAATATTTTTATTGATATGTTATTTATATTTATATATTTGTTTAGATTATATTATAACGTATAAAAAATAAAAGATAATTTTTTTTTTGATATATCGGACTCGATATCCCATCTTGGGATACTTGCGTCTAAATATTTTAGCAACTTAATTTAATAAACAAGACTAAAAAACAAAATTAAAACTGAGAGGTTGGTTTTCGCAAATAGAAAAGAAATTCTAAAATGAATCTACAAAAATTATTGAATTTTACATAGGTGTCTTTGTTATATACAAATTTGCACATTTCTTCGATGGGATAAAAATGATTATTTCTCTAGCTGTGAAAGATTGGACATTCTATCAATAAATGTATTGAGTTTTGGTTTTCTTTTCCACAGAGAAAATCATATGTATTGTGGTAACAAAATTGAATGATATATATAATATAACATATGGAAGAAAATAATACGAATTATTGTATAAATATCTATATAATATATTATTAATATATAAACATATATGCATATAAATATATATATATATTATAGATGATGTTTTGTTTTGACGTTAATTTCAAGGGGAGAGGTGACCTTTGCTTTTCTAGATCAATTTCCTCTCGGTAAAATTTCTATCTATATAAATATATTTTCTACAGTTGGACATTTCTTATGGATTGCTCTATTTTCAAAATAATATAGAGAAATAACAATAAAATTTATATTATGAATTTTATCAAATACACAATTGAATTACTTCAAATATATATAAAAGTAAATAAAATACATACTACTTAAATAATATATTGAAATATTGTAACTTAAATTGAATAATTATATTGTATGTGAATCTTTTTAACAAAAATATTTTCCCTAATTATTTATTCATTCATATATTTTATATTAATTATAATAATCATATTATAAATATAAAAATTCTAGGCAAATGTTATATTATTCATCATATAATTAAATTATAAATATAAAAAAGCTTTCATAAATAATATATAATAGTAATATGAAAACAATATGGCAAATGACATGTACTACAATTGGTTAATTTCAAAAAGAAAAAAAAAACTTTTCCAAATATGTGATTATTTAGTTAAAATAAATTGAATTTAAACCTTTAAATTTTGTCATGCTAATAAAATTATCTTCTATTAAATTAGCCAGTTTTTATATCCATTTTAAAATACATTTTAATAATTAATTCATAAACTTTTTATATAAATTTAATGATCATTTGTTAAATAATTGTTTATTTCTATATATTTATAAATTTTAATAGATTAGAAACTTTATAATAATTATATTTAAAAGTATTTTATTCGATTTTTTCAAATCTCAATTCTATTAGAAATGTATTTGTGATTTCTTTTGTATTATTTACAAGCATTTTATTTCACGTATTTTTTTTGTGGATGTATTTTTACAGAATGTATATAGAAGAATCTCTTTTTTTCAAATATTTAACAGGTTATGTATATAATGAAATTTCGTGTCATATAATCATATAACTTATTGTAATTATCATTATTATATCTATGATAGGGATTTTCGCGTGTCATATGTACAACCATTTAAAAAGAATTCTGTCTTTATATATCAACTCATGGAAAAAACTTAAGGAAGTTGTACCTTTTAGAACGACATTTGAAAATTATCCGGAATGTGTTTCTTTGAACGAAACATAGAAATTCATTTTAAGGATAAATAACGATTATTTCAAACCTTAGGGATGAAGTATGAAAGGATGAATTGTGAAGAGAATAATGATAACTTCCCATCCCTAGACACTTTATTTTTCCGTTTATCATTACTCTTCACAATACATCCTTTCATACATCATCCCTAAGGATAAAAATAATTGTTATTTCTCCTTAAAATAAATTTCGATTTTTCTTTAAAAAAAACACATGCGGGATAATTTTCGAATTGTCGTTCTACAAAATAGTTTATATTTTTGATAACAGATGGCGCGCGCTAATTCATTATACTAAGTTGAAATAAGAAGTTGTGTTCTCTCAAAATAATCTGAAATATCTATAATTTTCATTAAAGGATATTCTCTTAAGTTTCTCGTTGCCTCAAAATCCTTAATTAAATATGTTATCCAAGAGTTAGCGTGTGCCATTGATAAGCTCCATGTTCCCCTAACCAAACTTAATTATCAGCCTTATTATTTCTTAATTATCCGAAACCATAACCACTAATGACTTGGTGTAATTAATTATCTTTTGTTCTGCCCGGTGAAGTGGAACGGAACACCCTTGTCTTTTCCATTCGCGCTGTGAGTATCAGAATCTCCAAACTTCTGTCTTTGTACACATATAACTACACTCATGGACAAAACTTAAGAAAGTTGTACCTTTTACCATGTATATCGGGATTCAGACAATAACTGTGAAATATATTACAGTGACCTTTATTGAAGACATACGAGATAACCAAGTGTGTATACACTCATGGATAAAACTTAAGGAAGTTGTACCTTTTAGCATGTATATCGGGATTCAGACAATAACTCTGAACTATATTACAGTGACCTTTATTGAAGACACACGAGATAACCAAGTGTGTATACACTCATGGACAAAACTTAAGGAAGTTGTATCTTTCAGCATGTATATCGGGATTGAGACAATAACTATGAAAAATATTACAATGACCTTTATTGAAGACACACGAGATAACCAAGTGTGTATACACTCATGGACAAAACTTAAGGAAGTTGTACCTTTCAGCATTTATATCGGGATTCAGACAATAACTTTGAAAGATATTACAGTGACCTTTATTGAAGACACACGAGATAACAAAGCGTGTACAAAATTTTCTCTGTCTCCTTAATTTTGAAAATATGACAACCAGCAACATGTTGCACACTCATGGACAAAACTTAAAGAAGTGGAAAGTCTTCGATTCCACCGGTCGTCTTTTTCTTTTGAAGGGGACAGATGATATTTTGTTCACACTTGGTTATCTCGTGTGTCTTCAATAAAGGTCAATGTAATATCCTTCAGAGTTATTGTCTGAATCCCGATATACATGATGAAAGTTAAAACTTCCTTAAGTTTTGTCCATGAGTGTACATTGCACGTGACAAGAATAATTTTTAACGCCTTGCTATATGTTTTAATTTTTGTTAGCTCCTGACGAGGACAAAAGCTTTTTGTCGAAACGTCGAGGTAATAAAAAGATTTACTGGCCGAAGTATCTTTTTTCAAGAAATATGAATGCCGGCCAGGCAGCCTCTATCTTCACGATTGCACGTGGCGTTAGAGTTATGAGATAAATCATTATTTAGAACATAGAATTATAGTTGATATAATATCTTGAGAATATTAATATAGAAAATGATCACCTAAATATTTAATCAATCTTATATTTCATTCGTTTCCCTGTGGATCTCATTATATCAAAGCCCGCCCTGAACTAACAAGGGCCATTAGTCCGAAACCATGGTCTCTGAGTGGACGCTTCTCAGTTTTCCAAAACTGGTGTTGTGGATTTGTCACCGACCTGAGTCCGTTAGTTTGCGGAGACAGTCAATTGATGGCTTCTACAACCTTTGACGTCTATATTTAGATGAATCTACCTTTATTAATATATAATGATTATATCTTTTTACAAGGTGGTCAGTGGAAGGATGTTTAAACCGTTTGGTTTTCGACCACTACGACCCGGGTTCGATTCCCGCATTGGACACTTTTTTATAATTAAAAAAAATGCTCTAATGGCCCCCGATTCTTGTAAAAGTCCAAACCCCACCAGCGAGTGCAAGTAATTAAACGGGGCTCTGGTACATTTGTAAGTTTCTTGAAAACCATTTCTGAGATTCCATCCTTCAGTGGTGCATATATAGGCAGAATCGATTAATACAGTATTAGAGCTCTGAGAAGCGGTCTGGTGGATTAAATTGGCGAAACCGCTGAGAGGATTCACCACTGATGAGCCAAGCCCTCCCATTATATTTTTTCATTGCAGTAAGGGCAGTAGAATTTGTATTTTATATAAAAGAAACATTCGTGTTCTTTTAAATCCTTTCATTTTATACATTTGTAAGTGCAAAGTCGAACTGCTTTTCACATGTGTAGACATGTGGTGCGCTTACAGTAAAAAGCAGTCGCTAACTACCCACCATGATTATCATGGCCTGTATCACGTGTACTTGGGATAATTAAAAAAAAAACTTTTTACTCTTCCTAAAAAACTTCTTAAAACCCTATTTAAACTTGAATTATTGAGTACATTTTACATTACTATATAGTTCATAACATCCTTTACAATACTAACCAATAGAGACTTAGATATTTATATTAATAGTATTACTCAAATAGAAAATCCTTTTTTAAGAAAAAGGTAAAAAAAAAATCCCATTTGAAATAGAGAGGCAAGCGTTCAATTGGAAAAGGGCTGATGGTTGAAATACCAATTTTACATTTTAAATTGTATTATGGTTCAGGTAGAGAATTACACGAAGCCTCCTCTCTCTTTGATCTGGACATATGGAAATTGGCTTGGTTTGAAACGTGAATTTTAACTCAATCTAATTTTGGAGAGAATTCCTTTAAGACCAATTCTGTTCAGCCGTGCTCTACTGAATGTCAAATTCTTTACTTATTTACATATGTAATGATTGGTTCTCTCTTATTTATGATTCTATTTACATAGTATTGTATGTTTCAGGTATCACTGTGGATGAATCTTTATATCTTTCATATTGTCACGTAGGAAATTAGGAAAGACAAACTTCAAGATGACGCTGCAATTTATTCATGGCACAAACTAAAATTTATAAAATATAAGGTTGTATCAAAAGTTCGTTTTTTCTTAAAACGTTTTTTTTATATATATTCTTATTACTTGGCGAATATAAAATGAAAGGATTTAAAAGCACGAATGTTTCTTTTATACATAATACAAACTTCTACGGCCCTTACTGCGATGAAAAAATATATTGGGAGGGCTTGGCTCATCAGTGGTGAACCCTCTCAGCGGTTTCGCCAATTTAATCCACCAACATATAAATAATTACATCGAGCAATGCTCTTCCGTAAACAATAAATACAAGGTCAGTTAGGCATAAATTGGCATAATTTGTGTTAACTTGGCGAATATATAATAATACATAATATAATTCTAATAAATATCAAATATCAAAATTCGAAACTATTATAGACGCGTATGATTATTTTTAAAATAAATATATATTTATAATTTATATGTAATTCTACTGTCTTCAAAGCTTATGTCCATAGTTCATCTAAATTACCCATTCCAAGAGTCTAAGCATAAGTTTTTTCAATATAAAAGGAAGTTCCAAAATGCAATATAACAGCGGTATGGTAGATTAAACTGGCGAAACCGCTGGGAGGGTTCACCACTGATGAGCCAGGTCCTCCCATTAATTTTTCCATTCCAGTAAGGGCATTAGAAATTGTTTTATTTTCAAAAGAATCATACGTGTCTATAATAGTTTCGAATTTTGATAACAGATGGCGCGCTAATGCATCATAATATATCTTATATTTTAGCTGTAAACAGTCTGATGAATGCCCACGAGAGCACATACCAATAACACATTTGTTCAATTATTTTTGTATAAAGATCATCTTGATTTTGTACATAGGAATATTTGCCCGTTGAAGAAGATAAAATTTCTCGAAAGCTTGCCAATTAAAAGAAATTCTTTATCTTAATTGTATTTATTCTTCCTTTTCACATAATACAATTATTTTATTCCAATAAAATCCGCCTTTGCCGGTTCCAAGTCCGGATGAAAAAGGAGGAGGGGGAATAGTAACAAGCTCACTAAAAAACCTGGGTTCAGCTGGCCTGGCTGATAGTACCCTGTAAGGGTTCCAGGGATACAGGATGAGCAGCGTTTGAACTCCATGTTAGGAGCGGCTGCACATGGCGTCTGTTCTTCATGTCAGAGGCGGCCATTTCTTTTGGAGCTAAGTCGGCCTGCCACTGAGTAGTGCTCCCAGTCTTAATGACAAAGGCAGACGTGTTCTACTTCACCCAGTGTGTAGATAAGAAAGAAGAAGACTTTATACATAAAACAAAGACATTATACATAACGCCGAATATAATATTGGTATTTCAATTTTTTGCAAGTGTTTTTACGAACCTTTGGGACAATCTTGTACAAGAGAAGCAATGAAGAAAGTTTAAACTGAGTAAAAAATTATATAAATATCAAAATTAATAATCTGTTGATGAAACCAATACTTTGCTACAATATAATATATTGGCATATACGCACGAATCTAT
>CP092863.1:143171465-143363380 GCA_030710605.1 Cordylochernes scorpioides
AAGAGGATTGCTTTTTGAATATATGTGATGATCCAATAAATCCAGGCAAGTGGTGCTACAAGCTCTCCGTGGGGCCTCTCAATCCCAGAAGGTCCAGCACCTTCAGAGCATCTGGGGATCTAGTGGACGGCGAGCCTGTGACCCTCAAGGTCCTGAAGGACAAAACAGGCCGACAATTCATGACGGTAGCCGCATGCTACAGTTTGCCGGCCAGTCTGCCGTATGAAATTGAGCATCTGTGTGTCCGGGGTGAAAAGAAAAAGAAAAAGGTGGTGGTTAGAGAAATATACTTCCGGATCTTTGTCGGAGAGGAAGGAAAGGCGGGCATCTTGAGAGGAGCAGTCTCATCCGCTGCTAGTGATGATGTCATCTACCCCTCCAGCACCTCTGACGTCCCTCCCTCCATCCCTAGCGCTTGTGATGCAGCTCCCTCCTCCACAAGCGGCACTGACGTCCCCCCCTCCATCTCTAGCGCTTGTAATGCAGCTCCCTCCTCCACAAACGGCACTGATATACCTCCCTCCATCTCTAGCGCTTGTGATGCAGCTCCCTCCTCCACAAGCGGCACTGATGTACCTCCCTCCATCATCAGCGCTTCTGATGTACCTCCCACCTCACTAAGCGCCTGTGATGTCTTTTCCTCCACCACAGAGGTTTGTGATGTCCCATCCACCTCCCCAAGCGCCTGCGACGTCTCCTCTCCAACCCCCGAGTAAATTTACTCCTTCTCCTCCTCCATCCGTCCACCTCCAAACCTCACCAATCCGTCCTCCTCCTCTCTAACTCACCAATCCGTCCTCCTCCTCTCTAACTCACCAATCCGTCCTCCTCCTCTCTAACTCACCAATCCGTCCTCCTCCTCTCTAACTCACCAATCCGTCCTCCTCCTCTCTAACTCACCAATCCGTCCTCCTCCTCTCTAACTCACCAATCCGTCCTCCTCCTCTCTAACTCACCAATCCGTCCTCCTCCTCTCTAACTCACCAATCCGTCCTTCTCCTCTCTAACTCACCAATCCGTATTCCTCCTCTTTAACTCACCAATCCGTCCCCTCTCTAACTCACCAATCCGTCCTCCCCAACCATACCCAACCGTCCTCCTCTCAAACCCGAACCCCATCTGTCATCCTCCATAATCTAACCCATCCGCCAAACTGACCTTCCACCCCTAGCAAACTCCCAAACTCCTTGACACCCCAGCTCACCCCCCTGTCACTCGAGGCAAAATCGCCAGCGGTTCCCTAAATTATCCATTGGTATTGGATTTGAAATAAAATTTGTTGAAGGCACCCAATAGTTTGGTCTATTTTTGTCTAAAACTGATGTTGTTCTCGTTTTTTAAATGTTATATATGAAATTTTAAATAGGTTAGTTTCTCTGGATATTTGGAGTTTTGAAGATATGTTTTAATGAACGCGTCGCTGTTTTTTCAGTTATTTCAAAATACCTCATCTTTTTTTTCCAATTTTATAGGTATTTAGACTTCGAGATCATACATTTTCCTTTGAATATATTATTTCGTTTGACTCGCAAACTTTATTAAAAAAAATAATTATATCAGACTGATATATTTTTATTGAACATCCTTTTCTTGAATAAAAAATAACTTTGTGAATTATTTAAAATTTTAATTTTCATCAAAACCTGCTAAATTTATTGAATAGGAATTTTTGCACCTGAATATTCTGATATCAATTTCATCAGTTTAAATGAACCAAATAGCCGTACTCAAATGTGGGCAATATTTTCGGCAGAAGATTCAAATAACAATATTCCTATGCTAAAGATTGATTATTCAATGTATCTATTTGATTGGTTGGAAATGTAAGATTCCTACTGATTTATTTTATAACTATCCTTAGTACACTGGAAACAGGCTATGATATTCATAGTTGGTAGAAGTTGGCGACAAATGTCGGGATATGTGAAAATATCAACTTTGGCACTTACAATTGTGCCTCATTGGTTATTCCCAATCGCTGGTGGTGTTTGACGTATGCAAGAATCAGGGTCATCGGAGCAATTTTTCTCAGAGAATAGAGCTCAATCTGATACTCGAGCAACAGTTTAGACCACTCGCTCACCGAGGCTGAGATATAGTTTTCTGGGGGTATATGCTTTCACAGTGATTAGCGCCTTCTTTAACAAAATATCTTACTCACAAAGTATTACATTGCTGAATAGAAAACTAAATTAATATATATATATATATGTAATATTGTTCCAAATGTCGATGTATGGATGAACTGGCAGACGTGTACGTGAGGCGAGTTTTGATGTTCTTCCCACACGCGGACAACAAGAAGTAGAGGCAGGGCTAGATGTTAGCACCGAGAGTGATCGGGGACAGCCCACGGGACACAAACTTGGATGCTTATCCCCGAGACATGGAGAGAGAGACTGAAGTGAACTGCCGAGAAACACCCCCTAGAACCATCTGCTGACCCCCTGCCAAAACCTGTCCTGTTTACAGGGGGGTCTATAAAGAGTCCCTGGGAGCCCGACATGGGCTTTGGCATTTTTCCTCCCCTCTGTCCCTGCCACCAGCTGACAGAACACTCTTTGGATCTTTATTTTGACGACAACATTTTTAGTTTTACATACAAATAGGGGTTTACAGATAATATTAATAAAGATATAGCCTATATACAAAATATGGGGGTGGCAGCAAAAAGAAATGGTGTACATTCCAAAAGAAGGGCATGATCTTTTAAGCTATAGGCTTTAACTATTTGGAATATATGTGACATATACTAAAAGTGTCATCATTATACAGTTCAAAATATACTATATATACATTTAAATAAAAACCGCACATCTCTCTGATCGAAAAATAAATTATATTCCCGCAATCACACACACACAAAGCCTTTATTAAGACAATACTCTTATACAGATTCTCCGTACAAGGTGCAATATCAGGAAAAGAGCAGCACAGGAAACCACTAGTTCCGCAACTATATGGAATTATTAGTAATAAGGAAAAGTAAGATTTAATATGAAAGGTCGACGCAATCGCCCCAAGTCTTCAATTCCATAAGCGCGGAGCAGAAATAGGGACTAAGTTATTTAGTTCACCATAAATATAGCATCCAGACACAAAAAAGGAGGTTTACTCCAGCACAGCCATCCATATTTCCAGCTCCGCAATCTCATCGTCGACCAACACGATGGCCCCTCGATGTTTCGTCATCATTCTGAGGTGTAAGAACAATAGCTTCCAAGTTCTCTTTTCTCCCTCTTTACACCTACTGCCTTGTAAAAATTATATAGGGCCTGAGCAACTAGTCTGCTTGTTTGGGCACTGGTTAACATCATTTGGATTGACCTAAATTGGCTGGTGTCTACCATTGAAAAGAATGTCCTTCTCTCCTCACTAATATCTTGGCATTCATAGATATAATGAGATAGTTCAGTTTCCATATTTTCTTTGCAGAGATCACAAATCCTATCACCCTCTTTGAAAATGTTTGTATGGTTTTCCTTGAAAAACGAATATAGTATTCTCTGTTGTGCGATATAGCGTTTTACTGGGAATGGAAAGTTGCTAAGTAAATAGTTTTCAATTCGAAATGAACTGTGTAAATACTTATAGTGAGGGTAGAATTTAGAATTCTCTATTTTTGCCTGGTCACTTTGAATAGATTGTTCTATTGCAATTTTAGTTATTAAAGTATTTCTTGCCGGATAATCCTTGCATCGTTGCAGTTAATTAACCAAGAAAATCCTGTTGAGTTGAGTATGTTGGCCAAACTTTCCGCAAGTCCAATATATATATTTATATTTCTTGATATCTCATATAGTTGAGCTAAGCATATATGGGGGAGTCGGCTGCTGTTCATTTTTAGAATTCTAAGCCAGAACCCGAGTGTAAGTTTCAGCACCGTAACTCCCAGTGACGTTCTTCCGCACTCCATACGTAGAATAAAACCAGGAGTATATCTGGGTAAATTTAGAAGTCTCCGTAAGAAATTGTCTTGTACCCTGTCAACCAAGTTTTTTTGGTTGTTTGCCCAAATTGGAGCTGCGTAGAGCAAGGTTGACAGAGCCATTGAGTCTAGAAGCTTGAGTTAGGATCTGATAGAATTGATTCTTGTTTTAGTCGATATTGCCCAAACCGCATTAATAGCATTTAGCGCCTTGTTTTTAAAATGCTTTGCCGCCTGTTGAGTTGAGTTTGACGCTGTCAGCTGGTAACCCAGATACGTGTATTTAGATGTTATAGTGAGAGGCAATTGTCCCCAGAACCAAACATCCGATCGGGCCTTTCGACCTCCATTTCTAAACACCATAACCTTTGATTTGCTCTGGTTCAGCGTTAAAAAATTATCTTCGAAGTATTTTCTGAATACATTGATCTTTTTTGTAAATTTATCTTGGATTCTCCGATATTTTCGCAATCAGGATATTAATATTTTTCAAAAAGCTTTTTTAATTTCAAATATTTTGAAAAATAAACGTGCTGATCATCAAAACACGTCGTGCAATGATCAACGTTTTTTTTTTTTTTTTCATCCAAAATGTGCTTTTTTCATTTAAATGTTGAATTTTGAGGATTTCTATAATTTTAGAAATGTAAATACAGTAAAAATCAGCATAGGAATTTCTATTTTGTTCCAAGCAATAATATACTCACCAGACAATCTGAACACAATTATCGTTTATAGTTTGGTAAATTTAGAAGTAAATGGTTTCATATGGAAAAGTGAGGTTAATTTTTTTACATACGATTATTAATTTAGTAATGTTTAAAACTATCCGATAGGATGGATGATATACAATAATTCTTTTAGAAATTTGATATTTCCAGTTTTAAATTTACACAGGAAAAATATTTTTGAATTGGTTTTTCAATGTATTGGTGAGCTAGGCATGTTTTATTATTAAGTAAAAAATATTTGCATAAAATCCCTCGCATATTATAAAGAATACATGGCCGCATGAATCATAAGAGTTAAAATACCCATTGAAAATATCGATTTTGATTCATTATCAGTGGAGAAGCTATCGAATTTGACACCCACGTCCTGAGATCGATTAGTTTATTGAGATTTTTAGAGAGCTAAAGAATGTGTGAACAAAAGATAACGATCAGAGTACTATTGCGCTTCTTCTGGTAAAAAGGGCTGAAGGCAAATATGGTGCCCAAATAAATATACCCTCCGTCCTCCTCCCCAACCTCAACCATCCATCCTCTCCCCAACCTCAACCATCCATCCTCTCCCCAACCTCAACCATCCATCCTCTTCCCCAACCTCAACCAACCGTCCTCTCCCCAATCTCAACTTTCCATCCTCTCCCCAACCTCAATTATCCGTCCTCCTCCCCAACCTCAACCATCCGTCCTCTCCCCAAACTCAAACTTCCATCCTCTCCCCAACTTCAACCATGCATCCTCTCCCAACCTCAACCATCCATCCTCCTCCCCAACCTCAACCATCCGTCCTCTCCCCAACCTTAACCATCCGTCCTCTCCCCAACCTCAACCATCCATCCTCTCCCCAACCTCAACCTTCCATCCTCTCGCCAACCTCAACCATCCGTCCTCTCCCCAACCTCAACCTTCCATCCTCTCCCCAACCTCAACCATTCATCCTCTCCCCAACCTCAACCATTCATCCTCCTCCCCAAACTCAACCATCCGTCCTCTCCCCAACCTCAACTTTCCATCCTCTCCCCAACCTCAACCATCTATCCTCCTTCCCAAACCCAACCATCCGTCCTCTCCCCAACTTCAACCATCCGTCCTCTCCCCAACCTCAACCTTCCATCCTCCTCCCCAACCTCAACCATCCGTCCTCTCCCCAACCTCAACCTTCCATCCTCTCCCCAAACTCAACCTTCCATCCTCTCCCCAACTTCAACCTTCCATCCTCTCCCCAACCTCAACCATCTATCCTCCTTCCCAAACTCAACCATCCGTCCTCTCCCCAAACTCAACCTTCCATCCTCTCCCCAACTTCAACCATCCGTTTTCTTTCCAACCTCAACCATCCGTCATCTTCCCAACTTCAACCATCCGTCAACTCCCCAACTTTAACCATCCGTCCTCTCCCCAACCTCGACCATCCGTCCTCTCCCCAACCTCAACCTCTGTATAGTATTAATACTTTTTATTTTCATCGAAACCTGCTGAATTTATTGAATATTGAAACAATATGACTTCATAGATTCTGATATAGAATATGTTTATTGTATTTTTGCCATTACCTGGAGGTTTTTAGCAGCAAGCATCATATTCTGATTTTCAATTCCAAAATAAACACCTGTGCTTAAAGCTTGCATTACTTCAACATCATATATAATATTTATATAATTAAAATGTTCTTCAGTTGAGTTTCTTTTTATTTTATCAAAACATTCTCAAGCTTTCGGAGATCTCTGCCCTTCTACTTTAGAACATAAATAAAACATCGCCTGATGTTGAACATATGGCAACCTATATATTGTTATATATGTTATACTGTTTCTATTTAACCTTCAGCCTTGTTTAAACATATATTTATAATTTAGTTACAGTCTATATATATATATATTAAAAAACGAAATAAAAGATAAAAAGATCAGGTGTTGAAATCAATATTAAAAATGGAATATCCTCGCCTTTTTATCTTTTATTTTTTTATTTCGTTTTTTAATGTGCTAAGCGTATTTACGCAAGTTTGGCCTTAAATACCCATTTCTTGGTTTTTCGGGAAGCCATTGGGACCAAAATATCTTTTTTGGTCGCAATGGTTCAGCCTACTCCACGCTGACGAGCGACAAAAGCGCGAAACGCGTTCGTGGATGGCTTTTCTTGATTTATCAAGATATTGGGTTGGCCAAATATCAGGGAACAGGCTGAATCAATGTTTAGTTGATTTCTGTTCTACCAGATGGCGCTCTGCCTTCTGTAAAGCACATGTGCTCCTGGTCAGGATATGCCATTTTTAATATTGATTTTAACACCTGATCTTTTTATCTTTTTTTTTTTTTTTATTTCGTTTTTTAATGTTCTAAGTGTATTTACGCAAGTTTGGCCTTAAATACCCATTTCTTGGTTTTTCGGGAAGCCATTGGGACCAAAATATCTTTTTTGGTCGCAATGGTTCAGCCTACTCCACGCTGACGAGCGACAAAAGCGCGAAACGCGTTCGTGGATGGCTTTTCTTGATTTATCAAGATATTGGGTTGGCCAAATATCAGGGAACAGGCTAAATCAATGTTTAGTTGATTTCTGTTCTACCAGATGGCGCTCTGCCTTCTGTAAAGCACATGTGCTCCTGGTCAGGATATGCCATTTTTAATATTGATTTTAACACCTGATCTTTTTATCTTTTATTTTTTTTATTTCGTTTTTTAATGTTCTAAGTGTATTTACGCAAGTTTGGCCTTAAATACCCTTTTCTTAGTTTTTCGGGAAGCTATTGGGATCAAAAAATATTTTTGGTCGCAATGGTTCAGCCTACTCCACGCTGACGAGCGCCAAAAGCGCGAAACGCGTTCGTGGATGGCTTTTCTTGATTTATCAAAAAATTGGTTTGGCCAAATATCAGGGAACAGGCTAAATCAATGTTTAGTTTATTTCTGTTCCACCAGATGGCGCTCTGCCTTCTGTAAAGCACATGTGCTCCTGGTCAGGATATGCCATTTTTAATATATATATATATATATAGCCATGCAATACAGCACCACGCTAGATGAATTACATATTTATTATGGCTCAATTGATTATACTAACAGTTTTTCTGGATCTTTATATTTACACAGATTATACTATATACAACATGTTCCCCTTTTAATTAAATCCGGGGTAATATATTTTGAACCGAAGTACAGGCGGGAGAATTCTCCTGGTTCCTCTTCACCACTGGACGGTCTGGGCCTCCTCTCGGTAAACACTGGGTCTTCTCTAAAGTAGAATGCCAATTGATAAACCCTATTTAAGCTTTCTCTAAGTGGAATGCCAATTGATCAATCCTATTCAGGCTTTCTCTAAGTGGAATGCCAATTGATCAATCCTATTCAGGCTTTCTCTAAGTGGAATGCCAATTGAACAATCTTACAATCTCATCTAGCACTTCTATTGTGGTTGGAATCCTCTTGAACTCTCATTTGTATCTCTATTTTGGAACCTTTATCTTCTTCATAATCTTTATCTATATTCTTCTTCTTTATATAATCTTTATCTAAATATTCTTATTCTTTATAATCTTGATATATATATTCCTTACCATTATAAACTTTAACTCTATATTCTTCTCTTCTTTACAATCTTCATCTCTATATTCTTATTTTTATAATCTTTATTTGTTTTCTTCTTTAGAACTTTATATTCTTCTTCTTTATATTTTTATTCTATAGAATCTTTATCTACATTCTTCTTTTTTCTATAATATTTATCTATATTCTTATTCTTTTTTACTCATTTTTAAATTTAAAAATAATATATTTATTAAAATATACATCAACTTATATGATATACATATATTAATTTTTCTTTCTTTCTTACTTTCGAACGTTATTTATTTGAAAAGAGCTTCTTCTTCTTATTTTTTTAAATCGAGAAATGAACCTTTAAACATGTATCAATTCGAATATAAATGAATTATTTAAAATGTATATCCATTAGTATGTGTCCATGTGTCCAAATGTATATCCATTAGTGTGTATCCATTAGTATGTATATTATCCAAATGTATATCCAAATGTATATCCGAATGAACTTTTTGAAATGTATATCAAATCGAATATAAATTAACTTCTTCAATGTATCAATTCGAATATATAAATTAATGTTTTGAAATGTTTATCAATTCGATTTTAAATTAACCTTTTGAAATGTATTAAGTCGAATATAAATAAACTTCTTGAATGTATCAATTCGAATATAAATTAATTTTTTGAATGTATCAATGTAATATATAAATTAACTTTTTGAAAAATGTATCAATTCGAATATTAATTAACATTTTGAATGTATCAATTCGAATATATAAATTAACTTCTTGAATGTATCAATTCGAATATAAATTAATGTTTTGAAATGTATATCAATTCGATTTTAAATTAACCTTTTGAAAGGTATTAAGTCGATTATAAATAAACTTCTTGAATGTATCAATTCGAATATAAATTAATTTTTTGAATGTATCAATTCGAATATATAAATTAACTTTTTGTAAAATGTATCAATTCGAATATTAAATAACATTTTGAATGTATCAATTCGAATATATAAATTAACTTCTTGAATGTATCAATTCGAATATATAAATTAACTTCTTGAATGTATATTAATTCGAATATAAATTATCTTTTTGAAATATATCAATTCGAATGTAAATTAACTTTTAGAAATATATCATTTCGAATATTAATTGACCTTTTTGAAATATATCACTTTGAATATAAATGAAATTTTTGAAATATATCAATTCGAATATAAATTAACTTTTTGAAATTTAGCAATTAAAATATAAATTATCACTAAATTCACTTTTTCCAATATAATTTATATAGATCTAGTTTTCTCTCTAAATTTCGAACGTTAGGCTTAATATTTTCAGAATTTTAATGATCTTTCCGTATCCCGGCGCTGCCACCATGTTATATATATTATAATGTTTCTATTTAACCTTTAGCCTTATTTAAAGATATATTTATAATATAGTTACAGTCTGTATGTGCACCACGCTAGATGAATTACATATTTATTATGGCTCAATTGATTATACTAACAGTGTTGCTGGATCTTTATATTTACACAGATTATACTATATACAACATATATATGTTGAAAACCAAGCAATCCACTTTGAATGTAGTACACTTTTTTTTTTGGATTGAATGTTTATTACAATTTTCCATATTCCGATGAAGGAGTTCGCCTATCTTCATCGGGGGAATTCATACCTTGTAAACATCCACGTGAAGTGGCGAGGGTTTGTATAAGACAGATTGGTGTGGACAAATTTATTATTATATATTTTGAATATATTTCTATTGAAAGATTTGGCCACACCAACCAGCCTTATACAAACCCTCGCAACTCGTGCATCACGTGGTTAATTTCTTTTCAAAGTTTGAATTCAAAGACTTCGCCGATATGTTCCCTTCTCTAACTTCAAGCAAACGTTCCTCCTCCTCATCCTTAACCATCCGTCCCCTGCTCATCCTCAAACATCCGTCCCCCTGCTCATCCTCAACCATCCGTCCCCCTGCTCATCTGATGCATCCGTCCCCCTCCTCATCCTCAACCATCCGTCCCCTGCTCATCCTCATGCATCCGTCCCTCTCACCATCCTCAACCATCCGTCCCTCTCACCATCATCAACCATCCGTTCCTTCTCACCATCTTCAACCATCCGTCCCTCTCACCATCCTCAACCATCCGTCCCTCTCACCATCCTACAGCATCCGTTCCTCTCCTCATCCTCAAACCTCCGTTCCTCCTCATCCTCAAACCTCCGTTCCTCTCCTCATCCTCAAACCTCCGTTCCTCCTCATCCTCTAGAATCCGTCCTTCTCACCATCTTCAACCATCCGTCCTCTCCTCAACATCCTCAATAATCCATCCTCTCCTCAACATCCCAAACATCCGTCCTCTCCTCACCATCTTCAACCATTCGTCCTCTCCTAAACATCCTCAAACATCCGTCCTCTCCTCAACATATTCAACCATCCGTCCCCCTGCTCATCCTCAAATATCCGTCCTCTCCTCATCTTCAACCATCCGTCCTCTCCTCATCCTCAAATATCCGTCCTCTCCTCATCCTTATCCAAGCATCTGTGTTCCTCCTCAATCTCCATAATTCTGTCCTCCTCAATTTCAGTCAACCGCCCTCCTTCCGAAAATACGCTTCTCATCTTCCTCCGTATTCAGAAATCCGTTACCTCTCCAATTTCAACCATCAGTCCCTCTCACAAACCTCAACTCATCCGTTCCTCTCCCAAACTTCACTCATCCGTTCTCCTGACCATCCTCAAGCATCCACCCCCCTCCTCTTCCTCAAGCATAAATCCTCCTCCCCCTTCTCATCCTCAAGCATCCGTCCCCCTCCTCATCTTCAAACATCCATCCCCCTCCTCATCCTCAAGCATCCGCCCCCCTCCTCTTCCTCAAGCATCGATACCCCTCCCCCTACTCATCCTCAAGCATACGTCCCCCTCCTCATCCTCAAGCATCCGTCTCTTTCCTCATCCTCAAGCATCCGTCCCTCTGCTCATCCTCAAGCATCCGTCCCCCTCTCTTCCTCAAGCATCCGTCCCACTCCTCATCCTCAAATATCCGTCCCACTCCTCATCCTCAAATATCCGTCCCCCTCCTCATCCTCAAGCATCCGTCCCTCTGCTCATCGTCAAGCATCCGTCCCCCTCCTCATCCTCAAGCATCCGTCCCCCTCCTCATCCTCAAGCATCCGCCCCCCTCCTCATCCTCAAACATCCGTCCCTCTGCTCATCCTCAAGCATCCGTCCCTCTGCTCATCCTCAAGAATCCTTCCCCCTCCTCTTCCTCAAGCATCCGTCCCTCTGCTCATCCTCAAGCATCCGTCCCCCTCCTCATCCTCAAGCATCCGTCCCCCTCCTCTTCCTCAAGCATCCGTCCCCCTCCTCATCTTCAAGCATCCGTCCCCCTCCTCATCCTCAAGCATCCGTCCCCCTCCTCATCCTCAAGCATCCGTCCCTCTCCTCATCCTCAACCATCCAACCTCCTGCCCAACCTCATCTATCCGTCCTCTTTTCTAATCTCAACCATCCGTCTCCTCCCCAAGTTTGGCGAGGAGGACGGGTGGTTGAGGTTGGAATGGAGGACGGATGCTTGAGGTTGAGGAGGAGGACGGATGGTTGAGGATGAGGAGAGGGACGGATGCTTGAGGATGAGGAGGGGGACGGATGCTTGAGGATGAGCAGAGGGACGGATGCTTGAGGATGAGGAGGAGGACGGATGCTTGAGGTTGAGGAGGAGGACGGATGGTTGAGGATGGGGAGAGGGACGGATGCTTGAGGATGAGCAGAGGGACGGATGCTTGAGGATGAGCAGAGGGACGGATGCTTGAGGATGAGGAGGGGGATAGGTGGTTGAGGTTGGGGAAGGGAAGGATGGATTAAGTTGAGAAGAGAGGATCGAATGTTGAAGTCAACCATCCGTCATCTCCCCAACCTCAACCATGATGAATAAGATAAATTAATAAATGATTCTAAATCCTATGAACAAGTGAAATTATTATAAACCCTAAGATTATAATAAGAGTAATCATCGTGATTGGTCATACACGTGTAGATGCATCTCTCTTGATTGTGTACTGTAATTTGCTGATGGCTTGTGCCATCTTTCGGCATAAATATCAACTTATACTATATATATAATTTATAAACTAAATATATAATTAATTGCTTATTTTATAGATGCACTATATAATTTATAGTTATATTTTCAAGATATATTTTTCTTTCAATTTATCAAACTGTTCAAAGTACAATTCAACCTTTGCACTATTATTTCATAAAGACATTTCAATTCATATATTTAATCTATGTAATGGGTTTTTATTCATATGAACAACTTCTTCTTGCAGTTTTACAATAATATCTAATTAAAAAAATTAAATTTGAAGTCCTGAGATATCATTCAACCAGCATGTATCATCCACCAAGCATGTAATTTTCAAAATTTTGTTTTCAATCAGAAATAATGTAATATATTTTTTTGTCTCAATATATAATAATTATTTAAAATATGTATATAATAATATATATATATGAATAGTATTTATTATTAAGTTGTTAACGTGATAATCCTGTTGAAGGACTGACAAATCCGAAAGTTTTAAAATAAAAAGTTGCATAAGAAACTTAACCCTTGAAGCTTCATTTATTTTATAATAATATCTAATGTTTAACAATCTACTTTAAAAGTTATTCTGAAGAAAAACTTATAAAACAAAATACGATAATACACCACTATCATCTTGAAATCCAATCAACCCTATTTTACACAATTTTAAAATAAAATGGTAAAAAACAATTAAAATAGTCAAAAGACACATTTACATATTTAGTAATTTAGATTATTTATGAGATTCCATAGATCCATTGTCTAGGAATAAATAAGAAAAAAGATTTTTCTATTATTTACTACAAGCCAATATACTGTTAATTTTAAAGCGTTGCTGGGAAAACCCAATTACAGGCGTTACATTGACATCGGGCGTGAAAGCTTGACCCAATTATCATAACAATACCAAATATTTGACAGACGTCTTTGCTAACCTAATTTTCATTATAATCTAATTCTCGCTTCGCGATGGAATTAATTCACAATTTAATATGAACCAGCTAATATTGTCCATTCGAAATGGGTTGACAGTTAGAATTTGTGTCTATATATTGAAAGCCCTACTTTTATAGAATAATTTAATACATCTACGCTCTCTATCACAAATAGAATGTTTTAAAACCAGAGAATACCTTAGTCAAACTAACCTATTAAAGCGTATACAGTTCCATCCAAATTTTATAGTCACTCAATTTGTCACATCACACGGCCAGAAATACTTACATTAAAGAGGTCTATCAGAAACACCAAATTGTTCCTGCGGAGAAACTAAAAGAACTCAAATTAACTTAGTCAAACTAACTTATTTAAGCGTATACAGTTCTATCCAAATTTTATAGTCACTCAATTTGTCACATCACACGGCCAGAAATACTTACATAAAAGAGGTCTATCAGAAACATCAAATTGTTCCTGCGGAGAAACTGAACAAACTTCACCTTATCTATGACTGTCCGAACTTTACAGAAGTGAGATTGTTCCCTGATCTAAATGATTTAACTCTCTTACATCAGCCACTTTGTCTATATAAATTTTATGAACTCTGTCGAAAAATACATGTAAATTTTTAATTATAAGTTCTAATTTGTTTGTTGTTTTGTTTGTTTTTATCTGTAATAGACGTAAATATTTCAATATCGCTACTGATTGATTAATAAATGAAATAAAATTAATGTATTTCGGTTTGATATAAATAATAAATATATAACCTCATAACGCCTAGAGAATATATAAATGTATATTAGTTTCATTTTGTTTCATTGGATTGATATAACAACCTGTATATACATATCAAGTTTCATGATATATCATTATTTCCTTTTTTTCCATATGTATTACTTTCTATTTCAACTAGTGTATATATATGTTATATTAAAATATTATTTTATTTGAGAGAAATTATATTTCATAGTTTCAAATACTTTGTTAAATCGACCGCCAGAGGTCACGCTTCCCCTATATAAAACCGATTGTTGTTGTTTCCCGATGGCCGGCTCAAATCTTTTGTGCATTATGTAAATAGGTTTAATTTTTTGTTCTTACGCCTTAAGCCAGGCAGTACTTTTATCAAATTATGTTTTTATATATTCCATAAGCTCAATTAAATCTATTTTTGATCTTTACTATTGTTATTATACTTTCAAGATTTTAACCACGACATAGCATAATCCTCAATATAACCAAAACCAAGCCGAAAATCTTTTTATTTATATAATATACTAGACGAATGACCCAAGCAACGCCCGGGTTTACCCGATTAAATGTTTTATTCAAACACTATTCGTTACAATTATAAATTGGCGCCGTGGATGTCACTCTTGTGAAACGTCCCGCTCCAAATTTACAGTTAGATTAGTTACGATATAAATCTTCAAATCGAGCGAGCGTCTATAAATATTTCGATTTAGATCAAGTATTCTAATTATTAAGCGAACTATTATTAATAACATTTTGAGAAGATTTCGATTTTAAACGTATTTATAACCTTGATAGAGGGCGCTGTTCGTGAGCTAAGTAGAATAATTTGAATATATAGTTTTAATATTTAATTTATATATAATTTAAAATAGCCTATCGTTATCCTCGTATTTTTTTACCTATGAATGGAAATTTTGGTTTGAATTAGTGAACTACTGCGAATTTGTATACCGGACATACAAACCAACAAACAAACAAACAAACATACAAAAATTCATTTTTATATATATAGAAGATATAATATAAATGAGTTTTAAAATTTTTTAAAAAAAAATGCATCGGCCGATGCATTTTTTTTTTTACAATTTTTAAAACTAATTTATAAAAAAATATAATATAAATATATACTATTATATCTCTATATATATAAAAGTCAATTTCTGTCTGTCTGTCTGTCTGTTTCGCGATAAACTCAAAAACTACTGAACCAATTGGTACCAAATTTTGCATGTCGCTTTTTATAAACCTGAGGAAAATATTTGTATACAATTGCTTAGTATTTTTGGCTATTTCTTTTTTTCATTTGAAGAACTTTTTTTTACGCGGAGTAATCCGGAATGGAATGAATACCCAAATATGGCCATTTTGTATACGCATTGGTGGCTCAGTGGTAGAATGCTCGCCTGCCACGCGGGCGGCCCGGGTTCTACCACTAAGCCACCGATGCTTTTAAAAAAATGGCCATATTTAGGTATTCATTCCATTCCGGATTAGTCCGAGTAAAAAAATAGTTCTTCAAATTAAAAAAAGAAATAGTCAAAAATAATTAGCAAAATGTAGCCAAAAATTTTCCTCGGGTTTATAAAAAGCGACATGCAAAATTTGGAACCAATTGGTTCAGTAGTTTTTGAGTTTATCGCGAAACAGACAGACAGACAGACAGGAATTGACTTTTATATATATAGAGATAATCTAAAGTTCAAATAATTAATATTAAAAAAACATGTACATATTTTATTTTCATAATTGACTATTAATTTATTTTTGACCATAGATTTAGAACATAACACTTCGAATATTGTTGTAAATATGTATAGTTGACCTACCTAAATTTTTAAATTCACTAATATAAGATTCATTTTATAAATTTTATATTACTGTGAAAAATAATTTTATGTATAATTTACTTCAAGTAATTCAAAATAAAAATTACTTGATGGGTAAATAATTATCTGTCCTATTTTCACGACAGAACCTTCAATTCTCTATCTTTTTCAACAACAAAACAAAATATTCATAACATATATATGTTTTCTACTGAGATTATAAACAAAAAAACATTCTTTTTTTCTTTACAATCTTCATCTCTATATTTGCTTTCTTCTTTAGAACACTTTTATATTCATATTCTTCTTCTTTATATTTATATTCTATAGAATCTTTATCTACATTCTTCTTTTTCTATAATATTTATCTATATTCTTATTCTTTTTTACTCATTTTTAAATTAAAAATAATATATTTCTTAAAATATACATCAACTTATATGATTTACATATATTAATTTTTCTTTATTTCTTACTTTCGAACGTTATTTATTTAAAAAGAGCTTCTTCTTCTTATTTTTTTTTTAAATCGAAAAATGAACCTTTAAACATGTATTAATTCGAATATAAATGAATTATTTGAAATGTATATCCATTAGAATATAAATGAACTTTTTGAAATGTATATCAAATCGAATATAAATTAACTTCTTCAATGTATCAATTCGAATATATAAATTAACTTTTTGAAATGTATATCAATTCGATTTTAAATTAACCTTTTGAAAGGTATTAAGTCGATTATAAATAAACTTCTTGAATGTATCAATTCGAATATAAATTAATTTTTTGAATGTATCAATTCGAATATATAAATTAACTTTTTGAAAAATGTATCAATTCGAATATTAAATAACATTTTGAATGTATCAATTCGAATATATAAATTAACTTCTTGAATGTATCAATTCGAATATATAAATTAACTTCTTGAATGTATATTAATTCGAATATAAATTATCTTTTTGAAATATATCAATTCGAATGTAAATTAACTTTTAGAAATATATCATTTCGAATATTAATTGACCTTTTTGAAATATATCACTTTGAATATAAATGAAATTTTTGAAATATATCAATTCGAATATAAATTAACTTTTTGAAATTTAGCAAATAAAATATAAATTATCACTAAATTCACTTTTTCCAATATAATTTATATATATCTAGTTTTCTCTAAATTTCGAACGTTAGGCTTAATATTTTCAGAATTTTAATGATCTTTCCGTATCCCGGCGCTGCCACCATGTTATATATATTATAATGTTTCTATTTAACCTTTAGCCTTATTTAAAGATATATTTATAATATAGTTACAGTCTGTATGTGCACCACGCTAGATGAATTACATATTTATTATGGCTCAATTGATTATACTAACAGTGTTGCTGGATCTTTATATTTACACAGATTATACTATATACAACATATATATGTTGAAAACCAAGCAATCCACTTTAAATGTAGTACGCTTTTTTTTTTTTTTTTGATTGAATGTTTATTACAATTTTCAATATTCCGATGAAGGAGTTCGCCTATCTTCATCGGGGGAATTCATACCTTGTAAACATCCACGTGAAGTGGCAAGTGTTTGTATAAGACAGATTGGTGTGAACAAATTTATTATTATATATTTTAAATATATTTCTATTGAAAGATTTGGCCACACCAACCAGCCTTATACAAACCCTCGCAACTCGTGCATCACGTGGTTAATTTCTTTTCAAAGTTTGAATTCAAAGACTTCGCCGATATGTTTTCTTCTCTAACTTCAAGCAAACGTTCCTCCTCCTCATCCTTAACCATCCGTCCCCTGCTCATCCTCAAACATCCGTCCCCCTGCTCATCCTCAACCATCCGTCCCCCTGCTCATCCTGATGCATCCGTCCCCCTCCTCATCCTCAACCATCCGTCCCCTACTAATCCTCATGGATCCGTCCCTCTCACCATCCTCAACCATCCGTCCCTCTCACCATCATCAACGATCCGTTCCTTCTCACCATCTTCAACCATCCGTCCCTCTCACCATCCTCAACCATCCGTCCCTCTCACCATCCTGCAGCATCCGTTCCTCTCCTCATCCTCAAACCTCCGTTCCTCTTCATCCTCAAACCTCCGTTCCTCTCCTCATCCTCAAACCTCCGTTCCTCCTCCTCCTCTAGAATCCGTCCTTCTTACCATCTTCAACCATCCGTCCTCTCCTCAACATCCTCAATAATCCATCCTCTCCTCAACATCCCAAACATCCGTCCTCTCCTCACCATCTTCAACCATCCGTCCTCTCCTAAACATCCTCAAACATCCGTCCTCTTCTCAACATATTCAACCATCCGTCCCCCTGCTCATCCTCAAAAATCCGTCCTCTCCTCATCTTCAACCATCCGTCCTCTCCTCATCCTCAAATATCCGTCCTCTCCTCATCCTCAAGCATCCGTCCCTCTCCTTATCCAAGCATCTGTGTTCCTCCTCAATCTCCATAATTCTGTCCTCCTCAATTTCAGTCAACCGCCCTCCTTCCGAAAATACGCTTCTCATCTTCCTCCGTATTCAGAAATCCGTTACCTCTCCAATTTCAACCATCAGTCCCTCTCACAAACCTCAACTCATCTGTTCCTCTCCCAAACTTCACTCATCCGTTCTCCTTACCATCCTCAAGCATCCACCCCCCTCCTCTTCCTCAAGCATAAATCCTCCTCCCCCTTCTCATCCTCAAGCATCCGTCCCCCTCCTCATCTTCAAACATCCATCCCCCTCCTCATCCTCAAGCATCCGTCCCCCTCCTCTTCCTCAAGCATCGATACCCCTCCCCCTACTCATCCTCAAGCATCCGTCCCCCTCCTCATCCTCAAGCATCCGTCTCTTTCCTCATCCTCAAGCATCCGTCCCTCTGCTCATCCTCAAGCATCCGTCCCCCTCTCTTCCTCAAGCATCCGTCCCACTCCTCATCCTCAAATATCCGTCCCACTACTCATCCTCAAATATCCGTCCCCCTCCTCATCCTCAAGCATCCGTCCCTCTGCTCATCGTCAAGCATCCGTCCCCCTCCTCATCCTCAAGCATCCGTCCCCCTCCTCATCCTCAAGCATCCGCCCCCCTCCTCATCCTCAAACATCCGTCCCTCTGCTCATCCTCAAGCATCCGTCCCTCTGCTCATCCTCAAGAATCCTCCCCCCTCCTCTTCCTCAAGCATCCGTCCCTCTGCTCATCCTCAAGCATCCGTCCCCCTCCTCATCCTCAAGCATCCGTCCCCTTCCTCATCTTCAAGCATCCGTCCCCCTCCTCATCCTCAAGCATCCGTCCCCCTCCTCATCCTCAAGCATCCGTCCCTCTCCTCATCCTCAACCATCCAACCTCCTGCCCAACCTCATCTATCCGTCCTCTTTTCTAATCTCAACCATCCGTCTCCTCCCCAAGTTTGGCGAGGAGGACGGGTGGTTGAGGTTGGAATGGAGGACGGATGCTTGAGGATGAGGAGGGGGATGGATGCTTGAGGATGAGGAGAGGGACGGATGCTTGAGTATGAGGAGGGGGACGGATGCTTGAGGATGAGGAGGGGGACGGATGCTTGAGGATGAGCAGAGGGACGGATGCTTGAGGATGAGGAGGGGGATAGGTGGTTGAGGTTGGGGAAGGGAAGGATGGATTAAGTTGGGGAGAGGATCGAATGTTGAAGTCAACCATCCGTCATCACCCTAACCTCAACCATCCGTCTCATCTCCCCAACCTCAACCATGATGAATAAGATAAATTAATAAATGATTCTAAATCCTATGAACAAGTGAAATTATTATAAACCCTAAGATTATAATAAGAGTAATCATCGTGATTGGTCATACACGTGTAGATGCATCTCTCTTGATTGTGTACTGTAATTTGCTGATGGCTTGTGCCATCTTTCGGCATAAATATCAACTTATACTAAATATATAATTTATAAACTAAATATATAATTAATTGCTTATTTTATAGATGCACTATATAATTTATAGTTATATTTTCAGGATAATTTTTTCTTTCAATTTATCAAACTGTTCAAAGTACAATTCAACCTTTGCACTATTATTTCATAAAGACATTTCAATTCATATATTTAATCTATGTAATGGGTTTTTATTCATATGAACAACTTCTTCTTGCAGTTTTACAATAATATCTAATTAAAAAAATTAAATTTGAAGTCCTGAGATATCATTCAACCAGCATGTATCATCCACCAAGCATGTAATTTTCAAAATTTTGTTTTCAAACAGAAATAATGTAATATATTTTTTTGTCTCAATATATAATAATTATTTAAAATATGTATATAATAATATATATATATGAATAGTATTTATTATTAAGTTGTTAACGTGATAATCCTGTTGAAGGACTGACAAATCCGAAAGTTTTAAAATAAAAAGTTGCATAAGAAACTCAACCATTGAAGCTTCATTTATTTTATAATAATATCTAATTTCTGAACGGTAAAATCTTCCCAATTACATGCTTGGTAAGGACAAAAATTCAGGAGATGAGTTTCTTTCAACACTTTATTAGAACATCAAGCTTTCGGGCACAGCGTGGCCCTTCTACAGGATCAAAGGTATAAGAAAAATGATACACTATATACACGAAGAATAAATCAGCATATGTATTATTAGAATTAGTTGTAAAATTTTTAAAATAATCGGTAATACTTAGGATTTTTGTTTGAAAAGAATATCGAGACATAAGCAAATTAATAAAATTTGTTAAGAAGAATAATATACGAATATTACAAGGTATTAAGATAAAAGCGCAACAAGACTAAAAGGACGTTCCCACGGTTCGACGTAAACTGAGATAAAACCATGAGTATTTATAAGGCAAAACAGTCCAAAAGGACACTAAAATAAATGAACAAAACAGGGAATTCATGGGGTACATCGATGGCTATTTATGTAATAAGCTTATATACGGCTCAGGTACATCAATATGTCTGTTTATACTATTACTAGTAGAAAAGCCCGTCCAAGGACGGGATCGGCTAGAGCAGGTGGATTGAGAGGTTTGAATCGGTTCAAGTTCGACTTTTCCTTTGAAACAGCATTTATGAAAATTTTTCTGTATGTCGTTTGTTCCAATTCGAAATACTTTGCTCTACATTTTGTGCAAACTTGATCAAGTTGGCCACAAAGGTGCATGGGAATTTGATCTTCTTCGAAACATGTCCCTGTTGGCAAAGGTAGATTATCTCCCTGTCGAATTATTTGCATCCTCAGCCTACTGTTTTCCCTTTGAAGGGCTCTTTGATTTTCGCTCATATTCATTCGGTATTGCCATTGTTGTTCATTATGCCGTTCTCTTACGGCTGAATTTAAACGTCTTTGTCGCTGCTGTTCAATACGACGTTGCTTTGCTTCGATGGCCTCAACAATAGAAAGGGCTCTTTTAGGAGGCATTGTTTATAAAAATAAAATAATCAAGCTAAATTAAAAAATAAAATTATTCAAAAAATATTATTCCTCAAATATTCACCGAATAAATATCCGACGCACGTCACACGCCACGTCACACAGAATGGACCAATCCTATTCGGCTTCAACGAACAGACGCTTTATTATCCCGTGCTTAGTCCCATCTCATCACGTAGTCAGTCCCATTTCATCCCGTGCTCAGTCCCATCTCATCCCGTGGTCAGTCCCATCTCATCCCGTGGTCAGTCCCATCTCATCCCGTGGTCAGTCCCATCTCATCCCTTGCTCAGTCCCATCTCATCCCGTGGTCAGTCCCATCTCATCCCGTGCTCAGTCCCATCTCATCCCGCTGTCAGTCCCATCTCACCCGTGCTCAGTCCCATCTCATCCCGTGGTCAGTCTCATCTCATCCCGTGTTCAGTCCCATCTCATCGCGTGATCATTCCCATCTCATCCCGTGATCATTCCCATCTCATCCCGTGCTCAGTCCCATCTCATCCCGTGGTCAGTTTCATCTCATCCCGTGCTCAGTCCCATCTCATCCCGTGGTCAGTTTCATCTCATCCCGTGGTCAGTTTCATCTCACCCCGCTGTCAGTCCCATCTCATCCCGTGCTCAGTCCCATCTCATCCCGTGTTCAGTCCCATCTCATCCCGTGATCATTCCCATCTCATCCCGTGATCATTCCCATCTCATCCCGTGCTCAGTCCCATCTCATCCCGTGATCATTCCCATCTCATCTCGTGCTCAGTGCCATCTCATCCCGTGGTCAGTTTCATCTCATCCCGTGCTCAGTCCCATTTCATCCCGTGGTCAGTTTCATCTCATCCCGTGGTCAGTTTCATCTCATCCCGTGGTCAGTCCCATCTCATCCCTTGCTCAGTCCCATCTCATCCCGTGCTCAGTCCCATCTCATCCCGTGCTCAATCCCATCTCATCCCGCTGTCAGTCCCATCTCATCCCGTGCTCAGTCCCATCTCATCCCGTGCTCAGTCCCATCTCATCCCGTGTTCAGTCCCATCTCATCCCGTGATCATTCCCATCTCATCCCGTGCTCAGTCCCATCTCATCCCGTGCTCAGTCCCATCTCAACCCGTGGTCAGTCCCATCTCATACCGTGGTCAGTACCATCTCATCCCGTGGTCAGTCCCATCTCATCCCGTGGTCAGTCCCATCCCATCCCGTGCTCAGCCCCATCTCATCCCGTGCTCAGTCCCATCTCATCCCGCTGTCAGTCCCATCTCATCCCGTGCTCAGTCCCATCTCATCCCTTGCTCAGTCCCATCTCATCCCGTGCTCAGTCCCATCTCATCCCGCTGTCAGTCCCATCTCATCCCGTGCTCAGTCCCATCTCATCCCGTGCTCAGTCCCATCTCATCCCGTGTTCAGTCACATCTCATCCCGTGTTCAGTCCCATCTCATCCCGTGATCATTCCCATCTCATCCCGTGCTCAGTCCCATCTCATCCCGTGCTCAGTCCCATCTCAACCCGTGGTCAGTCCCATCTCATACCGTGGTCAGTACCATCTCATCCCGTGGTCAGTCCCATCTCATCCCGTGGTCAGTCCCATCCCATCCCGTGCTCAGCCCCATCTCATCCCGTGCTCAGTCCCATCTCATCCCGCTGTCAGTCCCATCTCATCCCGTGCTCAGTCCCATCTCATCCCTTGCTCAGTCCCATCTCATCCCGTGCTCAGTCCCATCTCATCCCGCTGTCAGTCCCATCTCATCCCGTGCTCAGTCCCATCTCATCCCGTGCTCAGTCCCATCTCATCCCGTGTTCAGTCACATCTCATCCCGTGATCATTCCCATCTCATCCCGTGATCATTTCCATCTCATCCCGTGCTCAGTCCCATCTCATCCCGTGCTCAGTCCCATTTCATCCCGTGCTCAGTCCCATCTCAACCCGTGGTCAGTCCCATCTCATCCCGTGGTCAGTACCATCTCATCCCGTGGTCAGTCCCATCTCATCCCGTGCTCAGTCCCATCCCATCCCGTGCTCAGCCCCATCTCATCCCGTGCTCAGTCCCATCTCATCCCGCTGTCAGTCCCATCTCATCCCGTGCTCAGTCCCATCTCATCCCTTGCTCAGTCCCATCTCATCCCGTGCTCAGTCCCATCTCATCCCGTGGTCAGTCCCATCTCATCCCGTGTTCAGTCCCATCTCATCCCGTGATCATTCCCATCTCATCCCGTGATCATTCCCATCTCATCCCGTGCTCAGTCCCATCTCATCTCGTGGTCAGTTTCATCTCATCTCGTGGTCAGTTTCATCTCATCCCGTGCTCAGTCCCATCTCATCCCGTGGTCAGTTTCATCTCATCCCGTGCTCAGCCCCATCTCATCCCGTGCTCAGTCCCATCTCATCCCGCTGTCAGTCCCATCTCATCCCGTGCTCAGTCCCATCTCATCCCTTGCTCAGTCCCATCTCATCCCGTGGTCAGTCCCATCTCATCCCGCTGTCAGTCCCATCTCATCCCGTGCTCAGTCCCATCTCATCCCGTGCTCAGTCCCATCTCATCCCGTGTTCAGTCCCGTCTCATCCCGTGTTCAGTCCCATCTCATCCCGTGATCATTCCCATCTCATCCCGTGATCATTCCCATCTCATTCCGTACTCAGTCCCATCTCATCCCGTGCTCAGTCCCATCCCATCCCGTGCTCAGTCCCATCTCATCCCGTGGTCAGTCCCATCTCATTCCGCTGTCAGTCCCATCTCATCCCGTGCTCAGTCACATCTCATCCCGTGCTCAGTCACATCTCATCCCGTGTTCAGTCCCATCTCATCCCGTGATCATTCCCATCTCATCCCGTTTTCATTCCCATCTCATCCCGTGCTCAGTCCCATCTCATCCCGTGCTTAGTCCCATCTCATCCCGTGCTCAGTCCCATCTCATCCCGTGCTCAGTCCCATCTCATCCCGTGATCATTCCCATCTCATCCCGTGATCATTCCCATCTCATCCCGTGCTCAGTCCCATCTCATCCCGTGCTCAGTCCCATCTCATCCCGTGCTCAGTCCAATTCAACCCGTGGTCAGTCCCATCTCATCCCGTGCTCAGTCCCATCCCATCCCGTGCTCAGCCCCATCTCATCCCGTGCTCAGTCCCATCTCATCCCGCTGTCAGTCCCATCTCATCCCGTGCTCAGTCCCATCTCATCCCTTGCTCAGTCCCATCTCATCCCGTGGTCAGTCCCATCTCATCCCGCTGTCAGTCCCATCTTATCCCGTGCTCAGTCTCATCTCATCCCGTGCTCAGTCCCATCTCATCCCGTGTTCAGTCCCATCTCATCCCGTGATCATTCCTATCTCATCCCGTGATCATTCCCATCTCATCCCGTGTCAGTCCCATCTCATCCCGTGGTCAGTTTCATCTCATCCCGTGCTCATTCCCATCTCATCCCGTGGTCAGTTTCATCTCATCCCGTGCTCAGTCCCATCTCATCCCGTGCTCAGTCCCATCCAATCCCGTTCTCAGTCCCATCTCATCCCGTGCTCAGTCCCATCTCATCCCGTGGTCAGTCCCATCTCATCCCGCTGTCAGTCCCATCTCATCCCGTGCTCAGTCCCATCTCATCCCGTGCTCAGTCCCATCTCATCCCGTGTTCAGTCCCATCTCATCCCGTGATCATTCCCATCTCATCCCGTGATCATTCCCATCTCATCCCGTGCTCAGTCCCATCTCATCCCGTGCTCAGTCCCATCTCATCCCGTGCTCAGTCCCATCTCATCCCGTGTTCAGTCCCATCTCATCCCGTGATCATTCCCATCTCATCTCGTGATCATTCCCATCTCATCCCGTGCTCAGTCCCATCTCATCCCGTGCTCAGTCCCATCTCATCCCGTGATCATTCCCATCTCATCCCGTGATCATTCCCATCTCATCCCGTGCTCAGTGCCATCTCATCCCGTGCTTAGTCCCATCTCATCCCGTGCTCAGTCCCATTTCATCCCGTGCTCAGTCCCATCTCATCCCGTGATCATTCCCATCTCATCCCGTGATCATTCCCATCTCATCCCGTGCTCAGTCCCATCTCATCCCGTGCTCAGTCCCATCTCATCCCGTGCTCAGTCCCATCTCAACCCGTGGTTAGTCCCATCTCATCCCGTGCTCAGTCCCATCCCATCCCGTGCTCAGCCCCATCTCATCCCGTGCTCTGTCCCATCTCATCCCGTGCTCAGTCCCATCTCATCCCTTGCTCAGTCCCATCTCATCCCGTGGTCAGTCCCATCTCATCCCGCTGTCAGTCCCATCTTATCCCGTGCTCAGTCTCATCTCATCCCGTGCTCAGTCCCATCTCATCCCGTGTTCAGTCCCATCTCATCCCGTGATCATTCCTATCTCATCCCGTGATCATTCCCATCTCATCCCGTGCTCAGTCCCATCTCATCCCGTGGTCAGTTTCATCTCATCCCGTGCTCATTCCCATCTCATCCCGTGGTCAGTTTCATCTCATCCCGTGCTCAGTCCCATCTCATCCCGTGCTCAGTCCCATCTCATCCCGTTCTCAGTCCCATCTCATCCCGTGCTCAGTCCCATCTCATCCCGTGGTCAGTCCCATCTCATCCCGCTGTCAGTCCCATCTCATCCCGTGCTCAGTCCCATCTCATCCCGTGCTCAGTCCCATCCCATCCCGTGCTCAGCCCCATCTCATCCCGTGCTCAGTCCCATCTCATCCCGCTGTCAGTCCCATCTCATCCCGTGCTCAGTCCCATCTCATCCCTTGCTCAGTCCCATCTCATCCCGTGGTCAGTCCCATCTCATCCCGCTGTCAGTCCCATCTTATCCCGTGCTCAGTCTCATCTCATCCCGTGCTCAGTCCCATCTCATCCCGTGTTCAGTCCCATCTCATCCCGTGATCATTCCTATCTCATCCCGTGATCATTCCCATCTCATCCCGTGCTCAGTCCCATCTCATCCCGTGGTCAGTTTCATCTCATCCCGTGCTCATTCCCATCTCATCCCGTGGTCAGTTTCATCTCATCCCGTGCTCAGTCCCATCTCATCCCGTGCTCAGTCCCATCCCATCCCGTTCTCAGTCCCATCTCATCCCGTGCTCAGTCCCATCTCATCCTGTGGTCAGTCCCATCTCATCCCGCTGTCAGTCCCATCTCATCCCGTGCTCAGTCCCATCTCATCCCGTGCTCAGTCCCATCTCATCCCGTGTTCAGTTCCATCTCATCCCGTGCTCAGTCCCATCTCATCCCGTGTTCAGTCCCATCTCATCCCGTGATCATTCCCATCTCATCCCGTGATCATTCCCATCTCATCCCGTGCTCAGTCCCATCTCATCCCGTGCTCAGTCCCATCTCATCCCGTGCTCAGTCCCATCTCATCCCGTGTTCAGTCCCATCTCATCCCGTGATCATTCCCATCTCATCTCGTGATCATTCCCATCTCATCCCGTGCTCAGTCCCATCTCATCCCGTGCTCAGTCCCATCTCATCCCGTGATCATTCCCATCTCATCCCGTGATCATTCCCATCTCATCCCGTGCTCAGTGCCATCTCATCCCGTGCTTAGTCCCATCTCATCCCGTGCTCAGTCCCATCTCATCCCGTGCTCAGTCCCATCTCATCCCGTGATCATTCCCATCTCATCCCGTGATCATTCCCATCTCATCCCGTGCTCAGTCCCATCTCATCCCGTGCTCAGTCCCATCTCATCCCGTGCTCAGTCCCATCTCAACCCGTGGTCAGTCCCATCTCATCCCGTGCTCAGTCCCATCCCATCCCGTGCTCAGCCCCATCTCATCATGTGCTCAGTCCCATCTCATCCCGTGCTCAGTCCCATCTCATCCCTTGCTCAGTCCCATCTCATCCCGTGGTCAGTCCCATCTCATCCCGCTGTCAGTCCCATCTTATCCCGTGCTCAGTCTCATCTCATCCCGTGCTCAGTCCCATCTCATCCCGTGTTCAGTCCCATCTCATCCCGTGATCATTCCTATCTCATCCCGTGATCATTCCCATCTCATCCCGTGCTCAGTCCCATCTCATCCCGTGCTCAGTTTCATCTCATCCCGTGCTCATTCCCATCTCATCCCGTGGTCAGTTTCATCTCATCCCGTGCTCAGTCCCATCTCATCCCGTGCTCAGTCCCATCTCATCCCGTTCTCAGTCCCATCTCATCCCGTGCTCAGTCCCATCTCATCCCGTGGTCAGTCCCATCTCATCCCGCTGTCAGTCCCATCTCATCCCGTGCTCAGTCCCATCTCATCCCGTGCTCAGTCCCATCTCATCCCGTGTTCAGTCCCATCTCATCCCGTGATCATTCCCATCTCATCTCGTGATCATTCCCATCTCATCCCGTGCTCAGTCCCATCTCATCCCGTGCTCAGTCCCATCTCATCCCGTGCTCGGTCCCATCTCAACCCGTGCTCAGTCCCATCTCATCCCGTGGTCAGTACCATCTCAGCCGGCCACGTCACTTAAGTGGGGGGCGGCCAAGCCAATCAGGTTTGAACACGTCACACAGAATGGACCAATCCTATTCGGCTTCAACGAACAGACGCTTTATTATATGTGATATCTCAGAGATAGCAAGGCCTCGACAACCAATCTTTTGTGTTTATGTGGTATGTTAGAATAATGTGATCTTGGATCAGTTGTGTTGAAACTATGTCCTGTCTGTGATATGTGCTGGACAATAAGTGATTTCGGATCGTTATGTCTGATGTTTCTGTCGTGTTCCTGTATTCTGTCTTTAATGTAACGGCCAGTTTCACCTACATAAACACTGTCGCAATCGTTGCATTTTATGGAATAAACAGCATTGTTTCTTTGAAGAGTGTTCCGAGGTGTGTTGTCTTTGGTAATAGGGTTCCTTAAGATAGTGCCTATACTAGGGGTGTTGGAAAAGTAGGTGCGGATGCCGAAGTTCTTTAGTTCTCTAGCTATTTTTATGCTTTGCAAGGAATACGGTATTGTGCAGATGGATTTATAGTTGTCATATATCTTGGTGCGGGATGGGTTATGGAAATGCCTTAAAATAAAGTTTTTAGGATAACCAGAGGACATTAAATTTGAAATTATGTTATTTGTTTCCTTTTGCTTTGACTCCTCAGTGTTACAGTGGGTATATATTCTCTTGGACAAGGTTCTTACCGTATTGATTTTATGGCTTAATGGGCAGAAAGATGAGAAGTTTATATACATTGGGTGAAAGGTGGGTTTATAATAGACTTCAGTATTATATCTATTGCGTGTTTTTGTTATGCGTATGTCCAAAAATGCCAAAGAGTCACATGTTTCAGTATCGGAAGTAAAGTCTATGTCTTGATAGAAATTATTCAATGTGTTGAGTATATCATTAAAGGCGTTAATTTTGATTATAGCAAAGACGTCATCTATGTATCTAGACCAGATTAAAATGTCGTCTGGGAAGATATTAACTATACGTTTATCTATCTTGCGCATCACTATTTCTGAAAGGGGAGAGGATAATGGGCTACCCATAGGGGTGCCTTTGGTCTGTTTGAAGTAAGCTTGGTTGAATTTGAAAATACTATGGCAAAGACTGATTTTGATAAGTGCAATGAGTTTGGAAATGGTGTCTGTGGGGCAACCTTGTTCGATTAGAAATTCTGTGGTGCAATCTAGAATAAGCTGGTGGGGGAGACTGGGATATAAATTAACAACATCGAATGAGACCATGATGGTGCCAGGTGTAACTGTTGTTTGTTGTAACTTACCTATGAAGACAGGAATGGAGGAAATGGTCGTCGGGGAGTCACTATCTCTGAGCATCGGGGCCAGTATTTTGGCTAGATAAGTTGCTAACGGAGCTGCAGGGGAGAGGTGGTACGCGATGATGGGTCTTAGTGGGATACCTTCTTTGTGTAATTTAGGTAGACCGTAAATATAAGCTTTTGACATTATATTGGACAAAATATTTTAAGCTACTACGAGCCCGCACTAAAGGTTGCTATTCACACATCCGTATCCTCACAAAATCAGTTAAAGGCCTCCTATTTCACCTGTCCATGCGTTTAACAGTTCAAGACATGGCTGATTTTCTTAGAAAAATCACAGAAAACATCAAAAAGCAAGATATTACCATTACAGCTAGACATAATAAGAAACTAACACATTGGTCCAGAAAATATAACTTCAAACTCGCGCCGAACAATGCCCTACAAACAATAGTGAATCTCTCTAGTTTCCAGCCTACTACAGAGCATATAAACATATTATCTAAAGGACTTAAATATAGACCTCAAGCTAGAGCTGATGCCATAACAATCATAGCAGGGGTTGAATCTTCCATTTTCCGCTTAAATCATCAAGAGAAGTTTAAAATCAGACAGCACACCGCAACAGTCCTTAGCGACCACAACCAAACCCAACATACCTACCAAATCAACAAAAATGTATTGCGCTCACTAACAACGAACAAAGATATAACCATCACTAGATCCGATAAAGGTTCACTTACAGTCATCATGAACACATCCGAATACATTTCCAAGATGGACACAATACTTGTTGACCCGCACACGTTTACCCCATATCCATAGATGATCAGAATACCGCAACCTCTTCTTTTAAAAAAGAAATCAACAATCTGCTGAGGAAAAAAAATCATTAGTTCCGAAGAATGCAAATATTTTTTGTCCAATATAATGTCAAAAGCTTATATTTACGGTCTACCTAAATTACACAAAGAAGGTATCCCACTAAGACCCATCATCGCGTACCACCTCTCCCCTGCAGCTCCGTTAGCAACTTATCTAGCCAAAATACTGGCCCCGATGCTCAGAGATAGTGACTCCCCGACGACCATTTCCTCCATTCCTGTCTTCATAGGTAAGTTACAACAAACAACAGTTACACCTGGCACCATCATGGTCTCATTCGATGTTGTTAATTTATATCCCAGTCTCCCCCACCAGCTTATTCTAGATTGCACCACAGAATTTCTAATCGAACAAGGTTGCCCCACAGACACCATTTCCAAACTCATTGCACTTATCAAAATCAGTCTTTGCCATAGTATTTTCAAATTCAACCAAGCTTACTTCAAACAGACCAAAGGCACCCCTATGGGTAGCCCATTATCCTCTCCCCTTTCAGAAATAGTGATGCGCAAGATAGATAAACGTATAGTTAATATCTTCCCAGACGACATTTTAATCTGGTCTAGATACATAGATGACGTCTTTGCTATAATCAAAATTAACGCCTTTAATGATATACTCAACACATTGAATAATTTATATCAAGACATAGACTTTACTTCCGAGACTGAAACATGTGACTCTTTGGCATTTTTGGACATACGCATAACAAAAACACGCAATAGATATAATACTGAAGTCTATTATAAACCCACCTTTCACCCAATGTATATAAACTTCTCATCTTTCTGCCCATTAAGCCATAAAATCAATACGGTAAGAACCTTGTCCAAGAGAATATATACCCACTGTAACACTGAGGAGTCAAAGCAAAAGGAAACAAATAACATAATTTCAAATTTAATGTCCTCTGGTTATCCTAAAAACCTTATTTTAAGGCATTTCCATAACCCATCCCGCACCAAGATATATGACAATTATAAATCCATCTGCACAATACCGTATTCCTTGCAAAGCATAAAAATAGCTAGAGAACTAAAGAACTTCGGCATCCGCACCTACTTTTCCAACACCCCTAGTATAGGCACTATCTTAAGGAACCCTATTACTAAAGACAACACACCTCGGAACACTCTTCAAAGAAACAATGCTGTTTATTCCATAAAATGCAACGATTGCGACAGTGTTTATGTAGGTGAAACTGGCCGTTACATTAAAGACAGAATACAGGAACACGACAGAAACATCAGACATAACGATCCGAAATCACTTATTGTCCAGCACATATCACAGACAGGACATAGTTTCAACACAACTGATCCAAGATCACATTATTCTAACATACCACATAAACACAAAAGATTGGTTGTCGAGGCCTTGCTATCTCTGAGATATAATAGTATAAACAGACATATTGATGTACCTGAGCCGTATATAAGCTTATTACATAAATAGCCATCGATGTACCCCATGAATTCCCTGTTTTGTCCATTTATTTTAGTGTCCTTTTGGAGTGTTTTGCCTTATAAATACTCATGGTTTTATCTCAGTTTACGTCGAACCGTGGGAACGTCCTTTTAGTCTTGTTGCGCTTTTATCTTAATACCTTGTAATATTCGTATATTATTCTTCTTAACAAATTTTATTAATTTGCTTATGTCTCGATATTCTTTTTAAACAAAAATCCTAAGTATTACCGATTATTTTAAAAATTTTACAACTAATTCTAATAATACATATGCTGATTTATTCTTCGTGTATATAGTGTATCATTTTTCTTATACATTTGATCCTGTAGAAGGGCCACGCTGTGCCCGAAAGCTTGATGTCCTAATAAAGTGTTGAAAGAAACTCATCTCCTGAATTTTTGTCCTTACCAAGCAATAATATCTAATGTTTAACAATCTACTTTAAAGGTTATTCTGAAGAAGAACCTATGAAACAAAATACGATAATATACTACTATCATCTTGAAATCCAATCAACCCTATTTTTCACAATTTTAAAATAAAATGGTAAAAAACAATTAAAATAGTCAAAAGACACATTTACATATTTAGTAATTTAGATTATTTATGAGATTCCATAGATTCATTGTCTAGGAATAAATAAGAAAAAAGATTTTTCTATTATTTACAACTAGCCAATATACTGTTAATTTTAAAGCGTTGCTGAGAAACCCCAATTACAGGCGTTACATTGACATCGGGCGTGAGGGTTTGACCCAATTATCATAACAATACCAAATATTTGACAGACGTCCTTGCTAACTTAATTTTCATTATAATCTAATTCTCGCTTCGCGATGGAATTAATTCACAATTTAATATGAACCAGCTAATATTGTCCATTTGAAATGGGTTGACAGTTAGAATTTGTGTCTAGATATTGAAAGCCCTACCTTTATAGAATAATTTAATACATCTACGCTCTCCATCACAAATAAAATGGGTTAAAACCAGAGAATAACTTAGTCAAACTAACTTATTTAAGCGTATACAGTTCCATCCAAATTTTATAGTCACTCAATTTATCACATCACAAGGCCAGAAATACTTACATTAAAGAGGTCTATCAGGAACACCAAATTGTTCCTGCGGAGAAACTGAACAAACTTCACCTTATCTATGACATTCCGAACTTTACAGAAGTGAGACATTGATTGTTCTCTGATCTTAACGATTTATCTTTTTTACATCAGCCACTTTGTCTATATACATTTTATGAACTCTGTCGATTAATACATGTAAATTTGTAAATATTTAATTCTAAGTTGTTTTTTGTTTGTTTCCTCTGTAATAGACGCAAATATTTCAATATCACGCCTGGTTGATTAATAAATTGTTGTGTATGTAAATTGGTAAACATGTATTTTGCATGTTTTTTATTATTAATATGTAAATACATATTTGTATATATACGACATTAACGGTGCAATAAAACAGAAATTGACCAATAGATCTCGGCTGTGTGTGTTGTGACAAACACCAGGAGGAGATACATCAACTGGCGACGAGGACCTGTGGGAACAAGATCAATTGCATTTTCGCAAGAAAGGGAAGCCTGATATCTAAAGTTAACTAGAAGCCAACAGTATGTCTGGTGGTTCAATGATTGTACCGTTCGGTTTCTTCAGACCAGTGGAATAATCCTTTGATATTTTCGTTCAAAGATTTGAAGCTGCCTTTGTGACGAATGGGCTGGAGGAGGGAAAAAGAATACCCATCTTTGTTTCTCTGCTGGATTCGGAAATGTTGAAACTGGGCAATGATTTGTTCCTCCCGAGTACAATGAGAGAACAGCCTTATGAACTGTTAGTACAAAGAATAAAGCTACATCTAGCTCCAAGAAAGAAGGTGATTCCTCAACGATGCAGGTTCTTAAAAGATTTCAACTAGAAAATGAATCCGTTTCAGAATACCTGCGTGAGCTCAGGCATTTGGCTATGGATTGCACTTTTGGTGAAATGTTGGAGGTCATGTTACGAGACCGTTTTGTAGCTGGTATAAAGTCGGAAAGCCTTCAGAAGAAATTGTTGCAGGAGGATGACGATGTCACCTTGGACAGGGTATTTTCTATAGCAGTCTCGTTTGAGCTGGCTGAACAAAATGCTAAGGAGCTGCAGGATGGACTAGTGGCTAAGATGGATATTGTTCCAGGAGGAGATGGAAAGAAGGAAGCTCGGAGGGGATGGCAGCATGGGCCCGGTATGCAAAGAAGGGAGACAAATTGTTTCCGATGCGGCGAAAAAAACTCTCACCTTGCACCTGCATGCCCACATAAAACAAAATACTGTTATAAATGCAAAAAATTGGACATTCGAGCAGGGTGTGCAAAACGGGTAAATCATTGCCAGACTGCAGATATGTGCAGGACGAATTTATTTATTCGGTACAAGGTGATACTGATGCAAAAATAAATCTACATGTTGACGAGTATCAGTTGTGTTTTGTGGTGGACACGGGAAGTCCCGTCACACTGATACCGAAAACAATTTATGAAAAATACTGGAAGGATAACAAATTATCTCCATCTCAATTAAGGTTGAAATCCTTTTGCGGAAAACCTATAAAAATTATTGGTGAGAGAAGAGTTTTTGTAAGGGAAGCAAATCAAGATTTGCGGTTGATAGTTGTGGATGAAGATATTTCGGTGGTTTTGTTGGGACGAGAATGGCTAAAATGTTTAAATCTTGATTATTCTAGGTTATTGAACATTAGGCAAGTAAGCGAGTCCGATATCAAAGTTATTATAAATAAGTATGCTGGGTTATTCAGCAAAGAATTGGGTTTCTTAAAAAACGTCCATATTGATTTTTATTTTTTAAAAAATACGACTCCTGTATTTTGTAAGGCGAGAAGTTTGCCTTTTACTTTGAAGAAAAATATAGAAACTGAAATCGATGGTATGGTTAACGAGGGAATTTTACAACCTATTGAGTATGCTAACTGGGCCGCACCTATAGTACCAGTACTGAAGAAAGATGGAAGCCTTAGAATTTGCGGCGATTTCAGATGCACCGCAAATAAGGCCATAGAATTGGATAAGTACCCGCTGCCATCAATAGACGAAATATTTTCAAAATTGTCTGGAAATACAGTGTTTTCGTCATTGGACTTATCCAGAGCTTATTTGCAGGTCAGGTTATCTGAAGAGGCCAAAAGAGTGGTGAACATTAATACTACGAAGGGGTTATTTGCCTTTAAAAGGCTACCCTATGGAGTAGCTGTAGCACCAAATAAGTTCCAAAGAGAAATGGACAATCTATTTGCAGATATGTCGGAAGTGGCTTGCTACATCGATGACATCCTGGTAGCCGGAAAGGATCACAGGGATCACGAACAAAAGCTGGAATTGGTCTTTAAAAGGCTACAAGAAAAATGTTTAAGATTAAACAAGGATAAATGCAAATTCGCAGTAAATGCTGTTGAATATTTAGGTTTTAAAATAGATAAAAAAGGACTGCATCCCATAAGTAGTAAAATAGAAGCGGTGGTAGAGGCGCCTGAACCTACAAACGTTTCTCAATTGAGATCTTTTATAGGTCTCCTTATGTATTACTCTAGGTTTATAAGAAATATTGCAGATATTTTAGCGCCCTTCTAACACCTCTTAAAAAAGAATTCCAAATTGAACTGGACTAGCGAACACCGTAAATTATTTGCAAAATGCAAAGCATTGCTAACTAACGAGTTGGTGCTGGCACATTATGATGCAACTAGGGAACTAGTCCTTGCATGTGACGCCTCTAGCTATGGTTTAGGAGTGGTTCTGAGTCACAGGAACGATAGAAAGGAAGAAACTCCTATAGCCTTTGCTTCAAGAACGCTAACTGAAGCGGAAAGGCGGTATTCGCAATTAGAAAAAGAAGCCTTAAGCATCATTTTTGGTTGTGAGAAATTCCGACAATATCTATTGGGACGTGAATTTGTGTTGATCACAGACAACCGACCTTTAATGCACATTCTTTCACCCCAGAAACCGATACCCATATGTGCTGCATCAAGAATTAAGAGGTGGTCTTCAAAATTATCTGCATTTAAATACACTGTGGAGTTTCGAAAAACTAATGATAATGGCAATGCAGACGCGTTATCACGTTTATCTTTAGTCTCAAAGACCACGGAATCTTTGGATGAGGATCAGGTGCTTCTCCTTCGGAAAATGAGTGAGGTCCCCTTCTCATTCCAGGATGTGGCAGTTGAGACACGCCGGGATAAATTACTATCAATTGTGTTGAGAAATGTTAGGGAAAATAATTGGCCAATTCCAAAGGTATCCTAGGAAAATCCACTTTATTCCTATTATAGGATAAAAGACGAATTAAGTTGTGAGTTTGGGTGTCTCCAATGGTGTGAAAGAGTGGTAATTCGCCAGAAATTTAGATCCTTAATTTTGAACGATTTACATGAGATGCACCTAGGGATGGTGAAAATGAAAATGATTGCTAGACGGTATTTTTGGTGGCCAGGCATAGATAAGAACATTGAAGAGTTGGCTAGAGATTGTAGAATATGCCAAGAGTCTGCAAGTATGCCGCCGTCTACCATTTCAGAGTGGACTTGGCCTGAGAAGCCGTGGCACCGTCTACACTTAGATCTAGCAGGTCCCTTTATGGGACGAATGTTTATGGTCCTTGTAGACGCGTACACCAAATGGCTGGAGATTGTCATCATAAAGGACATTACGAGCAGGACTATCATAGGACATCTTAGGGAGATCTTTGCCAGATTTGGATTACCTGAACTTTTGGTAACCGATAATGGCAGACAATTTGTCTCAAGTGAATTTGAGGAATTTACAACAATAAATGGTATAAGACACACAAAAACGAGTCCGTACAATCCCAGCACTAATGGCTTAGCTGAACGATATGTACGTGAATTTAAAAACTCTTTACGAAAGAACCAAGTAAAGGACGGTATAGAAATCAATCTACAGCGATTTTTATTCACCCATAGAGCTTTTCCTCAAACGGTATTAAAGGAGTCTCCCGCGGAACCTTTAATGAAAAGAAGTCTAAGATCAAGATTTTCAAATTTGATTCCGAAAATGGCGAAGGTAGGAGAGGTGTACCATGATGCCATGAGGAAGCAAGAGCATTTTGCGGTCGGCTCTGATGTGAATTTCCGGAGTTTTGCTAACAGACCAAAATGGAAAAGGGGCAGGATCATGGAACTACTAAGCAGACGACATTACCTTATAGAAGACGAAGGCCGTTATGTGAAAAGACACATAAATCAACTAAGGCCAGTTATCAAGAAAGAAGTTCCTGAAGTGAGAGATTTGGTATTGCCGGGTACATCAAGAGATTTTATACTGCCTGGCACTTCTCGAGATCACCCTGGGCTTGGCGGACAGGAGAAGACAATGGAAGAAGCCCCGGAGGTGGACGAAGAAATTAAAGGAGCGGAGTCTTCAGCACAAGAGGACACTCCAGAACCAGAACCGGGCCCTGCTGCTGCGGCTGTCCCTGTCCCTGTGCGCAGTCCAAGACCGCAGCGATCCAGAAGACCGCCAGACCGACTGCACTACTATTAAGAGGGGAGATGTGTTGTGTATGTAAATTGGTAAACATCTATATGTATTTTGCATGTTTTTTATTATTAATATGTAAATACATATTTGTATATATACGACATTAACGGTGCAATAAAACATAAATTGACCAATAGATCTCGGCTGTGTGTGTTGTGACAAACACCAGGAGGAGACACATCATAAATTAATTAAAATGAACTTATTCCGGTGTGATTTGAATGATAAATATATAACCTCATAACGCCTAGAGAATATTTAAATGTATATTAGTTTCATTTTGTTTCATTGGATTGATATAACAACCTGTATATACATGCCAAGTTTCATGATATTTCATTATTTCCTTTTTTTCCGTATGTATTACTTTCTATTTCAACTAGTGTATATATATGTTATATTAAAATATTATTTTATTTTAAAAAAATATATTTCATAGATTCAAATACTCTGCTAAATCGACCGCCAGAGGTCACGCTTCCCCTATATAAAACCGATTGTTGTTGTTTCCCGATGGCCGGCTCATATCTTTTGTACATTATGTAAATAAGTTTATTTGTTTGTTCTTACGCCTTAAGCCAGGCAGTACTTTTATCAAATTATGTTTTTATATATTCCATAAGCGCAATTAAATCTATTTTTGATCTTTACTATTTTATTATACTTTCAAGATTTTAACCACGCCTGCATTAACATAGCATAATCCTCAAGATAACCAGAACCAAGCCGAAAATATTTTTATTTATATATAATATATAATCTAAAAATCAAATATTTAATATTAAAAAACATGTATTCTATTTTCATCATTGACTATTATTTTATTTTTGACCATAGCTTTAGAACATAACACTTTGAAAATTGTTGTAAATATGTATAGTTGACCTACCTAATTTTTTAAATTCACTAATATAGGATTCATTTTATAAATTTTATATAACTGTGAAAAATAATTTTATGTATAATTTACTTCAAGTAATTCAAAATAAAAATTACTTGATGGGTAAATAATTATCTGTCCTATTTTCACGACAGAACCTTCAATTCTCTCTTTTTCAACAACAAAACAAAATATTCATAACATATATATGTTTTCTACTGAGATTATAAACAAAAAAAACATTCTTTTTTTCTTTACAATCTTCATCTCTATATTTGCTTTCTTCTTTAAAACACTTTTATATTCTTCTTCTTTATATTTTTATATTTATATTCTATAGAATCTTTATCTACATTCTTCTTTTTTCTATAATATTTATCTATATTCTTATTTTTTTTACTCATTTTTAAATTAAAAATAATATATTTCTTAAAATATACATCAACTTACATGATTTACATATATAAATTTTTCTTTCTTTCTTACTTTCGAACGTTATTTATTTAAAAAGAGCTTCTTCTTATTATTTTTTTTTTAAATCGAAAAATGAACCTTTAAACATGTATTAATTCGAATATAAATGAATTATTTGAAATGTATATCCATTAGAATATAAATGAACTTTTTGAAATGTATATCAAATCGAATATAAATTAACTTCTTCAATGTATCAATTCGAATATATAAATTAACTTTTTGAAATGTATATCAATTCGATTTTAAATTAACCTTTTGAAATGTATTAAGTCGAATATAAATAAACTTCTTGAATGTATCAATTCGAATATAAATTAATTTTTTGAATGTATCAATTCGAATATATAAATTAACTTTTTGAAAAATGTATCAATTCGAATATTAATTAACATTTTGAATGTATCAATTCGAATATATAAATTAACTTCTTGAATGTATCAATTCGAATATATAAATTAACTTCTTGAATGTATATTAATTCGAATATAAATTATCTTTTTGAAATATATCAATTCGAATGTAAATTAACTTTTAGAAATATATCATTTCGAATATTAATTGACCTTTTTGAAATATATCACTTTGAATATAAATGAAATTTTTGAAATATATCAATTCGAATATAAATTAACTTTTTGAAATTTAGCAATTAAAATATAAATTATCACTAAATTCACTTTTTCCAATATAATTTATATATATCTAGTTTTCTCTAAATTACGAACGTTAGGCTTAATATTTTCAGAATTTTAATGATCTTTCCGTATCCCGGCGCTGCCACCATGTTATATATATTATAATGTTTCTATTTAACCTTTAGCCTTATTTAAACATATATTTATAATATAGTTTCAGTCTATATATATATAGCCATGCAATACAGCACCAGGCTAGATGAATTACATATTTATTATGGCTCAATTGATTATACTAACAGTGTTGCTGGATCTTTATATTTACACAGATTATACTATATACAACATATATATGTTGAAAACCAAGCAATCCACTTTGAATGTAGTACGCCTTTTTTTTTTGGATTGAATGTTTATTACAATTTTCCATATTCCGATGAAGGAGTTCGCCTATCTTCATCGGGGGAATTCATACCTTGTAAACATCCACGTGAAGTGGCGAGTGTTTGTATAAGACAGATTGGTGTGAACAAATTTATTATTATATATTTTAAATATATTTCTATTGAAAGGTTTGGCCACACCAACCAGCCTTATACAAACCCTCGCAACTCGTGCATCACGTGGTTAATTTCTTTTCAAAGTTTGAATTCAAAGACTTCGCCGATATGTTTTCTTCTCTAACTTCAAGCAAACGTTCCTCCTCCTCATCCTTAACCATCCGTCCCCTGCTCATCCTCAAACATCCGTCCCCCTGCTCATCCTCAACCATCCGTCCCCCTGCTCATCCTGATGCATCCGTCCCCCTCCTCATCCTCAACCATCCGTCCCCTACTCATCCTCATGGATCCGTCCCTCTCACCATCCTCAACCATCCGTCCCTCTCACCATCATCAACCATCCGTTCCTTCTCACCATCTTCAACCATCCGTCCCTCTCACCATCCTCAACCATCCGTCCCTCTCACCATCCTGCAGCATCCGTTCCTCTCCTCATCCTCAAACCTCCGTTCCTCCTCATCCTCAAACCTCCGTTCCTCTCCTCATCCTCAAACCTCCGTTCCTCCTCCTCCTCTAGAATCCGTCCTTCTTACCATCTTCAACCGTCCGTCCTCTCCTCAACATCCTCAATAATCCATCCTCTCCTCAACATCCCAAACATCCGTCCTCTCCTCACCATCTTCAACCATCCGTCCTCTCCTAAACATCCTCAAACATCCGTCCTCTTCTCAACATATTCAACCATCCGTCCCCCTGCTCATCCTCAAAAATCCGTCCTCTCCTCATCTTCAACCATCCGTCCTCTCCTCATCCTCAAATATCCGTCCTCTCCTCATCATCAAGCATCCGTCCCTCTCCTTATCCAAGCATCTGTGTTCCTCCTCAATCTCCATAATTCTGTCCTCCTCAATTTCAGTCAACCGCCCTCCTTCCGAAAATACGCTTCTCATCTTCCTCCGTATTCAGAAATCCGTTACCTCTCCAATTTCAACCATCAGTCCCTCTCACAAACCTCAACTCATCCGTTCCTCTCCCAAACTTCACTCATCCGTTCTCCATACCATCCTCAAGCATCCACCCCCCTCCTCTTCCTCAAGCATAAATCCTCCTCCCCCTTCTCATCCTCAAGCATCCGTCTTCCTCCTCATCTTCAAACATCCATCCCCCTCCTCATCCTCAAGCATCCGTCCCCCTCCTCTTCCTCAAGCATCGATACCCCTCCCCCTACTCATCCTCAAGCATCCGTCCCCCTCCTCATCCTCAAGCATCCGTCTCTTTCCTCATCCTCAAGCATCCGTCCCTCTGCTCATCCTCAAGCATCCGTCCCCCTCTCTTCCTCAAGCATCCGTCCCACTCCTCATCCTCAAATATCCGTCCCACTACTCATCCTCAAATATCCGTCCCCCTCCTCATCCTCAAGCATCCGTCCCTCTGCTCATCGTCAAGCATCCGTCCCCCTCCTCATCCTCAAGCATCCGTCCCCCTCCTCATCCTCAAGCATCCGCCCCCCTCCTCATCCTCAAACATCCGTCCCTCTGCTCATCCTCAAGCATCCGTCCCTCTGCTCATCCTCAAGAATCCTTCCCCCTCCTCTTCCTCAAGCATCCGTCCCTCTGCTCATCCTCAAGCATCCGTCCCCCTCCTCATCCTCAAGCATCCGTCCCCCTCCTCATACTCAAGCATCCGTCCCTCTCCTCATCCTCAACCATCCAACCTCCTGCCCAACCTCATCTATCCGTCCTCTTTTCTAATCTCAACCATCCGTCTCCTCCCCAAGTTTGGCGAGGAGGACGGGTGGTTGAGGTTGGAATGGAGGACGGATGCTTGAGGATGAGGAGGGGGATGGATGCTTGAGGATGAGGAGAGGTACGGATGCTTGAGTATGAGGAGGGGGACGGATGCTTGAGGATGAGGAGGGGGACGGATGCTTGAGGATGAGCAGAGGGACGGATGCTTGAGGATGAGGAGGGGGATAGGTGGTTGAGGTTGGGGAAGGGAAGGATGGATTAAGTTGGGGAGAGGATCGAATGTTGAAGTCAACCATCCGTCATCTCCCTAACCTCAACCATCCGTCATCTCCCCAACCTCAACCATGATGAATATGATAAATTAATAAATGATTCAAAATACTACGAACAAGTGAAATTATTATAAACCCTAAGATTATAATAAAAGTAATCATCGTGATTGGTCATACACGTGTAGATGCATCTCTCTTGATTGTGTACTGTAATTTGCTGATGGCTTGTGCCATCTTTCGGCATAAATATCAACTTATACTAAATATATAATTTATAAACTAAATATATAATTAATTGTTTATTTTATAGATGCACTATATAATTTATAGTTATATTTTCAAGATATATTTTTCTTTCAATTTATCAAACTGTTCAAAGTACAATTCAACCTTTGCACTATTATTTCATAAAGACATTTCAATTCATATATTTAATCTATGTAATGCGTTTTTATTCATATGAACAACATCCTCTTGCAGTTTTACAATAATATCTAATTAAAAAAATTAAATTTGAAGTCCTGAGATATCATTCAACCAGCATGTATCATCCACCAAGCATGTAATTTTCAAAATTTTGTTTTCAAACAGAAATAATGTAATATATACATTACGAGCGTCATTCCTCATCTCCTAATCTCCTAATCAACTCTGTCACCGTTTGCTTTTTTTTTGGAATGGCGCCCTCCTATTGGTTGGCTACGGTCACGCCACCTTTGACCCCCCCCCCCCCCCATCATGCCTCCTCCACTCGCCATTTAACTATTGTGTTGGAGCGGGTCGCTCCCTAAATAAATGCATATATTAGATAATAACCAAATGGAATCCTCTCTTTCTTTTTCCTAGTAAGAACCACGCCTACGGAAGCCAACAGTACATAGACAGATAAAGCACAAAGGCTATAGTTATTAACTAACATATGCAATTAATTAAGGCGCCAATTTATAATTGTAACAAATAGTATTTGAATCAAAACACTCAATCGGGTAAAACACGGGCGTTGCCCGGGTCATTCGGCTAGTGTAATATTTTTTTCTCTCAATATATAATAAGTATTTAAAATATGTACGTAATAATATATATATATAAACAGTATTTATTATTAAGTTGTTAACGTGATAATCCTGTTGAAGGACTGACAAATCCGAAAGTTTTAAAATAAAAAGTTGCATAAGAAACTTAACCTTTGAAGCTTCATTTATTTTATAATATTATCTAATGTTTAACAATCTACTTTAAAAGTTATTCTGAAGAAATAATAGTTGAAATCCAATCAACCCTATTTTACACAATTTTAAAATAAAATGGTAAAAAACAATTAAAATAGTCAAAAGACACATTTACATATTTAGTAATTTAGATTATTTATGAGATTCCATAGATTCATTGTCTAGGAATAAATAAGAAAAAATATTTTTCTATTATTTACTACAAGCCAATATACTGTTAATTTTAAAGCATTGCTGAGAAAACCCAATTACAGGCGTTACATTGACATCGGGCGTGAGGGTTTGACCCAATTATCATAACAATACCAAATATTTGACAGACGTCCATGCTAACTTAATTTTCATTATAATCCAATTCTCGCTTCGCGATGGAATTAATTCACAATTTAATATGAACCAGCTAATATTGTCCATTTGAAATGGGTTGACAGTTAGAATTTGTGTCTAGATATTGAAAGCCCTTCTTTTATAGAATAATTTAATACATCTACGCTTTCTATCACAAGTAAAATGTGTTAAAACCAGAGAATAACTTAGTCAAACTAACTTATTCAAGTGTATACAGTTCCATCCAAATTTTATAGTCACTCAATTTGTCACATCACACGGCCAGAAATACTTACATAAAATAAGTATATCAGAAACACTAAATTGTTCCTGCGGAGAAACTGAACAAACTCAAATTAACTTAGTCAAACTAACTTATTTAAGCGTATACAGTTCCTTCTAAATTTTATCGTCACTAAATTTGTCACATCACACGGCCAGAAATACTTACATAAAAGAGGTCTATCAGAAACACCAAATTGTTCCTGCGGAGAAACTGAACAAACTTCACCTTATCTATGACTGTCCGAACTTTACAGAAGTGAGACATCGATTGTTCCCTCATCTAAATGATTTAACTCTCTTACATCAGCCACTTTGTCTATATACATTTTATGAACTCTGTCGAATAATACATGTAAATTTGTAAATATTTAATTCTAAGTTCTAATTTGTTAGTTGTTTTGTTTGATTCCACTGTAATAGACGCAAATATTTCAATATCGCTACTGATTGATTAATAAATAAATTAAAATAAACTTATTTCGGTTTGAAATAAATAATAAATATATAAACTTATAACGCCTAGAGAATATATAAATGTATATTAGTTTCATTTTGTTTCATTGGATTGATATAACAACCTGTATATACATATCAAGTTTCATGATATTTCATTATTTCCTTTTTTTCCATATGTATTACTTTCTATTTCAACTAGTGTATATATATATGTTATATTAAAATATTATTTTATTCAAAATTATATTTCATAGTTTCAAATACTTTGTTAAATCGACCGCCAGAGGTCACGCTTCCCCTATATAAAACCGATTGTTGTTGTTTCCCGATGGCCGGCTCAAACCATTTGTACATTATGTAAATAAGTTTTTATTTTTGTTCTTACGCCTTAAGCCAGGCAGTACTTTTTTCAAATTATGTTTTTATATATTCCATAAGCTCAATTAAAGCAATTACTGATCAAAACTATTTATGTTATTATACTTTCACAAGATTTTAACCACGACATAGCATAATCCTCAAGATAACCAAAATCAAACCGAAAATCCTTTTATTTATATAATATATATTATAATCTAAAATTCAAATAATCATTAAAAACACATGTAGTTTATTTTCATCATTGACTATTATTTTATTTTTGACCATAGATTTAGAAAATACCACTTTGAATATTGTTGTAAATATGTATAGTTAACCTACCTAATTTTTAATTCATGAATATAGAATTCATTTCATAAATTCAATATTACTGTAAAAAATATTTAATATATAATTTGCTTCAAGTAATTGAAAATAAAACCTACTTGATGGGTGAATAATTATCCTTCCTATTTTCACCACTGCACCTTCAATTCTCTCTCCTTTTCAGCAACAAAACAAAATATTTATAATATATATATGTTTTATATTGATATTATAAACAAAAATACATTGCTTTAATGCATTGATATATGTAAATGTGTATTTCAACATGCAAATATATATTAATACATTATATCGTCATCTGTTATAATAAATTTAACTATTTTGGACGTGTATGATTCTTTTAAAACAAAAAAATATTTCAACTACTCTTACGGCAATGATTCTTAAAAACACTTTCTGGAGAATTAGCAACCCACTGAAGACGTTGAGAACTATTTCAGAAAAGAAATATATATCAATAGAACTCTATAATTTCTACAGATCAATTGTAAATAGATTCATATTGTTACATCAATTTTAATACGTCTTACATTTATTCAAAATATTATATGATATTCAATATTTATTTAAAACAGAATAATTAGATTATCATCATTCCTTTTTATAGTTACATTCCTTTTATAATATTTATTGTACATATATCTTGATTGGTTATTGGAGCGAGAGAGGACCTAGACCAAGACTGCGGATCACGACCTACGAGGAAGACCACGAATAAATAAACACAATAACGTTGGAAGGTAATTTATTTTTATTTACTTTTATTTATTTACTTTTATTTATTTGCTTTGAATATGAAAACCCGCTCGGGAAACGTGTATAACACCAAGAAGGAAGAAACCAAGGTCGACGACCCCGCAAAGCTGCAACTTGGTGTAAAAATATACAAAAGATGTAGGGAAGAAGGTTTTAGAACAGATGTGTAAATAAATCCCTTTTCAAACAAGGGCTCACGTGAACATGGGGAAAGGAAGGAAATATTACTGTATTATTTTGTTGTTGTATGGCGAATCCATACAGGGCAATGGGCCCTAATAAAAGCCTTTTAACACAAAGCAATAACGCGCCATCTATACAAACAAAATAAAAGGATTTAAAAGCGCGAATGTTTCTTTTATACATAAAGCGAACTTCTACTGTCCTTACTGCGATGAAAAAATATATTGGAAGTGCCTGGCTCATCAGTGGTGAACTCTCACATTAGTTTTATCATTGCGGTTAGAGAAGTAGAAAATTGTTATATTTTATAAATACACTACACGCTACAATATATATATTTTTTTACCAGTATACAGAAGTTTAATAGTTTGGTATTAAAAAATAAACGTCGGTAAACAAGTAGGTAACACCCTCGATTCCCGACAGCCATGAACCGGGATAAAATCCCACGTTAATATTTTGTTTAATATGTGAATAACCTTCATATATTATTCATTGTTGTCTTCTTTCTTATCTCCACTCAATCATATAAGGATATCAAGTTGTGACCCTTGATGGTGTCTGTTTGACAACCATCATGACTGGGTGAAGTAGAATGCGTCTGCCTTTGTCATTAAGACTGGGAGCACTACTCAGTGGCAGGCAGACTTAGCTCAAAAAGAAATGGCCGCCTCTGACATGAGGAACAGACACCATGTGCAGCCGCTCCTAACATGGAGTACAAACGCTGCTCATCTTGTACCCCTGGAGCCCTTACAGGGTACTATCAGCCGGGCCAGCTGAGCCCAGGTTTTTTATTGAGCTTGTTACTGCTCCCCTCCTCCTTTTTCATCCGGGCTTGGGACCGGCAAACCTTTTGCTCTTGTTGAGCGGTACCTAATAAAGTGTTTTTGTAACTTGGAACTTTTGTATTAAAATATAGTCAATGGGAGAAAACCAAATATTAATATTTTACAAATTTCTCTATTTAATAGTATTTAAATCACGACACCATTATTGTAATAGTATAATTTTATTATATATCACCAAAATAATAAATACTTTGGAATAAATTAACCATATATAATAGAATTATTTGGTAATATTTATTATAAAAATGGCTTATCTGGTAATTCACACACACTCTCGCCTGAACACAAGATTATTCTCGCTAAGTTTCTCAACATAATCATCGAGCATGCTGTAGACATGGATTCCATAACTCGCAAGTCTGAACTCAAGACAGCTTGTAGCTCCTGATAGGATCGGTGAAGGCCTCGTCTGGTTTTTTCTCTACTATTTGAACTCTGCAAATTCTCTCTTGACCATTGACTAGATGTTAATAAACCATTTTTAATTGTCAATTGTCAAAGATTCGCATGTGGTGCGCGAGCCGCAGTTTACCGATTCCTAGTATAGACCATCCTTCCACCGACCCCCTATCTTAGGGAGAGTTTCCTCGCGGATACCTTACCTAAACACAAGATTATTCTTGTCAAGTTCATCAACACAGTCATCGCTGGGGACACGGATTCCATAACTCGCAAGTCTGAACTCAAGACGATTCTAAGCTCCTGATAGGATCCAGATGTACCTTCGGAGAATGCCTCGTCTGGTTTTTTCTCTACTATTTAAACTCTCTCTTTGACTGTTGACAAGATGTCAATAAACCATTTTTAATTGTCGAATTATCGCACATGTTTCGTATAAAACAAAAATAAACAAAATATATTTAATATATAAATACATAGTATGATGCACTAGCGCGCCATCTGTTATCAAAAAGCAAAACTATTTTAAAGGCGTAAGATTCATTTTGATATTAAACAATTTCTACTGAGTCAGGTCCTCCTATTAATTTTTCCATTGCAGTAAGGGCAGTAGAAATTGTTTAATATCAAAAAGAATCTTACGCCTTTAAAATAGTTTTGCATTTTAAATACATAATATAAATGTAAAAAATACATTTAATCTATAAATATAATAATTGATATATTTTCAAGTAGAAAATTAAGATAGACAAACTTCAGAAATGACACGGCAATTTATTTAAGATAAGCACAATATAAAATATTGGTAAAATACAAGAGAAAAGCTATGATAAAAGTTTACGTAGAGTGTTAAAATATATAAGCATCGATAAATAATAATCTATATACATAAAATATAATTTGTTTTGAAAATAGAGCAATCCATATTTAATTCAATAAATAATAAAAAAGGCATATATTGGATATATTAAAAGATTTATTCTGACAACATTTCGGCTGGCTAAACGCCAACCTTTATCAAGGCATTGCATTTTTGTATACACAAACTCATTACTATGATATAAAATGAAAAGATTTAATAGCACAAATGTTTCTTTTATACATAATACAAACTTCTACTGTCCTTACTGCGATGAAAAATATATTACTATGAGGGGCTCTGAGTTTGTGTATACAAAAGTGTAATGCCTCGATAAAGGTTGGCATTCAGCCAGCCGAAATATTGGCAAAATAAATCTTTTATTACATATATATATATATATGAAAAAACAATAGAAAAAAAAATAAAAGATAAGTGGGTCAGGTGTTGATATTAAAAATAAAGAAGGCATCTCCTGACCACGAGCACATGTGCTTTTTAGATGGCAGAACGCCATCTAGTGGATCAAAAATAAACTAAACGTTTATTTAGCTTGCTCCGTGATATTTGGCCAACCCAATTTCTTGATAAAATTTGCTCCACTAGATGGCGCTCTGCCATCTAAAAAGCAGATGTGCTCGTGGTCAGGAGATGCCTTCTTTACTTTTAATATATATATATAAATCCAATATATACCTTTTTATTATCTAATAAAATATAATAAATAATTTGGTACAAATATTGAAGAAATACCAATCTCATTCTCTTTTTCACCAACAAATTAACAGTTTCTCTATCATTATATCAGATGACCAATAAAAAAGGTGTGTATTATAGAGAAGTGAGAATATAAAAAAGAGATTTAATTAAAAGAAGATAAAAAAAAGCCACTCACAGAGAGAGATAGGTTTTAAGAGAGGCGTCTGAGATAAGCTCCAATTATAGAAGAGATGAGCTCTGGTAACCAACAGGAATAAGCCTTTTAAGACAAGTTTTTTGGTAGGTAGGTAAAGATAAGGTTTTTTTTACCTTGAGCTTCTGGCTTTGGTGAGTTCGCCTTTCCTCATAAAATGATCGCAAAACTTCTTAGAATTCCGTCAAATATAACTTTTTGGTTGACTGAAATCATTCTGTGAACTCTTTTTCACACTAACGTATTTTTAGAGCAATCTACTTCAAAATATTTTTATTGATATGTTATTTACATTTATAAATTTGTTTAGATTATATTAACGTATAAAAAATAAAAGATAATTTTTTTTATTTGATATATCGGATTCGATATCCCATCTTGGGATACTTGCGTCTAAAAATTTTAGCAACTTAATTTAATAAACAAGACTAAAAAACAAAATTAGAACTGAGAGGTTGGTTTTCGCAAATAGAAAAGAAATTCTAAAATGAATCTACAAAAATTATTGAATTTTACATAGGTGTCTTTGTTATATACAAATTTGCACATTTCTTCGATGGGATAAAAATGATTATTTCTCTAGCTGTGAAAGATTGGACATTCTATCAATAAATGTATTGAGTTTTGGTTTTCTTTTCCACAGAGAAAATCATATGTATTGTGGTAACAGAATTGAATGATATATATAATATAACATATGGAAGAAAATAATATGAATTATTGTATAAATATCTATATAATATATTATTAATATATAAACATATATGCATATAAATATATATATATATATATATATATATATATATATATATATATATATATATAAAGAGACAAGGGTCGCCTCTCCCGTCAAAATAGACGTCCAAAACAGACGCCATCCATTGACCGTCGCCGCAACTAGCGGCCTCGGGTCGGTGACAAAGCCACAACACCAGCTTTGGCAAACTGAAAAGCGTCCACCTGGAGACCATGGTTTCGGGCTGATGGCCCTCGTCAGTCCAGGGCGGACTTTATTCCATGAGATCCACACGGGATCTAATGGAATCTTGACAATCTGCCAAAGAGGTGTTTTGCTGGCAAAGTGGCTGGGCCATATCTATGGCCAAAATATAGATGGAAATTTTGCCGGGAGGAAAATGATCTAAAGAGACAAGGGTTGCCTCTCCCGTCAAAATAGACGTCCAAAACAGACGCCATCCATGGCGTCTGTTTTGGACGTCTATTTTGACGGGAGAGGCGACCCTTGTCTCTTTAGATCATTTTCCTCCCGGCAAAATTTCCATCTATATTTTGGCCATAGATATGGCCCAGCCACTTTGCCAGCAAAACACCTCTTTGGCAGATTGTCAAGATTCCATTAGATCCCGTGTGGATCTCATGGAATAAAGTCCGCCCTGGACTGACGAGGGCCATCAGCCCGAAACCATGGTCTCCAGGTGGACGCTTTTCAGTTTGCCAAAGCTGGTGTTGTGGCTTTGTCACCGACCCGAGGCCGCTAGTTGCGGCGACGGTCAATGGATGGCGTCTGTTTTGGACGTCTATTTTGACGGGAGAGGCGACCCTTGTCTCTTTAGATCATTTTCCTCCCGGCAAAATTTCCATCTATATATATATATATATTATAGATGATGTTTTGTTTTGACGTTAATTTTAAGGGGAGAGGTGACCTTTGCTTTTCTAGATCAATTTCCTCTCGGTAAAATTTCTATCTATATAAATATATTTTCTACAGTTGGACATTTCTTATGGATTGCTCTATTTTCAAAATAATATATAGAAATAACAATAAAATTTATATTATAAATTTTATCAAATACACAATTGAATTACTTCAAATATATATAAAAGTAAATAAAATACATACTACTTAAATAATATATTGAAATATTGTAACTTAAATTGAATAATTATATTGTATGTGAATCTTTTTAACAATAATATATTTTCCCTAATTATTTATTCATTCATATATTTTATATTAATTATAATAATCATTATAAATATAAAAATTCTATGCAAATGTTATATTATTCATCATATAATTAAATTATAAATATAGAAAAAGCTTTCATGTATAATATATAATAGTAATATGAAAACAATATGGCAAATGACATGTACTACAATTGGTTAATTTCAAAAAGAAAAAAAAACTTTTCCAAATATGTGATTATTTAGTTAAAATAAATTGAATTTAAACCTTTAAATTTTGTCATGCTAATAAAATTATCTTCTATTAAATTAGCCAGTTTTTATATCCATTTTAAAATACATTTTAATAATTAATTCATAAACCTTTTATAAAATTTTAATGATCATTTGTTAAATAATTGTTTATTTCTATATATTTATAAATTTTAATAGATTAGAAACTTTAATAATTCTATTTAAAAGTATTTTATTCGATTTTTTTTAAATCTCAATTCTATTAGAAATGTATTTGTGTTCCTTTTTTTGTATGATTTACAAGCATTTTATTTCACGCACTTTTTTGTTGAGTGTATTTTTACAGAATGTATACGAGTATAGAAGAATATATTTTTTTCAAATATTTAACAGGCTATGTATGTAATGGAATTTCGTGTCATATAAGTTATATAACTTATTGTAATTATCATTATTATATCTATGATAAGGATTTTCGCGTGTCATATGTGCAACCATTCAAAAATAATTCTGTCTTTATATATCAACTCATGGAAAAAACTTAAGGAAGTTGTACCTTTTAGAACGACATTTTAAAATTATCCCGAATGTGTTTCTTTTGAACGAAAAATAGAAATTTATTTTTTAAGGAGAAATAACGATTATTTCTAACCTTAGGGATGAAGTATGAAAGGATGAATTGTGAAGAGAATAATGATAACTTCCCATCCCTAGACACTTTATTTTTCCGTTTATCATTACTCTTTACAATACATCCTTTCATACTTAATCCCTAAGGATAGAAATAATTGTTATTTCTCCCCTTAAAATAAATTACAATTTTTCGTTTAAAAGAAACACATGCGGGATAATTTTCGAATTGTCGTTCTACAAAATAGTTTATATTTTTGATAACAGATGGCGCGCGCTAATTCATTATACTAAGTTGAAATAAGAAGTTGTGTTCTCTCAAAATAATCTGAAATATCTATAGTTTTCATTAAAGAATATTCTCTTAAGTTTCTCGTTGCCTCAAAATCCTTAATTAAATATGTTATCCAAGAGTTAGCGTGTGCCATTGATAAGCTCCATGTTCCCCTAACCAAACTTAATTATCAGCCTTATTATTTCTTAATTATCCGAAACCATAACCACTAATGACTTGGTGTAATTAATTATCTTTTGTTCTGCCCGGTGAAGTGGAACGGAACACCCTTGTCTTTTCCATTCGCGCTGTGAATATCAGAATCTCCAAACTTCTGTCCTTGTACACATATAACTACACTCATGGACAAAACAGAAGGAAATTTTACCTTTCAGCATGTATATCGGGATTCAGACAATAACTCTGAAATATATTACAGTGACCTTTATTGAAGACACACGAGATGACCAAGTGTGAACAAAACTTAAGGAAGTTGTACCTTTTACCATGTATATCAGGATTCAGACAATAACTCTGAAAGATATTACAGTGACCTTTATTGAAGACACACGAGATAACCAAGTGTGAACAAAACTTAAGGAAGTTGTACCTTTTACCATGTATATCGGAATTCAGACAATAACTCTGAAAGATATTACAGTGACCTTTATTGAAGACCCACAAGATAACCAAGTGTGAACAAAACATAAGGAAGTTTTACCTTTTATATCAGGATTCAGATAATAACTCTGAAATATATTACCGTGACCTTTATTGGAGACACACAAGATAACCAAGTGTGAACAAAGCTTAAGGAAGTTTTACCTTTTAGCATATATATCAGGATTCAGATAATAACTCTGAAATATATTACAGTGACCTTTATTGAAGACATACAAGAAAAAGTGTTAACAAAATTACTTCTTTCTTCTTAAAAAAAAAACAGACGAATGGCGACATCAAAGACTTTTCTTTTCCTCAAGCTTTGTTCATGAGTGTATTTATCATTACCTATGTTAGCTATATGGAGGCTCGAGTGAGATATCAATATTGAATTATATAAGTTTTATAAATATTCCAAAATTCAAGTCAGATATAACAAGGTGACATTTTTTTCTCGATATAGTTCTGGCGTCAAAATTTGATGTACTACTTATATACACTCATGGACAAAACTTAAGGAAGTTGTATCTTTCAGCATGTATATCGGGATTGAGACAATAACTCTGAAAGATATTACAGTGACCTTTATTGAAGACTCACGAGATGACCAAACGTGAACAAAATTGTCTCTGTCTCCTTAATTTTGAAAATATGACAACCAGCAACATGTTGCACACTCATGGACAAAATTCATGGAAGTGGAAATCTTTGTTATCACCGGTCGTCTTTTTATTTTGAAGGAGAAAGATGCAATTTTGTTCACACTTGGTTATCTCATGTGTCTTCAATAAAGGTCAATGTAATATCTTTCAGAGATATTGTCTGAATCCCGAAATATACATGATGAAAGTTAAAACTTCCTTAAGTTTTGTCCATGAGTGTACATTGCACGTGGCGTTAGGGGGTTATGGGATAAAATCATTATTTAGAACATAGAATTATAGTTGATATAATATTTCAAGAATATTAATATAGTAAATTATCACATAAATATTTAATCAAACATATATTTCATTCAAATTATAAAACTATTTTTTTTATAGGCGTAATATTCTTTTTAAAATAAAACAATTTCTACTGTCCTTACTGCGATGGAAAAATTAAAGGGAGGGTCGTAATAAAAGGTAAATTTGATAACAGATGGCGCTCTAGTACATCATATATTTCATTCGTTAACCTTTGGATTTAATGGAATCAAAGCCCGCCCTGAACTAACAAGGGCCATTAGCACGAAACCATGGTCTCTAGGTGGACGCTTCTCAGTTTACCAAAGCTGGTTTTGTGGCTTTGTCACCGACCTGAGGCCGTTAGTTTGCGAAGACAGTCAATTGATGGCTTCTACAAGCTTTGATGTCTATATTTAGATGAAACTACCTTTATTTATATATAATGATTATATCTTTTTACAAGGTGGTCAGTAGAAGGCTGGTTAAACCGTTTGGTTTTCGACCACTACGACCCGGGTTCGATTCCCGCATTGAACACTTTTTTTCTAATTAAAAAATAATTGCTCTAATGGCACCCGATTCTGGTAAAAGTCCAAACCCCACCAGCGAGTGCAAGTAATCAAACGGGGCTCTGGCACATTTGTAAGTTTCTTGAAAACCATTTCTGAGATTCCATACTTCAGTGCTGTATATATAATCAGAATCGTTCAATACAGTATTAGAGCTCTGAGAAGCAGTCTGGTGGATTAAATTGGCGAAACCGCTGGGAGGGTTCTCCACTGATGAGCCAAGCCCTCCCATTATATTTTTCCATTGCAGTAAGGGTAGTAGAAGTTTGTATTATGTATAAAAGAAACATTCGTGCTTTTAAATCTTTTCATTTTATACATTTGTAAGTGCAAGGTCGAACTGCTTTTCACATGTGTAGACATGTGGTGCGCTTACAGTAAAAATCAGTCGCTAACTACCCACTATGATTATCATGGCCTCTATCACGTGTACTAGGGATAATTAAAAAAAAACAAGCTTTTTACCCTTCCCAAAAAAACTTCTTAAAACCCTATTTAAACTTGAATTACTGAGTACATTTTACATTACTATATAATACATAACATCCTTTACAATACTAACCAATAGAGACGTAGATATATATTAATAGTATTATTTAAAGTAGAAAATCCTTTTTTAAGAAAAAGGTAAAAAAAAATCCCATTTGAAATAGAGAGGCAAGCGTTCAATTGGAAAAGGGCTGATGGTTGAAATACCAATTTTACATTTTAAATTGTATTATGGTTCAGGTAGAGAATTACACGAAGCTTCCTCTCTCTTTGATCGGGACATATGGAAATTGGCTTGGTTTGAAACGTGAATTTTAACTCAATCTAATTTTGGAGAGAATTCCTTTAAGACCAATTCTCTTCAGCCGTGCTCTACTGAATGTCAAATTCTTTACTTATTTACATATGTAATGATTGGTTCTCTCTCATTTATGATTCTATTTACATAGTATTATATGTTTCAGGTATCACTGTGGATGAATCTTTATATCATTCATATTGTCACGTAGGAAATTAGGAAAGACAAACTTCAAGATGACGCTGCAATTTATTCAAGGCACAAACTAAAATTTATAAAATATAAGGTTGTATCAAAACTTTGTTTTTTTCTTAAAACGTTTTTTTTTTTTATTCTTAATACTTGGCGAATATATAATAACTAGCCGAATGGCCCGGGCAACGCCCGGGTTTTACCCGATTAAATGCTTTTATTCAAATACTATTTGTTACAAATATAAAGATAAGTGCCAGGAGAAAATGTTTTTTATTTATTAGAATAAGAAACATTTTCTCCTGGCACTTATCTTTATATTTTTAATATTCCAAGGAGAAAGTTTCTACGATTAAATAAACTATTTGTTACAATTATAAATTGGCGCCGTGGATGTCATTCTTGTGTAATATATAAATGAGTTTTTAAAAATTGTAAAAAAAAAAAAAATGCACCGCGTGGCAGGCGAGCATTCTACCACTGAACTACCGATGCTTATAAGAAATGGCCATATTTGGGTTTTCATTCCATTCACAAAAGCAAAAAACGGTGACAGAATTAAGAATTGATTGATGACTCTGATACTTGTATATTTTAATACATAATATAATTCTAATATATATCAATTATCAAAATTCGAAACTATTAAAGACGCGTATGATTCTTTTTAAAATAAATATATATTTATAATTATATGTAATTATGCTGTCCTCAAACCTTATGTCCATAGTTTATCTAAAATACCCATTCCAAGAGTCTAGCAACAGTATCACTATAAAAGGAAGATCCAAAAATGCAATATAACAGCGGTATGGTAGATTAAACTGGCGAAACCTCTGGGAGGGTTCACCATTGATGAGCCAGGCCCTCCCATTAATTTTTCCATTACAGTAAGGGCAGTAGAAATTGTTTAATTTTTAAAATAATCATACGTGTCTATAATAGTTTCGAATTTTCATAACAGATGACGCGTTAATGTATCATAAAACTAAGTATACCTAAATTCTAAATACCTTTTATATATTCATATGAAAAAAAATATTTTTTAAAATATTAATCCTTAAGAATAATTTTCTAAAATAGAATAAAATTGTGAACAATTTGAGATTGTCCAATAACAAAGGAAAACAATCCTATTTCAATCATTATTCAATATTTTATAAATATTACCTTACCATTAAATTAAATGAATATGGAATTTTATTTTTATGCACAATAATGTATAAATAAATACAATTTAAATATATTTAAATATTGTTTATTATTTTGCTTTATTTTTCAGCCTTTGAACAGCGTTGCTAAGCTTTTAATGGCTTTTCTTTCGTCTATGAATATATCAAAAAATATTTATTTAATATTATCATTTATAAAAAAAAGGGGAATCTTTTATATGTTAAGTAAATATAAAACTTTACAATTTTTTATTAAATAATTTATTAATATTCATATTAAATAAATATATTAAATGCATTTTATATTTTTCTTTTGGTTTTTGAAAAAAAAAATTGAACTAATAGTTTTTCAAACTTGAAAACAGAATCGATTTTTTATTATCATTATCTCTAGTACATATGGTACAGGGCCATGATAATCATGGTGGGTAGAAGTTGGCGACTGCTTTTACTATAAGTGCACCACATGTCTACACATAAGCCCTTTTCAAATGAGCTGAAAAAATATATATCAATACAAAATTTAGATTTTATCTTTCTCAAACTAATCCAACTTTCAAAAAGGGATGTACCAAGCTTCATCACTCCTGATAAATACACTACTTTGTTCTTTACAGGCAAAGGGCCCTTTTTAAGTTTTCCCTTTGACTTGAGAGTTATAAATGATCCATGTGAATGCTGTCTAGATGTTGAAACACCATCTTTTGTTGGCTTGCCCTCTGACTAACCAAATTGTACTTGCTTACTTTGACATAATGCCATCTTTCTGTATATACTCAATCTTATGAACACTTTGGCAAGTTTAGAGCTATTTATACACAGATTTATAAATCACTACTAATTCATCGTGTAAATAATTATATATATATGTAAATAATTCTAATATAGACAATAGTCTGATAGACTTCGTGCTTCTGTAATAATAAAATATAATATAAAATGTCTACACATGTGAAAGGCAGATCGACTTTTACACTTACAAATGTGCCAGAACCCCGTTTAGTTTTACTTGCACTTGCAGGTGGGGTTGGACTTTTGCAAGAATCGGGGGCCATTAGAGCATTTTTTATAACGCCAACTTTTATCAAGGTGTTATAACATTTTAAAGTGTGTCAACAACAAACTCAGTGTTATAATTGGCTGAATGTCAGCCTTTATCAAGGCGTTATAACACTGAGTTTGTTGTTGACACACTTCAAAATGTTATAACACCTTGATAAAGGTTGGCGTTCAGCGAACTGAAATATTGGTAAAAATAAACGATTTTTGATCCAATATATGTCTTTTCAATTGAAGATATATATATTAACAAGTACATTGTATAGGTATATATATGTTATGAATATTATAAAGAAAAAGTACTGTTCACAAACCCGCACACTCAGTATGGCCAGATCTTTATTCAATTAATCACAGAATAAAGGGTAGTTGTTATCGGAGAAATTTCCAGAATAAATAATCAGGGTTGCCAAGTTTAATCAGGCAGATAATTACCTCATTAATTAGAACATATCGTGTGGGATTTTCTATTGGGATCAACAATTGGAATTTGTAGAGAAGTCCTTCCTTACTGGCGTGCTGCACTAACTACACACATGGCCTTAACTAATCTTTAATTAACTAGCATTATTCATACACCCCGTGCATGACCTAACTATTAGTAATAGTTTACTAGCCCTCACTATTCATATCTGTCGATTTCGGACAGTCACGGGATCGAATCCCGCATTGGGGCAACCTTTTTCAAAAAGAAAATATAACTTCAATATCACATCTCGATTCTTGTAAACGTTCAACATCAGTAAGTGCAAATAATCAAACAGAGCTCTCTGTTACTGTTACACTTATACACTTATGGACAAAACTTAAGGAAGTTGTACCTTTTAACATGTATATCGGAATTCAGACAAAAACTCTGAAATATATTACAGTGACCTTTATTGAAGACACACGAGATAACCAAGTGTGTTTACACTCATAGACAAACCTTAAGGAAGTTGTACCATTTAACATGTATATCAGGATTCAGACAATATCTCTGAAAGATATTACAGTGACCTTTATTGAAGAAATACGAGATAACCAATATACACTCAAGGACAAAACTAAAGGAAGTTGTACTTTTAAGCATGTATATCGGGATTGAGATAATAACACTGAAAGATATTACAGTGACCTTTATTGAAGACATACGAGATAACCAATATACACTCATAGACAAAACTTAAGGAAGTTGTACATTTCAGCATGTATATCGGGATTCAGACAATGAAGATAAAAATCAAAAGCTAATTAGAAATAATATTGAGATAAAGAAATTTATACATTGTAATTAAGACAATTAAGCTCATAAACAGATATGAAAGGGTAAATATTTCTCTGGATTTCGGGGCAACCTGCCCTTCTAACTGAGAACCAGAAATATGACTTCCACTTAACTTTACACCTCTTATTTCATGAGTGTATTATTAACTGGAAGTCATACATCTAGTTCACCTGTTGAAGGATATGCTGACCTGAAATCTATTGAAATAAAAATAGTTATAGAAACCTGTATTTCTTGTTGCTTTTATTAAATGATAGATTAAATAGGCAAAACAGAGGGTTAACTACTAATGACCCATGTTTTCCTATTATTAAAAAGAAAAATAAATTTAAGAAACATACGTTTTTTAATGTTTTATACGCTTACTTTCATAAATTATAATTTGATTTATTCATTGCTCTCAATTGAAAACTATAACCAAAAATAATTTTTGAAATGAAAAACGTTAATTAAAAAAAATATTTCAAATACACAAATATAATTTATACACATTGTGGTGTTCTATTTAAAAGAACGAGTTCCGCAGAACATGAGAAGCTCCAAAGCAAAAGAAACTCTAACTTTATTACTTTTCCTACCTATATATATACATCGCGCTTCTCGCGGACATGCAAATCTATCATCCTTTCAAAAGAAACAAAATGTAAAAATATACAAAACAAAACAATACTATGCAAATATCTCGCGGTATGCGACACACATACTCCCATCAATGTTTTCAATTATATTTATAAACATTTACCAGAGACATTTCTTTCACATTAATTATAATGAAGTGACCTAATTGCGTACTTACTGATGATGTTGAACGTTTACAAGAATCGAGGTGTGATATTTAAGTTATATTTTCTTTAGAAAAAAGTTTGCCCAAATGCGGGATTCGATCCCGTGACTGTCAGAATTCGACAGATACGAATAGTGAGGGGGCTAGTAAAAACGCATTAAATAGTTTCAATTTCGAATAATAGATGGCGCTCTTATACACCAGTTTATATATCAAAATATTATCTATTTTAGTATATACAAATATTTCGAGCACATAGCAATAAAAATAATAACGATATGTGAAAATACCGAAAATATTTTCCCATTTATGGTAACGGGAAATATTTTCCAATTTAGTTAAGTCTATTGAAGAAAATTGTGTACAATAGTTGAAAAATTAATATTTTATCACGCGTCTATTTTTCGGCTGAGTTTTCAATGTTGCCTAGGGCCGTTTTGGCTGGAAATTGTCAATTTTCTTAAACACCGCTCACGAATAATTTAGAGCAGAAGACCTGTCGCCTTAGGCCTAACACCGTCCAATTAGGCCTAAGAGACAGAATAAGATTTTAAAATTTAAGAGCTTTTTCCAAAACAATGGAGTTTGTAAAACTTAAAAGTTTCAGGAATTGTTACGATGCGGAAAATATTTTTGTTTAGATATAATATGTAATGTGTAAGTAATTGCAGGTATAACAATTCGGAAATAATATTTTCACAATTTATTATACACTCATGGAGACAAAACTTAAGGAAGTTGTACCTTTTAGCATGTATATCGGAATTTAGACAATAACTCTGAAACATATTACAGTGACCTTTATTGAAGACATACGAGATAACCAAGTGTGTATACACTCATGGACAAAACTTAAGGAAGTTGTATCTTTTAGCATGTATATCGGGATTCAGACTATAACTCTGAAAGATATTACAGTGACCTTTATTGAAGACATACGAGATAACCAAGTGTGTATACACTCATGGACAAAACTGAAGGAAGTTGTACCTTTTAGCATGTATATTGGAATTTATACAATAACTCTGAAATATATTACAGTGACCTTTATTGAAGACACACGAGATAACCAAGTGTAAACAGAATTGCCTCTGTCTTCTAAAAAAAAATAGACGACTGACGATATCAAAGACTTTCCACTACGTAAGTTTTTATCGATGAGTGAATATGTGATCTCTAGCTTTAACAATGATTCACGCTCCAAAAAATTAGCAATGTACTCTGGTGATGGAAGGAAAATGACAATTTCAAATGTTAAAAGATTAAAATTATGTATATAATTGTAAAATATAGAATAAACAGAAATCTATTTTTAGTCAGTCGATGCTATTTCGAACGAAAGCCTGCCAATATGCAAAAAAGTAAATCATCGTTTTAAAAATATCTTTTGATTTATATTTATTGTAATCATTTTTTATTACTATATCATTTACTATTAATAATCATATAAATAGTTAATAATAAATATATTAGAGTAATAAATATTAATATTTCAACATAATAGAGCATATATATAATGAAATAATTTATCACAGAACAATACTTAATTGTAAAACAATATTCTATTGTGGCAGGTTAGAGCAATGAATAAACCATGGAGAAAACATTGTAAGAATCACACAAAAGTTTCCATCAAACTGCCACCACACAATATATTCCCCTAGAATGAAGAAATAACTATATATATAGATAAAGTTATTTCCAATTTATATGGAATTCTTATATACATATTTCTATATGATCACCTTCATTCGAATTTCATTGTATCTCCAACAGAATTACAATTCTATAGCGTATTTATATATATTATATTAAAAAATTATTTTATTTAAATTTATATTTCATAGATCCAAATACTCTGTTAAATCGACCGCCAGAGGTCACGCTTCCCCATAAAAACTCATTGTTGTAGTTTCCCGATGGCCGGCTCAAACCTTTTGTACATTATGTAAATAAGTTTTGCATTTTTTTATTCTTACGCCTTAAGCCAGGCAGTACCTTTATCAAATTATGTTTTTATATATCCCATGAGCTCAATTAAAGCTATCTTTGATCTTTACTATTTTTATTATACTTTCAAGATTTTAACCACGACTGCATTACCATAGCATAATCCTCAATAAATCACGCAGAAAATCTCATCTTTTTTTATATAACATATATATATATATATGAAAAAACAATAGAAAAAAAAATAAAAAGGGTCAAGTATCGATATTAAAAATAATGAAAGCATATCCTGAAACAGGAACCCATGTGCTTTTTAGATGACAGAGCGCCATCTAGTGTAACAGAAATCAATTAAACATTGATTCAACCTATATTCTGATATTTGGCTAATCCAATTTCTTCATAAATAAAAAAAAAGAAAGAAAATCAAGAAAAATAAATATAAATATAATCTTTAGGTAATAAAAAGGCATATATTGGATTGAATAAAAGATTTATTTGCAAATAAATATTTTATTCAATCCAATATATACCTTTTTATTACCTAAAGATTATATTTATGGATTGCTCTATATTCAGAAAAAATATATATACATCTGTTCTAAAATTGGCCCCTCATTCTTTAAAAATACATTGTGTATACAATAATGGTCACTGTGTTATATTTCAGAGTTATTGTCTGAATCCAGATATACATGCTAAAAGGTACAACGTCCTTAAATTCTGTCCATGAGTGTATATTATCGAATTTTGACACCAGAACTATTTCTCTAAATTCTGTATCCTTTCTATATCTGGCTAGAATTTTGGAATACTTATAAAACTTTTATAATTTAATATTTATATCTCACTCGCGAAAATCCATATAGATAACAGAGCTATTGTTAAAATACACTCATGGAGAAAAACTAAAGGATGTGGAAAGTGTTTAATGTCGCCGCTCATCTTTTTTTATTTTTAAGGAGACAGAGGCTGTTCACACTTGGTTATCTCGTATGTCTTCAATAAAGGTCACTGTAATATCTTTCAGAGTTATTGTCTGAATAATAATATACATGCTAAAATGTACAACTTCCTTAAGGTTTGTCCATGAGTGTATACACACTTGGTTATCTCGTGTGTCTTCAATAAAGGTCACTGTAATATATTTCAGAGTTATTGTCTCAATCCCGATATACATACTAAAAGGTACAACTTCCTTAAGTTTTGTCCATGAGTGTATAAGCAGAATCATCCAATACAGTATTAGAGATCTAAAATTCGGTATGGTAAACTGCGAACCCGCTGGGAGGATTTACCATTGATGAACTATGCCCTCCCTATTATTTTTCATCGCAGAAAGAACAGTCGAAGTTTGTTTTATTTTTAAACGAAATAAAAATCTGTACATAATATCATTTATTTAAAAAAATGGGTATTTGGCCAATTCTGGAATAATTAAAGATCAACGAGAATAGTTTATATTTATTCCGATAGATGGCGCAAGCCATCAGCAACCTTTAGTTGCACGATAAGGAGATGCCTTTTTTTTATGAACCTTATCCCAGTACAATATCACATTTGTACTATTTTTTCACAATATCATTTATATATATAATTGCCATTTATCGATAAAATATGTAACAATAAATATTTAGGAAATGTATCTATTTTCATATATATCATCAAATAATATCTATACAGACCTTACTGCAATGATAAAAGTGGTTGAATGAGAGGGCTTGGTTCAACACTGATGAGCCAAGCCCTCTCGTTCAACAACTTTTATCATTGCAGTAAGGTCTTTAGAGATAATATTTGATTCTATATGTGTGAGAATAGATACATTACCAAAATATTTATTGTTACAAACATAATAACATCTTTAATTAAAAAGACATATATTGGATCAAAAAAGCATTTATTTTACCAATATTTCAGTTGGCTGAACGCCAACCTTTATTAAGGTGTTATAACATTTTAAAGTGTGTCAACAACATGTTATAACACCTTGATAAAGGTTGGCGTTCAGCCAACTGAAATATTGGTAAAATAAATGATATTTTGATCCAATATATGTCTTTTTAATTAAAGATTCATTTATGGATTGCTCTATTTTCAAAAAATTAACATCTTTCAGCAAACTGGTATTATATATAAATGTATATTAATTATAATTCGATAACGTGTCATCTATATATAAAAATTGAAGTATTGAAACACGAATGTTCTTTTATAGATAAAACAAACTTCTACTGTCCTTACTGCGATGAAAAAAATATTGGGAGGGCTTGGCTCATCAGTTGTGCTCCGTTTACGGGGTAAATTTCAACAGAAATTGTCTCATAAACGCAATCCTTTACAAATATTGAAGGTGTTTTCACCTCAGCTACCTCTCTCCTGAACAAAAGATCATTCTTCATGGGTTCCTCAACACTGCCATCGGACATGTTGAGGACGCGAGGTCACTGGTTAGCAAGTGCATGTCCGAGATCTGTGCGGATCTTATTTCCTGATCGGACCCAGACGTCCCTCCGGCTAGGGCCCCGTCTCGTATAAATATTTTTCTTTTTTCAACTTTTTCACCTCTTGTTTTAACATTTCCTTGCTTTTTAACTAGAAGTCAATGAACTTCTTTTGATTTTTACTCCAGAAGTGTGGTATATTAAACTAGCAAAAGTGGAATAACCACTGATGAGCCAAGCCCTCCCAATATTTTTTCATCGGAGGAAAGACAGTAGATGTTTGTATTATATTTAAAAAGAGAGAAATATTCGTGTTAATGCTTCAATTTCTTTTACATATATATGTGTTTTTTTAATTAAAAAGGCATTTATTGGTTCAAAATAACAAAATATTTTTAAAACATAATTCTGTTAACGTTATGTGGCGCTGAGTTTGTTGTTGACACACATTAAATATGTTATAATACCTTGATAAAGGTTGGCGTTCAGCCAACTGAAATATTGGTAAAATAAATGATTTTTTGATCCAATATATGCCTTTTTAATTAAAAGATTTATTTATGGATTGCTCTATTTTCAAAATATATATATGTAGTATATTTACAAATTAGGAAATAGTTGACTACACACCATACACATATTTAATATAAATGATCTTATAATAATTAGTTGGAAATTTATTTACGTGGATGGAATTGTGTACAAAAATATTGATCTTTTTTTTTCCCGCCAAAATATTAATAACCAAAAGATTTTTAATTAAGATAAAAAATATTCATTTAGAAACGGTTAATTAAAAGCATTTTAATTAGGTCACTTCGTTATAATTAATGTGAAAGATTTTTCTCTAGTAAATGTTTATAAATATATTTGAAAACGTTGATGAGAGTATGTGTGTATAAATTATATTTGTGTATTTGGAATTTTTTTCTAATTTACGTTCTTTATTTCAAATATTATTTATGGTTAAAGTTTTCAATTGAAAGCAATGAATAAATCAAATTATAATTTATGAAAGGAAATAAACCATTAAAAATATATTGTAATTATATTTTTGGAAGAAAGCTTCATAAAGGCTTCATATATACACTCATGGACAAAACTTAAGGAAGTTGTACCTTTTACCATGTATATCGGGATTCAGACAATAACTCTGAAATATATTACAGTGACCTTTATTGTAGACACACGAGATAACCAAGTGTGTATACACTCATGGACAAACCTTAAGGAAGTTGTACCTTTTACCATGTATATCGGGATTCAGACAATAACTCTGAAAGATATTACAGTGATCTTTATTGAAGACATACGAGATAACCAATATCCACTCATATTATATAACCTAAAATGAAATATTTCATTTTTAAAAACATGTATTTTATTTTCATCATTGACTAATATATATTTTTTTACCATAGATTTAGAATACTTTGAATATTTGTTGTAATATGTATAGTTGACCTACCTATAATTTTTTAATTCACAAATATAGGATTCATTTTATAAATTCTATATTACTGTGAAAAATAATTTTATGTGTAATTTATTTCAAGTAATTCAAAATAAAAATTACTTGATGGGTAAATAATTATCTTTTCTATTTTTCACGACTGAACCTTCAATTCTCTATCTTTTTCAACAACAAAACAAAATAATCATAATATATATATATATATATATATATATATATGAAATATGATATAGGTATAGAGGAATATTTCTTGAATAACAAAAAAAAAATCTAACTTTTTGAACTATATGAAACCAAAAGAGATTGAAGTTTGGGAAAATTCCAATCTGAGAACTTCTGGAAGAATTTAGTTGAGACTTTGGCAGCTAAAAGCAGAAGAAAGTTTCACAAATCGTTTGACAAAATATTCTATTTCAGAAACTAGAAATATAAACGCCTAAGAAATGTTTGAAATTTAGTAAAATATTGTAGAAAATATTTTCTTTACTATAGGTATATTGGATAATTTTGTAAATATTTTATTCTATATATATTTCTGATTAATTTTATATTCAATATATTTTGTAATTTTTCAAATAAGATTTAAATTCATTTATATATATATAGTCAAGTAAATATTCAAATAGTAATCTAAACAATCAAATATATTTTATCAAGAAAAAATATTCGGAAATATTATTTTTTTGACAGGTTTACGAATAAATATTTTTGAGAAAATAAAAAAAAAACATTTGTATATATTTTGAAATAAAATATTTCTATTAATAATTTTATTTAAAATTTATATTATATATATGAAATTTGAAGTAGCTCAATTAAACTAAATATTTTTAAAATATTTCATGATAGTTTTTTTATTTTTTTATGTAGATTTGATATCTAGTTTAATCACACAAACACAAACCTTTATTAGGGATAACAGGAGCTCCATCTATAATTCCTTCCTGTGGTGAATCTGTATAAGACCGGTGGTCTTAATAAAGCTGTATATATGTGTATTCTGTTATAACGTCGGACCTGGAGGCTGTTGTAGGGTTCTGTGCTGACTGGAGTATAGGAGCTCTATCTATGCTTCCTTCCTGTGGTGAATCTGTATAAGACCGGTGGTCTTAATAAGCTGTATGTGTGTGTATTCTGTTATAACGTCGGACCTGGAGGCTGTTGTTGGGTTCTGCGCTGCCTGGAGTATAGGAGCTCTATCTATGTTTCCTTCCTGTGGTGAATCTGTATAAGACCGCTGGTCTTAATAAAGATGTATGTGTGTGTATTAGGGATCAAGCCCCATACAGGATTCTCCCAGTATAACAATGGTTTTAATTGAACATAAATTAAGTACTATATACAATTCTGTATTAACAGGAACCCAAAAAAAGGAAAACTATTTACACATATTTCACATCCTTCTCGCCTTATATCCAGTTTAATCAAAGCACTATAAATGACTATTTTTGAAGATTTCTTAAATTTTAATCACTTTTTATAAGTCATTTATTATTTCCTTTTTATAATACCGCTACAATTTGCTTTCCAACTAAAAGGTTAAGAGCCTTTAAAATAAATTTCTTGAATATCTTTGAATATTTAGCACAAATTAACATTCTCTTTTTTTACTTATCCCTAGTACACGTGGTACAGGCCATGATAATCATAGTAGGTAGAAATAGGTGACTGTTTTTACTGTAAATGCACCATATGTCTACACATGTAGAAAGAGGTTCGACTTTGCACTTACAAATGTTCCAGAGCCCCGTTTGGTTACTTGCACTCGCTGGTGGGGTTGGATTTTTGATAGAATCAGAGGCCATTGGGGCATTTTTTTTTAATCAGAAAAAAAGTGCCCAATGCAGGAATCCAGGGTCGTAGCGATCGAAAACCAACGGTTTAGACCATCCTTCCACCGACCAAATGTACCAAAGCCCCATTTTGGTTACTTGCACTCGCTGTTGGGGTTGGAGTTTTGCAAGAATCGGGGGGCATTGGAGCATTTTTTTATCAGAAAAAAAGTGTCCAATGCGGGAATCGAACCATAATCGTAGCAGTCGATAACCAACGGTTTAGACCATCCTTCCACCGACCCCATAGTCACCATTCTGGTTTAGGCATCCTTAAATATTTCTGTTGATTTCTCGACGAAATCTGTTTCTTGTTCTTCACTATATATTCAGGATGCTGAACAAGTATATATATTAAAATTACAAATATTTTCTCACAATGGGTATATTTTTTATTTAAAAAACGCTAGCTTTCAAGTGTTAATCGCTCTTCAACGGGCTTACTATAATATCGACTTTATCCCACCAGAAATATTTACAAAAACAAACGCGCGCAGCGTATTTTGTAAATATTTCTGGTAGGATAAATTCGATATTATAGTAAGCCCGTTGAAGAACGATTAATGCTTGAAAGCTAGCGTTTTTTAAATGAAAAAGATACTTATTGTGAGAAAATATTTGTAATTTTAATACTTTTTTTTTCACAAATTTATCATGAATTGAGAAGTATATATATGTATATGAAAAAATAGTACAAATGTGACATTGTACTGGGATAAGGTGCATAAATTATTAAAAAGACATCTCTTTATCGTGCAACTGAAAGTTGCTGATGGCTTGAGCCATCTATCGGAATAAATATAAACTATTCTCGTTGATTTTTAATTATTCCAGAATTGGCCAAATACGTCCGTGTTTAGCTTTTCTTGATTAATCAAGAATGGGTATTTGGCCAATTCTGGAATAATTAAAAATCAACGAGAATAGTTGATATTTATTCCGATAGATGGCGCAAGCCATCAGCAACTTTCAGTTGCACGATAAGGAGATGCCTTTTTCATAATATATGTATATATATCTGTTAAGAGAATAACAATTTAAGAAAAGTTCTATGAAGTATTGTATAATCTGATTTTTTAAGTGAGAAATATATTTTTTCATTTATTTTGTATAAAGATCATCTTGATATTGTACAAAGAAATATTTGTCCATTGAAGTGTAGAAAATTTGCTCGAAATCTTGCAAAAAAAAAAAAAGAAATTAAAAGAAACATTTTACCTGAATTTTATATTTTTCAAATAATCTATAGGCCACTATTGCTCATTTAAATAAATCATTAATTTAAAAAGGCATATATTGTTGCATCATGATTAATGCGCGTATTTTTAAAATTATTTATAATATTATTTTTAATTTATTTAAAATTTAAATTATATATTTATTTATTTTTATAAAACAGATTATTACTATAAAATATTATGTACTATAAAACATTTGCATTTTGTTACACTAAATACCCCATCTGCTTTAAACTTTGATGTGATAAATAAAGAGATATTCTAGGTGCTACTTAAATATATAGTTGTCTTATTATTGACTGGTTTAACCTTGTAAGATGGTTGAGACACGTTCTGGAAAGATGCAAGACATGTCTGAGGAGAGAATCAAGACTGAAGAATCTGTCAAACCGCAGCCTGGTACAACAATATATTGACATTAGAAATAATGTATTTACCAGTATTACAGTTGGCTGAACGCCAACCTTTTTCAAGGTATAACAATTATGTAAACAACATACTCAACCCCACGTAAAGTCAATAGAAAATAGTTTTAAAATAAAATTATATTTTTATTGACTTTATGTTGCGATAAAACGATAGAAAAGTTACAATTAATATTTCAGAAGATATAGAATTTAAAGATTTGATTTTAAAATTATTATATTGAATATATTAAAATATTAAAATAGAAAAAGAATAAAAAGATTATTTATATATATATTTCTCTTTTTCATATCCCAATACCTTCAATTATTTTTTTCCCCCTATGTTCTGCTACTATGACGCGTAACTGTCGATTCTACAGCGTGAATTTGTTATAACCCTATGTTGTTACATAAAATACAAAACCTTTTTGAAAACCTTAAAGTAATATTTTCCTAATTTGATTTCAATTATCATTACTCATTCTCTAATACCAATTATCATTCATATATATTTTTCATATAATTCTATATATATATATATTTAAGATTGAGCGCAATACATAATTAAAATTATATTACTATATATTATAATTAAATAAAATACTTATAAATCTAATATATGCATCTTTTTTTTTTACTATATATTTATTACATTTCTTTATTCCCTCGCAAATTTATATCAATTTATTCATATATTTATCATTATATAATCTTATTTATTTATATTTATTTTTATTCTGTATTTAATGTAATTTAATATATCTTATATGGACTCTGAAATAAATCAGTTTCAATCTCAATCTCCCTCGCAATAAAATATATATCCATCTATAAAAGTAAATAATATTATATATATATTTATTTATTTGGCATATATATTTATTCCATTTTTATTTATTTTATTTATTATAGTTTGATCTATAAATTTAATTGATAAATTATCTTATAATATATATAATAAATTATTAATATATAAGATAATTTATCAATTAAATTTACACACACCCATTCCTCGCTTTGCGTTGGGGTTACGTTCCAAAAAAAAAACACGACGCAAATTGAAACGACGCAAAGTGAAAATATGTGAAGGCGCAATCAAAAAAAAAAAGGTGTTGCCATATTTTAGGAAAAGAAAATTAAAGACTCGAATCCAAAACAAGGCAACTTAAAAATCTAACGACGCACAGTGAAAATCAGTAAAAATTAAGCAGCGACGCAACATCGAAAAAAACGCAAAACGAAACGACGCAAAGCGAGGTATTGGTGTATAAAAATATGAAAACATAGTACAATTGTGATATTGTACTGGGATATGGTGCATAAAAATGAAAGGTATATAAAAAATAGAATAATTTCAATAAAGGTTTTACCATTAACATTTAAAAGGCATGTATATATTCTCTATGTATCAATCAATAGGAAAACAATTTAAAATAAATATATAATAGTTTCACAATTTAAAATGGAAATATTATTAAACTGTATATAATTATCTCAAATGTATAATACCTATGGATAAATTAGTTTAATTAAAGGCTATAATAATATATTTATTATTAATTAAGCACTTTAATATCAACAAAATCTAAAAAAAGAACAGACAAAATAGATACATTTATTGTTTCAAAATTTTAAAAGTCGCCAAATAATTAAAATAATTAATTCAAATTTAATAAAATCAAAACATTTCTGTTAAATATATAAAATAATCTTAGAATGTAATTAATTAATTAACAAAATATATATAACATTATATAATACATTATACATTTATATAAAACAACAGGAGTGTTATAAATTAATGTATAAAATACCATAGTTAGGCCTACTAAGAACAACAACAATAAAAAATTGAATAGCATCCAATTAAAATTGTTTTCACATTCTTTAAATTCCATCCATACGACCATTTGGTGCTTCTTCGACCGTCAAAAACTTAGTGAAAAACTCAGAAACATTTTTATTGATTTCCATGGCCTTTTCACAGAGTGGGATAAGCGGTTTTCGAATTTCACTCGACATTTATGGGTTTATTTCTTTCATGCCAGACTTTTTGGATTTATTTACGAACTTCTTCCAACTCCATTAATTTTTAGGGTCAAATTCTAAGAAATAACTCGAAGACTAATATCTAAGAAAAAAAAAGGCTAGCAACACTGTAATTGTATTCTTTCTGTGATAAATGAAATTTCAATTTTATTTCTGCTTTATAGAATTTATCATTTTCTCAACAAAATAAATTAGAATAATAAAAAGCTTTTATATTAAATTAATTAAATATATATATTAAATCATTTCTAATTATGTATATTTTGCATTACAATTATTTTTTAAACATAATAAATATATATATATATATTTTTACACAAATAAATTTACTGGCAATGCGCTTCTTTTAAATATCATCAAATATTATCTCTACAGACCTTACTGCAATGATATGAGTTATTGAATGAGAGGGCTTGGCTCATCAGTAGTGAACCCTCTCAGCGGTTTCGCCAAATTAATCTCTATAATAGAGCGGGTTCACTACTGATGAGCCAATCCCTCTCATTCAATAACTTATATCAATACAGTAAGGTCTGTAGAGATAATATTTGATGATATTTAAAAGAAGCGCATTGCCAGTAAATTTATTTGTGTAATATTTTAACGATAGATGGCATTTAAATTTAATTTAATAATAAATATATATACACCTATCCCCCGATTTACACGGTAGATACGTTCCTGATAAAAACGTATAAATCGGGGGATAGGTGTACACAGAAATAAAAATAAAATGCATTGAAAGGTTAAAATATGTAGTCAGCACATAAGCTCGGGATTTCTCGTGAGATGTGTACACAGCGCATGTGTTCAATCACAGTAGCATTTAGTGTAGTGCGATAAAACAAAAAAAAACTTATTTGGAAAACCGTGTAAAAGCGAAAACGTGTAAAAAATGTACCGTGTAAATCGGGGGATAGATGTAATTTATATAAATATTAAATTTTCGCATATATTTCCTAATTATATATATATTATATTGTAGAAAAGTATTTATTATATTTTATTTACATATTATTAATGTTTATATTTATATTGTTTATATTTTGCTCTGGATACTTCCCTCAATGCTTAACTTGTATCTTATAAATGTGGATTTGTGTTCTTGCCTTAAATAAATTGCTGTGTCATCCTGATGTTTGTCTTACTGGAGCTGCAGGCGTATCAGGCCCCTCATCATCGAAGCTTTCAGTGTCCTTGGGCGACCCCCCTGACTTGCGGGCCTGGATTTTCGGGTCTGGCCTCGAAGATGACGACTTAGCCATCCTAGCGTCTGTCAAATCCATCATCTACCGGTACTTCATACAGGTTGGGCTGACCGGAGGAGCAGAGGACCCGCTCATCGCCGGGAAAGAAGGCTCACTCGCCGGGGCACATCCCCCGCATGATCATCTATATTTTAGTTTTATTTCCATTTTTTATGTAAATTAGTGACAAGATTTCAATAAAATTTGTTTCAATTGACATTATCTGAAGTTTGTTTTTGATAATTTTCTGCGTAACAATATATATAATTCCATTTTTGTTGAATTTTATCCTTCAATATACCTTTTACTAGATTGCCCTGTTTTTCAATACTATAGAATCGACATTAATGGTAAAAAAAAAAAAAACAGATCCAAGTATTTTTATTTCCAATAAAGATTTGTATATTAAATTCAATACCTTTTTTAGATATATTTCAAATTATATAGCAACAAATATCTTTTAAGAAACTGATAATGTATATTATGTTGATTGTATATATTGCCAGATACTTCTTTCTTTGGTACACAGTTCTTTTTTCTCGTTTTTTCTCCTCTCTTTTTCATTGTTAACATCATATGACTATTCTATTCACGGCCTAAAATTATTATAAATATGTATAGACAAATGTAAAGGCATTAATGTATGACAGCGCAAGTGTCCATAGGGGGACATAGCGCTTTAAATTGAGATAGAATTTCTATAACATTAATACGCGAATGTTTCTTTCCACAAATAAATCACATTGTTTGCGGAAGAGCATTGCTCGAAATATTTCTATGTAATTCTACTGTCCTAAAAGCTTATGTCCATAGTTTACTTAAATACCATTTATAATATTCCACCCTTCAGTGTAACATATATAAGCAGAATCATCCAATACAGTATTAGAGCTCTAAAGAAGCGGTCTGGTGGATTAAATTGGCGAAACCACTGAGAGGGTTCACCACTGATGAGCCAAGCCCTCCCAATATTTTTCATCGCAGTAAGGACAGTAGAAGTTTGAATTATTTTTGAAAAGAAAAATTCACGTCTTAATGTTTTCATTTGTTATATATAGACAGTATAGATTTTAGTAAAGATTATATATATGATAATATATAAAAGCAAAGGTCGCCTCTCCCGTCAAAATAGATGTCAAAACTAGACGCCATTTATTGACAGTCTCCACAAACTAGCGGACTCGGGTCGGTAACAAAGCCACAACACCAACTTTTAAAAACTGAGAAAGTCCACCTAGAGACCATCGTTTCGGGCTAATGGCCCTTGTCAATAGATGAATTTCTAGCCTAGTTTTAAAGTTTAATTTGACGGGAGAAGCTTCCTATGCTTTTATATATCACTTTCTTCCCGGAAATATTTGCATATATAACAATATATATATAAGGTAATTATGAATATCTATTTTTTATAAATGAGGGAAAACATATATATATATATATATATATATATATATATATATATATATATATATTTATTTATTTATTTAATAACCCACAGTTAATTACAGTATAGGGGCAAAAAGTAGAATTCTTAATGATAGTCATTTACAAAAATGTTGTTTAGTGATAAAGGCGATAACCATTTTATTTCAAAACAAAATTTGAACAATTTGTGATGATTTTTATTTTGAGCAGACGATTATTATTTTAGGCAGACGATATAAAAAATAAAATCAAACGATGCAAAAAATTAAATGAGAAATTTAATGATTTATATATTAAAATACTTTCTAATTTCACAATATATTAGTTTAATCATTATACCATATACACATAAAAACATATTCTACCATATTTATTTAAAGAAAAAAAGAAGAAAAACATAAAAACCTAGAGAACCAACTATATTAAAATTACATTAAATTATTCAATTTTTTTAATACTTTTCTTTAATTGTTTTGTCCATAATTACTTTAGTGAATTTTAGAAAGATTTTTTTTCCTGTTAAAAAAATAATAATAAATTTAGTCAATATGAATATAAAATGTAGGTCACGTAAATTTGAAATTAAAATTTTACTTTTTTTAAAAATTATGTGGAGATGTAATTTTGAAATTTTTTCTTTTTTTTATAAAAAAAAAAGAAAATAAATTATACAAACACTTTTTTCTTACATAAATACATTTAATTATTAATGTAGACATGTACCTTTTACATTAAAAAACTTCTGAAATATCAATATTTGTTAGAGAAAAGTCAACTAATATTTACATTAAATAAAAAACATATTTCTCTCCCAGTAATTAAACTATTTCTAAAATCAATGGTAAAAATTCTGTGAAATAAATTAATGGATTTTTCCATTAGTGCCACAATTTAAATTTAAAAATTTGTTTTTTATTACAAATAAGATGATCTTATTTTAGGAAAATAAAAAAAGAGTCAGAAATATAATAACTTTTTTACATATATATATTTAAGAAAAAGGCATCTCCTTATCGTGCAACTGAAAGTTGCTGATGGCTTGCGCCATCTATCGGAATAAATATCAACTATTCTTGTTGATTTTTAATTATTCCAGAATTGACCAAATACCCAATCTTGATTAATATATTTATTTATTTGAAAATGAAACAATATTCAAATGCGAAATTATTATAGACGTGTATGTGATTCTCTTATAAAAATAAAACAATTTCTAATGTTCTTACTGCGATGGAAAAATTAATGGGAGGGCCTGGCTCATCAGTGGTGAACCCTCCCAGCGCAGTAAGGGTAGTAGATAATGTTTAATTTTTAAAAGAATCATACGCGTCTATAATAGTTTCGAATTATGATAACAGATGCGCGCTATGTATCATAATATTCAAAAATTTATATCAAAGTTTTTAAATAATCTCAAGTGTTAGGTATAATTGTAACTTATGTGTGCTGTATATATGGGTTTTTTTTCCTTTTTTTTCTTTATTTTGAGGTGTGTTTAAATTAAATTACCTATGTATATAGTATGCTTGTTTGAAATCAATTTCAAGAATATGGTAAATGCCTTGAGCATTTGTTTTGGATATATAAATAGATTCTCCCTCTCTCTCTCTCTTGTATTGCTTTCCTTTGGGCGCCAGTGTCCTTGGCGGGACATCGCGCTTTGTATTTATAGTTGAATAAAGTTGAATATTTATCATAATATTCAAATTATAAAACAATTTATCATGAATATAACATACTAGCCGAATGACCCGGGCAACACCCGGGTTTTACCCGATTAAATGATTTTATTCAAATACTATTCGTTACAATTATAAATTGGCGCCGTGGATGTCATTCTTGTATAATATATAAATGAGTTTTAAAAATTGTAAAAAAAAAAAATGTAACGCCTGGGAATCGAACTCGGGCAACCCGCGTGGCAGGCGAGCATTCTACCACTGAACCACCGATGGTCATGAGAAATGGCCATATTTGGGTATTTATTCCATTCACAAAAGCAAACGGTGACAGAATTGATTAAGAAAGAATTGATTATGACGCTGATAACTGTATATATTAATATATAACACTTTAATTAAAAAGGCATATATTGGATCAAAATATCATTTATTTTACCGATATTTCAGTTGGCTGAACGCCAACCTTTATCACAAGGTATTATAACATATTTAATGTATGTCAACAACAATCTCAGCGCCACATAAGGTCAATATATATAATCTACAGTCATAGACAAAACTTGAGGAAGTTGTACCTTTTATCATGTATCTTGTATATTAGGATTCAGATAAAAACACTGAAGGATATTACAGTGACCTTTATTGAAGACACACGAGATAACCAAGTGTGTATACACTCATAGACAAAACTTAAGGAAGTTGTACCTTTTAGCATGTATATCGGGATTCAGACAATAACTCTGAAAGATATTACAGTGTCCTTTATTGAAGACACACGAGGTAACCTAGTGTGAACAGCCTCTGTCTCCTTAAAAAAAAACGACAGGCGACGACATCAGAGACTTTCCAGTTTCTTAGGTTTTGTCAATGAGTGTATAGAAAGGAATAATTCTCTAACAAATTTTTTAAATCTTAAAAACAGGTAACAATTCAAATTCATTTTCTGACAAAGACTCTACACACTTGATAAAAAGGAACTCTTTCAGAAAATAAAAATAAAAATAAAAAACCTCTAATTATATAAAATGTAAAACTACTCTAAAACTTGATTTTAATTATTTCTCAAGTATTCATTGTTATGTAAGTTTTTAATTATTTCTATATTTCTCTTTTATATAATAGAGAGTTATTTCAATTATATCTTTTAATTATTTCATTTCAAGAGAGTCATAATACATTTACACCAATTTACAAGTCTTCCCTTTAAAGAAAAAAAAAGTAATTATTATTTAACTATATTTAGTACAAGTGGTACAGGCCATGATAATCATGGTGGGTAGAATTTGGCGACTGGTTTTACTGTAAGTGCACCACATTGTCTACACATGTGAAAAGCAGTTCAATTTTTCTACTTACAAATGTGCCATAACCCCGATTAATTATTTACACTCGATGGTAGGGTTTGACTTTTGCAAGAATCGAGAGCTATTGGTTAATTTTTTTTATATATATAAAAAAGTGCCCAATGCGGGATTCGATCCCGGGTCGTAGCGATCGAAAACCAACGGTTTAGAACAACCTTCCACCGCGACCCTCTATTATTATTTTAAATGCATAAAGTGATATTTTTACATATTTACCAAAATAAAATCGTATATTAAAGACAAGTTATATATATATATATATATATTATATAATCTAAAAATATTATATAATCTAAAACCTCAAAAATTTCTATATTTTAAAAAATATATATTTTATTTTATTCATTGATAATTTTTATTTTTGTTATCATCGTTTTTAGAAAGACTTTCAGTTTTAGTTGTATAATTTTGTTGTAAATATGCGTAGTTAACCAATCAATCCTTTTAAATCACTAATATAGGATTAAATTATAAATTCTATATAATGTGAAACTAACAAATGTGTAATCTTTCCTCAAGTAATTGAAAATAAAAGCTACTTGACGGTAAATAATTATCTTTTTTTTATCACGACTGCACCTCAACCCTTTATCTTATCGATCCTTTGTCTTATCAAGCCTAATCTAACAACAACACAAAATATTCATAACATATATACAGGTAAACCTGTCTATAGCGCCCCCTCTAAATAGCGCCTTCCTCTCTATAGCGCCCGATTTTTGTTGGGAAAAATTATAGATTCGTAGAGGAAGAGAAATAACCTTTATTACCAAAAGATATAAAACTATAAAAGAAGGACAAATTATATTTACATCAGCAGCTGGCCTGCCCTATTCAAATAACCGCTAGCCTACTAACAATCCAACAAAGCTGTGATACATATATATGCAGAGATGTCAATTTGCATAGACAATACTGAAATACTATGTAAATATCTGCATATCAAATATTGTAGAAATATCTGCAATTGCCAATTTCAACAATTTTAAATACGTAGTACGATGAGATATTTACATTAAAATTGACCTGTCTATAGCACCCCCTCTCTATAGCACCCTATTTTGGTGAGTCCCAAGAGGGGGGCGCTATAGACAGGTTTAACTGTATATATAAATAATTGTTGTGTTAAAAATTATTCATCAATTTCACCGATAGATGGCACTAAATTGATTATGCAAATATGTAAACTAAAAGTTATGTAACGATAGAAGTTTGTTCTCCACATAGCGCGGCTATATAATAATTCATCAATTTCGCCGATAGATGGCGCTGAATTGATGATACACAAAATTATCAACTAAAAGTTATGTAACGCTAGAAGTTTGTTCTCCACATAGCGCGGCTATATAATAATTCATCAATTTCGCCGATAGATGGCGCTGAATTGATGATACACAAAATTATCAACTAAAAGTTATGTAACGCTAGAATTTTGTTCTCCACATATAGCGGCTATACAATAATTCATCAATTTCGCCGATAGATGGCGCTAAATTGACGATACAAAAAATTATCAACTAAAAGTTATGTAACGATAGAAGTTTGTTCTCCACACATAGAGAGCGGCTATACAATAAACTACAAAAAGGTAGTAATCCCATAGAGATTTATTAAGGGATTACTACGTTGGTAGAATACAATTATGGGGTATTATTAAGTACTATGTGATGGAAACATAGGATTAAGGTTTAGTGAGTGAACCCTAGATTTACTCCCATAGGAAGGGCAGACTTCCATGGGGAGTAGAAATACGTGATGGGCCTTAGTAATTCACATTAACTGATTCTTATTTATAGGAAGCTCGTTGATCACATATTATTTACTATGTGAATTAATCTACAGACCACTTATTGTATTGAATACATCGAAGCTTTCGTTATATATATCTTTTTCAGTTGTTTGAATAACGAGATTAAACAAAGGAGGAAAATTAAATATAATTCAGTGATGAAAATTCGAAACTATTATAGACATGTATGATTTTTTTTTTTAATTCACGTTTTCCCTATTTTTTCCATATACATCTATCCCCCGATTTACACGATACTTGTTTTACACGTTTTCGCTTTTACACGGTTTTCCAAATATTTTTTTGTTTTTATCGCACTATACTAAATGCTACTGTGATTGAACACATGCGCTGTGTACACATCTCACGAGGAATCCCGAGCTTATGTGCTGACTACATATTTTAACCTGTCAATGCATTTTATTTTTATTTCTGTGTACACCTATCCCCCGATTTACACGTTTTTCTCAGGAACGTATCTACCGTGTAAATCGGGGGATAGGTGTATTGATATATACTCTATAAATACACATTTATTCTTCATTTACATTAATATCTTTAACACAAAAAAAAACTTATATTTTACTTCACTATAATCAACTCTAACAATCATCTAAAAAGTTCCATAGAAAAAGAAATCACTTTAAAAACCCCATCTACACAGAGAGAGAAATCGAACACAATATACTTAAAACTATCTACTTTAGAAAAAAAAAAGAATAATTTTAAAATTACTCACACGAATTCGGTTTAAAAAAAAAGAGAAAACGCTTTAAAGAAAAAAGTCATGATCACCATCATAAGAGAGTTGAGGAGAGAGATTTAAAAAAGGGTTGCTAGATTGAATTGAAAATACGAATGACAAAATGGCAATGGGACCAAACAAAAGTGCCAATTTCTCCGTTTAAAAAAAATTTTTTTTTTTTTTCTTCGAAAAAAAAAAGGTTTTTCTTTCCAAATGAATCAATATAAACTATCCAATCTTAAGTTATAATCTCAGGGGAAATATGTTGAAACGTTCGTTTAAAAGTTATTTTTTTACCCCCAAATTTGTTATAAATTATTTAGGTTTGGAATTATTTATACCTGCCCTTTACTTTTCCAATTTGGTCTTTTTCCTCTCAGAAAGTATTTCATTAATCTAATTCCATTTCTTCTGAAAGCTTTTATTTCTATTCCGTAAAAAGTAAAGACTTTATTTATTTATTTTTATTGTGTATTTCTCTTTTTTTAATTTATTGTGAAATATATTGATGGTTTTCTTTTTTTATTTGTGGTTTGATATATGTATATAAAGATAAGTCAATATTCACCTTCTATTTATATTTTTGTCATATATATATATTTAAAGAGACAAGGGTCGCCTCTCCCGTCAAAATAGACGTCTAAAACCAGACGTCATCTATTGACTGTCGACTCAATTAGCGGCCTCAGGTCGGGGACAAAGCCACAATACCAACTTTGGCAAACTGAAAAGCGTCCACCTAGAGACCATGGTTTCGGGCTAATGGCCCTCGTCGTTTTTCAGTTTGCCAAAGCTGGTGTTGTGGCTTTGTCACCGACCCTAAGGCCGCTAGTTGCGGCGACGGTCAATAGATGGCGTCTGGTTTTAGACGTCTATTTTGACGGGAGAGGCGACCCTTGTCTCTTTAGATCAATTTCCTCCCGGCAAATTTCCATCTATAAAAATATTATATATATATGTGTAGTATATTTTAAACTGTATAATAATGACACTTTTAGTATATGTCACATATCTTCCAATTAGTTAGAGCCGATACTTTATAAAATCATACCCTTCTATTAAAATGTACACTGCTCCTATTTGCTACCACCCCATATTTTGTAAATATGCTATATCTTTATTAATATAACCTGTACACCCTTATTTGTACTTAAACTTAAAATTGTGACGTCAACATAAAAAGCCAAAGAGTGGTCAGCTGCGGGCAGAGTGGAGGAAATAGCCGACGCTCAGATGGAGCCCCCTCCAGGGCTTTTCATAGACGACCCCTGTCAACAGGACAGTTTTTGCAGAGGGTCAGCGGCAGTATGTTCTACAGGGTGTCCATCGGCAGACCGCTTCTGTATCTCTCGGTCTCTCTCTCTCTCCATGTCTCGGTGATAAGCATCCAAGTTTGTGTCATGGCCTCTACCTCTGTCCCGTGGACTGTCCCCGACCACTCTCGGTGCTAACATCTAGCCCTGCCTCTGCTTCTTGTTGTCCTCGTGTGGGAAGAACATCAACACTCGCCTCACGTACACGACTGCCAGTTTATCCATACGTCGACAGAATCACATTTGCAACAATATTACACACATATAAATATATTAAAAATAAAGAAGGCATCTCCTGACCACGAGAACATGTGCTTTTTTTCTATTGTCTTATCATATATATATATTGTTGCACCAAGTTGCAGCTTTGCAGAGTCGTCGACCTTGGTTTCTTCCTTCTTGGTGTTATACACGTTTCCCGAGCGGGTTTCCATATTCAGAGCAAATAAATAAAAGTAATTAAATAAAAGTAAATAAAAATAAATTACCTTTCAACGTTATTGTGTTTATTTATTTGTGGTCTTCCTCGTAGGTCGTGATCCGCAGTCTTCCTCTCCGTCCTCTCTCGCTCCAATAACCAATCAAGTAATATGTACAATAAATATTACAAAAGGAATGAAACTATAAAAAGGAATGATGATAATCTAAATATTCTGTTTTAAATAAATATTATATATCGTAGAATATTTTGAATAAATGTAAGGCGCATTAAAATTGATGTAACAATATATATATTTTTTATTTATCAAACAAAACACACGTATATCCTATGCGGATATGTACGTGTAAATTTCCGAATAATTTTATGTACATAATTTCAAAATATATATATACAAAAATTATTTTTTTGGTTTAGAGAGAGAGAGTGAAAAATTATTTAAATTTATAATATATTTTTTTCTAATGAAAAAAAAAAAATTCAAAGGCCCCTGATTATTACAAAAGTCCAACGCAACCAATGAGTGCAAGTAACCAAACAGGGCTCTGGCACACTTGTAAGTGCAAAGGTCAAACTACGCGCTTTACACATGTGTAGACATGTGGTGTACCTACAGTTAAAGTAGTCGCCAACTACTACCCACTAAATGTTTGTATAATAGTGGTTGTACGTATTCCAAGTACAGGCCATGATAATCATGGTAGGTAGTAAGTGACCACTTTTACTGTAAGTGCACCACATGTCTACATATGTAGGGAGACACCTGGATTTTAATAATATTAATTTCTGAAAGTTCTATTTAAAGATATACTTAGGTTAATTCATTTTTTGATGTTTATAATGTATATATATTCACCAAAAAGGCACCTCTCCCTTCAAACCGAGCGTAATAGTGGTGAATGAGTTACAACACCAACATTTTAAAGGGAGAAGTGACTCTTTTGGTGCATAATTACCATCTTCCCGCAAATTCATTTTACACTCATCGACAAAACTTGAGGAAGTGGGAAGTTTTTTATTTCATCGGTCGTCCTTTTTTTTTTTTGAGTAGACAGAGGCAAATTTTGTTCATACTTGGGTATCTCGTATGTCTTCAATAAAGGTCACTGTAATATCTTTCAGAGTTATTGTCTGTATCCCGATATACATTGTAAAAGGTACAACTTCCTTAAGTTATGTCTATGAGTGTATACACACTTGGTTTTCTCGTGTCTTCAATAAAGATCACTGTAATATCTTCCAGAGTTATTGTCTGAATCCTGATATACAACAACAACAACAACAAAAGCCTTTATTAAGGGCCACTCGCCCTATACAGGATTCGCCAGTTCACAAGGGATAGGGAGAACACTGTGAGGCCTTTTTCCGGGATATAGTCTTGTGGAATCCAAATATCGCCATCGCTATATACCTATTCTTTGATATTTCATTGATCAGTGCCGGAAATGAAGGACAAAGTTGCCCCGTTTTATCATTTAGTTTTCGTCTTTCCTCAGACAGAGCAGCACAGTCAAATATGTAATGCAACATCTCCGTTGTTATTCCTGATCCACAGAAAGTGCATTTCAGGTCTTCACGCCTCAATAAAATCAAGTGGTGTTCTCTGAAAAAAATTGAAAGGGTTCTAAATTGTGCAATTAATCTGGTGATAGGAAAAGGGAGTTCAGTTAAGAAGTATTCTTCGGTGGTAAACGTTGTATATATGCCTCTATAGTGGGAATATAACTTTGATTGGGTTATTCTTGTTAGGTCGTTTTGTATTGTTTGCTCTATCGCAGTTCTTAATATTCCAGGGATAGCATTCCTTAGTGAATCAGGATCATTACAATAAGTAAGCCACGAGGATCCGTTATTATTAAGTAAATTGCTTAATTGTTTTATAAAACCGATGGGCGCACCTGTAGCACAGGATACTTGCCTCATTCTAATTAAACATATTCGAGGCCGTCTATTTGTATCCATACTCAGCACCCTCAGCCAATATTTCAAGGTCAATTTCAGAGCTGTTATTATTAATGAGACGCGGCCTGTTTCTGGTCTTATTATGTATCCTGGTGTATATCTAAGCAAATTCAAAAACCTAGGAATAAATTTATCTTGTATATGGTCTAATAAATCTTTATACTCTGTTGCCCAAATTGGAGCAGCATACATCAAAACAGCCATCACAATTGAGTCAAGAATCCTGATATACATGTTAAAAGTTACAACTTCCTTAAGTTTTGTCTATGAGTGTATATATTAAATAAATATTTCGAATGTAATATATATTTGAGGGAGAAAATGTTTCCGAAAAGGGAGAGATTATTGAATAAAATTTCCAATAAATATGCCATCAGCTCAAATTGTGTTTTTATAACAAGAGATTGTTTTTATATATTTTAAAAAATAAAATCGATATTTATTTTTTCTATTTGAAAATAATCACAAAAGATATCATTAGTGGTGAAAATTTCGAACAATTATTCCTATAATTTCAAGATAAAACTACAGTACCTATAAAATATCGATAAATTCCTATTTATTTTTCAAGAAAACTTCAGTTGTTTAAAAATTCTTTTGATGAGTTTTCAATAATCTCAGTTTGAAAGTTTCTTTTGGTAAAAATTTTTCATTTCGTCTGCTACTCAACCTCTCTCTCTTCACTTGGTCGTATTATAAGTTGTTATTATTAAAGGATTTTTATTGATTTTGAGGAAATAAATAATCCGAATTTGACGAGTACTACTTTTTTTTCATTTATCAAATATGTGAGATATTGGAAAAATCTTTTTCAACTTGGAAAAATCTGATTTGTTAGTGTCTCTCACAGATATTTCATTTGGAATTGTCAGTAAGAAAATTATATAACAAAATTTATTGTACTAATATAAATTTCCGTCAATACTATTAATTAATAATAAATTTTGTAACAAAATGATTTTTCTGGCAATGTGTTTCTTTTCAATAATATCTTCAAACAATATTCCTACATACCCTACTGCAATGATAATTTGCTATGAAAACATATTTGAAGAAAAGCTTTGCTCTATGCAATACTTTAAAATTATATGTATGTACCTCTACAGACCTATAAGCTTATGTCCATAGTTCACTAAACACCCCTAAGCTGCCTTCCATAGTAAATACAGGATATATAGGAAAACCAATCCAATACAATAGTAGAGCGGTCTGGAAATTATTTTGGCGAAACCGCTGAGAGGGTTTACTACTGATGAGCCAAGCCTCCCAATATTTTTCACCACAGTAAGGACAGTAGAAAAAGGTAAAAAGAGAAACATTTGTTTTTCAATTTTATTTCTTTTAATTATTTAGTTTTTCTTTTACCTTCTCATATGTAATATATTCATATATACTCATGGACAAAACTTAAGAAAGTTGTACCTTTCAGCATGTATATCGAGATTGAGACAATAACTCTGTAAGATATCACAGTGATCTTTATTGAAGACATACGAGATAACCAAGTGTGGATACACTCATGGACAAAACTTAAGGAATTTGTACCTTTTAACATGTATATCGGTATTCAGACAATAGCTCTGAATGATATTACAGTGACCTTTATTGAAGACATGCGAGAAAACAAAGTGTGTATATACTTATGGACAAAACTTAAGGAAGTTGTACCTTTTAGCATGTATATCAGGATTTTACAATAACTCTGAAAGATATTACAGTGACCTTTATTGAAGACACACAAGATAACCAAGTATGAACAAAATTGCCTTTGTCTCCTTAAAAACAACAGGCGACATTAAAGACTTTCCACTACATAAGTTATATCCATGAGTATATATCAATATAACTATATACACACTGATGTACCAATCCATTAGAATAAATAAAAAAACATTTCTTAAAATTAAATATATTATGATAAATGGGATGAGATTTCTTTTCAATTAACGAATCCATAAATTTCATCTTTGCCATTTCAACTTTTTTTAAAAAAACATTTTCTAAATCCATTTTAATTTAATCTAAAAAGCCATCAAAAGATTTATTTAATGGTTCGTATGTATATAAATCAACCATTATTTTTATATATACATTTTCCTAAACATAATTCTATATTAATTTATCTAATATATGCAACATATATACGAATATGTTATAATATATAGGTTTAGAAAACCATCAATTCATGTAAACATTAATCCAATTACATTATTGAAGGCAAACGATTAAAAATTTAAAAAAGAAGAATGTGTTCCAAAAGATTAATTAGATGAATTATTAAACACAGACGATAGTTTTATTTTTCTACGAGAGAATTCACGATGATGATGTAAAATGTTGATATTAAGTGGATTATTATATATTTTATGGATATATTTTAAATATTATAATTATATATAAATTCGAGTGTGTGTGTGTATATATATTTTCTCCTTTTTATAATTAAGATATGTAAGTAATAATATATATTAGTTAATTAAATAGAGTATATTTACATATATATACGTTTAGTTTATTTTTGTTCCACTAGATGGCGCTCTAGAAATGCTCATGGGAGCCTGGTCAAGATATGCCTTTTTTGTTTTTAATAGAATATATAATACAGCAAAGATAAATAATATATATATAGATGAAATATTTTGATTAGATTTATATAAATGAAAAGGAATGCTAGTAATATATATTTACGATAGAATTAACAGAAATCGAGAGTTGCAGCAAAGATAAAAAAAAGTATATAAATAAAATATTCTACTCATATGTATATTAATACACACATGGATAAAACTTTGGGAAGTTGTATCTTTTACCATGTATTTCGAGATTGAGACAATAACTCTGAAAGATATTACAGTGACCTCTATTGAAGACACACGAGATAACCAAGTGTGTATACACTCATGGACAAAACTTAAGGAAGTTGTACCCTTTATAATGTATATCGGGATTGAGACAATAACTCTGAAATATATTACAGTGACCTTTATTGAAGACGCACACTGTAATACACTCATGGACAAAATTTGAGGAAGTTGTACCCTTCATAATGTATATCGGGATTGAAACAATAACTCTGAAAGATATTAGAGTGATTTAATTGAAGATACACGAGATAACCATGCTTGAGCAAAAATGCCTCTGTCTCCTTTAAAATCAAAAACAGACGACCAGCGACATCAAAGACCCTCCCTTTCTTCTAAGTTTTGTCACTAAGCATAATATATCAACATGATCCCATTACAATTTCACTTTAGTGACATTTTTTTTTTAAATAGTGTTTGTTATATAATATGATTAACTGGTTATCTAGACACACTCCTTCTGAATAGAGTAGCGAAATACCTTTTCTTGATAAAATCAAAAACCGTCTTCTCTAATAAATGGAACCTTTAACTTCGCATTTCTTTCCCGTGAAATATATCTTCAAAATACCAATAAAACCTTTAAAAATATTCTTAAAGAGGTCATCCAAATATCAGATAGAAACAATAAACTATGTTCTATTAGCATTTATACTAACTCTGTAAAAACTATAACAAGACTTAGAACAAAACACTATAAAGGAATGACAATACATCCAGATGGCACAAGAACCTATAGGACATGTAACAATTGTCCTGGTGTGGAACTAACACCTACCTACAAATTCTCATGTCCAGCAATGGCCGCAGTCTTGCAGAAATTTACATGGGCCCAGAGCAGCAACTTTACACACTCAAGATAGTGGACATTGCTGCTGATGTGATAGAGATGTACAGAGGCATCTGAGGCTATTCATTGAACACAACAACAGAAGAAAATTGACATGGACCCAGAACTTTACACACTCAAGATAGTGGACATTGCTGCTGATGTGATAGAGATGTACAGAGGCATCTGAGGCTATTCATTGAACACAACAACAGAAGAAAATTGACATGGACCCAGAACTTTACACACCCAAGATAGAGAACATTGCTGTGATAGATATGTATAGAGACATCTGAGGCTCTCCATTGGACACGACAACAACAACAGAAGAAAATTGACATGGACCCAGAACTTTACACACCTAAGATAGAGAAAATTGTGACTGCTGTGATAGAGATGTATAGAGACATCTAAGGCTTTTCATTGGATATGACAACTACAACAGAAAATTTACATGGACCCAGAACTTTACATACCCAAGATAGAGAACATTGCTGTGATAGAGATGTATGGATACGTCTAAGGCTCTTCATCGGACACGACAACAACAACAACAACAACAGAAAATTGATATGGACCCAGAACTTTACACACCCAAGATAGAGAACATTGCTGTGAAAAAGATGCATGGATACATCTGCGGCTCTTCATTGGACACGACAACAACTACAACAGAAAATTGATATGGACCCAGAACTTTACACACCCAAGATAGAGAACATTGTGGCTACTGTGATAGAGATGTACAGAGACATCTGTGGTTCTTCATTGGACACGACAACAACAACAACAGAAGTTTGATATGGACCCAGAACTTTACACACCCAATATAGAGAACATTGCGACTGCTGTGATAGAGATGTACAGAGACATCTGAGGCTCTTCATTGGACACACAACAACAACAGAAAATTGATATGGACCCAGAACTTTACACGCCCAAGATAGAGAACATTGTGGCTACTGTGATAGAGATGTACAGAGACATCTGAGGCTCTTCATTGGACACGACAACAACAACAGAAAATTGATATGGACCCAGAACTTTACACACCCAAGATAGAGAACATTGCTGTGATAGAGATGTATGGATACATCTGAGGCTCTTCATTGGACACGACAACAACAACAACAGAAAATTGACATGGACCCAGAACCTTACACACCCAAGATAGAGAACATTGCTGTGATAGAGATGTACAGAGACATCTGAGGCTCTTCATTGGACACGACAACAACAACAGAAAATTGACATGGACCCAGAACTTTACACACCCCAGATAGAGAACATTGCTGCTGCTGTGATAGAGATGTACAGAGACATCTGAGGCTCTTCATTGGACACGACAACAACAACAGAAAATTGACATGGACCCAGAACTTTACACACCCAAGATAGAGAACATTGTGACTGCTGTGATAGAGATGTACAGAGACATCTGAGGCTCTTCATTGGACACGACACCAACAACTAACACTGTGTTTCTTTTATATTAAAAGTTATCAAACTTTACGGTTACAAATGGTCTTCAACTGCCTTTATATTGCTATAAAGAGGTATAATTATAATCAATATATAATTATATCATCAATAACTCAACGCCATCTATCGATCAAAATTATAAACATATTTTTTAATTAAGAAAAAAATGCATTTCCTGATCGTTCTGATGGCTTGCGCCATCTATCGGAATAAATATCAACTAATCGTTGATTTTTTAATTATTCCAGAATTGGCCAAATACCGTTTCTCGATTAATCAAGGAAAACTAACCACGTACGCGTTTCGGGCTGTTGGCCCTCGACAGCGTGGTGCAAGCTGTACCTCAACGACCAAAAAGGATGGTCTTTGGGGCATCCTGAAAAACAAGGCCGGAAGGGTCTATTTATTCCGATAGATGGCGCAAGCCATCAGCAAGTTTCAGTTGCACGATCAGTAAATGCCTTTTTTTCTTAATTTATATACCTGATCCAAGTACAAATTCACTTTTGTACTATTTTTCATATGTATTTTAATGTTTATTTTCAATTTAACATATATATTGTAGCGTAGAAATCAAGTCTTGGAATATCTTAAGATGTGAAAGTATTTATTGATGACGTCACCAGTCGACAATTATTAATCAAACTATCTACAGCTAGAGAATATTGAACAAGCAAGCTAGGCAACATATATGATGTGATTTCATAAATACAGATTAATATATATATATATATATATATATATATATATATATATATAATCTTATAAATAATACTTAAAGTTAACCGCATAAGTTTCTTTTCTGTGAAAAATCAATATTTATTTCAAAGAGAAATATTTACTATTTCTAACTTTTTTTTTGGATGAAGTATGAAAAGGTGAAAATATGAAGAGTAATGGCGAACGGAAAAATAATTCCCATCCCAGGACACTTTTATTTTTCCGTTCGCCATTACTCTTCATATTTTCACCCTTTCATACTTCATCCAAAAAAAAAAAGTTAGAAATCGTAAATATTTCTCTTTGAAATAAATATTGATTTTTCATAGAAAAGAAACTTATGCGATTAACTTTAAGTATTATTTATAATCACACGCCGCAGTCCTTTATAATCTGTTTATTCTTTTCTTTGATTAATTAAATTAAATAATAAAATATTTCTTCACCACAATAGAAATATTTCTACAGCCCTTCTGGTGCGATTATTCAAAGAGGAAGGGCATGGTTCATCAATGATTAACCCTTCTAGCGGTTTCGCCATCTTTTCTGCTATCATTAAAATGACAAAATCACTTAGAGGGTTCACCATTGATGAGCCATGCCCTTCCTCTTTCAATTTATATCATTGCAAAATAAAAATATCAATTAAATATATATTTTAGAAGAGAATTAGCATTCAAAAGATATGTTTATAATTTTCATTGTCTTAAATTCTATAACAACTCATTTTTATTCAAAACAAACTATACATTCTTATGGCTATATTGAGGCATATCTATTATGTATGATATACGAGGGGCATCCAATAAATAAGTTTCCCTATTTTTTAACAAATAAACAACTTTATTTACAATTATGCAGTTATTTTATTTTCATTATACAACTCATAGAATACTTCTCTACATAATCACCATTTCTGTCCAAACATTTTTGGTACCGTTGTAGCGATACTTTGATACCACTGTTGTACCAAGCCGTGTCCTGTCTTCGTAGCCAGTGGTTCGCCTCCGCCTGTTTTCAATTCAAATTCAAAACATCTGACATGATTGTTCCAATCGAAGAGCATCCAATTTCGATTCCAGGAGGCAGTCGAATCATTATTTCGTCAATGGTGACGCGGCGATTTGCTTCCACCACATTCCGAACAGCAGCCACGGCTGCATTGTCCGTAGCAGTAACGGGCCTGTCGCTTCGCTCGTCATCATGCACGTTTTGCCGTCCTTCCAAGAACCATGAACGCCATCGGCGAACCATTTGGATGCTCATACATCCTTCACCATACACTGACACTAAATTGCGATGAATATTGACCGCAGTTTCATTTTTCGCTGTGAAAAAACGAATTACAGAACGGAGTTCGCAAGTGGACACGTTCACCAGTGGTAACTCCATGGAAACTGAAGCGCTACGGACTTGTGCGTACGAGTAGAGTGATTTTGAAAGGTCACCAGCTTCCAACGCATCCTAGTGACCATTTCTTACCTACTAACTAATTTTTACAACGTTTCGTTCGCCGAAAAAAAAATAGGGAAACTTATTTATTGGATGCCCCTCGTATTTAAGTGTATTTTTATATAAAAAGTATCTATATTAATATAAATATCATATAAAAATATCATTATAGATTGTGTAAAAAAGGAGTTGATAATATAAGTGGATATATTTCCGGCACAAATCTAATCTACTCTATGAGTAACAACCCTAATTCAATCCGACAACCCTGTTGAAAAAGAAAATTTTCCCGCCTTTTTTAGGCCTAGTGTATTACCGTCTGCATAGTTTTATACATCACTGACCTATATTTTATTGTGTTTATAACGTGTGTTTTATTCATATTATTATTTGAGATTGATTGGTCAAATCTAATATATTTTATATATTATTAAATTATGATACATTAGTGCGCCATCTGTTATCAAAATTCGAAACTATTATAGACGCGTATGATTATTTTTAAAAATAAAATAATTTCAACTACCCTTGTCCAAATACTTAATTCTGGAATAATTAAAAATCAACGAATAGTGGATATTTATTCCGATAGATGGCGCAAGCCATCAGCAACTTTCAGTTGCACGATAAAAATAGGTTTTTTTTTATTTAAATTATTTTTTATTGATTTATAAGAAAGATAACAAATAAAATGATGACTTATAACAACATTAAACAAAGGAAACTTATCTTCTAACTATTATCTCCAATTTCTTACACACATATATACTCTGTGTGAACAATTAATACATTAATTACACTAAAATAAATATATATAGCAATATTTCTGAGAATTTTAGCTTTTGAAATATTATCTTCTCCATACAAAGTACAAATTATATTTTATATATTACCAAGTTACAAATAAGACACGCTATATCCGTTCTGGATAATTGCGCGTGAAACTATTTACAATAATTGTAGTAGAGTAGGTAACAGAATTATCAAAAAGAAAATAAACAATTAAGAAAATGAGCATTGAATAAACAAGATATATCGTCTGATATTTAAAATAATTTGACTCTTTTCTTGAATTGAAAACATTGTAATTCTATATACAGTTACGAGCGTCATCAATTCTTCATATTTTAATCAGTTTTCATCTGTCACGGTTTGCTTTTTTTTTTTGGAATGGCGCCCTCCTATTGGTTGGCTACGATCACGCCACCTTTGCTCCCCCCCCCCACTCGCTTTTTCGTTTTTGTAACTATTGTGTTGGAGCGGGTCGCTCCTTAAATAAATACATTTATTAGTTAATAACCAAATGGAATCCTCTCTTTCTTTTTCCCAGTAAGAGACGCCTACGGAAGCCAACAGTACATAGACAGATAAAGCACATAGGCTATAGTTATTAACTAACATATGCATTTATTTAAGGCGCCAATTTATAATTGTAACAAATAATATTTGAATCAAAACATTCAATCGGGTAAAACACGGGCGTTGCCCGGGTCATTCGGCTAGTATACGTCTAGGCAGGCCTAACTCCATATCGAGGTTAAACTTTTCACCCGGGTTTGTTCAAATATTTGAGGTATGGAATAAGAAGTAGCAAATAAATATACATATAGGCTCTGACTTATATGTATATATATATAGATATTTGCTAATAGAAAGCCAAAACCTACATTAGTAATATACATTATTAATATATAATCTTCCCTAATGGAATTTTATTTTCCTATAGTTATAATAAAATTGAGAGTTTTCCTCTAGGGCAGTTTTGTTAATAGAATTTCCATTCTGCAAATATTGGTTTTAAATATTATTAGATAATTATATATAATTAATTAAATAAACCGTGTGTAAACTTCTTCATAATTAGAACTTCTCATATGGAAACCTTTCACTTTTTATTATTATTATTCTTAGTATATGTGATACTATCCATGATAATCATGGTGGGTAGTTAGTTACTGCTAGGTATATTAATTTAAAGAATTTTTCTCTATGTAAATAAATTATATAGATATATGAATAAATATAAATTGATGATGATAACATTAGCTAGCCTATGATTATAAACAATACTTAAAATTATACCGCATAAGTTTCTTTTCTATGAAAAATCAATATTTATTTTAAATAGAAATATTTACTATTTCTAACTTTTTTTTTTTTCATGAAGTATGAGAGGGTGAAAATATGAAGAGTAATGGCGAACGGGAAAAATAAAAGTGTCCAGGGTCGGGAATCGAACCCACAACCTTCTGCTTACCGGGCAGGTGCAATGCCCACTAGGCTAACCTGGACGTTATTTCTCCGTTCGTAAATAATACTTAAAGTAACTTATAATACATTATAAAGGACTGCGGCGTGTGATTATAAACAATACTTAAAATTATACCGCATAAGTTTCTTTTCTATGAAAAATCAATATTTATTTTAAAGAGAAATATTTACTATTTCTAACTTTTTTCTAGCATATGATTATTAACAATTGGCAACTTAGTTAGTGCCTTCTTGATTCTTGTTTTTTGTTTTTTTTTTTTCTTCTTAATTCTTAAATTTTACTTTTGTAGTTTCTATGCATAAAGATAACATTAAAAATATATTTAAGTAACATTTTCTCTTTTTTACCACAAAAACACCAACAGTTACTACTATTACTTTTTTATTAATAAATAGAGTTGTGGCGTCTTATATCTTTTTTATAATTTATCGAAATCTACAAACCTGTGATAATGACAGATTTTTACTGTAAGTTACATCACATGTTTACACATGTGCATTATTATTATTATTATTTATTTAAGTAACCCAGGTTCCTGGAGCGTACAGAAGTCGCCAACTACCCGGGATGTCCTTCTGACCTAAGTCTTCTTGGATTTATATACAATGCCAGTGGAAGTCCAATTAATGAGGTGTCGCCAGGCAGATTTCTTTCTTGGGAGATTTTCTAGGGATGCTGAACATATGTTGGTGATACCTAGGAGAGTGGCTGTCTGGAATCTTTGGTATTGGAAGGTTGGGCAAGTGAAGAGGAGGTGGTCTACGGTTTGGTCTTCATCTTGGCGGTGGGGGCAAATTGGGTCTTCTTTCGATACCGTTGCAAGGTCTGCCTGAATGTAACCATGGCCGGTCAGGATTGTTGTGGAGGTAGATCCATGCTTGATGTTTCGAAGCATTTGGAGGAGTAGTTTCGGGGTAGCAGCAAATCTTCGTAGATTTCTGGTGGAGTAATCTTGGATGTAGAGGTCTGTCCACATTTTAAGGGTTATCTGACATGTGCAATTAGACTTTTGTACTTACAAATGTAAGTCTCGAGATATAATTTAACCAGCACGTATCATCCATAAACCACGCACGTATATTTTCAGAATTTTGATTTTCAAACAGAAATAATGTAATATATTTTTCTCTCAATATATAATAGGTATTTAAAATATGTATATAATAATGTATTGAAAATAGAGCAATCCATAGATAAATCTTTAATTAAAAAGGCATATAATGGATCAAAATAATTTATTTTAACAATATTTGAGTTGGCTGAACGCCAACCTTTATCAAAATGTTAAAACATTTGTTGACACACTTTAAAATGTTATAACACCTTGATAAAGGTTGGCGTTCAGCCAACTGAAATATTGCTAAAATAAATGATATTTTGATCCAACATATGCCTTTTTTATTATATAATAATGTGTATATAAAAATTGTATTTATTATTAAGTTGTTAACGTAATAAATCCTTTTATTAGGAAAAAGGCATCTCCTTATCGTGCAACTGAAAGTTGCTGATGGCTGGCGCCATCTATCGTAATAAATATCAACTATTCTCGTTGATTTTTAATTATTCCAGAATTGACCAAATACCCATTCTTGATTAATCAAGAAAAGCTAACCACGGACGCGTTTCGGGCTGTTGGCCCTCATCAACGTGGTGCAAGCTGTACCTCAACGACCAAAAAAATTGGTCATTAAGGCATCCTGAAAAATCATGAAACGGGTAGTTAAGGCCAGAATTGCGTGAGAACGCTACACAATGCGAAAAAATAGTACAAATGAGATATTGTACTGGGATAAGGTGCATAAATTAGGTAATAAATCCTGTTGAAGGACTGACAAGTCCGAAAGCTTGAAAATAAAAATTGCACAAGAAACTTAACCCTGGAAGCTTCATTTATTTTATAACTTACAAATGTGTTTGGCTAATTGTACTTACAAGTTATGAGGTTTGACTTTTGAAAGACTCATTGGTCATTGGATAAATTTATAATTTAAAAAAAAAAGGTGGTCAATGTGGGATTCGAACCCGTGTCATTTCTGTCGAAATTCGAAGGTTAATACCATTCGGCTACAGAACCATTATCTATAAAAATGAAGATATATATTATAAAGTATCTTCAATGATAATTTTCTTGTCATTTCAGAAGCTTCTGAAAAAGACAAACGGTTCTAATCGTCTAAATTATTAATTGATAAATGAATTATGGATTACTCAATCTTCTATATATATATGTTATGAATATTTTGTTGTTGTTGTTAGATAAAGGGTTGATAAGACAAAGGATCGATAAGATAAAGGGTTGAAGGTGCAGGCGTGATAAAAAAAGATAATTATTTACCGTCAAGTAGCTTTTATTTTTAATTACTTGAGGAAAGATTACACATTAGTTATTTTCACATTATATTAAATTTATAAAGTTGATCCTATATTTTAGTGATTTAAAAGGATAGATATGTTAACTACGCATATTTACAACAAAACTGAAAGTCTTTCTAAAACAGATGATAACAAAAGTAAAATTATCAATGAATAAAATAAAATATATATTTTTTAAAATATAGAAATATTTGAGTTTTTAGATTATATAATATATATATATATATATATATATATAATGACTGAATGGATTTAATAAAAACATATTTCCCCATTGAGTAAAAATGATATATCATTCCTAAAAGATTTGTATCCTGAAACATTTTTTCTGATGTTTAGCACTTTTTTTCTTTCATCACACCTTTTCTAATCTGTTCCATCCCAATCAATAGCAATATATCATAGTGTTTTTTATTCTTCATACCATATTATTTTAACACATCGATAAATTTCAAAAAATAAAACTTTTTGATGTAATATATTGTCAAATATTTCATAGTTTAAATCTTGGAATTCTTATAAAACTTTACGCTCATTTTATTTTGTAGTTTTGTTGTTATATCTATAAAATATATTCAATTATTATGTTTTAGAATTTATAATCTTTGTGAATTTATAATTATTTTTTTATTCAATAAATAATAAAATCTTGTATAATTTCTATTTGTACTGTACGAAAAATATAATATACACTCACATGAACAAAACTTAAGGAAGTTGAATCTTCCAACATGTATATCGGGATTCAGACAATAACTCTGAAAGATATTACAGTGACCTTTATTGAAGACACACGAGATAACCAAGTGTAATTAAAATTTCCTCTGTCTCTTTCAAAAACAGACGACCGGTGACATCAAAGACTTTCCACTTCCTTGTATTCATATATGTATATTGAAAATTCCAAAAATAATAATTAGAAAAAATATTGAATTCAGAAATATTTTCATTCTACAATTTTATTCCTTAATATTTAATTAAAAATATATAAATATATTATTATTTTTTTAAATATGAATAAGAACAAAAGAATAAAACAAAGATAAATTATTATATCAAAAGTATATACACACACCCAATAGTTATTAAAAAATAATCAAGATATAAATTCTTTATGGATATTAATGAAAAATCTAATTTACTATCATAGAGAAATTATGAAGTTCAACTTTGTATATTTTATTCTAATATATTCAAAATGATATTATTTTATTAATGTGTAACATTATTAAAACATTATTTCGAACCACTCGAAAAACTCAAAATATTTTAAGAATATCGAGAATTTAAAACTCGACCTCATGTATTTAGTACATAAAATGTGAACATACACTCATGGACAAAACTTAAAGAATTGGAATGTCTCTGATGTCGCCGGTCGTCTATTTTTGTTAAGAAGACAGTCAATTTTGTTCACACTTGGTTATCTATTATGTCTTCAATAAAGGTCACTGTAATATATATCAAAGTTATTGTCTCAATCCCGATATACATGCTGAAAGGTATAACTTCCTTAAGTTTTGTTCACACTTGGTTATCTCGTTTGTCTTCAATAAAGGTCACTGTAATATCTTTTAGATTTATTGTCTGAATCTCAATATACATGCTAAAAAGTACAACTTCCTTAAGTTTTGTCCATGAGTGTATACACACTTGGTTATCTCGTATGTCTTCAATAAAGGTCACTGTAATATCTTTCAGAGTTATTGTCTCAATCCCGATATTCATGGTAAAAGGTACAACTTCCTTAAATTTGTCCATGAGTGTATATTTGTTAAGAAATCTATATAAAGACAAAATACATTAGAGGATCAATATTTCAAATAGATTTTGTCACAAAAGGCTTCCGGTTTGAAAAATGGACAGAGTTGACATTTCTGAGACATTGTCTTAGCTAAGTGATTTTTATTGGTTTTAGGGAGAGAGATAGAAATTCAATATATTTTCTATGCAAATATATCATTTATATTTTATTATACACCACGTACAAGTAGTATTGACTATGGTAATCACACACACAAAAGTCTTTATTAGGGACATGCCCCATACAGATTCTCCCAATTAGGTAAGATAATAATCATCTTGTGTTATTTACATAGAAATTGAACTGGCTTTACTCTTCATCTCAAAGTCATTCACTTGTTGACTGGTAGTTACATAATGATGATCTAAATATTTTATTGTAAGCTATTGCTTTAGAATTGTTTGCTGATATTCTTAAAGCAATAAGTAGGGTAAAAATGTTGGTACATTTAATTTGTTGATATAGGGCCTTCCTCTCTGCATCAAGGGCTGTACAATTAAGCAGGTAATTGGGGAGTTCTTTAGTAATTGGACTATGACAATCATGATGAGTATTAGTTGACAGTCATTTATAAATGACTACCTCCAGGAGAAGAAAACCATGTTTAGTCATGTTCTCAGTCTATGGTCTCTTATGGGAGTTTCTACTGTAGTTTGTTCACGATAGATATTTGAATGAAAACAATATTCTTGCAATATTCCATGCGTTATGTATTTCACAACTTTTTCCTATTATATAAAAATTCAATTTCGTCCTAATTTGCCTCTATTTACAAAATAAAATTCAACAATTCAATTTCAAAAGACCAAAGGTAGACGTCTTTCTTTATTTAAAAGTCCGCAAGCTTTCGGACAATGACCTTCTTCAACAGACTATTATGCAAATATAATAAACTAGAGAAGATATGATATATAAATATAGGCACAAGGCGCCTCTCACGTCAAAATAAACGTCAAAAACTGACGCTATCTATTGACTGTCGCCGCAAACTAGCGGCCTCGGGTCGGTGACAAAGCCACAACACCAGCTTTGGCAAACTGAGAAGCGTCCACCTAGAGACCATGGTTTCGGGCTAATGGCCCTCGTCAGCCTAGGGCGGACTTTATTCCTGGAGATCCATACGGGATCCAATGGAATCTTCACAATCTACCAAAGGGGCATTTTGACGTTTATTTTGACGGGAGAGGCGCTCTGTGCTTCTATGGATCAATTTCTTCCCGGCAAATTTTCCATCTATATATATATTGTTACGTGCAAGGCCTCTAAACGGTTGCAACCTCCGCCAATAGATGGCGCTTTCGCCAGATTCCCTTGCTGGCCGATGTGGGAGTCGCCGACTGCTGTGGTCCCGTTTCCTGGGGAGGTTGGCTGTAAATACGCTTTTGTGTTGGCCCCAGGATGTAGGGTCATGTAAATACACATTGTCTGTTATTTTGTTTAGATGTAATGCTAGTAATAGATGACAATAAAAGAAGTGCTTCAAGTCTACGTGCCGCCTCCTGTCATTACTCTCGCCACTGCCATCATCGCCAGACTGCTGCTGCTGCTACTACTCTTCTGGTAAGTCTCTCGTGTCCCCCCACCAGTGGTAAGGCCGAGAGATACTGCCAGAGGAAGGGAGTTTCCACTGGAGAGGTGGAACTCAGGAAGTCTTTGGGTGGCCTGCGGGGAAAAGCTGCAAGGAAGAGCAACGGGAGCCTAAGTAGGTGAACCACGAAGGGAAGAAGCGCGTTGTCGCAAAGAACCAGTAGGGTAAACACGCGACAATATATATGTCCGTAAGCTCTCAGCCTTTTAAATAAAGAAAACACTTCGCGTCTACCGTTAAATTATTTCAGACATGCATTAATCGTATTAGAGCTCTCTCTCTCTCGCTAAAATCCATTACATTTATAATTTACTACAAAATGTTTAATGGTGGATGGGACACGATAAAATGACAATAGTTCTATTTGTTTCAACGGCCATTTGAAAGTAAATCTTGATTGTAAATCGGCTTAACTCTCCGTGAATAATTAAAACACTCGCCAACAACAACTTGTATTCTTGAATAAATGTTATTTCTTTTCTTCAAATTACAATTTTATCATATATTTGTTCATTTTAGAATATAAATAAAATGTCTTTTAGTCAAAATATATATTAAGAAAAAGAGTTGCGTCCTTTTATACTTTTTTAAAAATATAAACACAAGGTAATACGACCAAATCCAAACAAATAAATAATGTGTGACGTTTCGGTGACAGCGTTGTTACCATCTTCAGACAAAAGTACTGAATGAGAAATTTTCCACAGCAATTCAGTACTTTTGTCTGAAGATAGTAACAACGCTGTTACCGAAATGTCACACACTATTTATTTATTTGGATTTGGTCTTATTACCTTGTGTTTATAATCTATAATCCAAATTGTGCTTCATCAATTCTTTTTAAATATATACTTTATTTGAATAAAACTATATATGATCTAAGTCTTTTACATCAGCCACTTTGTCTATATACATTTTATGAACTCTGTCGAATAATACATGTAAATTTGTAAATATTTAATTCTTAGTTCTAATTTGTTCTTTTGTTTGTTTACTCTGTAATATGCGTAAATATTTCAATATCGCGCCTGGTTGTGATTAATGAATAAACAAATAAAATAAAACAATATAATTTTCTTTTATATTATTATTTTTTTGTAGAAAAAATTGCGAGCGCGAACTCAAAAGAAATATGAATATTCAAACATTTTAGAAAGAGTCTAGATTTTATATAATTCACAATTTCTTAATGTTATTTCATTTTTGTCTATTATATAATTGCGTGTAATTCAGATTTAATTCATTAATATAATATTATAAAATGAATATAATATGTTAATAATTGATGTATAACGATATATATGTAAATATATACACTCATGGACAAACAATAAGTATGTAGAAAGTCTTTGATGTCGACGGTCGTCTATTTTTAAGGAGATAGAGACAATTTTGTTTACAATTGGTTATCTCGTGTGTCTTCAATAAAGGTCACTGTAATATCTTTCAGAGTTATTGTCTCAATCCCGATATACATGGTAAAAGGTACAACTTCCTTAAGTTTTGTCCATGAGTGTATATGGGTGCACAGTATACACACTTATGGTTACAATGATAGAATGATTTTAAAATCAACATATATAAATGCTATATAAAGTTATAATACAATATAATGCGGCTTATGATTGTAAAACGACATTTTAAAATTATCCCGCATGTGTTTCTTTTAAACTAAAAATCTAAATTCCTATACCTGACACTTTTATTTTCCGTTTATCAAAGATAAGAAACACATCCTCGCATGTCTTATATTCTTATACTTATTACTCTTCACAATTCATCCTTTCATACCTCATCCCTATGGTTAGAAATAATCGTTATTTCTCCTTAAAATAAATTTAGAATTTTCGTTTAAAAGAAACACATGCGGGATAATTTTCAAATGTCGCAATGTACAATGTGACATCTATACAGAACACGATAGAATATTGTCACTAAGTCTCCAGCGACACCAAGCATTTCTTGGCAGACAAAATAAACGTAAATCACAAGGTTTTTCCGTTAAGTTGATAGTGTGGATCTCTAGACCAACTGGGAAAATCCAGGACTCATATACACTCATTGACAAAACTTGAAGAGGTTGTACCATTTACCATGTATATCGGGATTGAGACAATAACTCTGAAATATATTACAGTGACCTTTATTGAAGGCACACGAGATAACCCAATATACACTCATTGACAAAACTTAAAGAAGTTGTACCATTTATCATGTATATCGGGATTAAGACAATAAATCTGAAATATATTACAGTGACCTATATTGAAGACACACGAGATAACCCAATATACACTCATTGACAAAACTTAAAGAAGTCGTACCATTTATCATGTATATCGGGATTGAGACAATAACTCTGAAATAAATTACAGTGACCTTTATTGAAGACACACGAGAAAACCAATAAAGACTCATGGACAAAACTTAAGGAAGTTGTACCTTTTATCTACTTATATAATTGCCTTATTCTGTCTGTGTGAAGTTCACGGATAGATTTTGGTCATCAACGCGCGCATCATCATTATGATCATTATCATTATCTAATGATAATTATTATTATTATTATCTACTTATATAATTGCCTTATTCTGTCTGTGTGAAGTTCACTGTGTGAAGTTCACGGATAGATTTTGGTCAGAATGGATAAAATAAAAAAAGTGTCAAGGGATGGGAATCGAACCCACGACCTTCCGCTTACCGGGCAGATGCCATGACCACTAGGCTACCTAGGACAACGATAGGTTATTTTAAATTATATATAAATTAAATATTAAAACTGAATATTAAATCGAAATATTTATAGACGCTCGCTCGATTTGAAGATTTATATCGTAACTAATCTGACTGTAAAGTTTGGAGCGGGACGTTTCACAAGAGTGACATCCACGGCGCCAATTTATAATTGTAACGAATAGTGTTTGAATAAAACATTTAATCGGGTAAACCCGGGCGTTGCCCGGGTCATTCGTCTAGTCATGTATATCGGGATTAAGACAATAACTCTGAAATATATTACAGTGACCTTTATTGAAGACACACGAGATAACCAGTGTGTATACACTCATTGACAAAACTTAAGGAAGTTGTACCTTTCAGCATGTATATATCAGGATTGAGACAATAACTCTTAAATATATTACATTAACCTTTATTGAAGACACACGAGATAACCAATAAAGACTCATGGACAAAACTTATGGAAGTTGTACCTTTTATCATGTATATCGGGATTAAGACAATAACTCTGAAAGATATCACAGTGACCTTTATTGAAGACACACGAGATAACCAAGTGTGTATACACTCATAGCCAAACCTTAGGAAGTTATACCTTTTACCATGTATATCGGGATTCAGACAATAACTCTGAAAGATATTACAGTGACCTTTATTGAAGACATACGAGATAACCAATTGTAAAAAAAAATATCTTTCATTAAAAATAATGGACGATCGTCGACATCAAATACTTTCCACTTCCTTAAGTTTTTTTCATGAGTGTATATGCTTCATGATATTATAATCACTCCTAAACACATAAAATAAACAGACAAAGAACATTTTTTTTATGAATCCTTTATTATTAAGACTAAAAAATGCAAAATATCATCTCAATTTTAAGTCTTTTTCTATATTCTAGCCAAGAAGAAACAAGCTGAAAAATCCCAAAAGACCTCGAGGTAATGTAAAATTTTAAATTTTCCGAGCAAACGAACAAATTATTCTCATAAAGATATTTAATATTAAAAGCTAAAGATAAATAAAAATATCATCTCAATTTACATATTTGGCTATCTAGCAAGAAGAACCAATTTAAATGAATAAGAAAATCCAAAAAAGGCCTTAAGATATTTTAACACTCTGAAATTGTCTAACAAAGCTACGCATTATTATCAGGAAGTTTATAATATTAAAACTTAAGGTTGAGGTATATCTTTTCACGTCCTTGTCGTTTATAAACAATTCTCGATAGAAAATTCGAAACTATTATAGACGCGTATGATTCTTCAAAAATAAACAATTTTTACTGTAAAACGACATTTGAAATTATCCCGCATGTGTTTCTTTTGAACGAAAAATTAAAATTTATTTTAAGGAGAAATAACGATTATTTCTAACATTAGGAATGAAGTATGAAAGGATGAATTGTGAATAGTAATGATAAAAGTGGACATAGCATCTGCCAAGTAAGCGGAACACTGTGGGTTTGATTCCCATCCCTGGACACTTTTATTTTTCCGTTTATCATTACTCTTCACAATTCATCCTTTCATACTTCATCCCTAAGGATAGAAATAATCGTTATTTCTCCTTAAAATAAATTTTGATTTTTCGTTCAAAAGAAACACATGCGGGATAATTTTAAAATGTCGTTTTACAATCATAAGCCACATTATATTATATTGTATTATAAATTCTACTGCCCTTACTGCAATGGAAAAATTTATAGGAGGGCCTTGCTCATCAGTGGTGAACCCTCTCATTTTTCATTTTAGTAAGGGCAGTAGAAATTGTTTAATTTTAGAAGAATCATACGCGTTTATAATAGTTTCGAATTTTGATAACAGATGGCGCGCAGATGAATCATAATTCTTGATAAAGATAATAAAAAGGCATATATTGTCTTGAATAAGAATATGACAAAATAATACGCTACTATACATTTACAAAATTCGTATAACATCGCAGCTCTTTTTTTATTTACTTGATCAAAATAAGCTTTCGGAAAAGCTCTACTTCAGCTAGCATAGACATATGAACGTTTATATAACGTCTAAATAACGTATTATATTTCTCAGTTAACTGAAGAAGGGATTGCCTGAAAACTTCTATTAATCGAATAAATAAAAAGTTACGGCTTCATATGAAATTTTAGAATATGTCAAAATCTACAATCCTGTGATAATGATTACTATACCTTGACAAAGATTGGCGTTCAACCAACCGAAATATTAGCAAATAAATCATTTTATTCAATCCATTATATACCTTTTTATTATCTAAATATATAAATATGAATATATCTCTATATTATGATGCATTAGCGCGCCATCTGTTATGATAATTAGAAACTATTTTAGGCGCGTAAGATTTTTTTTGCAGTAAGGGCAGTAGAAATTGTACAATTTCAAAAAAGAATCTTACGCGTCTATAATAGTTTCTAATATATCTATATTTTCAAAATATGTTTCTAATATTCTCTCAAATATACATTAAAAGAGGTTATCTAAAAAGTTATAATCTATATATAAGGATAAATCTGAGTCTCTTTCAATGATAACAAAAGAAACAACTTTTCAAGTCACATAGAGGATATTGTTTTGAAAATAGAGCAATCCATAAATAAATCTTTAATTAAAAAGGCATATATTGTATCAAAATATCATTTATTTTACCAATTATTCAGTTGGCTGAACGCCAACCTTTATCAAGGTGTTATAACATTTTAAAGTGTGTCAATAACAAGTTTGTTATTGTTGAGTTATGTGTTAAGTTGACGTTATGTGGCGCTGAGTTTGTTGTTGACACATTTTTAAATGTTATAATACCTTGATAAAGGTTGGCGTTCAGCCAACTGAAATATTGGTAAATTAAATGATATTTTGATCCAATATATGTATTTTCAATTATAGAGGATATTGTATCTCAATGCAACAAAATAAAGAACATTCTTTTCTGAATTTACAGAAAATCTTGGGGGTTTTGACTATAAGAAAAGAAGTACAATTAATAAATCAATCATACGATCTTAAGCCACTTATACTAGATAAATATGGTATCCATATATTTCTGTTGGAAAAGAAGGTGTTCAAGGCAGCCAATGGAAGGCCGACGGAGGGGGCTACGGGGATGCAGCGGCTGGAATGAGGGAAAAAACGAATAAACACCATCGTTTCAGTTTTAATTGTGTTTTTAGTCGGTTATTGAATTGTATATAATGAATTGTATATAGGTTGCTTAAATAATTTATTTTAGATTTCCTCTTCTGTTTGAGAAAACCATCGTTTCAGTTTTAATTGTGCTTTTTTTTTGTCGGTTATTGAATTGTATATAATTAATTGTATATAAGTTGCTAGAATTATCCATTTTAGATTTTGTCTTCTGTTTTAGAATACCATCGTTTAAGTTTCAAAAAGTTTTTTTAGTCGGTTATTAAATTGTATAAAATGAATTGTATATAATCTACTAAAATGTATTAAGGCGCAAGTATCCCGAGCTGGGATATCGCGTCCGATATGTCAAATAAAATATATAAAAAGAAGAGAAGAACTTGTAAGAAACTTACGAACGGGAGGATTTGCCCTGATTCCCCGATTCTCATAGTGTAAATATATTTAAATATATAATTCATTAAATAATCCATTACTAGTAATTTATAATAAATATAATTTTCCCTCCTGTTTTCGTCGTATATTTTAAAAGTGGTACAAGACACCTCAACCTTCAACCCCACCGATAAAGAATAGAGGTGAGAGACTCCCTCTATAGAACTGTTGTCACAACACAGAGTGGCGTTGGTGAAATCACAATAAATTCTATACTTTCTTTACAATTACAATTACAATTATTTTATTTCAAAGCGCTATATCCCGCAAGGGATACTTGCGCCAAACAAGGAGAAAGGTCTATTTACATAAGTTATTTTCATTATTCAACGCATGAAAACATTAGAGATCCAGATTTTGTAGAAAGTTTAGAATGTATTTACAAATTTTGAATTGAACTTTTAATATGATTTTTTTCGGAAATCAAATCGTTAAGTAACAAACAACTAGTTCATTCTTCATTCTATAACTTGAAATGCTGAGCAATCGATCAGTAGATGTCTTGAGGTTTGTTCCTCAATACCACAAAAGCAACTTGAATCCTCCACTGCCTTTATTCTATTTTAAAAACTTTTTAAATTTCCGTGGTTTGTAACAAATTGAGTATTATAAAAATTTGGACGAAAGTATTTAGGGATTTCTTGGGGGAAAAAGCTTGAGAAAGTATTATTTGGTTCGTTTTTCAGAACATTCATTCTTGTCTCAGTGGTACATGGAACCATATCATACAAATGTTCACACCTCCTTTCACATACATCTTTCATAAAAGACTAACTAAACTATAAATCAATAAAGTACAAACTGAAAAAAAAACAAAATTTACCAAGGGAAATATTCACAACAATTTTTAGCGAATAAAAATCTATTATTAAGAATCATTTGTATCAATCCATTCATAATACTAATTATACAATTCGCAGTATTTTTCCAAACGGAATTCCTTTACAGTTCCATTCAAATTTTATAATCACTCAATTTGTCACATCACACGGCCAGAAATACTTACATAAAAGATGTTTATCAGAAACACCAAATTGTTCCTGCGGAGAAACTGAACAAAATTCACCTTATCTACGACTGTCCGAACTTTACAGAAGTGAGATTGTTCCCTGATCTAAATGTTTTATCTCTCCTACATCAGCGACTTTGTTTATATAAATTTTATCAACTCTGTCGAATAATACATGTAAATTTGTAAATATTCAATTCTAAGTTCTAATTTGTTTGTTGTTTTGTTTATTTCCTCTGTATTAGGCGCAAATATTTCAATATCGCTACTGATTGATTAATAAATTAATTAAAATAAACTTATTTCGGTTTGAAATAAATAATAAATATATAAACTTATAACGCCTAGAGAATATATAAATGTATATTAGTTTCATTTTCTTTCATTTAGTCGTTTGTTTCCTGATCTAAATCATTTAACTCTCTTACATCATCCACTTTGTCTATATACATTTCATCAACTCTGTCGATTAATACATGTAAATTTGTAAAATTTTAAATCTCAAATGTCAATTTGTGTTTTTTGTTTTTATTTACAGTAAACTCTCCTATAACGCGATTAATGTGTTCCGCGTTGTATGAAATCACGTTATAGGAATTCGCGTTGTACGAAATAAAACTTGTATAACGCGAATGTTGTTAGGGTAATTTGTTTTATTTTATAACGCGTTATACGAAAAATCGCGTTGTATAAATAAATTTGTCGCAATTTTTTTTATCGCGTTGTACGAAATCGCGTTGTAAAAACTCGCGTTATAGGAGAGTCTACTGTAGTTTCATTTTGTTTCATTTAGTCGTTTGTTCCCAGATCTATATGATTTAACTCTCTTACATCAGCCACTTTGCCTATATACATTTTATCAACTCTGTCGATAAATACATGTAAATATGTAAATATTTAAATCTCAAATATCAATTTGTGTTTATTGTTTTTATTTATTTATACTGTAATAAGCGTAAATACTTCAATTAATCATCTTGTTGATTAATAAATGAATAAAAAATGTTCAATAATAAAAAAAAAACATCCGAGAATAGATGGCGTCTGGTTTAAGACGTCTATTTTATATTATATATAAAATAGAAATTTGCATCTATATCCGAGAATAGATTTTTTACCTCATTTACATATTTTCTCAAGCTTTCGAGTTTTATAAACCATTTTTACAGGAGGATATGACAAAATGACTCTTTAACTATTATGTTTTATAAATATCACTTTTTAGTTAACTAATAAATATAAATAATACAAGGTTATCCCAAAAGTTCGTAAACACTGGCAAAATATTTTACCAATAATATTCGCCGTTATGTATAATGTATTTGTATTATGCATAAAGTAATTTATTATTATGTATTAATAAATTATGTATTCACTAAGTAATAAGAAAAACACGAACTTTTGAAACAAACTTATAGTTAAATATTAAGATTCATTTTATTCATATACTTTTGTAGAGAAGGGTTTATAAAACCTGAAAAGACTTATCCTCTCGGAGGATGTTTTTTTATTATTGCTTATATTTCTGAGGTATCTATCTTTCGAATAAAAATTGTGTATATATATTAACGTGTAGATTTGTGTAAATGGGGGGTTACCGTGTATATTTTGCGGTTACCGTGTATATTTATCAGATAAAAATAGTGTATATGGTGGGTTAAACGTGTAGATTTATCTAATAAAAATAATGCATATATGGGGGGGGGGGTTACCAGGTAGATTTTGCGGTTACCGTGTTGATTTTTCTAATAAAAATAGTGTATATGGGGAGTTACCGTGTATATTACCGTGTATATTTATACACGATATTTATAAAAATAATGAATATGGTGGGTTAAACGTGTAGATTTGTGTATATGATGAGTTACCATGTAGACATTGCGGTGCATAGAGGAACCTACCTGAGGCAGCGGCCACGTGGAGTAGCAGAAGGAGCTCCACACACAAAGTCCACATCTCCTCGAGTCTCGGCCCGAATGACTGAACCATCGATTGGAACCTGCGCCGTGGCCGTCCAAACTTTCCGTTCTCAGCTTCCCCCGCGAAATCTTAAACCGCCTAGAGAACCCCAACACACACATAACTCTTGTATTACTTCTTTTTCTGTTACACTCATAGAAACAAAAACTTAGAGTATACAAGTTTTACCTTATACTATGTATATCGGGATAATAATTGTGCATACTGTCTACCTATTCACACTCATGGACAAAACATATCGGAATTCAGACAATAACTCTGAAAGATATTACAGTGACCTTTATTGAAGACACACGGAATAACTAAGTGTATATTTAAAAATTTATATATTTTTGTCGTTCATATTTCTTTAAATGCAAATCTTTTGATATATGTTAATGTGTGAAAAAAAACAATAAAAACTTTATGAATAAAAAAGTTCAGATGTTGGCATTAAAATTTAAAAAAAAAGGTTTATTATGACCATGCTCACATGAGCGTGGTCAGGATATGCATTTTTTTATTTTACTATGTAAATATGTAGATATGTAAATATATAACAATTATTCTCTTATACGTTCTTATTTTTACTCCTGTATAAGAGCAGAAATTCTTTAAAAGATCAGTTAAATATATATATAATTTATATATATTTTATCGTTTATTTTTTTCATTCATTTTTTCATATTTATATCTATTAAAAACAAAGTAGGCATATCCTGACCAGGAGCACATGTGCTTTACAGAAGGCAGAGCGCCATCTGGCGGAACAGAAATCAACTAAACATTGATTTAGCCTGTTCCCTGATATTTGGCCAATCCAATTTCTTGATAAATCAAGAAAAGCCTTCCACGAACGCTTTTCGCGCTGTTGGCGCTCGTCAGCGTGGAGTAGGCTGTACCACTGCCTTTTTTCTATTGTTTTTTCATATATATATATATTAAAAGTCATATTTTGGATCTAAAATAAAACAAAAATTTTATTTAATACAAAATGCCAATATTTCAATAGGCTGTACGCCTTACTTTGTCAGGGCTTTTCTATATATATATATAGTATAGTTATGAAAATTTTAAGATTAATAAATTTTTGTTTTTAATTTAAATGTGTGAGGTTTGTTTTTTGTAATAAAAAATTAGATAGATTATATTTTTTTAAAAAAGTAACACCAGCAGTAGCATCGGCAGTTACGCTAGTACTACTAGTTATGCTACTGCTGGTGTTACCTTTTTTAAAATATAATCTAACTAATTATTTATTACGAAAAAAAAACAAACCTCACACATTTAAAATAAAAACAAAAATTTATTAATCTTAAAATTTTCATAACTATACTATTTGATACAGAATTAGTTTGCTGTTCTGACTCAAAATTAATTCAAAATCTGTAGTTCTTAATATTCTACTTTTCCTCTATTTTCCAATTATAAAAAAAATACTATTATATATATATATATATATATATATATATATATATATATATATATATATATAAACCTTAGAAAAAATCCTCTTCATCTCACGATTTTGTACTTTTGATAATTTACTGCTCCAGGTGATTGTTTTAAACTTATGGATCCACAAAATTTGAAATCATCGAGAGCTATGAGAAGTTGATACTCAAAAATTGATCTTCACCTAGCTAAATTTAGATCCTCAAAATTGCTTCTGTCTTCTTAAGGAAAAGGGCGTCCTGCGACGTAATAAAGATAATCTCGAGCTTTCGTGCATCTCTTTCCCTTCTACATGAGTACGTAGACACATATATTCTTTCTTATCTCCACTCAATCATATTAGAGTATCAAGTTGTGACCCTTGATGGTGTCTGTTCGACAACCATCATGACTGGGTGAAGTAGAATGCGTCTGCCTTTGTCATTAAGACTGGGAGCACTACTCCGTGGCATGCCGACTTAGCTCCAAAAGAAATAGCCGCCTCTGACATGCGGAACAGACACCATGTGCAGATGCTCCTAACATGAAGTACAAACGCTGCTCATCCTGTATCTCTGGGGCCCTTACAGGGTACTATCAGCCGGGCCAGCTGAGCCCAGGTTTTATAGTGAGCTTGTTACTGCTCCCCCTCCTCCTTTTTCATCCGGGCTTGGGACTGGCAAAGGCGGAGTTGAAGAAACATATAAATGCCGTTAATATGCTAACTGATTCATATATGCATTTGAATTTTAGGATAGAATTTGCATATTGCTTGATGTTTAAATATATACATAATTGTTTTTCAGTTAGTTTGTATTTGCATATTTACTATTTTTAAAATAAGGCCTATTTTGGATTGTAATAAGATTATTTATTAATCCGATATTTCGATGGATCAATCTTCCATCTTTTACGAGGTGTTTTGCCGTGAAGCACGTAGCAGGTCGCGTGCCCCAGGTGAGCCACTAGACGTCTTCCAAGCCTTTTGGGCGATAAGATGGTTTATCGCCTAAAAGGCTTGGAAGACGTCTAGTGGCTCACCTGGGGCACGCGACCTGCTACGTGCTTCACGGCAAAACACCTCGTAAAATATGGAAGATTGATCCATCGAAATATCGGATTAATAAATAATCTTATTACAATCCAAAATAGGCCTTATTTTAAAAATATACATATGCAATGAATTGCTCTATATTCAGAATATTTACTATTATATATTTATTCCATAGAGAACTGTGGCATTTGTTTGATGTATATTTCGTTTTAAACACTTTAGAAACGCTATGTTTTCTTTGATTAGATACTTTAAAATATAAAATAAAAGGATTTAAAAGCGCGAATGTTTCTTTTATACATAATACGAACTTCTACTGTCCTTACTGCGATGAAAAAAATATATTGGGAGGGCTTGGCTCATCAGTGGTGAACCCCCCCAGCGGTTTCGCCAATTTAATCCACCAGACCGCTTCTCAGAGCTCTAATACTGTATTGGATCATTCTGCTTTTAATATTTTAATACAGTATTAGAGCTCTGAGAAGCGGTCTGGTGGATTAAATTGGCGAAACCGCTGGGAGGGTTCACCACTGATGAGCCAAGCCCTCCCAATATATTTTTTCATCGCAGTAAGGACAGTAGAAGTTCGTATTATGTATAAAAGAAACATTCGTGCTTTTAAATCCTTTTATTTTATATGTATAGATGGCGCGTTATTGCTTTGTGTTACTTTAAAATATCTTAAGAAAACATAATAATATTAGAAAGGTCAAATAATAACTTTCTAAATATTCTTGAAAACCTTTTTTTGTACCTTTTTAATACAAACTATTTTACTAAACACTCCAAAGAAGCTTCCTTATTCTTCTTTTGTTGAAGAAATACCAAAAGGTTTTATTGAGCATTTCTTAAAACCTTCCTTAATCCTACGTTTTTAATTGAAAAATAATTTAATATACAAGTACAAGTATACAAGTACTTGTATTTCTGTTAAAATAGATTTGATTGGTTTTGAATATAATCCTTCTAAATCTCGAAGATTTGCAAGACATCATTCTGAATACAATTTAATCCTTTCTTCTAATTTTATATTAAATAGGAAATTCGATGAGTTTAAAGTGTTTTAGATAGGGGGTCGGTGGAAGGATGGTCTAAACAGCTGGTTTGAGACCGCTACGACCCGGGATCAAATCCCGCATTGGACACTTTTTTCTAATTAAAAAAAATGTTCTAATGGCCCCCGATTCTTGCAAAAGTCCAACACTACCAGCGAGTGCAAGTAACCAAACGGGGCTCTGGCATATTTGTAAGTGCAAAGTCGAACTGCTTTTCAAATGTGTAGACATGTGGTGTACTTACAGTAAAAGCAGTCACTAACTACCCACCATGATTATCATGGCCTGTACCACGTGTACTAGGGATAATAAAAAAAGTGTTTAGAGACTATGATATGTTAAATTTCAAAGCCTATTCAAATAAAAACGTATTTTCTGCTTCTTATATTCTGTTATAATGGACACTTTTATAGAAAGTTTTCTAAATTTTAATAATCTTTAAAAGAATGCGTACTAACTATGCATTTCGTTTTACAAAGTTGTCCCAAAATATCGTAAAACACTTACAAAAAATGAAATATCAATATTATTCGCCGTTATCTATAATGTCTTTGTATTATCTATATAGATAATACCGTAACAGAGTTTTCCATTGTAAAGTCTTGAGCTATCTCCTCCGAAGATTCTGAACTACACATAACAATCTATATACCAAAATTTTCGTTATTTTTTTCTTCGTGTCATAGGCCTGTTTTTATTTTCCTAATGTTAACAGTTATTTTTATTTTTTAATTTAATCTATTTTACAATCGTAGATTTTTTGCATTTATCATCAACGGTTCGTTTGTTTTGAAATCCGTATTTTGTTTACCTTTTACTAATTCTTATTTACTAATTTTTACTAATTTCTGCATTCATTTGATTATTTGTATTTGATTTGTAAGTACTTTGTTATAGTTTTTCATTTAAATAGAGCTCAATTTTTGTGTATGTTTCTTATTTGCATTATCTTTCCTAATGTCTTTGGCAACGTTTTTTTTTTCTCATAAATAGGCTGAGGTTATATTATTTTTCGAATTGTAGATTGAATTATTACTTTTATTCTATATTTATTTTCTTTTATAAATGTTTGTTATAGTTTTTCATTTTAATTTAGCGCAATTTTTGTATCTGGTTATCTTTTTTGGATCAATTTTTGTGTATGTTTCTTATTTGCATTATCTTTCCTAATGTCTTTGGCAACGTTTTTTTTTTCTCATAGATAGGCTGAGGTTATATTATTTTTCGAATTTTAGATTGAATTATTACTTTTATTCTATAGTAATTTTCTTTTATAAGTGTTTGTTATAGTTTTTCATTTTAATTTAGCACAATTTTTGTATCTGGTTATCTTTTTTGGAATCTTTTCATCTCTCTTTGGCATCTTTTTTTTTCTCATTGATAAGACCTATTCCAAATAATTTAATAGTGTGTGACGTTTCAGCAACAGCATCATACAAAAGAATAAATGAACTCAAGAATAAAATCTCATTTTTTCTTTTGTCTGATGATGGTGACATTTAGATTAGATCTTTTTTTTTTTTATTACTTTGTTATAGTTTTTCATTTGAATTTAGCTCCATTTTTGTGTCTTATTTAATAAATGAACTAAAGAATAAAATCTCATTTATTCTTTTGTCTGATTATTGTGTCTGATTTTCTTTTTTACAGTATCTTTCATAATGCCTGATTTGATTACTTGATATTTTATAGTTTTTCATTTAAATTTAGCTCCATTTTTGTGTCTGTTGTTTTTTTTCTTCTCATAAATAGGCTGATGGCTTTATTTGATAGGCTTTGTGTACTCAATTGTTGCTTTTTGTGTCTGGTTTCTTTTTTGCTGTATTTTTTTGGAATCCTTTTTTTTTTCATCAATTGTTTCCTCACATGCTTGGCATTTTCTTTTTATGCCTGTCCTGGCTTTCAGTTTTATAGTTTTCCTCTGCTTGGTTCTTATTTTACCTTTTTTTTTTCAGCGTCTTCTGTCATGCCTCGAAAAGGCCGTGGAAGATTCACTCCCCTAACAGCTAGGGCGTGCTAATATGCCTCGCCGCAGACACAGAACCCCAATTACTATTTCTCTTGTACAACTATATTGCAGATAAGATAAGAGGACCTTATTAAAAAATAAATAAACAAACTGCAATTCGACACTATCGATAATTCGACCATTTTAAAAATGAAATTTTCAAGGTTGATTGTTGTTTAAATACAACTTTACCGGTAAAAAGGTATTACAGAGGCGAAGGCAGCCACTTTAAAATTAAACACAGGCTCTTGTAGGAAGAACCGAAATATTCAGAATGAATGGAAGTCTGAAATCTGAAGGACCAAAAGATATGGGTCATCTTTACATGTATGCTATCCAATGTTCGCACACTTTGTGTACTCAATTGTTGCTTTTTGTGTCTGGTTTCTTTTTTGCTGTATTTTTTTGGAATCCTTTTTTTTTTCATCAATTGTTTCCTCACATGCTTGAAATAGGCTGAGGTTATATTATTTTTCGAATTGTAGATTGACATTTTTTCTTTTGTCTGATGATGGTGACATTTGGATTAGATCTTTTTTTTTTTTATTAATTTGTTATAGTTTTTCATTTGAATTTAGCTCCATTTTTGTGTCTTATTTAATATATGAACTAAAGAATAAAATCTCATTTATTCTTTTGTCTGATTATTGTGTCTGATTTTCTTTTTTTACAGTATCTTTCATAATGCCTGATTTGATTACTTGATATTTTATAGTTTTTCATTTAAATTTAGCTCCATTTTTGTGTCTGTTGTTTTTTTTCTTCTCATAAATAGGCTGATGGCTTTATTTGATAGGCTTTGTGTACTCAATTGTTGCTTTTTGTGTCTGGTTTCTTTTTTGCTGTATTTTTTTGGAATCCTTTTTTTTTTCATCAATTGTTTCCTCACATGCTTGGCATTTTCTTTTTATGCCTGTCCTGGCTTTCAGTTTTATAGTTTTCCTCTGCTTGGTTCTTATTTTACCTTTTTTTTTTCAGCGTCTTCTGTCATGCCTCGAAAAGGCCGTGGAAGATTCACTCCCCTAACAGCTAGGGCGTGCTAATATGCCTCGCCGCAGACACAGAACCCCAATTACTATTTCTCTTGTACAACTATATTGCAGATAAGATAAGAGGACCTTATTAAAAAATAAATAAACAAACTGCAATTCGACACTATCGATAATTCGACCATTTTAAAAATGAAATTTTCAAGGTTGATTGTTGTTTAAATACAACTTTACCGGTAAAAAGGTATTACAGAGGCGAAGGCAGCCACTTTAAAATTAAACACAGGCTCTTGTAGGAAGAACCGAAATATTCAGAATGAATGGAAGTCTGAAATCTGAAGGACCAAAAGATATGGGTCATCTTTACATGTATGCTATCCAATGTTCGCACACTTTGTGTACTCAATTGTTGCTTTTTGTGTCTGGTTTCTTTTTTGCTGTATTTTTTTGGAATCCTTTTTTTTTTCATCAATTGTTTCCTCACATGCTTGAAATAGGCTGAGGTTATATTATTTTTCGAATTGTAGATTGACATTTTTTCTTTTGTCTGATGATGGTGACATTTGGATTAGATCTTTTTTTTTTTATTAATTTGTTATAGTTTTTCATTTGAATTTAGCTCCATTTTTGTGTCTTATTTAATATATGAACTAAAGAATAAAATCTCATTTATTCTTTTGTCTGATTATTGTGTCTGATTTTCTTTTTTTACAGTATCTTTCATAATGCCTGATTTGATTACTTGATATTTTATAGTTTTTCATTTAAATTTAGCTCCATTTTTGTGTCTGTTGTTTTTTTTCTTCTCATAAATAGGCTGATGGCTTTATTTGATAGGCTTTGTGTACTCAATTGTTGCTTTTTGTGTCTGGTTTCTTTTTTGCTGTATTTTTTTGGAATCCTTTTTTTTTTCATCAATTGTTTCCTCACATGCTTGGCATTTTCTTTTTATGCCTGTCCTGGCTTTCAGTTTTATAGTTTTCCTCTGCTTGGTTCTTATTTTACCTTTTTTTTTTTCAGCGTCTTCTGTCATGCCTCGAAAAGGCCGTGGAAGATTCACTCCCCTAACAGCTAGGCGTGGTAATATGCCTCGCCGCAGACACAGAACCCCAATTACTATTTCTCTTGTACAACTATATTGCAGATAAGATAAGAGGACCTTATTAAAAAATAAATAAACAAACTGCAATTCGACACTATCGATAATTCGACCATTTTAAAACTGAAATTTTCAAGGTTGATTGTTGTTTAAATACAACTTTACCGGTTAAAAGGTATTACAGAGGCGAAGGCAGCCACTTTAAAATTAAACACAGGCTCTTGTAGGAAGAACCGAAATATTCAGAATGAATGGAAGTCTGAAATCTGAAGGACCAAAAGATATGGGTCATCTTTACATGTATGCTATCCAATGTTCGCACACTTGAAAAAGCCACTTAAAGTTGTCCGTGCGTAAACACAGGCTCTTGTAGCCAAGGTTTGTCCTTGAGCCTTATTTATAGTCATAGCAAAAGCCAACCTTAGTGAAAACTAATGCCTCTCTAGAATGAAGCGAAGGTTGGTATCCAAAGGGGCCAAAGATATTTCAGACACTATACAGTGTGTTCAACTTTGGGCACTGTCAGTATATGTGCTTCGAACAATACAACTATATTGCAGATAAGATAGGTTAGGTTAGGTTAGGTTAGGTTAGGTTAGGTTAGGTTAGGTTAGGTTGGCGTGCTAATATGCCTCGCCGCAGACACAGAACCCCAATTACTATTTCTCTTGTACAACTATATTGCAGATAAGATAAGAGGACCTTATTAAAAAATAAATAAACAAACTGCAATTCGACACTATCGATAATTCGACCATTTTAAAAATGAAATTTTCAAGGTTGATTGTTGTTTAAATACAACTTTACCGGTAAAAAGGTATTACAGAGGCGAAGGCAGCCACTTTAAAATTAAACACAGGCTCTTGTAGGAAGAACCGAAATATTCAGAATGAATGGAAGTCTGAAATCTGAAGGCCCAAAAGATATGGGTCATCTTTACATGTATGCTATCCAATGTTCGCACACTTTGTGTACTCAATTGTTGCTTTTTGTGTCTGGTTTCTTTTTTGCTGTATTTTTTTGGAATCCTTTTTTTTTTCATCAATTGTTTCCTCACATGCTTGAAATAGGCTGAGGTTATATTATTTTTCGAATTGTAGATTGACATTTTTTCTTTTGTCTGATGATGGTGACATTTGGATTAGATCTTTTTTTTTTTTTTTAATTTGTTATAGTTTTTCATTTGAATTTAGCTCCATTTTTGTGTCTTATTTAATAAATGAACTAAAGAATAAAATCTCATTTATTCTTTTGTCTGATTATTGTGTCTGATTTTCTTTTTTACAGTATCTTTCATAATGCCTGATTTGATTACTTGATATTTTATAGTTTTTCATTTAAATTTAGCTCCATTTTTGTGTCTGTTGTTTTTTTTCTTCTCATAAATAGGCTGATGGCTTTATTTGATAGGCTTTGTGTACTCAATTGTTGCTTTTTGTGTCTGGTTTCTTTTTTGCTGTATTTTTTTGGAATCCTTTTTTTTTTCATCAATTGTTTCCTCACATGCTTGGCATTTTCTTTTTATGCCTGTCCTGGCTTTCAGTTTTATAGTTTTCCTCTGCTTGGTTCTTATTTTACCTTTTTTTTTTTCAGCGTCTTCTGTCATGCCTCGAAAAGGCCGTGGAAGATTCACTCCCCTAACAGCTAGGCGTGGTAATATGCCTCGCCGCAGACACAGAACCCCAATTACTATTTCTCTTGTACAACTATATTGCAGATAAGATAAGAGGACCTTATAAAAAATAAATAAACAAACTGCAATTCGACACTATCGATAATTCGACCATTTTAAAACTGAAATTTTCAAGGTTGATTGTTGTTTAAATACAACTTTACCGGTAAAAAGGTATTACAGAGGCGAAGGCAGCCACTTTAAAATTAAACACAGGCTCTTGTAGGAAGAACCGAAATATTCAGAATGAATGGAAGTCTGAAATCTGAAGGACCAAAAGATATGGGTCATCTTTACATGTATGCTATCCAATGTTCGCACACTTGAAAAAGCCACTTAAAGTTGTCCGTGCGTAAACACAGGCTCTTGTAGCCAAGGTTTGTCCTTGAGCCTTATTTATAGTCATAGCAAAAGCCAACCTTAGTGAAAACTAATGCCTCTCTAGAATGAAGCGAAGGTTGGTATCCAAAGGGGCCAAAGATATTTCAGACACTATACAGTGTGTTCAACTTTGGGCACTGTCAGTATATGTGCTTCGAACAATACAACTATATTGCAGATAAGATAAGAGGACCTTATTATTTTACTGTAAGTGCACCACATGTCTACACATGTGAAAAGCAGTTCGACTTTGCACTTACTAATGCCAGAGCCCCGTTTGGTTACTTGCACTCGCTGGTGGGGTTGGAATTTTGCAAGAATCGGGGGCCATTGGAGCATTTTTTTTTTCTTTAAACAGAAAAAAGTGTCCAATGCGGGAATCGAACCCGGGTCCTAGTGGTCGAAAACCAAACGGTTTAACCAGCCTTCCACCGACCCCCAGACAAAAGAATAAATGAACTAAAGAATAAAATCTCATTTTTTTCTTTTGTCTGATGATGGTGACATTTGGATTAGGTCTTTTTTTTTTTTATTAATTTGTTATAGTTTTTCATTTGAATTTAGCTCCATTATTGTGTCTTATTTAATAAATGAACTAAAGAATAAAATCTCATTTATTCTTTTGTCTGATTATTGTGTCTGATTTTCTTTTTAACAGTATCTTTCATAATGCCTGATTTGATTACTTGATCTTTTATAGTTTTTCATTTAAATTTAGCTCCATTTTTGTGTCTGTTGTTTTTTTTTTTCTTCTCATAAATAGGCTGATGCTGTATTTGTGTACTCAATTGTTGCTTTTTGTGTCTGGTTTCTTTTTTGCTGTATTTTTTTTTTTTTTTTTTGGAATCCTTTTTTTTTTTCATCAATTGTTTCCTCACATGCTTGGAATTTTCTTTTTATGCCTGTCCTGGCTTTCAGTTTTATAGTTTTCCTCTGCTTGGTTCTTATTTTACCTTTTTTTTTTTCAGCGTCTTCTGTCATGCCTCGAAAAGGCCGTGGAAGATTCACTCCCCTAACAGCTAGGCGTGGTAATATGACTCGCCGCAGACACAGAGAGAGAACCCCAATTACTATTTCTCTTTTTTACTTTTTTACCAATGCCTATAATTTTTCACCTGAAAGATTTTTTATTTTGTTTGTTATTCAATACGGTCCTCTTATCTTATCTGCAATATAGTTGTATTGTTCGAAGCACATATACTGACAGTGCCCAAGGTTGAACACACTGTATAGTGTCTGAAATATCTTTGGCCCCTTTGGATACCAACCTTCGCTTCATTCTAGAGAGGCATTAGTTTTCACTAAGGTTGGCTTTTGCTATGACTATAAATAAGGCTCAAGGACAAACCTTGGCTACAAGAGCCTGTGTTTACGCACGGACAACTTTAAGTGGCTTTTTCAAGTGTGCGAACATTGGATAGCATACATGTAAAGATGACCCATATCTTTTGGTCCTTCAAATTTCAGACTTCCATTCATTCTGAATATTTGGGATCTTCCTACAAGAGCCTGTGTTTAATTTTAAAGTGGCTGCCTTCGCCTCTGTAATACCTTTTTACTGGTAAAGTTGTATTTAAACAACAATCAACCTTGAAAATTTGATTTTTAAAATGGTCGAATTATCGAAAGTGTCGAATTATCGAAAGTGTCGAATTATCGATAGTGTCGAATTATCGATAGTGTCGAATTGCAGTTTATTTATTTTTTAATAAGGTACTCTTATCTTATCTGCAATATAGTTGTATTGTTCGCAGCACATATACTGACAGTGCCCAAAGTTGAACACACTGTATAGTGTCTGAAATATCTTTGGCCCCTTCAGGTACCAACCTTCGCTTCATTCTAGAGAGGCGTTAGTTTTCACTAAGGTTGGCTTTTGCTATGACTATAAATAAGGCTCAAGGACAAACCTTGGCTACAAGAGCCTGTGTTTACGCACGGACAACTTTAAGTGGCTTTTTCAAGTGTGCGAACATTGGATAGCATACATGTAAAGATGACCCATATCTTTTGGTCCTTCAGATTTCAGACTTCCATTCATTCTGAATATTTCGGTTCTTCCTACAAGAGCCTGTGTTTAATTTTAAAGTGGCTGCCTTCGCCTCTGTAATACCTTTTTACCGGTAAAGTTGTATTTAAACAACAATCAACCTTGAAAATTTGATTTTTAAAATGGTCGAATTATCGAAAGTGTCGAATTATCGATAGTGTCGAATTGCAGTTTGTTTATTTATTTTTTAATAAGGTCCTCTTTTCTTATCTGCAATATAGTTGTATTGTTCGAAATTTTATTTTCTAATTAATTTTTTTCTTTTTTTTTCACTCTAATAATATTTATTTAAATCTGATAATATATATATTTTTATTTAATGCAATTTATTTAATAATTTATTCAATCCAATGTCTATAGTTTCTTCCCTGAAATTGCTTACCAAACATGAGTCAGTGTTTCCTCAGTGTTAACAGTTGGAGTGTTAGAATGCGGAGAAGCAAAATAACTCCCTACTGAATTTCTCAAAAGTCTTACTCCCAGAGGAATGCATCCACACCAGTTTAACTCTAGGTTGGTGCTATTGTTATGCTTCTGAGAAGTTTTAATCCTAAGCAGGGTCTTTGAAAATGTTACACGTGTGGTGATACTGTGCATGTGCTCTCATGTCCTTAAAGTAGTGTAGTTCTGTTGTTTGCACTTTCATTTTCTGATTTGTTAAAATTTTTCTAGTATAGTTTCTCACCTGCGGGTCCTTCGGGTAAACCTGGGTCGTTGCCCGGGTCACTCGGCTATTTATATCTATATATATCTATACTTTTAAAGTCTCTGCAGGCCCTTTGGGTAAACCCTGGGCGTTGCCCGGGTCACTCGGCTAGTGTATAAAGTATTTGTATTATTATGTATTCGCCGTAATAATATTATTCGCCAAGTAATATGAAAAATAACGTTTTTGAGAAAAACACGAACTATTAGGACAACTTTATATCTTTATACTTGCATGTAGAAAATATATAAATAAATAAGATAAATTAATATGATAAGAGTTATTGTCTCAATCCCGATATACATGGTAAAAGGTACAACTTCCTTAAGTTTGGTCCATGAGTGTATACACACTTGGTTATTTCGTGTGTCTTCAATAAAGGTCACTGTAATATCTTTCAGAGTTATTGTCTCAATCCCGATATACATTGTAAAAGGTTCATTAGTGCTGTAAAGACCAGGATATCCCAAAGGATGTGTATGCACAGAGGAGGCCCTGGAGTGGATTCGTCACCTCGACATTCCACTCTAGAGAAACTTGCCAACATTGTTGTATTGTGCTGTAAAAAACAATATCATACGCAATAATAATAATAATTGTAAAAGGTACAACTTCCTTAAGTTTTGTCCATGAATGTATACAAACTTGGTTATCTCGTATGTCTTTAATAAATGTCACTGTAATATATTTCAGAGTTATTGTCCTAATCCCGATATACATGCTGAAAGGTATAACTTCCTTAAGTTTTGTCCATGAGTGTATATTGGTTATTTCGTGTGTCTTCAATAAAGGTCACTGTAATATATTTCAGAGTTATTGTCTCAATCCCGATATACATGGTAAAAGATACAACTTCCTTAAGTTTTGTCTATGAGTGTATACACACTTGGTTATTTCGTGTATCTTCAATAAAGGTCACTGTAATATATTTCAGAGTTATTGTCTCAATCCCGATATACATGGTAAAAGATACAACTTCCTTAAGTTTTGTCTATGAGTGTATACACACTTGGTTATTTCGTGTATCTTCAATAAAGGTCACTGTAATATATTTCAGAGTTATTGTCTCAATCCCGATATACATGGTAAAAGATACAACTTCCTTAAGTTTTGTCTATGAGTGTATACACACTTGGTTATTTCGTGTATCTTCAATAAAGGTCACTGTAATATATTTCAGAGTTATTGTCTCAATCCCGATATACATGGTAAAGATACAACTTCCTTAAGTTTTGTCTATGAGTGTATACACACTTGGTTATTTCGTGTATCTTCAATAAAGGTCACTGTAATATATTTCAGAGTTATTGTCTCAATCCCGATATACATGGTAAAGATACAACTTCCTTAAGTTTTGTCCATGAGTGTATTTAAACGTCACGCTTTGATAATGCCATCAATTTAAACAAATGTTATAACTTCATTTCAAGAAAATTAAAAATAGTTTCAAAAAATAAAATTCTAGTTCTTAATTGATGAATAATTAAAAAAATAATAAAATAAATATTTTAAATAAAACACTTTTCACGTATTTAAAATATTTTTACAAAGCTTTTCTACAAAGTTGTCTATTCTTTTGAAGTTAAATTTTAAATAATAAATAAGATATTAATAAACTATGCATTAATGTTTTCAATTATGGAGTAACTATTGGGAATTTTAACTTGATTGGATTTCATCTTAATTTAATCACTAAATATTTTATAAACAAGTTGACAATATTTTATTTTTTAATTCCCTCTCAAAAAAAAAACTATTTATAGATTAAAAATTTGATATTTTGTAAAATAAAACTTTGATATTAAAATTTAGAAGCCGTAAAGTTTTGATTTCATTAAATTCTTTTGTTTCTTTAAAAACGGGGAAAAAGAACTTTCGGAGAATTCTCTGTAATCTATATCAATGTTCCAATAGATGGGGCTCTGCCATCTAAAACAATCATGTGAGAGGTCATGTATGTCTTTTTCAATATACATATATATATATATGTATATATATCTGTTTATATATATATATATACTGATGGATTGCGCCATCTATCGGAATAAATATCAATTATTTGCTGATTTTTAAATAATACAGAATTGCCAAATACCCATTCTTGATAAAACAAGAAAAGCTAACCACGTACGCGTTTCGGGTTGTTGGCCCTCGTCAGCGTAGTGCAGGCTGTACGTCTACGACCAAAATATTGGTCACAGAGGCTTCCTGAGAAATCAAGTAATGGTTATATTTAAGGCCAAAACTTACATATATACGCTGAACATGTAAAAAAAAAAATTAAAATTGAAAAAAAGTCGAGTGTTGATATTAAAAACAAAAAAAGACATATCATGTCCACTCAAATAAGCTTTTTAGATGACAGAGCCCCATTAAGAGATATCATTCAACCAGCACGTATCATCCACCATGCACGTATATTTTCAAAATTTTGTTTTTCAGACTGAAATAATAATATATACAGTTATCAGCGTCATAATCAATTCTTTCTTAATCAATTCTGTCACCGTTTGCTTTTGTGAATGGAATAAATACCCAAATATGGCCATTTCTCATAACCATCGGTGGTTCAGTGGTAAAATGCTCGCCTGCCACGCGGGCGGCCCGGATTCGATTCCCGGCCGATGCATTTTTTTTTTACAATTTTAAAAACTCATTTATATATTATACAAGAATGACATCCACGGCGCCAATTTATAATTGTAACGAATAGTATTTGAATAAAAGCATTTAATCGGGTAAAACCCGGGCGTTGCCCGGGTCATTCGGCTAGTGTAATATTTTTTCTCTAAATAGATAATAAGTATTCAAAATATGTATATTCAATGGAGGAATCTCCAATCTCCACTCTGTCACCCCGGAAGCCCTGAACTGGCTGAAGGCCTTGCCTCTCAGACTTTAATGACCGAGAAGTCCTCACTTCTTTTTTCTAGATTTGATTCATTTTGTCTCCTCTCTTATTGTAAAGACGTTGCTGTATCACCTCATAAGCATAAATAAATAAAATATGTATATAATAATGTGTATAGAAAAATATGTATTTATTATTTAATTATTAACGTGATAATCCTGTTGAAGGACTGACACACAAGTCTGAAAACTTGAAAATAAAAAGTTGTACAAGAAACTTAACCCTGGAAGCTTCATTTATTTTGTAATATTAATATGTATATCGTGTGTATTAGTTTGATCAAAAAGTTATATAAAAAACTAAACTTATGAAATATTTGATAAAATAAAAATATCAAAAAATGATTTTATTTACTTTTTCATATTCCAGGAAAATATTATTCTAGAACTATCTTATACAGCGTTGTCGATTCCCTTTCGCAAAAAAAGAAATAGCAAAAATTCTATGATCAAATATATTTTTTTAATTATATTTATTAATACTTTAAATTTTATTTTTTAATGAATGAGTCATATAAATATATATATTTATACAGAGAGAGAGATTTCTAAAAAAACTACAGTTTGACCAGATGTTTAGGATTATAAAAATAAAATTTGACTAAAAAAAATATTAAGAAATAATTTCAAGATTTATAAAAGTCGGAGAGGAGAGATAATATTTCTCCTATAAATTCTAATATTTATTAATCTCCAACACAGCTTGTTAGTTTAGAAGTTTGGTCGTGAGTTTGTCCAGGGTTGTCGGATGCTTTATTTTATTAATAATATTCTGTGAGTAGAGAGTTGCAGGAGTATCGGTTGGTTAGATATAACTTCGTGGAAATTAGAATATTTTCTTGTGAATAACTACGTGAACTATATATGTATATTATATCTTATTTAAAAATGCTTATTTTGGATCATAAAGCTTAATTTTCCAATATTTCATATGACAACTCGCCAAACTTCTTCGGGGAACAAGATTGTTTTGAGATGCTCGCGTTTCAATTCACGAGTATGTACAACTGCGATAAAATTTAAAATATAAGAATTGAAAATCAGTTATATAACATATTACTGATTTTCAAATTTTATATTTTAAATGTATATATTTATTTATTCTCTATATATTCATATTTTATATATTATTTTATCTTATATTATTATTTATTATATTTATAAACATTAATATTGTAGGTTTTAGATATTTTAAATTTTATAGCAGTTGTACATACTCGTTAATTTATACGCGACTATCTCAAAACAATCTTGTTACCCGAAGAAGTTTGGCGATTTGCCTTACGAAATATTGGAATATTAAACTACTTTATGATCCAAAATAAGCATTTTAAAATAATTTATTATATGGATTGCTCTATTTTCAAACATATTATATGTAATTCTGATGTCCTAATAGCTTATGTCCATAGTTCATCTAAAATACCCATTCGAAGAGTCAAGCATCAGTATCACTATAAAAGGAAGTTCCAAAAATGCAATATAACAGCGGTATGGTAGATTAAACTGGCGAACCCGCTGGGAGGGTTCACCACTGATGAGCCAGGCCCCCTATAATTTTTCCATTGCAGTAAGGGCAGTAGAAATTGTTTTATTTTAAAAAGAATATTACGCGTCTAAAATAGTTTCGTAATTTGATAACAGATGGCGCGCTAGTGCATTGTAATATTATATCTTACAAAATGAAAAGATTTAAAACATTAATGCCTCCCTTATACATAATACAAACCTCCACCGCCCCCCACTGCGATGAAAAAAATATTGAGAAGGCTTGGCTCATCAGTGGTGAACCCTCCCAGCGGTTTCGCCAGTTTAATCCAACAGACCGCTTCTCAGAGCTCTAATACAGAGTTCACTACTGATGAGTCAAGCCCTCCCAATATATTTTTCAACGCAATGGGGACAGTGGAGGTTTGTATTATGTATAAGGGAGACATTGTTGCCTTTAAATCTTTTCATTTTGTATGTATGGATGGCGCGTTGTTGCTTTGTGTTCATATTATATCTTAATTATTGAAATATTATAATATATATTAAAATCATAATTACGAAAAAACTTGAATATAAATATTATTTTACAAAATCAACATGCTATCTAAGTCCAAGTTTCTTTAACTATTTATTTTCATTTCCAAAGCTTTCAAGCCAATTTGCTCATCAGCAGGTGATCTGATAGTGGATATTGCTGCTGCTGTGATGGAGATGTATGGAGACATCGGAGACTCTTCATTGGACACACGACAACAACAACAGAAAATTGACATGGACCCAGAACTTTACACACCCAAGATAGTGGATATTGCTGCTGCTGTGATGGAGATGTATGGAGACATCGGAGACTCTTCATTGGACACACGACAACAACAACAGAAAATTGACATGGACCCAGAACTTTACACACCCAAGATAGTGGATATTGCTGCTGCTGTGATGGAGATGTATGGAGACATCTGAGACTCTTCATTGGACACAATAACAACAACAGAAAATTGACATGGACCCAGAACTTTACTCACCCAAGATAGAGACCATTACGGCTGCTTTGATAAAGATGCTTGGGGACATCTGAGGCTCGTTTTTGGACACGACAACAACAACAGAAAATTGACATGGACCCAGAACTTTACACACCCAAGATAGAGAATATTGCTGTGATAGAGATGTAAGGAGACAACTGAGTCACTTCATAGGACACGACAACAACAACAGAAAATTGACATGGACCCAGAACTTTACACACCCAAGATAGAGAACATTGCGACTGCTGTGATAGAGATGTACGGAGACATCTGAGGCTCTTTTTTGGACACGACAACAACAACAGAAAATTGACATGGACCCAGAACTTTACACACCCAAGATAGAGAATATTGCTGTGATAGAGATGTAAGGAGACAACTGAGTCACTTCATAGGACACGACAACAACAACAGAAAATTGACATGGACCCAGAACTTTACACACCCAAGATAGAGAACATTGCGACTGCTGTGATAGAGATGTACGGAGACATCTGTGGCTCTTCATTGGACACGACAACAACAACAGGAGACATACAAGTATCACTTCCAGCCAATTATATATATTCAATTATAAGGCGTGTGTAGTTAGCTGGAAGTCATACTTATTGTTCTTCTTATTGCTCTTCTTGTTCTCTCGTTACATTGTAGAGAGAGAGATTGAGATTGAATCCACTTTTATTACATCGTTCATAAAAATTTATGGTGACAGATGAAAACTAAAGAAAATAATAAAAATAACAAGGATGAATATACATAATGAAATCTATGCAGTCTTCATTGGTTTAGATCAAGGGCTACAAGACATCCTGAATTCGGCCCTTGGTTATAAATGGATCTTTTTCCCCAATATGTTCAATTGCCATGTTGAGGAAATCTCGAAGAATGATCTTGTTTTCTGTCGAGAGTGTCTCGGAGAGTACCTCCCTCACATGCTGGTATAGGACTGCGTCCACTGCTTCAAACCCACAAATGTCCTCATAGAGGGGAGATAGGAATGAATCAGCATTCATTTGTTCAAAAATTCCCTCCACGCGCTCCACCTGAGAGAGTTTTACTTTGTCCGCTCTGGCTGCAACAGAGCATTGCGGTCTGTCTGCTCTCCACGGTCACCCCTGGGCTCAATACTATTGGACCCGTCTCTGCCTGATCTCCACAGATCATCACCCTGCCCTCTACATCCCGGCTTTCCTGGCCCCACCTGGCAATGATTCCCTGGCCGCCCATCCCCAGGCCCCTCCAATAGTGCTTTGTATATATTCTGCTTTAGGCGTCCATCGGGGCTCAAAAATCATTCATTCTGGTTAGCAGACCCGTAAATAAACTATCACGTCACTTCCATAGCATATTCTCCAAATACAATAGACTCATTCTAGAATCTTTAATCTCCAAAGACAATAATAGCATAAACAGAAGATCTACCCCAACAGTTCCAGCATATTCAACGCAGATGATGCCAACCCCCATTGAAACAGTACCCTCTACAACTGCCACTATTTTATTTTTGAATTTTTTAAATGTATTTCTCTGAATCTCTATTGTATCTGTTGCACGCCTTTGTGGAGCCAGTGGCCTGATGAAGCGCGACCGCGCGAAAGCTTGCCTCCCAGATACCTTAATAAAGAAACTCTGCAAATATTTTAAATTTATTTAACTCTTAATTATAATATTATTTGCATCAATATTTCAAGTACAAATAAAGATATTTCCGTTCTCCTGTTGAAGAACACGTTGGCATGAAAGCTAGAGAAATAAAAAAATAGCTAAAAGAAACCTAGTCCTGAATTGCTTATTGATTTTATAAAATTGTGTGTAGAGGCAGAAATGAATATGTAATATAAATATTATATCTATATTTCCTCAAATAGATATGCAACTTTTTCACAGATATGTTGAAGTAATTATTCTATCAAATGATTAGAATCTGTATTGTATTTGCATATTAGTGACTGTTCTTTGTAAATTTATTATGCAAATACGTTATTTTCGATATATAAATGAATTCATTCTATTGTTCAGTTAGAGTTTTATTATAATCATCATAGTGACTTGAATGTATGTCATTAAGAACAACAACTCTGTTATTTCATTTTTTTTTATTTTGGTATAAGTCGCACAACAGAACATTAAAAATAAGAGCTAAAAAGATGAATTTAGTTCAGTTATATACAATCATTGACAAAACATAAGAAAGTGGAAAGTCTTTGATGTGGCCGATCGTTTTTTTTTTTTTTAAGGAGGCAATTTTGTTCACATTTGGTTATCTTGTATGTCTTCATTGTCATCTCTAACTGTCATAACTCATTGTAAATAGCTCAACTTGATCAACTTTCTCTCTCCACGATACTAATTATTACAGATGACTTCATTAACTTCCATCATTGCTTAACATACTGTAAATAACTACCTTTCGATTTCTTCTATCTGCTTATGTTGTTGCTTATTTGTTTAATGTATATGTTTATTTAATGTTCTTTTTCTTAATTTTTTATTTTCTTTTTGTTAATTCTGTTACCTACTCTACTACAATTATTGTAAATAGTTTCACGAGCAATTATCCAGATCGGATATAGCGTGTCTTATTTGTAACTGGTTAATAAATAAAATATTCATTTAATATTAATATAAATTACTGGAGAATTTTAACTGGAATTGTGTTTATGGCTCTTTTTTATCATCACTATTAAAGATTTTTACCGGGGTGATAAACGTAATACACTGTTCTTATGGATAATTAAAGGGAGAGGTATCTCTCTAAGTACATGAATATGTGGCGACCACACTTTGTTTCAGCGAGCGCGAACTGGGACAAAGCTCCACTACACACACGGGTAGTGGACGGCCTCGGCAACCGCGAGCGTCAACCTGACTACGCATGCCCGAGCATCGGAGACACTCTGGCGACTCGACGGTAAACAAGAAGGCTTGATTCCAACGGCCGTTACTTCTTTTCTCTCTATATATTTCTGGCTTTAAATAAATTAATTCTAATTATAATTTTATCAGCGGCCTTTCCACAAGCCACACCAACACATCACGCAACCATCCCACATATATCATTTAAAAATTACAAAATATTTTATCACAATTAAAGTTGCAAATATCCACAGTGCATACGTATACATTAGAATCTCCTATAACACGAGTTTTTACAACGCGATTTCGTACAACGTGATAAAAAAATTGCGACAAATTTATTTATACAACGAGAAATTTCGTATAACGCGTTATAAAATAAAACAATTTACCCTAACAACATTCGCGTTATACAAGTTTTATTTCGAACAACGCGAATTCCTATAACGTGATTTCATACAACACGGAACACATTAATCGCGTTATAGGAGAGTTTACTGTATATTTGTAAATATTTCTTGTAAAATATAGTCGATATTATTTAAAAAGCCCGTTGAAGAGCGATTATCACTTGAAAGCTAGTGTTTTGATATAAAAAGAAACTCATTGTGATAATACTTTGTAAATTTAAAACGTTTTTCAAAATTCGGAACTATTTTAAAGGCGTAAGATTCTTTTTTGAAATTAAACAATTTCTACTGCCCTTACTGCAATGGAAAAATTAAAGGGAGGGCCTGGCTCATCAGTAGTGAACCCTCCCAGCCGTTTCGCCAGTTTAAAACGTTTTTCACAATTTTATCATAAACATGAATATTATCCTCTTGTAACTTTATGTTGTATTCTCGCTTAAAATCAGCCATCGCCACTTCACCAGTTATAAACAGCTGTTTGGTAATTTCTACCGATTTCATAACTCCTCTCTCGTAGGATGTTATCAAATCGAAGCCGCCCCTGTACTGATGAGGGCCATAGCCTGGATTCATAGTATACACATTGGTTACTGTCTTGGCTTTCTTGGGGGGAAGGGAACCGGAGTGTCTCCATTGCATTGATTGTTGCTTGGACTCTGGTGTAAAGTGATGGGCCCAAGTCTCATCCATGGTAACAAATCTATTAACAAATTCCTCTGGATTGGCTTCAAATAACGCAATATTTTCCGAACTTTCTCCTTATGGTGTTGTGGCTCATTGTTTATCCCCACTAGTGAAGGTTTTTAGTAGAGCGTTAAACATAATGCTTCGTTCTGATGTAAAATTAAATGGAGAAATGCCTCTTCAAGTACATTAATATCATCCTTCCCCGCAACTTTATGTTTTTGTATTATATGTATACAATGGTAAGAGGATATCTCTCCCTAAAGAACACTTTGGCTCTGTAACTAGGTGTTGTCCTTTACAAAGAGGTGGTTCTACTGTAGCTGCTCTCTGGTAAGAGGACACCTCTCCCTAAAGGACACTCTGGCTCTGTAACTAGGTGTTTTCCTTTACAGAGAGGTAGTTTTACTGTAGAAACTCTCTAGTAAGAGGACACCTCTCCTTAAAGGACACTTTGGTTCTGTAACTAGGTGTTGTCCTGTACAGAGAGGTAGTTTTACTGTAGAAACTCTCTAGTAAGAGGACACCTCTCCTTAAAGGACACTTTGGTTCTGTAACTAGGTGTTGTCCTGTACAGAGAGGTAGTTTTACTGTAGAAACTCTCTAGTAAGAGGACACTTCTCCTTAAAGGACACTTTGGTTCTGTAACTAGGTGTTGTCCTTTACAGAGAGGTAGTTTTACTGTAGAAACTCTCTAGTAAGAGGACACCTCTCCTTAAAGGACACTTTGGTTCTGTAACTAGGTGTTGTCCTGTACAGAGAGGTAGTTTTACTGTAGAAACTCTCTAGTAAGAGGACACCTCTCCTTAAAGGACACTTTGGTTCTGTAACTAGGTGTTGTCCTTTACAGAGAGGTAGTTTTACTGTAGAAACTCTCTAGTAAGAGGACACTTCTCCTTAAAGGACACTTTGGTTCTGTAACTAGGTGTTGTCCTTTACAGAGAGGTAGTTTTACTGTAGAAACTCTCTAGTAAGAGGACACCTCTCCTTAAAGGACACTTTGGTTCTGTAACTAGGTGTTTTCCTTTACAGAGAGGTAGTTCTACTGTAGCAACTCTCTGGTAAGAGGACACCTCTCCTTAAAGGACACTTTGGCTTTACAATTAGGTGTTGTCCTTTACAGAGAGGTAGTTCTACTGTAGCAACTCTCTGGTAAGAGGACACCTGTCCCTAAAGAACACTTTGGATCTGTAATTAGGTGCTGTCCTTTAAAGAAAGGTAGTTCTACTGTAGCTGCTCTCTGGTAAGAGGTCACCTCTCCCTAAAGGACACTTTGACTCTGTAACTAGGTGCTGTCCTTTAAAGAAAGGTAGTTCTACTGTAGCTGCCCTCTGGTAAGAGGACACCTCTCCCTAAAGGACACTTTGGGTCTGTAATTAGGTGTTGTCCTTTACAAAGAGGTAGTTCTACTGTAGCAACTCTCTGGTAAGAGGACACCTCTCTCTAAAGGACACTTTGGCTCTGTAACTAGGTGTTGTCCTTTACAGAGAGGTAGTTCTACTGTAGCTACTCTCTGATAAGAGGACACCTGTCCCTAAAGAACACTTTGGATCTGTAATTAGGTGTTGTCCTTTACAGAGAGGTAGTTCTACTGTAGCAACTCTCTGTTACTGGTAAATCATTATTTTTTTATATATATTATGAATTTATTATAAAAAATCCCAACACACACACAAGAATAAAAACATAAAATATATATTAACTAGACTTTCATAGATTTTTAAAATTAATTTTAAAAAAAATCATCATCATAAAATAATAATAGCGATAAAAAATAATTCATTATTCTATGATCGGATTAATCTATGATCTGTATGACAGGGTTGCCCGATTAAAAAAAGAAAGATAGAGAAAACTTCAATTATGGTAACAGTGAGACACGCGACTGTGAACTGAATTATAAATGGTACGGCCTATTTAAATGGGACATCTTTTAGAATGGGGAATTTACTTAAGTAAATACTGACATTTCTACTATTATATTACTGTTAGATGTAAATGGATATTCGTATCTTGGTTTAGAAAATTACTATTTGAATTATATATTTACATTTGACTAAAATACGTGGTGCCATTTTCTTCTTCGAAAGTCTTCCTTTTATATGAAGAAAAAATTAATAAATAAATTAGTTTCTAAACATGTTTTGCAAATGGGAAACAGTTAAACCTGTCTATAGCGCCCCCTCTTGGAACTCAACAAAATAGGGTACTATAGAGAGGGGGTGTTATAAATAGATAGGTCACTTTTAATGTAAAATGTTTACATTTTAATGTTTAAAATCGGGCGCTATAGAGAGGAAGGCGCTATTTAGAGGGGGCGTTATAGACAGGTTTAACTGTATATACTGAGTTTTTTTTTACTAAACAGTTTTTGTAAATATATTTCAGACTTTTAAAAATTATTTTAATTGTAAAGTGGATTCTATTTTCTTTAAGCTAAAACGTTGCCTGGCCGGCATTCATAGTCCTTGATTTCGAAACTATTATAGACACGTATGATTCTTTTTGAAAATAAACACCTTTTACTGCTCTTACTGCAATGGAAAAATAAATAGGAGGGCCTGGCTCATCAGTGGTGAACCCTCCCACCAGATCGCCAGTTTAATCTATCATACCGCTATTTTATCGCATTTTTCGATCTTTCTTTTATAGTGAAACTGAAGCTAATTTTGTATTAAAATCAAAAAGGGGAAATATCCTGACCACGCTTACATAAGCTTTTTTAGAAGGCAGAGCGCCATCTAGTGGAACAGAAATCAACTAAACATTGATTTAGCTTGTTCCCTGATATTTGGCCAACCTATTTTCTTGATAAATCTTGAAAAAAATGTAAAAATGTGGCATTTCTTCATAGATTAAAATTAGTGGATTAATTTTTCCATTTTATTTTGGAAGGTAGGAAAAAAATCCTCTTTGACCTGAAAGCTCTTAACAAATTCGTCTTTTTAGAAAAATGAATCATTTTTAGCGCCTTACCAAATGCTTTATTTTATTTTTTTTTGCTAAAAAGACAAAATATTTCTGTCGAAACCTTGAGAAAATAAAAACATCTTTCAAAACGAGTGTTATTTAAATAACTATAATATATGCTATATTATAATGTGTGTGTTTATTTTATTTATGTTTATATTAAACATATATATATATATTGAAAACTATAAAAATAAAATAATAAAAAATGTCAGGTGTTGGTATTAAACTCAAAAACGGGGAATATCCTGACCACGAAAACATGAGCTCTTTTAGATAGCAGAGCGCCATCTAGTGGAACAGAAATCAACTAAACGTTGATTTAACTAGTTCCCTGATATTTGGCTAACCCATTTTCTTGATAAATCTTGAAAAAATGTAAAAGCGTGGCATTTCTTTATAGATAAAAATTGGTTGATTAATTTTACCCTTTTATTTAGGTACGTAGGGAAAAAGCTTCTTTGACTTGAAAGCTCTTAACAAATTGAATCTTAATAAAGTTTTGTATCTTTGAAATATTTTAAAAATGATTTTTACAGACTCTCTCTCTCTCTCTCTCTTTACATCGGATATGAAATAAACAGAAAAATAGAATTTAATGTATGAGTATTCAAATGAAGTGATTTTTAAATTAGTACATATACTAATAGAAGACTTTAGGAAGTTTTATATTTTAATGTCGATTGTCGTCTGTTTTTTTTTTTTTTTTTTTTTTTTTAAGCAGACAGAGGCAATTTTGTTCACACTTGGTTATCTTGTCTTCAATAAAGGTCACTGTAATATCTTTCAGAGTTATTGTCTGAATCCCGATATACATGCCAAAAGGTACAACTTCCTTAAGTTTTGTCCATGAGTGTATACACACTTGGTTACCTCGTATGTCTTCAATAAAGGTTACTGTAATATATTTCATAGTTATTGTCTGAATCTCGATATACATGCTAAAAGGTACAACTTCCTTAAGTTTTGTCCATGAGTGTATACACACTTGGTTATCTCGTATGTCTTCAATAAAGGTCACTGTGATATAAATCAGAGTTATTATCTGAATACCTATATACATGCCAAAAGGTACAACTTCTTTAGGTTTTGTCCTTGAGTGTATACACCCTTGGTTATCTCGTATGTCTTTAATAAAGGTCACTGTAATATAATTCAGAGTTATTGTCTGAATCCCGATATACATGCTAAACGGTACAACTTCCTTAAGTTTTGTCCATGAGTGTATACACGCTTGGTTATCTCGTATGTCTTCAATAAAGGTCACTTTAATATAATTCGGAGTTATTGTCTCAATCCCGATATACATGCCAAAAGGTACAACTTCCTTAAGTTTTGTCTATGAGTTTATACACACTTGGTTATCTTGTGTGTCTTCAATAAAGGTCACTGTAATATAATTCAGAGTTATTGTCTCAATCCCGATATACATGCTAAAAGGTACAACTTCTTTAAGTTTTGTCCATGAGTGTATACACACTTGGATATCTCGTATGTCTTCAATAAAGGTCACTGTAATATAATTCAGAGTTATTGTCTGAATCCCGATATACATGCCAAAAGGTACAACTTCCTTAAGTTTTGTCCATGAGTGTATACACACTTGGATATCTCGTATGTCTTCAATAAAGGTCACTGTAATATAATTCAGAGTTATTGTCTGAATCCCGATATACATGCCAAAAGGTACAACTTCCTTAAGTTTTGTCCATGAGTGTATTATAACCGACAATATTAATAATATATAAATTGTAAAATTAAATATTTGATTTTAGTTCTTACATTTTCGCTTTTCAATAATATGAAGTTAATTGATAATTAGTGTCTATGATATTTATTGACATAATGCCCCCTTATTTTCTTGGTCACTAAGATGATGGAAGATGAGAGAGCTGGACTCGTAGAAAAGAAAAAAAGAAAAATTATCGAACCTATGAAATTTGGGCATGTAGAAAGCTACTCAGACTGCCATGGATAGTGGGAAAATGTCAAATATTTCAATCTTAAATAATTTAATCCTGTTAGATCCCTATACTCTCAAAAATGTAAATAAGGAATGACCTTTTTCAGATATACAATGAGAGAAAATGGGTTAGAAAAGATGTTGATGTTAAGAAAATTGAAGGAAGAGAGGAAAACACCTGCAATGAGCTGGCTAGTAGGTGTTAAGAAAGCTACCAGAAGGCCACTAGATGTGAGTGATGGTCACTAAGAGATCAAATTGGAGAATATTTGTCCATATAGTCACCAAGGAAGAGAGGAAGACCTGCAATGAACTGGCTAGAAGGGGACAAGAAAACTACCAGAAGGTCACTAGATGTGAGTGATGGTCACTAAGAGATCGAATTGGAGAATATTTGTCCATATAGTCACCAAGGAAGAGAGGAAGACCTGCAATGTGCTAGCTAGAAGGGGTCAAGAAAGTTACCAGAAGGTCACTAGATGTGAGTGATGGTCACTAACAGATCAAATTTGAGAATATTTGTCCATATAGTCACCAAGGAAGAGAGGAAGACCTGCAATGAGCTGGCTAGAAGGGGACAAGAAAACTACCAGAAGGTCACTAGATGTGAATGATGGTCACTAACAGATCAAATTGGAGAATATTTGTCCATATAGTCACCAAGGAAGAGAGGAAGACCTGCAATGAGCTGGCTAGAAGGGGACAAGAAAACTACCAGAAGGTCACTAGATGTGAGTGATGGTCACTAAGAGATCGAATTGGAGAATATTTGTCCATATAGTCACCAAGGAAGAGAGGAAGACCTGCAATGAGCTGGCTAGAAGGGGACAAGAAAACTACCAGAAGGTCACTAGATGTGAGTGATGGTCACTAAGAGATCGAATTGGAGAATATTTGTCCATATAGTCACCAAGGAAGAGAGGAAGACCTGCAATGAGCTGGCTAGAAGGGGACAAGAAAACTACCAGAAGGTCACTAGATGTGAGTGATGGTCACTAACAGATCAAATTGGAGAATATTTGTCCATATAGTCACCAAGGATGAGAGGAAGACCTGCAATGAGCTGGCTAGAAGGGGACAAGAAAACTACCAGAAGGTCACTAGATGTGAGTGATGGTCACTAAGAGATCGAATTGGAGAATATTTGTCCATGTAGTCATCAAGGAAGAGAAGAAGACCTGCAATGAACTGGCTAGAAGAGGTCAAGAAAGCTACCAGAAGGTCACTAGATATGAGTGATGGTCACTAACAGATCAAATTGAAGAATATTTGTCCATATTGTCACCAAGGAAGAGAGGAAGACCTGCAATGAGCTGACTAGAAGGGGTTAATAAAGCTACCAGAAGGTCACTAGATGTGAGTGATGGTCACTAACAGATCAAATTGGAGAATATTTGTCCATATAGTCACCAAGGAAGAGAGGAAGACCTGCAATGAGCTGGCTAGAAGGGGACAAGAAAGCTACCAGAAGGTCACTAGATGTGAGTGATGGTCACTAAGAGATCGAATTGGAGAATATTTGTCCATGTAGTCATCAAGGAAGAGAAGAAGACCTGCAATGAACTGGCTAGAAGAGGTCAAGAAAGCTACCAGAAGGTCACTAGATATGAGTGATGGTCACTAACAGATCAAATTGAAGAATATTTGTCCATATTGTCACCAAGGAAGAGAGGAAGACCTGCAATGAGCTGACTAGAAGGGGTTAATAAAGCTACCAGAAGGTCACTAGATGTGAGTGATGGTCACTAACAGATCAAATTGGAGAATATTTGTCCATATAGTCACCAAGGAAGAGAGGAAGACCTGCAATGAGCTGGCTAGAAGGGGACAAGAAAGCTACCAGAAGGTCACTAGATGTGAGTGATGGTCACTAAGAGATCGAATTGGAGAATATTTGTCCATGTAGTCATCAAGGAAGAGAAGAAGACCTGCAATGAACTGGCTAGAAGAGGTCAAGAAAGCTACCAGAAGGTCACTAGATATGAGTGATGGTCACTAACAGATCAAATTGAAGAATATTTGTCCATATTGTCACCAAGGAAGAGAGGAAGACCTGCAATGAGCTGACTAGAAGGGGTTAATAAAGCTACCAGAAGGTCACTAGATGAGCTGTGAGTTATGGTCACTAACAGATCAAATTGGAGAATATTTGTCCATATAGTCACCAAAAGTTGACTTGATGGACTGTAATAATTACAAAATTACTTATATTTCTATCCTTATATATATAAAAATGAAATGCGAAATCGATGTTTGTTATCGCATCACGCAAAAATCTACTGACTCAATCATTATGGAATTTCGCATGTAGGTAGCTGAAGATTTCGTTTAACATATAGGCTATTCAAAAAACTAAAAAAGTTAATGTGCTTTTTTTTTAAATAAAAAACCAAAAAGCGTTAGTTCCAGTCTTTTACCGCTAGGGAGCAGCACTGGTCGCGACGATAAATGAATTTGATTTTTTTAAAGCATCGGTGGTTCAGTGGTAGAATGCTCGCCTGCCACGCGGGCGGCCAGGGTTCGATTCCCGGCCGATGCATTTTTTTTTAAACAATTTTTAAAACTCATTTATATTATATCTCCTATATAAATGGAAATTTCATAAGTGGTGTTCGCTAAAAACTTTCGTTACAATGCATCAATTTCGACCAAATTTTCAACATTTATGTAAAACGAGATGGAGCAGGTTTTGCTTAACATCAAATTATTTTTCCTAACTTTAAAATACATAACTTTGCTGTTATCGATAAAATACAAAAAAATTCAACAGAGTTAATTTTATTTATATATAAATACAAAAAAGAAATTCAGCAATTCATTCAACTCAATCTAAAAAAATATTCAAAACAAGCAATTTTAAGATAACACCATATGTAAAACAGTCGGCCAAGAAAACAACAACGATATTACATCTTTCTCACATATTCACACACAATCTTGATTAATAATTAAATCTAATCTTTAGCATTGTTTATTATACTTCATAATATATAATATTCGTTAGGCAAACTTTCACTCGGATAAAACCCGGGCGAAGCCGGGTACACATCCGCTAGTATATATATAAAAGTCAATGTCTGTCTGTTTCGCGATAAACTCAAAAACTACTGAACCAATTGATACCAAATTTTGCATGTCGCTTTTTATAAACCTGAGAAATATTTCCGGCTACATTTTGATTAGTATTTTTGGCTATTTCTTTTTTTCATTTGAAGAACTTTTGTTTTACGCGGAGTAATCTGGAATGGAATGAATACGCAAATATGGCCATTTTTTATAAGCATCGGTGGTTCAGTGGTAGAATGCTCGCCTGCCACGCGGGCGAGAGGAAAACCTGCAATGAGCTGGCTAGAAGGGGTCAAGAAAGCTACCAGAAGGTCACTAGATGTGACTTATGGTCACTAAAATATCAAATTTGAAAATATCTGGTATATAGTCACCAAGGAAGAGAGAAAAACCTGCAATGAGCTGGCTGGAATTGGTCAAAAAAGCTACCAGAAGGTCACTAGATGTGAGTGATGGTCACTGACAGATCAAATTGTGGAATATTTGTCCATATAGTCACCAAGAAAGAGAAGAAGACCTGCAATAGGCTGGCTAGAAGGGGTCAAGAAAGCTACCAGAAGGTCACTAGATGTGAGTGATGGTCACTAACAGATCAAATTGGAGAATATTTGTCCATATAGTCACCAAATTTGACTTGATGGACTGTAATAATGACAAAATACTTTATATATATATATTTCAAAGTAAGTTTGTAAAATATTGAATATATGTAATTTATTGAAACTCTTTCCTAGTGTAAGAAACTCAAATATATTTCTATAAAGAAATATCCTGTAGTAATTATAAGGACTAATGTATATATATTACGATGCACTAGCGCGCCATCTGTTATGAAAATTTGAAACTATTTTAGACGCGTATGATTCTTTTTGAAATTAAACAATTTCTACTGCCCTTACCTCAATGGAAAAATTAATGGGAGGGCCTAGATCATAGGTGGTGAACCTTTCCAGCGGTTTCGCCAGTTTAATCTACCATACCGCTGTTATATTGCATTTTTCGATCTTCCTTTTATATTGATACTGATGCTAGACTCTTGGAATGGGTATTTTAGATTAACTATGGATATAAGCTTTGAGGACAGCAGAATTACATACATTTATAAATATATAATATGCTTCGAGCAATCGCTCTTCCGCAAATATCAAATTGAGTCTTTTATAAGAACATTTATATTATGATGTACTACTACAGATGAACCAGGCCCTCCCATTAATTTTTCCATTGCAGTAAGGGCAGGAGAAATTGTTTAATGTCAAAAAGAATCTCACGCGTCTAAAATAGTTTCGAATATATTTATATATATCATTATGTATGAAATATACTAATTGTAGCAATTTATATATAGAGAGAGACAGTTTAATACTCAAATAAGAAAAACTCTAAGCCTTGATCTATACATATTTAATGCATAACTCAACAAAAATATAATATCACAAGAATAGTATATATGAGAATAGAGATTTATCAGTGGATAATTCTGAGGGTCACTAAAAATCATTTAGGCTCTTTTATATTCATTTGATATTTCTTGAGCAAACGTGCCTAGCATTAAATAAGCAGACGAAACAAACGAGGCCTAACATCTACCCACATTTCATTAGGTAAAATTGCCTATTACCTCTTTTTACATTCTCGTGTTCAATATAAAGTACCTATTATAAATCATTTTAATTATAAGATATTTATCTTTTGATTATAATTATGGTATTTTTCAAAGTTTGTAAATATTCTTATTTCCTTTTTTGTTGTTTTAATATGTATTTTATCCGAAACATTGGATTTGCCATTTGAAATTACTCTTGGCCTATTTAAATTATGAGAGACTATGTATGCGGTTGGTTTATATAAAATGCCTAAAAAATTTAAATTTCTGTTAAAATCAGAAACCCAAGATTTCCTCTCTTTTAGAAACTACCATATATATCTGCCAATTATATATCATATATATTTATATATTAAAAATAAAGATGGCATATCCTGACCAGGAGCATATGTGCTTCACAGAAGGCAGAGCGCCATCTGGTGGAACAGAAATCAACTAAACATTGATTTGGCCTGTTCCCTGATATTTGGCCACCCCAATTTCTTGATAAATCAAGAGACAAAAGGAAGTTGTACCTTTTAGCATGTATATCGGAATTCAGACAAACTAACTCGTATTACAGTGACCTTTATTGAAGAAACACAAGATAACCAAGTGGGAACAATATTGCCACTATAGATGGAAAATTTGCCGGGAGGAAATTGATCCATTGAAGCACAGGGCGCCTCTTCCGTCAAAATAAACGTCAAAACCTGACGCCATCTATTGACCGTCGCCGCAACTAGCGGCCTCGGGTCAGGACAAAGTCCCAACATCAGCTTTGGCAAACTGAGAAGCGTCCACAGCGAGACCATGATTTGACGGAAGAGGCACCCTATGCTTCTATGGATCAATTTCCTCCCGGCAAATTTTCCATCTATATTCTAGCCATAGATTTGGCCCAGCCACCTTGCCAGCAAAACACCTCTTTGGCAGATTGTCAAGATTCCATTAGATCCCGTGTGGATCTCATGGAATAAAGTCCGCCCTAGACTGACGAGGGCCATTAGCCCGAAACCATGGTCTCTAGGTGGACGCTTCTCAGTTTGCCAAAGCTGGTGTTGTGGCTTTGTCACCGACCCGAGGCCGCTAGTTTGCGGCGACGGTCAATAGATGGCGTCAGCTTTTGACGTTTATTTTGACGGGAGAGACGCCCTGTGCTTCTATGAATATTGCCTCTGTATACTTCAAAAAATGACCGGCGTCATCAAATATTTTCCACTTCCCTAAGTTTTTATCCATGAGCCTATATATATAACAGGTATATATGTAATTTAAATGACTTGTGTTTGATTTTTAAACATTTATATTTCATCCATGTTTCTTAGGGTAGAGCCCTGTCTTTCTTTTCATATATTTTTCTTAATCACAAATAAAATTTGAAAAAAAAAGACAAAATTTCAATAAAAAATAAATCTTACATTGGATATTTGTTAATCTTTTTTCATAAAACAAAGCAATCAACCAATAAGATATTTTCCAAGTAAATAACTGAAGATAGAGGTTAACAAAGATATTTTTCGAAAGCCTATGCGAATTAACCCATTGAAGATCTAATTTCAACATGCTGATGAGGACCAACACCCCGAAACGTGTACCTGGTTACCTTTTCTTGATTAATTACGAAATTATATTAAGGGCTAATGCTAAAATAATTCCGATAGATGGCTCAAGCCATCAGCAAATTTTAGTTATACTTTTAGTTAAATATATAATTTACTTATTCTGAAAGCAGGAATCATTGATGGCATATGAACAAATACAACATCTACAATAATAAGAGAAAAAATACTATTAATAAAATAATAAACATTTGTTAAAATACTATACTTTGGACATGACTTCATTCAGACATAATTAAATGATTCAGCTAGAGTATTTTATACAGGTAAATCAGTCGCCACCTACTACTCATCATGATTATCATGGCCTGCATCACTTAAACTAGGAATAATTTAAAGGTCATATATAAAAATACTACTTAAATCATATAACAATAAAAATAATATAAAGAATCTATTATCTTGCAGTCTAATAACCACAACGTTTTTTTCTCGTGGTCCATGGTCAAAAGTTTTTTTTTTCTATAATTCACAGAGTAAGAGAACTAATTGGAGTGAGGTGAGTAGAAAGCATTAATCTTTAGAGAAAGAATGATGGATTGTACTTAGTTTCTGACCTCTAAGATAATTTATAATTTTCCTTCACATTCTCACCTTATGTCTCCATTTTTCACTTTTTAAATAAATATTTAAAATCCTATATATATTCGCATATATAGAAAAAAACAGTTAAATTTCGGAATACAATTTTTTTTACTATAAATATATTCAATATATTCTCAGATTTAAGAAATTTACGATTAACTTTTATAAAATATTCGAACACCTTATGTAATATTTTATGAAATTATGAAAAAGGTATCTCCTTATCGTGCAACTGAAAGTTACTGATGGCTTGCGCCATCTATCGGAATAAATATCAACTATTCTCGTTGATTTTTAATTATTCCAGAATTGACCAAATACCCATTCTTGATTAATCAAGAAAAGCTAACCACGGACGCGTTTCGGGCTGTTGGCTCTCATCAGCATTATGAAATATGTTTAATTATTATAAAAAAAAACACCGCAAGCTTTCGAGATATCGCGCTTCAACAAACAAAATTATAATTTAGCTCTTAGATTATATCTTGAAGATAGAGGCTGCCTGGCCGGCATTCATAGTTCTTCAAATTAAAGATACTTGGGCCAGTAAATCTTTTTATTTATTATCTCGACGTTTTGACAAAAATCTTTTGTTCTCGTCAGGAGCGAATAAAAATTAAAACATTTGGCAAAGGTCAAGATGCCTGAAGGACCAGTTTTTTGGTCGTTGAGGTACAGCTTGCACCACGCTGATGAGGGCCAACAGCCCGAAACGCGTACATGGTTAACTTTTCTTGATTAATCAAGAATGGGTAATTGGCCAATTCTGTAATAATTAGAAGTCAACGAGAATAGTTGATATTTATTCTGATAGATGGCGCAAGCCATCAGCAACTTTCAGTTGCTCAATAAGCAGATGCATTTTTAATAATGTATGCATCTTATCCCAGTACAATATCACATTTGTACTATTTCTTCATATTTGGCAAAGCGTTAAAAATTATTCTTAGATTATAATTTCGCCTATTGAAGAGCGAGTATTCGAATGCTTGGGGTGTTTTTGTAATAAAGAAACGTATTGCGTAATTTAGGAAAAAGGCATCTCCTTATCGTGCCACTTAAAGTTTCTGATGGCTTGCGCCATCTATCGGAATAAATATCAATTATTCTTCGATTTTTTGGTTAATTATTCCAGAATTTATAAAGAGACAAAGGTCGTCTCTCCCGTCAAAATAGACCTCAAATCTAGACGCTATCTATTCCAGAATTGAATAAATATACGCAAGTTATCAGCAACTTTAAGCTGCATGTAAAGGAAATCCTTTTTCTTAATTTATACACCTTATCCCAGTACAATATCACTTTTGTACTGTTTTTTTCTTATTGCGTAAAGTTTTTAGATATCTTATTATGTATTAAACATAGCTAGATATTAATTTGATATCGCCTACTTCTACCTACCATGATTATCATGGCCTGTAACACGTGTACTAGGGATAAGCAAAAAAAAAAGATTTTAATTTGAAGAGATTCGTCTGATTATACTCAGAGAATAAATGAAATTTATTTTTCTTCTTTACTTATTAAAAGAAAAGGGAAAAAACAGCTTTTTTCAATATATCCAATTTTCATCCAATATTTTGGTGATAATTATTTTTGTGTCTAAATATAGAAATGTTGTATGTGAACTATTGATAAATCAATAAGTTAAAATGATTCATATGATGGGAATTTTTCAGATTTAATTTAAACATACCTTATTTTATGACGCATTAGCGCGCCATCTGTTATGAAAATTCGAAACTATTATAGACACGTATGATTCTTTTTAAAAATAAACAATTTCTTCTGCCCTTACTTCAATGGAAAAATTAATAGGAGGGCCTGGCTCATCAGTGGTGAACCCTCCCAGCGGTTTCGACAGTTTAATCTATTATATAATAGATTAAACTGGCGAAAAATCTGGGAGGGTTCACCACTGATGAGCCAGGCCCTCCTATTAATTTTTCCATTGAAGTAAGGGCAGAAGAAATTGTTTATTCTCAAAAAGAATCATACACGTCTATAATAGTTTCGAATACCTTATTTTTTCAAAAGGTTTTTTTTTTTCAATTAAATCAAAGTTACGTCTAGTTTATTAATCATAAAGAAAAATATATTAAACATATCTCTTATATTGAATTACATATTTCATTTTAAAAAAATATGATCCAAAAAACATAATTTGTAAACAGAACAAATAATAATGCATATAGATAAACATCTAATCATTTCATTAGATCAAAAATAGCTAGATATGAAAAAACACTAGAAAAAAAAATAATAAAAAATAAAAAGATCAGGTGTTGATATAAAAAATAAAAAAGGCATATCCTGACCAGGAGCACATGTGCTTTTCAGAAGGCAGAACGCCATCTGGTGGAACAGAAATCAACTATTCTAAAATGTTTAGTTGAATTCTGTTCCACCAGATGGCGCTCTGCCTTCTGAAAAAAACATGTGCTCCTGGTCAGGATATGCCTTTTTTATTTTTAATAGCTAGATATACAGAGTTAACAGCAATAGAATTATATTATATATACGATTTTTAAAAATATGTAAAATAGATTTTAACACATATACGAGGTGTGTTCAAAAAGTATCGCGACCTTTGAATTTTCGCGGGTTACATATCTTCGAATTTCGATCTTTTTGTGGCTTTATGTTGGTACTCATGTCTCTCACTTATGCCGACAAGCTCGGCCATTTTGAATGTTCACTTAATTGTTGACAGCTGCTTTGCTTGCAGGTGTTTTGGATCGTCTTCGATTTTTACCTATTAAAAAAATGGATCAAAGAACCTGTATCAAATTTTGTGTGAAAAACGAAATTAAGTGCGCGGATGCATTCCGAATGTTAACTGTGGCATACGGAGAAGCTACCTTGGACCGAAGCAACGTTTATCGGTGGTACAAAATGTTCTCAGAAGGCCGAGAAGATGTGAACGACGAAGAGCGTGCCGGACGCCCGAGCACTCTAACAACAGACGAAAAAAATAATGAAGTGGAGAAAATGATATTGGCCAATCATCGAATCACCGTTAGAGAAGTTGCTGAGGACCTAAACATATCGATTGGCTCGTGCCATTCGAATTTTATCAATGATTTGGGCATGAGACGGGTCGCCGCGAAATTCGTACCAAAATTGCTCAATTGCGACCAAAAACAGCATCGCATGAACATTGCTAATGAGATGTTGGACTCTGTCCGCGACGACCCAAATTTGCTCCAGAGGGTCATTACTGGTCACGAAGCGTGGGTTTATGGTTATGACGTGGAAATACCAAAGCTCAATCATCTCAATGGAAGCTGCCGCACGAACCAAGACCGAAAAAAGCGCGCCAAATTCGGTCGAATGTGAAGGTTTTGCTGACAGTTTTCTTCGATTGCAGGGGCGTGGTGCATCATGAGTTCTTGCCACAGGGTAGAACGGTCAATAAGGAATATTACATGCAGGTTATGCGCAATTTGCGCGAAGCAATCCGCCAGAAACGCCCGGATTTGTGGAAGAACAAAAATTGGCTTTTGCACCACGATAACGCCCCTGCTCGCACATCGTGGCTTGTGCGCGACTTTTTGGCCAAAAACAACACACCGCGCAGCCACCGTATTCCCCAGATATGGCCCCCTGTGACTTTTTCTTGTTCCCCAAACTGAAGAGGCCCATGAAAGGACGACGTTACGCTACGCTTGACGAGATAAAGACAGCATCGAAGGAGGAGCTGAAAAATATTTTTAAAAATGATTTTTTGAAGTGCTTCGAAAATAGTAAAAACCGTTGGCACAAGTGTATAATATCTCATGGGGATTACTTTGAAGGGGACAAAATAGGTGTTCATGAATAAATAAATAATTTTTGAAAAAACACAAAAGTCGCGATACTCTTTGAACACACCTCGTATATATTTAAAAGGCTTATATTGGATTGAATAAAATATTTATTTGCCAATATTTCGGTTAGCTGAACGCCAAACCTTGTAATTAATAGATACATATATCGTAATTTAAACAATGTGATATGTAAGTAATAAAGTATGACGTTTTTTCTAGTCGTCTCAAAGTGACACCAGCTTGCCACGGGACACCCGGGGGTCCAGAGAGGAACAAAGAAGGGGCGTTGGTCCGGATGTTGACAGTTAGTTAGGTTACAGTGGATATTTTCGGACAGCCCCGCTCGGTTCTAGGCCATTATTATCTCACGACAGGCCCGCTTAGTACTAGGTTCGTGGTCATCTCACGACGGCCCTCGTGGCCGCCTTTTTGGCTCTTCTCTGCCTCCGCGGCTTCATGCTGGACGCCGAGCTTTCCTCAGTTAATCCTCAACTTTCCCCTGGTCCTGGTGCCACGTGAGACGTACTAGGAGAGCGTCTTTTGATCCCAAACTTTGTCCTTACTGTCCCGTGCGGACTTCCCACTCTGCACGCCTTGCCACTCAACCCCGACTGCTTCCAACTCACTTGTTGGCTTACCCGGATTTGCGAAACAAATATTTTAAAATATAAGATAGACCTCATTATTTTTTCTCCCTTAATATTTTAAAATATTTAACTTATTCTGATTGTAACTTTTATAATAATATTTGTTTGCACAGATTTCCCCCACGTACATTGTATTTTAAATTATTTCAACTGTGAGTTTGTGTATACAAAAATGTAATGCCTTGATAAAGGTTGGCGTTCAGCCAACCGATATATTGACAAATAAATCTTTTATTCAATCTAATAAATGTCTTTTTATTATCTAATGGTTTAAGTATGGATTGCTCTATTTTCAGAAATATATATATATGGAAATTTTGACGGTAGGATATTGATCGAAAGAGACAAAGGTCGCCTCTCCCGTCAAAATAGACGTCAAAAACAAGACGCCATCTATTGACCGTCCCCGCAAACTAGCGGCCTCGGGTCGGTGACAAAACCACAACACCAGCTTTGGCAAACTGAGAAGCGTCCACCTAGAGATCATGGTTTCGGGCTAATGGCCTTTGTCAGTCTAGGGCGGACTTTATTCTATGAGATCCACACGGGATCTAATGGAATCTTGACAATCTGCCAAAGAGGTGTTTAGCTGGCAAAGTGGCTGGGTCATATCTATGGCTATAATATAGATGTCTATAATAGATGGCGTCTAGTTTTTGACGTCTATTTTGACGGGAGAGGCGACTTTTGTCTTTTTAGATATATATATGTCTAAACTTGTATATAAATTCAGCATGAAAAAGAACTCCAGAATCTCTGTGTTGAAGAGCATATTGACCTGAAACCTTAGAAATAAAAGAAATAAGAAACTAAACCTTTGATTTCTTATTTATTAAATCGAAATGTAAAATCGGAGAAAAATCTATATTATAAATAATAAAGAAAAAACAATAAAATTCTATTTCCTTTCAAAAAAATATAAATATTATAAACATGGTTTACTTGAAAAAAACAGAAATAAGAAAAAAAACAGATAATACAAAAAGGAAATTAGTCACACAAACATTTTTTTCTTCCAAAAACTAAAATGAAGTTGTGTTATTCTCAAAGGAAAAATTAGTAAACAAGTTTCTCTCTACATTATTGCTCCATTTCCATAAAACAAATTTAATTTAGCTATAATCTAAGAAATGTTTTCTTTAATATCCAGATGGGTAACATTTTGTTGATAGGAAAAAAAAGATCGCTTTTAGTAATTGATTAGATTTTTGTAATGGGGGTGGGTTTTGTCATGGTGTTGTAAATATTCATGATATGTAAATAAGTTTTAGTACAACGCCCAAAACATATGTAAATAACCCATCACCAATGATGTGATGTACATTTTTTTATCATACGAAACAACGTGTTATTTATTAGAAAAAAAATGTATTGAGAATTTTATGACAAAAAAAAAAGTTAAATAATTTCATCGTCTGCATTTTATTCTAATTTCGCCATTTTGTTTTTGTTAAATTGAATATTATTTTTGATGATATCTCTCAATACTTTTCAATTAAATACTTTTCATTGATGTTTTTTATATAGATATTCCATAGTTATTTTAAACTTTTATAAAATAATATTTTTGAAAATAAAGCAATATATAAATAAATATTTAATTAAAAAGGCATATATTGGATGAAAATATCATGAAATATTGGTAAAATAAATGATATTTTGATCCAATATATGCCTTTTTAATTAAAAATAAAATAATATGTAATTAGTTATTTATACTTTGCGTATTCATATGAATTTTATTAATAAATAAATATAAAATTATTGTTTATATGTTTTTAATTTGAAGTTTTAGGTTTACTCAATGAAAAATTAAATACAGTTTTTGCTCAATGTGGAATTTTGGAATTTTACCATACCGCTTTTTAGAGCTCTAATACTGTATTGGTCTATTAAATGTGATTCTACTGTCCTAAAAGCTTATGTCCACAGTTTACTTGAATACCCTTTCTAAGCTTCCATCCTTCAGTGTAGCATATACGAGGTGTGTTCAAAAGGTTTCGCGAATTTTGAATTTTCGCGGGTTACGTATATTCAAATTTCGATCTTTTTGTGGCTTTATGTTGGTACTCATGTCTCTCACTTATGCCGACAAGCTCGGCCATTTTGAATGTTCACTTAATTGTTGACAGCTGCTTTCCTTGCAGGTGTTTTGGATCGTCTTCGATTTTTACCTATTAAAATAAATGGATCGAAGAAGCTGTATCAAATTTTGTGCGAAAAATGAATTTAAGTGCGCGGATGCATTCCGAATGTTGACTGTGGCATACGGAGAAACTACCTTGGACCGAAGCAACGTTTATCGGTGGTACAAAATGTTCTCAGAAGGCCGAGAAGATGTGAACGACGAAGAGCGTGTCGGACGCCCGAGCACTTCAACAACAGACGAAAAAATTAATGAAGTGGAGAAAATGATATTGGCCAATCGTCGAATCACCGTTAGAGAAGTTGCTGAGGACCTAAACATATCGATTGGCCCGTGCCATTCGATTTTTATCAATGATTTGGGCATGAGACGGGTCGCCGCGAAATTCGTACCAAAATTGCTCAATTGCGACCAAAAACAGCATCGCATGAACATTGCTAATGAGATGTTGGACTCTGTCCGCGACGACCCAAATTTGCTCCAGAGGGTCATAACTGGTGACGAAGCGTGGATTTATGGTTATGACGTGGAAACCAAAGCTCAATAATCTCAATGGAAGCTGCCGCACGAACCAAGACCGAAAAAGCGCGCCAAGTTCGGTCGAATGTGAAGGTTTTGCTGACAGTTTTCTTCGATTGCAGGGGCGTGGTGCATCATGAGTTCTTGCCACAGGGTAGAACGGTCAATAAGGAATATTACCTGCAAGTTATGCGCAATTTGCGCGAAGCATTCCGCCAGAAACGCCCGGATTTGTGGAAGAACAAAAATTGGCTTTTGCACCACGATAACGCCCCTGCCTACACATCGTTGCTTGTGCGCGACCTTTTGGCCAAAACCAACACACTAATGATGCCGCAGCCACCATATTCCCCAGATCTGGCCCCCTGTGACTTTTTCTTGTTCCCTAAACTGAAGAGGCCCATGAAAGGACGACGTTACGCTACGCTTGACGAGATAAAGACGGCATCGAAGGAGGAGCTGAAAAAGATTTTTTTTAAATGATTTTTTGAAGTGCTTCGAAGATTGGAAAAACCGTTGGCACAAGTGTATAATATCTCATGGGGATTACTTTGAAGGGGACAAAATAGGTATTCATGAATAAATAAATAATTTTTGAAAAAAACACAAAGGTCGCGATACTTTTTGAACACACCTCGTATAAGCAGAATGATCCAATACAGTATTAGAGATCTAAAGAAGCGGTCTGGTAAATTAAATTGGCGAAACCGCTAGGAGGCTTCACCACTGATGAACCAAGCCCTCCCAATATATTGTTTCATATGTAAAATAAACTTGCGTGTTTTAAATATTTTTATTTTCTTATATAAATATCGTATTTATTTTGATTCTTAATAATTAAAATGGTTTTTGATGAATCTATTAAGAATATACGTTTAGCGGCTAAAGAATGTCTAGACGCTTATGCTTCAAACAAACTTGAGAAAAATATTTTATGTGGATTTTTTAAAATTTATGTTTTTTCTAGATTTTTGAAAACTAATATCTGATATTCATATTTTACATAAATAGCTTTTCTGAAAGAATTTACATAACCAATCTTTTTTTGAAAAATTAAAACTCTCACTATAAACGTATTAACATATACACTAAATAAACATTTTAAATTTACTATATTCGTAATTCACACGTAAAAACTCGTAATTATTTATATATATATTCTCATAGACAGAACTTAAGGAAGTTGTACCTTTCAGCATGTATATCGGGATTGAGACAATAACTCTGAAAGATATTACAGTGACTTTATTGAAGACACACGAGATAACCAAGTGTGTATACACTCATAGACAAAACTTAAGGAAGTTGTACTTTTAAGCATGTTAATCGGGATTGAGACAATAGCCCTGAAAGATATTACAGTGACCTTTATTGAAGACACACGAGATAATCAATATACACTGATAAACAAAACTTAAGGAAGTTGTACCTTACAGCATGTATATCGGGATTGAGACAATAACTCTGAAAGATATTACAGTGACCTTTATTGAAGACACACGAGATAACCAAGTGTGTATACACTCATAGACAAAATTTAAGGAAGTTGTACTTTTAAGCATGTTAATCGGGATTGAGACAATAGCCCTGAAAGATATTACAGTGACCTTTATTGAAGACACACGAGATAACCAATATACACTGATGAACAAAACTTAAGGAAGTTGTACCTTTCAGCATGTATATCGGGATTCAGACAATAACTCTGAAAGATATTACAGTGACTTTTATTGAAGACACACGAGATAACCAAGTGTGTATACACTCATGGACAAAACTTAAGGAAGTTGTACCTTTCAGCATGTATATCGGGATTGAGACAATAACTTTGAAAGATATTACAGTAATCTTTATTGAAGACACACGAGATAACCAATATACACTGATGAACAAAACTTAAGGAAGTTGTACCTTTCAGCATGTATATCGGGATTCAGACAATAACTCTGAAAGATATTACAGTGACCTTTATTGAAGACACACGAGATAACCAATATACACTCATGGACAAAACTTAAGGAAGTTGTACTTTTCAGCATGTATATCTGGATTCAGACAATAACTCTTTAAGATATTACAGTGATCTTTATTGAAGACACAAGATAACCAAGTATAAACAAAATTACCTTTGTGTTCTTTAAAAAAAAGACGACCATCGACATCAAAAACTTTCCACTTCCTTACGTTTTATCTATGAATGTATATCGTGACATAAAATATTAATATATGAAAATAAATCAATATTAAAATTTAATATATACCTTCAAATCTAGAGCAATTATATATATATATATATATATGATGTAATTCTACTGTGAAAAAAATATTTAGCAGTCGTTTGTGGCTGTCTCCACCTCAATCATCATCTCTTTATTTTTCAAATATTTTTAAACAAAAAAAATTTACATACTCCATTTAGTTAAATCTTCAGTAAAAACAAAAAAAAGTTACATTCTATCATTCAAAATGTATCATATATATATAATTTGTGTAAAATTATTAAACATTAATATTTAATTATTTTACGATCAATAAACATTAATAAAACATACAAATACACATTCTAAGATTGGTCCATTTCCCCAGAGATTATCTAACGCCAATAAACAGAGTGATTTAAAAACTCTTGAAGGCAATTAAATTCATCCTTTCACGGCATGTTTGGCCACAAAAAGTTTAGCTATATCACTAACTATTCAAAAAACACCAAAAGGTTATAACCATAAACCAAACATATTAATGCTAGCTATATTTCCTTACACTATCGTAAACATTTTAATATTTTATGATCCGAAAAATGATTTTAAAATAGCCGTAAGCGATTGAAAAATCTGTGATATAGATTTTTGGGAGTTTTAAAATAAATTTTTACCATATTAAATTTGATGTTTAAAAATATGTTTTCTTGTTAAATTTATCATAATATTTCTCATATTTATTTATTTTTAAATCAATATATTTATTATTTTACACATATAAATTTACTGGCAATGCGCCTCTTTTAAATATCATCAAATATTATCTCTAAATACCTTACTGCAATGATATGAGTTATTGAATGAGAGGGCTTGGCTGATCAGTAGTGAACCCTCTCAGCGGTTTAGCCAAATTAATCTCTAGACCGCTTGGCGAAACTGCTGAGGGGTTCACTACTGATGAGCCAAGCCCTCTCATTCAATAACTCATATCATTGCAGTAAGGTCTGTAGTGATAATATTTGATGATATTTAAAACAAGCGCATTGCCAGTAAATTTATTTGTGTAAAATTTTAACGATAGATGGCAATTTAATTTAATTTACTAATATTTATTATTCTTTGGAAAAATTGTTCATTTTCTTTTTGACCATTCTGTTATCTACTCTACTACAATTATTGTAAAGAGTTTCACGCACAATTATCTAGATCGGATATAGCGTGTCTTATTTGCAATTGATAAATAAATAAAATAAAATTCTATGAAAAGATTTTTAATTTCTGTTTGATCGTTTTTGAAGACAACTCTCAGATTTATAAAATTAATTTATTAAACTTTAAACATTTTTAGATATAGAGAGAGAAACGGTTACCTCGTATTTAAGGCAACAAAAGAATCATCTAATTTACATACATGGTTCAAACCAGATTCAACTTGTGCAAAACAGACGACAAATAAAAATAAGCAAATTAATGGTAGAGGGTAAGTTCCTATTTTTACAAGCTTTCACACTCAAAGAATAATCATTTTCTTGCTTCAATTTCGATATTTGTATTTTGATATACTGTAAATTTTTCTTATTGCTTCTCTAATATTTTATTAGTTTTAATTTAGTTTTAAATAAAATAAATTGCTTTGTCATTCTGAAGTTTGTTTTTCCTTATTTTCTATGTTACATTATTTTGAGGTGGTTACGCCTGTAAATGGGTTTTTTCCACACTACAATTTAGAAGTTTTAAAATAACTTTTTCAAATAATTGAACTTTTTCATTTTAAAAGAAAATAGCTGTGACTTTTTGACATCTAAAAAGACATATGGGAGAGAATTTCATTTCTGGATTTGGCAGACGATGATTCTGTAGCCAATCAAATGGAAGAAATTTTGACATTAGAAATTTAACCACTTTATCTTTTTTATTTGATATTAATGGTTACTTGGCCAATTATATTTCAAATATATAATTTCTATATATTTATAATAATTTTAAATATTGTGACGAGAAACTTTAATTTATATTTTATTATTTAATTTAATTATTCAATGAAAATATTTTGAAACAGATTTATTACTTTATATTTGTAAATTGGGGGGTCGGTGGAGGGCTGGTTAAACCGTTTGGTTTTCGAATACTACGACCCGGGTTCGATTCCCGCATTGGACACTTTTTTCTGTTTAAAAAAAATGTTCCAATGGCCCCCCGATTCTTGCAAATGTCCAACCCCACCAGCGAGTGCAAGTAACAAAACGGGGCTCTGGCACATTTGTAAGTGCAAAGTTGAACTGCTTTCACATGTGTAGACATGTGGTCCGCTTACAGTAAAAGCAGTCGCTAACTACCCACCATGATTATCATGGCCTGTACCACGTGTACTAGGGATAAGCAAAATAATTTTTTGTAAAATTATCATTTAGTTACCTAGCTTGCTTGTTCAATATTCTCTAGCTGTAGATAGTTTTGGTTGATTGGTTAATAATTGTCGACAGGACGTGGTAACATCATCAATAAATACTTTCACATTTTCAGATATACAAAGACCTGATATCTACGCTACAATATCATCTATAGTTATAAATTATGTTATTTTATTAATATTTGTTTCTTATTACACCAATACCTCGCTTTACGTCGTTTCGTTTTGCGTTTTTTTTTTTTCGAAGTTGCGTCGCTGCTTAATTTTTACTGATTTTCACTGTGCGTCGTTAGATTTTCGAAGTTGCGTTGTTTTGGATTCGAGTCTTTATTTTTTTTTCCTAAAATATGGCAACACCTTTGTTTTTGATTGCGCTATGCCGTCAAAATTTTATTTTCACTTTGCGTCGTTTCAATTTTCGTCGTGTTTTTTTGGAACGTTTCCCCCGACGTAAAGCGAGGTATGGGTGTATATAATAAAACAGGTTTTTCTGGAGATATAAGTTTCTTTACATTTTATTTAAAACAGTCTCAAGATATCGAATATCTCTGTCAGTAGAGGAAGTCATCGAAGAAAGAGTATAAAATAAAATAAGAAATTCACCCTCAAAAGCTGTTTTATCTATTATTCATATACATTTAAACCTGTTTATAGCGCCTCCTTCTCTATAGAGCCCGATTTTAAATACGTAGTACGACGCGATTTACATTAAAAGTGACCTGTCTATAGCGCCCGAATTCAAACACGTAGTACGATGCGATTTACATTAAAAGTGACCTGTCTATAGCGCCCGAATTCAAACACGTAGTACGATGCGATTTACATTAAAAGTGACCTGTCTATAGCGCCCGAATTCAAACACGTAGTACGATGCGATTTACATTAAAAGTGACCTGTCTATAGCGCCCGAATTTAAACACGTAGTACGATGCGATTTACATTAAAAGTGACCTGTCTATAGCGCCCGAATTCAAACACGTAGTACGATGCGATTTACATTAAAAGTGACCTGTCTATAGCGCCCGAATTCAAACACGTAGTACGATGCGATTTACATTAAAAGTGACCTGTCTATAGCGCCCGAATTTAAACACGTAGTACGATGCGATTTACATTAAAAGTGACCTGTCTATAGCGCCCGAATTCAAACACGTAGTACGATGCGATTTACATTAAAAGTGACCTGTCTATAGCGCCCGAATTTAAATACGTAGTACGATGCGATTTACATTAAAAGTGACCTGTCTATAGCACCCGAATTTAAATACGTAGTACGATGCGATTTACATTAAAAGTGACCTGTCTATAGCGTCCAAATTTAAACACGCAGTACGATGCGATTTACATTTAAGTGACCTGTCTATAGCGCCCGAATTTAAATACATAGCACGATGCGATTTACTTGAAAATAAAGATACTTCGGCCAGTAAATATTTTTTATTATCTCAACGTTTCGACAAAAATCTTTTGTCCTCGTCAGGAGCGAACAGAAATTAAAACATTTGGCAAGGCGCTGAAATTTTTTAACGCCTTGCCAAATGTTTAAATTTTGTTTGCTCCTGACGAGGACAAAAGATTTTTGTCGAAACGTCGAGGTAATAAAAATATTTACTGGCCGAAGTATCTTTAATTTGAAGAACTATGAATTCCGGCCAGGCAGCCTCTATCTTTACGATGCGATTTACATTAAAAGTGACCTGTCTATCTATAGCACCCCCTCTCTATAGCGCCCTATTTTGGTGAGTCCCAAGAGGGGGCGCTATAGACAGGTTTAACTGTATATTACAGAGTATTTTATTTCTCCTTATTACATATCTACGCATTCATTTGATATTCATTATTAGATAGAATAACATAAATATCGTAAATATTATATTTGTTTTCCAACTTTGCATATTGGCATACAGTATGTAGAAAACCACTCTTAATTATAAATCGCTTTGAAAGCTTGTCATTCGATATATATGAACTGTAGACGTAGTAACTGATAAAATTTGCATAACTAGCTAGTCCAATATGCAACAACGGTGGGTTTATTAATTAGATTGGACTTAATTATTATTCCTTGTCATGAATTGCCCCTCTAATTATTCTGTCATATTTCTTTGATTTACGGATGGAAGAGTTATTAATGGCATTCGTGGATATAAACACCAGTAATTGAATTGTCCTTCCCTATGAATATCATAAATATTTGACAATATTTAGTGAGTTAGGTTTACATACCATGGAAAATACACTCATGGATAAACCGTAAGGAAGTGAAGACAATGACAATTAACATATATTTATTGACATTTTGTCAATACAAGGCTAAAGTGCAAAATCCGAACAAATCAGGAAAATATTTAACAAAAATTTTAAAAAGATTAATAATACAACAACATATATATATTTAATTTAAAAGGCATATATTTGATCAAAATATCATTTGTTTTACCAATATTTCAGTTGGCTAAACGCCAACTTTTATCAAGGTGTTATAACATATTAATATGTGTCAATAATTGTTGGCAATGTTGTTGACACACATTAAATATGTTATAACACCTTTATAAAGGTTGGCGTTCAGCCAACTGAAATATTGGTAAAACAAATGATATTTTGATCCAATATATGCCTTTTTAATTTAAGATTTATTTATGGATTGCTCTATTTTCAAAATATATATACATCAGACAGAACCCTCAATGATTTGACGTCTGGAATTGAGTTTCACAAGCCTTAAGGTGGCTTGTGCCAGCCTTATATTCGGATAGCTTCTGGGTTATATAGTGGTCACTGTCCCCAATACTCGCTATCTCACGGTCGAGGAGCCCCGCCAGAATGATCTTTTAAGGAAGTGGAGAGTCTTTGATGTCACCAGTTGTATGTTTTTTTAAAAAGACAAAAGCTATTTTGTTAACATTTGGCTATCTCGTGTGTCTTCAATAAAGGTCACTGTAATATATTTCAGAGTTATTGTCTGAATCTCGCTATACATGCTAAAAGGTACAACTTCCTTAAGTTTTGTTCACACTTGGTTATCTCGTATGTCTTCAATAAAGGTCACTGTAATATCTTTCAGAGTTATTGTCTCAATCTCGATATACATGCTAAAAGGTACAACTTCCTTAAGTTTTGTTCACACTTGGTTATCTCGCGTGTCTTTAATAAAGGTCACTGTATCTTTGCAATAATTTGCAATAAATTTCTTTATCAGTTTAAAATCGCAAGCTTTTTTTCAAGCGTCAGTTCATAATCAGACCATTGGTTTCACAAATATTTACAATACACTCATGGACAAAACTCTAGGAAGTTGTACCTTTTAGCATGTAAATCGGGATTCAGACAAAAATTCTGAAATATATTAGTGACCTTTTTTTACCTCTATTACACAGAAGAAAACCAAGTGTGAACTAAATTGTCTCTGTCTCCTTTAAAAAAAATACAGACGACCAGCGACATCAAAACCTTTCGACCTACTTAAATTTTGTCAATAAGTGTAATATCTTATATTCAAATTTTACATAAATTTATTTTAAAAATATATAATGTACCGCGTTTATCTATTTTATTTTAAATTAAAACTTTTAATATATAAAGTATCCACATATTTCTAAAAAAAAAAAAACAGACATCTGACGACATCAAAGAATTCCATTTCCTTAAGTCATGTTCATAGCTATCAAAAATCAAAGGTTTCTACCTTTATTTTTTTACCCTCCTCTTCATACCGAACATCAAAAGTGTAAAAAAGAAAAACAAATTTACATCAAATAATATCCATTAACGTTTATTTTAATGAACATCATAATGTCATTATAGTTAATGAAATTATTTTCTTCCATTTTTAGCTAATTATATGTGTTAATTATATAGAAGTAGATATATCTCCAGGTTTATTTTTTCATTATAAAAAGAAAAATTTATTTAATAAGTAAAATTAACTATAAAAATATTTTATATAATTATCTCGAATCTTATTTTTTATAAAAAGAATAAATTCACAAAAGATGTCCATATATTACTATATTAACGAATAAATACAATACAATATAATGCGGCTTGTGATTGTAAAACGACATTTTAAAATTATCCCGCATGTGTTTCTTTTCAACGAAAAATCTAAATATATTTTAAGGAGAAATATTGATTATTTCTAACCTTAGGGATGAAGTATGAAAGGATGAATTGTGAAGCACAAATACATCCTTTCATACTTCATCCCTAAGGTTAGAAATAATCATTATTTCTCTCCTTAAAATAAATTTGGATTTTTCGTTGAAAAGAAACACATGCGGGATAATTTTAAAATGTCGTTTAACGAATATATATTCATAAAATTCCGTATAAAAGAATAACTAAGCTATATATTACAGTATATTCGTGTATCATTAACAAATTTTGATTATGTTTTAATTATACAAGGTGCGTTCATTAATTTCCAGGACTGCTCTGTATCTTTGAAAAAATAAAACAAATAAAAAACGAATTTAATATTTTTCAAAATATGCCCCTCCTGCCTCAATACACCTGTTCCATCTTTTTTTCCAATTGTCGAAGCAGGAGATAAAATCACTTTTTGAGAGGTTCCTCAAGGTTGCCTTCGATTCAGCTTGTATCATATCAACGTTGTCAAATTTCCTTCCTTTTAACTTGATTTTCAATTTAGGATAGAGGAAAAAGTCATTGGGGGCTAAGTCGGGGGAATAGGGTGGATGAGGGATCTGTATGGTTGAATGCTTGGCTAAGAACTGCAAAACAACATGGGCTGTGTGCGGCCGCGCATTATCGACGTGAAGTATCCAGTCATTGTTTTGCCATCTTTCAGGTCTTTTAAGGCGCACTGTCTCCCTTAAGCACCTCATTATCCCCAAATAAACCTCTTGATTAATTGTACGTCCGAAAGGAATAAATTAATGGTGAACCAAACCATTAATATCAAAAAATGTAACAAGCAATGTCTTGACTTTGGATTTCGTAAATCTTGCCTTTTTGGGTTTCGGTTCCCCTCTTTCAATCCATTGGCTGGATTGACGTTTAGTTTCCGGGTCATACTGATACATCCATGTCTCATCCCCGGTAATGATTTTTTTGCATCCATTCTGGATCGATCCGAGTCATTTCAACCATGTTTTTTGCAGACATCCATTCTAACCTCCTTTTGTTCCTCTGTTAGAATCCGGGAAACAAATTTTGAAGACGTCCGGATCATGTCCAAATATTTTGTTACTATTTGATGACACAGTCATACAGATAGTCCAGTCTCTGAAGATAAGTCTTTAATATAAATTCTTCTGTTAGATTTAATTAATTCCTTTATTTTGAGCTTGCTTTCCTCGCAACGTAATGATCTTGGACGCCCAGTATGCTGATAATCGTTTACCTTTTCCCGACCTTTTTGGAAGCGTGAAAACCATTCAAAAGTTCTTGAACGGGATAAAGCTGCATCGCCAAAAGCTTCTTTAATCAATTCATACGTCTCAGTAGCACCTTTTTTCAATTTAAAACAAAACTTAATGCAGATTCTCTGCTCTTCGAAAATGGCCATTTTAAAATTAGAAATGCGAACCTTACAAGGAAGTTGTTTTGTTCTATTTTTAGACGGCGCGTGCGCCACGAGACTCGTGCTTTCAGTCAGGTGTGGTCGAATGTATAATATTCAACTCTGTATAAAAATATTTTCTTTGGCTTTTTTATTTATTTTATTTTTTAACAAGTCCTGGAAATTAATGAACGCACCTTGTATATTTAAAAAAGAGAAATTTTAGAGTACGAAAGATTCTTTTACACATAAAACAAAATTCTACTATCCTTACTGCGATGACAAAAATATATTGGAAGGGCTTGGTTCATCAGTAGTGAACCTTCCCAGCAGTTTCGCCAATTTAATCTACCAGACCACTTTTTAAAGCTCTAATACTGTATTGGACGATTCTGCTTTTTATATGTTACACTGAAGGGGGATCTAATAAGCAGTCTGGTAGATTAAATTGGCGAAACCGCTGGGAGGGTTCACCACTGATGAGACAAGCCTTTCTAATATATATTTTTTCATCGCAGTAAGGACAATAGAAGTTTGTATTGTATATAAAAGAAACATTCGTGCTTAAATCCTTTCATTATATATATAAATGTATATCAACACCTTATCAACACCTGAACTTTTCATTATTTTATTTTTTCTATTGTTTTTTCACATGTTAACGAAATTACGTCACATTGTTACGAAATTTTGGCCTAAAATACCTATTTCTTAGTTTCTCAAGAAGCCTCTGGAACCAAATTTCTTTTTGGTTGCTGTGGTACAGCCTACTCCACGCTGACGAGCGCCAACAGCACGAAACACGTTCGTGGATGGCTTTTCTTGATTTATTAAGAAATTGGGTAGGCCAAATATCAGAGAACAGGTTAAATCAATGTTTAGTTGATTGCGCTCTGCCTTCTGAAAAGTACATGTGCTCCTGGTCAGGATATGCCTTTTTTATTTTTGTTATCAAAACCTGACCTTTTTATTTATTATTTTTTCTATTGTTTTTTCACATATAAATGTATATTGTAACTGTTGAAAGTTACAATTTCAGATATTTATACGATACAATACTCTTGTGTTTACATAGTATTTCAGTATTGTCTATGCAAATTGACATCTCTGCATATATCTCAGCTTTGTTGGATTGTTAGTTAGGCTAGCGGTTATTGGATAAGGCAGGCGGCGTGAGCTGCTGATGTAAATATAATTTGTTCTTCTTTTATAGTTTTATATCTTTAGGTAATAAAGGTTCTTTCTCTTCCTCTACGAATCTACAATTTTTCCCAACAGTATCAAGACATTCCATCAGAGTAAATAAATAAAGGGATTTTTATCAAAAATTGGAGCGGTTGAAGACTTTAGCTGTCATTGTGGCAACAATTTACAGGACTCAAGACACCTACTGCTGTAATGCCCACTCTTCTTCACCGCTAGACAACAGACAATGTTGTAGATCTATATATCAATTTGTAAATAGTAGAGAGAATTATCATAGATTTATCTATTTTTGTAAATATATTTATGATTATCTTTCAAATCTGAAAGGTTCAGGTTCCTAATATATATTATTGTTTCTCTTTTTTATTTTTGATTACTTTTTTCTTGTATAATATGTTAATAACTGTTTCTGTTTGGAAAAAATGTAAATCGACGTAATTATCTTTAGCCGGGCGTTTTGTGTGTTGAAATAAATAAGAGGAACCACGGTGAGAGTTTACTGGGGGAAAAAATTCTAATTTACTTCAATGAACCGTGACTAATCAACCAATCAAAGAATCACTGGTTTAGAGAGAGGGAATATTAATTAACGTATTAATTAGTAAACGGTAACTTAACTATTTAATCAGGCAAATAATAGTTGAAGTAGTTATCGCCCTATGGGCAAAATCTCTCCAAAATCTACTTCAACCAGACATATAACATTTGATAATTTATTCTTTAACTTTTATTTTAATTAAAACTTTTATTTTTTTAAGTTCGTAGAATAAATATTGGCTACAAATATCTTCCTATAAACTTTATATTAATAAAAAAAAAAACACTACTATAGTTCAATAATTAAAAGATAAAACAGCAAAACAATTCTAAATATGAAAAATAGAACAAATTCATCTTGATATATATTTTATTATTATTATCTCTTCTTCTTTTTATCTCCACTCAATCATATTAAGGTATCAAGCTTGTAAAACTTGAGACTTTTAAAGATGTCGACGGCCGATGCAGCATAGTGGGGAGATTTGACAACCATCATGACTGGGTGAAGTAAAATGCGTCTGTCTTTGTCATTAAGACTGGGAGCACTACTCAGTGGCAAGCCGACTTAGCTCCAATAGAAATGGCTGCCTCTGACATGAGGAACAGACACCATGTACAGCCGCTCCTAACATGGAGTACAAACGCTGCTATATTAGAAATTTGTATTATCGGCACGGATTGGTCTATGAAAAGACCTATAAATCAATGAGAAATAAATATTTAAATAAAATTAAAAAGGCAAAAAGAGCGAGTTGGAGAAATTTTATAGAAGAAAGTCATTCAACTAACGCATTTGGTAATGCTTATAGGATTTACAAGTCATTGAGATCGAAAAATAGGAATCTAGGATTACCTCTAATAGATAATTTACCAGATCATTTAAAGATCGACAAAATAAAAAGTTTAATGAACGATCTATTTCAGGATGATATTGGAGGTTTAGATGAAGATGATCATATTTTGATTAGAAATTATACGCCTAAATATAAAAATAAAAATAGTGTTTATATTGAATCCAAGGAAATATAGAGGAAACAATCTTAAAAACTAATATTAAAAAGGCACCGGGCCCTGATTACATTAGTAACAATATGATCAGACAAGCTAAAATAAAAATAATCCCAATTCTGCATCAATTATTCAATAAATGCATAGAAATGGGATACTATCCGGATGAATGGAAAAAAATCATTCTTAAAAATAATTCCAAAACCAGGCAAAACGAATTATGAAGTAAATAAAAGTTATAGACCTATATCATTGACATCTAATCTCTCTAAAACATTTGAGAATATAATAAAAAATAAATTAAGTAACTATTATTTAGAAAATAATCTAATGAGCTCAAGGCAGCACGGCTTTATGAAATCTAGATCAACTATTACAGGAATGGAAAAAATTATAGAAACTATATTGAAACATAAACAAAAAGAATTGACTTCCTTGATAGCTATAGATATAGCTGGTGCATTCGACAATGCATGGTGGCCTGCGATTATAAAACGAATGGATAATGATAATGTTCCCTCAGATTTAATACGGATCATAAAATCTTATTTGAATAATGAAAGGGAGGTGAAATTTACATACGAATCAGAAACCTTTTATAAGAAACTAACTAAAGGATGTCCACAGGGTGGACCTGTATCACCACTTCTATGGAATATTTTGCTAAATGATTTGTTGATAAATTTTGAATCAATGAATGCAGATATTATATGTTATGCAGACGACGTTACAATAATTTGCTGGAATAAGACTATCGAAGGACTAAAAACCGCAAGTGAATACATCTTAAATTATGTGATCCAATGGTGTAATAGAAATAAATTAACGATCAGTACAGAGAAAACTAATTTGCTATACCTGCATAACAGAGAAAAAATACCTATTGAGGTTAATAACAAATTAATTAGGCCGGTCAAGCAAGTAAAAATTCTGGGAATGAAATTTTCAAATCACAAATGGAAAAATAAAGTTAACTTTACTCCGCATGTAATTGATATTCTGTGTAAGGCAGGGCGTATGAAAAATTTATTATGTTCACTAAGCGGCAATATGTGGGGTTTAGATACTCAAAAGAGGTTAACTTTATATAAAACAATAATAAGGCCTGTACTTACATACGGATCAGAAATTTGGTTTAAATATTTAAACAATCGTTCTAAACAAAAACTGAATTCCATGCAGTACCAGATCATTTTATGGGCAGTCAGAGCATATAAAACTACTTCATCAAACTGTGTGCATAGTTTGGCAAAAATTCCACTCCTAACAGACTATATAGAATCTAGAATAATCAAATATGATCTAGCTCATCTGTCCACTGAAGATCTAATTGCTTACGAACCCCATGCTCCAAGTATAGTCAAATCATTCTTACACGCAAAATGAAAGAAATTTTTGATAATACTAATGAAATTTTCAGAAGCTTTTTCGTGTCTGGAATCCCAAGATTTTTTCGTCCAAATTTTTATAATATCCAATTCATTACAGACCATGGTAATTTTGGGAAATTTTTGTCAACTATCGGCGCGGTGAAGGAACCGGGATGCTTCTGCGGAGGTGAAATTCAGGACTCGAAACATTTACTAAGGAATTGCCCAATTTTCCGGGTTTATAAGGAAAACAAGTTTGGTCGTATTGGACAGCTTGATGAATTTGTAGACGATAAAGAGAGGTGTAAAAGTTTTGATCAATTTTGCAAATATATTTACAACTTTCTTTTGAAATGGAAAAGGGAGAGGGAAACTTAGAAGGAAAAGATTACGATGCTTGCTTTGTTGTTTTGCTTTGTTGTTTGTTTTTCTCTTCGGACAATTTTATTTGGTTAATTATGTAAAATAATGAATTGAACAGGATTGTATATAGCCGATTTGTTGTGATGTAGAGAGAGGTATCGACGCAAATGTCCCTGAGTTTGGGATATCGCGTTTCATGATGTTAATAAATAAATAATAACGCTGCTCATCCTGTACCCCTGGAGTCCTTACAGGGTACTAACAGCCGGGCCAGCTGAACCCAGGTTTTTTAGTGAGCTTGTTACTGCTCCCCCTCCTCCTTTTTCATCCAAGCTTGGGACCAGCAAAGGCGGAGTTTCATTATTATCCTTTTGTATGAAATTATACAAAGACTAAATTCATAAATAAAATTCACAATCTTGGTGTCTCAAGATCTACAAGCCTGATACCCTAAATATGATTGAGTGGAGATAAGAAATAAGAAAGAAGAAAGACAATCTTGGTAATGTGGTTGGAATATTGATAATCTGTAAATTGTTTTATTAACACTAATAGCAAAATAATTAAAGAGTCAAACATCAAAAACAATCCTAAATATGAAAAATAAAATAGAAAAAAGTGAAATTTTACTGGGATCAGGTGGATACCTTAAGAAAAATGCAAACTCCGCCTTTGCCGGTCCCAAGCCCGGATGAAAAAGGAGGAGGGGGAGCAGTAACAAGCTCACTAAAAAACCTGGGTTCAGCTGGCCCGGCTGATAGTACCCTGTAAGGGCTCCAGGGATACAGGATGAGCAGCGTTTGTACTCCATGTTAGGAGTGGTTGCACATGGCGTCTGTTCCTCATGTCAGAGGCGGCCATTTCATTTGGAGCTAATTCGGCCTGCTACTAAGTAGTGCTCCCAGTCTTATTGACAAAGGCAGATGCATTTTACTTCACCCAGTCATGATGGATGTCAAGTCTCTCAAGCTCTACAAGCTTGATACCCTAATATGATTGAGTGAAGATAAGAAAGAAGAAGAAGAGAGAAAAAGGCATATTCTGATCGTGAAACTAAAATTTTTACTGATGGTTTGTGCCAACTATCGGAATTCCAGTCCTAGATCTTCGGGACAGGTCTGATAAAAGACGATCTGGCCATCGGCGAAATCAAGAATTAACCGATACTTCATCCAGGTCGGACTGGGCCAGACCATCGAGGACCCCGTCATCAGCTGGAGGAGAACACTATCGCGGTGGGGAAGAACACCTGGCTGATTGTATATAGTTCTTTTGAACTATTTCATGTAAATATTGAATTGTCAAATTATATTAACGAATATTTGCACTCTTATCCTATTTCTTTAGTGCGAAGACCGTTGTTTTTATCAGATAAGTAAACCGATCTCTCAAGCATTCTAATTGGACGAATGTGGCCATGTTTGTATATAAAGGGGGTTTAAAGGAATACGTGAGGCCACTGTGGTTAGAATGTTTTGTGTAGAGACGCTTATAGTGTTCTCTTCGTATTTTTATCCGTGTCTGGTGATCTCTTCGCATTCCCTGTGTAAACCCGGTCCGATCCCTACCTAAGCAGCAATAAAGATAAGTACTGTGTTTTTTTAATTTTATTTAACCAATTGTGAGTTTATTTTTCTCCCTTTTTTGCTGTACTTTTGAGTGTACGTTTTTGTATTAACACCTATAGAGTAACATTTGTCAGACTAAGAAGTCAATAAAAGTGTTCTAATTGTCAATTGTCATCTATCGGAAAAAATATATACTAAGCGTTAATTATTCCATAATTGTCCAAATACCCAATTCTTGATTGATTCGGATTCCTAAAAGATCAGTTTTTTATTTATTTGGTGGTGGTTGAGATATAGCTTGCACCACGCTGATAAGGGCCAACATCACTTAACTGCTAGTAGATTTAATTAATAAGTTACTTTAGAATATAACTCATTGTAAATAACTCAACATGATCAACTTTCTCTCTCCACGATACTAATTATTATAGATAACTTCATCCACTTTCATCATTGCTTAACATACTGTAAATAATTAATAAGTTACTTTAGAACATAACTCATTGTAAATAACTCAACTTGATCAACTTTCTCTCTCCACGATACTAATTATTATAGATAACTTCATCCACTTTCATCATTGCTTAACATATTGTAAATAATTAATAAGTTACTTTAGAACATAACTCATTGTAAATAACTCAACTTGATCAACTTTCTCTCTCCACGATACTAATTATTACAGATAACTTCATCAACTTCCATCATTGTTTAACATATTGTAAATAACTACCTGGCGATTTCTTCTATTTGCTTATGTTGTTGCTTATTTGTTTAATGTATATGTTTATTTAATGTTCTTTTTCTTAATTGTTTATTTTCTTTTTGACAATTCTGTTACCTACTCTACTACAATTATTGTAAATAGTTTCACGCGCAATTATCCAGATCGGATATAGCGTGTCTTATTTGTAACTGGTAATAAATAAATGATAAATAATCTAGTAGAGCTCTAGAAAGCAGTATGATAGATTAAACTGACGAAACCGCTGGGAGGGTTCATTACAGATGAGTCCAGGCTCTCCCTATATTTTTCTCATTGCACTTAAAAGAAGATGTATTTTATTTGAAGAAGAAAAAAAATTGAAAATTTCGTACTTCAATACTTTTATATTTAGATAATATATGTTAACAAATGAAGACATTAAGACGCGAATTTTTCTTTTTCACAAATAAAATAAACTTCTATTGTCCTTAGTTCTATGAAAAAATAGTGGGAGGGCTTGGCTCATCAGTGGTGAACCCTCACAGCGGTTTCGCCAATTTAATCTACTAGATCTGTTCTTTGGAGCTCTAATACTGTCCATAGTTTGCTTAATTACCATTTCTAAGATTCTACCCTTCAGTGTAGCATATAAAAGTAGAATGATCCAATACAGTATTAGAGCTCTGAGAAGCTGTCTGGTAGATTAAATTGGTGAAGCCGCTGGTAGGGTTCACCACTGATGAGCCGAGCCCTCCCAATATTTTTTCATCGAAGTAAGGACAGTAGAGGTTCGATTTATTTGTGAAAAGAAACATTCGTATGTTAATTTTTTCATTTGTTATATATAGATGGCGTGTTATTGCTTTATATAAATATACTAGACGTAAGGCCCGGGCAACGCCCGGGGTTTACCCGAGTGCGTATATATTTTAGAAATGTTTTAATTAAAATACTATTCGTTACAATTATAAATTGGCGCCGTGGATGTCTCTCTTGTGAAACTTCCCGCCCCAAACTGTGTGTGTCTTGAAAATATAAAATTAGAATTGTGGATTTTCATAAAGAGTGGTCGCTATAGTCAGGGTGGTCTGTATAGACAGGTGTATGTATCACACTGCTGTTAACAGGGTTGCCTAGAGTGACCGCTATAGACAGGGTGGTCTGTATAGACAGGTGTATTTATCACACTGATGATAACAGGGTTGTCTAGAGTGGCCGCTATAGACAGGTGGATGTATCACTCAGCTGATAACAGGGTTGCCTAGGGTGACCGCTATGACAGGGTGGTCTGTATAGACAGGTGGATGTATCACTCAGTTCATAACAGGGTTGCCTAGGGTGACCGCTATAACAGGGTGGTCTGTATAGACAGGTGGATGTATCACACAGCTGATAACAGGGTTGCCTAGGGTGACCGCTATGACAGGGTGGTCTGTATAGACAGGTGGATGTATCACACAGCAGATTACAGGGTTGCCTAGGGTGACCGCTATGACAGGGTGGTCTGTATAGACAGGTGGATGTATCACTCAGCTGATAACAGGGTCGCCTAGGGTGACCGCTATGACAGGGTGGTCTGTATAGACAGGTGGATGTATCACACAGCTGATAACAGGGTTGCCTAGGGTGACCGCTATGACAGGTGGTCTGTATAGACAGGTGGATGTATCACACAGCAGATAACAGGGTTGCCTAGGGTGACCGCTATGACAGGGTGGTCTGTATAGACAGGTGGATGTATCACTCAGCTGATAACAGGGTTGCCTAGGGTGACCGCTATGGCAGGGTGGTCTGTATAGACAGGTGGATGTATCACTCAGCTGATAACAGGGTTGCCTAGGGTGACCGCTATGACAGGGTGGTCTGTATAGACAGGTGGATGTATCACACAGCTGATAACAGGGTTGCCTAGGGTGACCGCTATGACAGGGTGGTCTGTATAGACAGGTGGATGTATCACTCAGCTGATAACAGGGTTGCCTAGGGTGACCGCTATGACAGGGTGGTCTGTATAGACAGGTGGATGTATCACACAGCTGATAACAGGGTTGCCTAGGGTGACCGCTATGACAGGGTGGTCTGTATAGACAGGTGGATGTATCACTCAGCTGATAACAGGGTTGCCTAGGGTGACCGCTATGACAGGGTGGTCTGTATAGACAGGTGGATGTATCACAGAGCTGATAACAGGGTTGCCTAGAGTGACCGCTATGACAGGGTGGTTTGTATAGACAGGTGGATGTATCACACAGCTGATAACAGGGTTGCCTAGGGTGACCGCTATGACAGGGTGGTCTGTCTAGACAGGTGGATGTATCACACAGTTGATAACAGGGTTGCCTAGGGTGACCGCTATGACAGGGTGGTCTTATAGACAGGTGGATGTATCACACAGCTGATAACAGGGTTGCCTAGGGTGACCGCTATGACAGGGTGGTCTGTATAGACAGGTGGATGTATCACTCAGCTGATAACAGGGTTGTCTAGAGTGGCCGCTATAGACAGGTGTATGTATCGCACAGCTGATAACAGGGTTGTCTAGAGGGGGGCAGGGAGGCCACGTGTTCGCTGGCAGCCAATGGGCGCGCATTCTATCCGTGAGCTTCAGACAAACAGACAGAATAAGGCAAATATATAAGTAGATGTTACTAGCGTATGTACCCGGCTTCGCCCGGGTTTTACCCGAGTAAAGGTTTGTCTAACGAACATTTATTAAAACAATTCTCTTAAAAACTTATAAAAAAAAATAATAGATATATATTTGATAATTTGAAACTCGTAAATTTGAATCTCTCGATAAAGTGAACATTTTTCCCGGTCCCTTGAAAAATACTCGATAAGTTGAATAAAATCAATATTAATTGGTTCCCTCGGTAATTGAAAGTTAAAGGAATAGTATCTTGCCTTGGAATTGTATCATTATTCTTGTCTCAAATAAATTGCCGTGTCATCCTGAATTTTGTCTTTCCTAATTTTCTACATTACAAAATCATCATTTTATCTATTCTCCCAATATATATGTTGTAGATAAATGATAAAACTAACTTTGACTTGTGCGCAATTAATAGGTATAAAATCTTACTTTTGATAAATAATCTTTAAGATAATAAACTTAGTGATAATAAAACTTATAGATAAAAAAAATTGTTATCATCGTAGCAATGGGGGCGCTGCTTGCGAGTTAAATCTACAAATCTGCAAATAACTCTAAGGATATTAAAGATATTCGAGATATTATTTTTCAAACACCTTCCCGGGGATATACCTAACAATTTCCCAGAATTTCACGGCGATTGGATGTATGGTTTTTGAATCTATAGAGTACAAACATACAGACAGACATTCAATTTTATATATATATATAGATTAGAACGACATTTGAAAATTATCCCGCATGTGTTTCTTTTGAACGAAAAATCGAAATTTATTTTAAGAAGAAATAACGATTATTTCTAAACCTTAGGGATGAAGTAGGAAAGAATAAATTGTGAAAAGTAATGATAAACGGAAAAAGAATGTGTATTTTAATAAGTATTTTTCCGTTTATTATTACTCTTCACAATTCATCCTTTCATACTTCATCCCTAAGGTTAGAAATAAATGTTAGTTCTCCTTAAAATAAATTTCTATTTTTCGTTTAAAAGAAACACATGCGGGATATTTTTCAAATGTCATTCTACAATCATAAGCCGCAGAATATTGTAATATATATTAAAAAAGGCATATCCTGACCAGGAGCACATGTGCTTTACAGAAGGCAAAGCGCCATCTGGTAGAACAGAAATCAACTAAACATTGATTTAGCCTGTTCCCTGATTTGGCTAAATCAATGTTTAGTTGATTTCTGTTCTACCAGATGGCGCTCTGCCTTCTGTAAAGCACATGTGCTCCTGGTCAAGATATGCCTTTTTTAATATTGATTTCAACACCTGATCTTTTTATCTTTTATTATTTTCTTTCGTTTTTTCATTGTAATATATGTTATTAAAAACGATACATTTACCAAACTGATAACAGAATCTCGATATAAAAATGATAAAATGGTTAAGATGAGTTTAAAAATGGACCAAAGGGGGACAATAAAAGAGATAGGGGGGAGGGGAGTTATCTGGGGTGACATAGTGAGATAGATGGTGTCATCAAACAGTCCCCGAGGGACTCCCTCCCCCTATGGGTCATTAGTCCACAGTCCCCCCCACCCCCTTACGTCAGGGACTAGGGACCATTGTTCGTACAGTCACCAACTGAGGCCTCTTTCTCACGTATAGGTCCTTAATTAAAACTCTCCACACTTCTCTTATCAACTCTTATCTTCCACTCATCTAGTTGTTTCAAGATCCTCTTATTCAACCTGCATATTTCCTAATCCAGATAAACACACATAAAAGAGATATTTTTAATTAAAAAAGCATATATTTGTATCAAAATATAATTTATTTTATCAATATTTCAGTTGGCTGAACGCCAACCTTTATCAAGATTTGAGTCAAAACCTTTTTCTTTACAGATCCAGGTACGCCCTTTTATATCATTTTATCAAGGTGTTATAACATATTTAATGTGTGTCAACTATTGTTGACAATGTTGTTGACACACATTAAATATTCGAAACTATTTTAAACGTGTATGATTCTTTTTGAAATTAAACAATTTCTACTGCCCTTACTGTAATGGAAAAATTAAAGGGAGGGCCTTTTTTTCCATTACAGTAAGGTCAGTAGAAATTGTTTAATTTCAAAAAGAATCTTGCGCGTTTAAAATAGTTTCGAATTTTGATAACAGATGGCGCGGTGGTGCATCATATTACACATTAAATATGTTATAATACCTTGATAAAGGTTGGCGTTCAGCCAACTAAAATATTGGTAAAATAAATGATATTTTGATCCACTATATGCCTTTTTATTTAAAGATTTATTTATGGATTGTTCTATTTTCAAAATAAAAGAGATTAACCTAGAGAAATGACAAGACCTCGGTAGATGACTAGGTAGGAAATTGATACCAAAAAAGCATAGGATTATTAGCACGAAACCATGATCTCTAGGTGGACGCTTCTCAGTTTGTCAAAGCTGGTGTTATGGCTTTGTTACCGACCTGAGGCTTCTAGTTTGCGGCGACGGTCAATAGATGGCGTCTAGTTTTGACGTCTATTTTGACGGGAGAGGTGCCCTATGCTTTTTTGTTAAGACATCGGTAGACGAGTGGTTAAAAAATGTAGAATTTCTACAAGCACGACCCAGGTTCGATTCCCGCATTGGACATTATTTTTTCCTGCGTGTATTTAAGATGTATATAAGCCTGAAAGATATTATAGTGACCTTTATTGAAGACACAAGATAACCAAGTGTAAACAAAAATGTCTCCGTCTCCTTCAAAAGAAAAACACAAGACCGGCGATATCAAATATTTTTCTCTTCCTTAAGTTTTGTCTATGATTGTAAATATAGAAGGTATGTTTTAAATAAATATGAATATAAACGAATTTTCTTATAAATAAGAAATAGAAAAATAAGTATTTTTTCAAATATTCTACAAATGAGACGCATTAAAAAAGGTTAAAAATTACTTTTAGTATCATTTTAAATTTAATTGAATATAAATGCAGTAGAACCACCCTGTAAAGGACAACACCTAATTGCAGAGCCAAAGTGTCCTTTAGGGAGAGGTGTCCTCTTACCAGAGAGTTGCTACAGTAGAACTACCTCTCTGTAAAGGCAACACCTATTTACAGAGCCAAAGTGTCCTTTAAGGAAAGATGTCCTCTTTCCAGAGAGTTGCTACAGTAGAACTACCTACCTGTTAAGGACAACACCTAATTGCAGAGCCAAAGTGTCCTTTAGGGAGAGATGTCCTCTTACCAGAGAATTACTAAATAGTAAAATTGGTAATTTTGCAAATGAAAACTGTCCTTTGTAGAGAGGTGTCCTCTAGCGGGGTGTCCACTAAAGGGAGATTCTACTGTATATAAATGTGTGTGAAGATAAAAAAATATATAATTTGCACAATCAGAAAAACTAAAAACAAACAACATATGTTTAAAAGAGTTATTTTTATGTTATTAAAATATTATTACATATTATAGATATAAATAGTTAGGTAAAAATGCTTGAGAAAATATAGTAACTGAAGATTTATAAAACTCAAAAAGTATTTATATTTCAAATTTATAAAATAAAACTTTACCTATAACTGATATATATACATTTTATAAAGTTTCAAACACTTCTTCCAAAAAAATAGAAACAAAAAAAATTCACCCAAAAATTTGCCGAAAAGGGAGAAATACATTACTCTGTAAACTTCAATAAAAACATTTTTATCTAAAAGAGAGAGAGAAAGGGAAAATGGTGTTTATTCCATAAATTCACACCATTTTGTCTTTAAACGGAGCCACTTGTAAAGAGGGGGGGGGGGAAATCAATAGCAAAATAGAATTTATACAAAAAGGTGATAGAAAATCTAGCAAGTTTGTAGATATTACACAAGAAGAGAAAAGGTAAGAAAAGAAGAGATATTTTTAGAGAAGATCTAGTTTAGGTTTGCCTGAAGGGTTGTTTGGTATCATGCTTGTTATAGAGATATATCAGGGGAATAGGAAGGCAATGTGGGAGAAATATATTCTTCATCTTTTGGTTGCAATTTCCTCCCCTCATCAAATTTAATAATAAAGAGGATAGTTTGTGGCGAGTTATAAAACAGATATTGTATATTTTTATATTTCTCCTATATATTATATATATATATATATATTTAAAATACGATATAACGCGGCTTATGATTGTAAAACGAAAATTGCAATTATACCGCGTATGTTTCTTTTAAACGAAAAATCGAAATTCATTTTAAAGAGAAATAGCGATTATTTCTAACTTTAAGGATGAAGTATGATAGGATGAATTGTCAAGAGTAATGATAAACGGAAAAATAAAAGTGTCCAGGGATGAGACATCAAAATTCGAAACTATTATAGACGCATATGATTCTTTTTAAAAATAAACAATTTATACTGCCCTTACTGCAATGAAAAAATAAATAGGAGGGGTTTCCATTGCAGTAAGGGCAGTAGATATTGTTTATTTTTCAGAAAGAATCATACACGTCTATAATAGTTTCGAATTTTGATAACAGATGGTGCTCTAATGCATAATGATATAAACACTACATCTATATGGAACATCACGTAGAGAAAATAGATAACAATTCTTAAAGATATGAAAACCTTTATTTCTTTAGATATTGCCCTCAAGAGAACCGTTTGGTTGTCATATGTGCTACTAAATATTATACACACACAGTCGCCCCCATGAGAAATAAACAATAAAAAAAGAAATTTGAAAGTGATCCAGTCTTTTGTTTTTTAATATCATTACCTGACTATTTTAAAAATATTTTTAAAATAGAAATAGTATATTCACTCATGTACAAAACCTAAGGAAGTTGTACTTTTTAGCATGTACTAGTATATCGGAATTCAGACAATAACTCTGAAAGATATTACAATGACCTTTATTGAAGACACACGAGATAAGAAGTGTGAACAAAACTTAAGGAAGTTGTACCTTTAAGCATGTATATCGGAATTCAGACAATAACTCTGAAAGATAGTACCGTGCCCTTTATTGAAGACACATGAGATAACCAAGTGTGTATACACTCATGGAGACAAAACCTAAGGAAGTTGTACCTTTCAGCATGTATATCGGGATTGAGACAATAACTCTGAAAGTTATTACAATAACCTTTATTGAAGACACATGAGATAACCAAGTGTGAACAAAACTTAAGGAAGTTGTACATTTTAGCATGTATATCGGGAATGAGACAATAACTCTGAAAGATATTACAGTGACCTTTATTGAAGACACACGAGATAACCAAGTGTGTATACACTCATGGACAAAATTTAAAGAAGTTGTACCTTTTATCATGTATATCAGGATTCAGACAATAACTCTGAAATATATTACAGTGACCTTTATTGAAGACACACGAGATAACCAAGTGTGTATACACTCATGGACAAAATTTAAGGGAGTTGTATCTTTTACCATGTATATCGGGAATGAGACAATAACTCTGAAATATATTACAGTGACCTTTATTGAAGACACACGAGATAACCAAGTGTGTATACACTCATGGACAAAACTTAAGGGAGTTGTATCTTTTACCATGTATATCGGGAATGAGACAATAACTCTGAAATATATTACAGTGACCTTTATTGAAGACACACGAGATAACCAAGTGTGTATACACTCATGGACAAAACTTAAGGGAGTTGTATCTTTTACCATGTATATCGGGAATGAGACAATAACTCTGAAATATATTACAGTGACCTTTATTGAAGACACACGAGATAACCAAGTGTGTATACACTCATGGACAAAATTTAAGGGAGTTGTATCTTTTACCATGTATATCGGGAATGAGACAATAACTCTGAAATATATTACAGTGACCTTTATTGAAGACACACGAGATAACCAAGTGTGTATACACTCATGGACAAAACTTAAGGGAGTTGTATCTTTTACCATGTATATCGGGAATGAGACAATAACTCTGAAATATATTACAATGACCTTTATTGAAGACACACGAGATAACCAAGTGTGTATACACTCATGGACAAAACTAAAGAAAGTTGTACCTTTCATCACGGATTCAGACAATAACTCTGAAAGATATTACAATGACCTTTATTGAAGACACACGAGATAACCAAGTGTGTATACACTCATGGACAAAACTAAAGAAAGTTGTACCTTTCATCACGGATTCAGACAATAACTCTGAAAGATATTACAATGACCTTTATTGAAGACACACGAGATAACCAAGTGTGTATACACTCATGGACAAAACTAAAGAAAGTTGTACCTTTCATCACGGATTCAGACAATAACACTGAAAGATATTACAGTGACTTTAATTGAAGTCACATGAGATAACCAAGTGTGAACAAAATTGACTCTCTCTCCTTAAAAACCAATTCCTAAATTGACTTTTTCTTTTCATTCAACCTTATCTATGCATATGTTAATTAAACAAATTAAGCTTTCTGGAAATGAGAGTTTCTTCTATCATTATTATACATAAACAAAAAATATTTATTAAGACATTTTAGTCTTATTCTTCAAGCAGAAATATAGGATACATTCAAGAAAAATAGTAATAGTACCTTAATGGTAATATGAAAATTATACAGGAAAACTTAATTAAGACAATCAAGCTAATAATTGAAATTCTCTTGTAATTTTATCTTTATTAAACGTAATTTCGAGCTTTCGGGCATCTCTTCCCTTCTACAGGGGAGTACATAGAAACACAAAATTACCACCCTCCCAATATTTTTATTATCGCAGTAAGGTCAGTGGAAGTTTGATTTATTTGTGAAAGAAACACGCGCCTCTTTTAATATTTTCATTTGTTATAGAAAAACAAGACTAGCCGAATGACCCGGGCAACGCCCGGGTTTTACCCGATTAAATGCTTTTATTAAAATACTATTCGTTACAATTATAAATTGGCGCCGTGGATTGCATTCTTGTATAATATAAAAATGAGTTTTAAAAAGTGTAAAAAAAAAATGCATCGGCAGGGAATCGAACCCGGGCCGCCCGCGTGGCAGGCGAGTATTTTACCACTGAACTACCGATGCTTATAAGAAATGGCCATATTTGGGTATTTATTCCATTCACAAAAGCACAAACGGTGACAGAATTAAGAATTGATTGATGACTCTGATACTTGTATTTTTAAATATATATTCAATATAAAGAAAAGGTTTAACCTAAGTATCAATCTACAGTATCTAGATATTTAATAAATAATCATAAGACAATTTTTTCCTATACAACGGAATGACACATACAAAAACACAAAATATTCTTTATGAACAAATATTCTATTTAAATATCAACAGTTTGATGATGGTTTTTCTACTTAAATAATAAAAAAGAGGGAAATATTAATAACCCTAAATGATAAATTGTCTTTAAGAAAAATGTCGTCTTAAAAAAATATCATTTAAAAAAAATCGAAGCCTAATGGTTGTCTTCTTGATGGTCAAAAGTCATAAAATATTTTTTTCTGAAAAAAAGAAATATCACAGATAATTTTTTAAAGTTGTATTTCACTCTCTGGACTATATATTATTATTACAAAACCAAGCGATGAGTAAAATTACAATTTTTTTAAATTATTCAATTTATATGAAAAATTTCATGTACAGTAAAACCTCCCTTTAGCGGACACCCCGCTAGAGGACACCTCTCAATTAAGGAGAGTTTTCATTTGCAAAATTACCATTTTTACTATTCAGCAACTCTCTGGTAAGAAGACAACTCTCTCTGAAGAACACTTTGGCTCTGTAACTAGGTGTTGTCCTTTACAGAGAGGTAGTTCTACGGTAGCAACTCTCTGGTAAGAGGACACCTCTCCCTAAAGGACACTTTGGCTCTGTAACTAGGTGTTGTCCTTTACAGATAGGTTGTTATACTGTAGCAACTCTCTGGTAAGAGGACATCTCTCCCTAAAGGACACTCTGTAACTAGGTGTTGTCCTTTACAGAGAGGTAGTTCTACTGTAGCAACTCTCTGGTAAGAGGACATCTCTCCCTAAAGGACACTTTGGCTCTGTAACTAGGTGTTGTCCTTTACAGAGAGGTAGTTCTACTGTAGCAACTCTCTGGTAAGAGGACACCTCTCTCTAAAGAACACTTTGGCTCTGTAACTAGGTGTTGTCCTTTAGAGAGGTAGTTCTACTGTAGCAACTCTCTGGTAAGAGGACACCTCTCCTTAAAGGACACTTTGGCTCTGTAACTAGGTGTTGTCCTTTACAGAGAGGTAGTTCTACTGTATTAGTATTTCCTGATGTTGTATCTCATTCTTTATCATCATTAATAAAGGTTCTACTAGGGTGATAAACATAATACTTCGTTCCGATACATATTTAAAGGGAGAGGTGCCTCTTATGGTACATGAATATCATCCTCCCGTAAATTTATGTTATATAAAAGTGTATATGATTACTATTATAATTTGAATAATCATCTGGAATAGTATATTATTAAAAGGACAAAATCGCAAGGAAGAAAAGTGTCGATATACATACATATATGGAAGCAATGGTCGCCTCTCCCGTCAAAATAAACGTCACAATCTGACGCCATCTATTGATGTTGGTCTAGTTGGTGTTGTGGCTTTGTCACCGACCCGATGCCGCTAGTTGCGGCGACGGTCAATAGATGGCGTCAGATTCTGACGTTTATTTTGACGGGAGAGGGACCATTGCTTCCATGGATAAATTCCTCCCGGCAAATTTTCCATCTATATACATATATATATGAAAAAAAACAATAGAAAAAAATAAAAGATAAGTGGGTCAGGTGTTGATATTAAAAATAAAGAAGGCATTTCTTGATTTCTCGGGAAGCCTCTGGGACCAAAAAATATTTTTGGTCGTAGTGGTTACAGCCTACTCCACGCTGACGAGCGCCAACAGCGCGAAACGCGTTCGTGGATGACTTTTCTTGATTTATCAAGAAATTGGGTTGACTAAATATCACAGGGCAAGCTGAATAAACGTTTAGTTTACTTTTGCTCCACTAGATGGCGCTCTGCCATCTAAAAAGCGCATGTGCTCGTGGTCAGGAGATACCTTCTTTATTTTTAATACACTGGTGTCCAAAAAATAAGAAGCTTAACCAATATTGAAATTTCTCAAAAGCTAATTTATTAACAAATATAAAATTTAGTATACAAATAGTTTAAACTATGGAGAATTTGACTAGCTATATGAAAATTAAAAAATATATTTGAAATTATGAAATATGCAAATTATTACCAACATACCCAAAGCTAAGGTTCCAGATCTTAAAGAAATAAGATATCAATAGGGAGTATGATCACCTCTAACAGCTATCAAGGTCTCACAGCGAGCTCTCATACTGTTTACCAGGCTTTGGAGGAGGTCCAGGGGTAGTAAACCCCACTCCTCCAATAGGGCAGTTCTTAGCTCAACGAGGGTTCTGGGAGAGGGGTGACGAGCTCCAATACGCCTCCCTAGAGCATCCCACACATTCTCTATTGGATTCAGGTCCGGAGATCTGGCTGGCCAATCCATCCTTCGAATATTCTCACTCTGGAGATATTCATTGACTAGCCTAGCCCTATGCGGACGAGCATTATCGTCCATAAAAATAAATTTGTGACCAATTTGATCTCTATAAGGTCTTAGATAGGGCTCAAGGATCTCGTTCCTGTACCTTTGGGCAGTTAAAGTGCCCCCAGAAAAAATTTGGAGGGGTGTGCGACTGCTAGAACTGATGCCAGTCCAGATTAAGAGACTGCCCCCTCTAAAACTGTCTATTTCCTTGATGTTACTGGGATGATAGCGGGTTCCAGGCTTCCTCCAGATGAAAACTCGTCGAGAATCTGTGCTTAAACTAAATCTTGACTCGTCACTGAAGAGAACATTGGCCCACTGATCATGAGTCCAGGCGTGATGTTCCAAGCACCAATTCAAGCGGGCTCTCCTGTGAGAAGAGGTTAAAGGGATACAGACCATTGGTCGTCTTGCATAAAGAGCACCTTCGTGAAGCCTTCGGTAAACAGTTTGTCTTGAAATTCTCGTTCCAGTAGCACTTGAGAGTTCATTAGAAAGTTGAATAGCTGTCATCTCCCTATGGCGCTTGGCAGTTACGACCAGATAACGGTCTTCAGAGGTAGCTGTTTTTCTTTTTCTACCAGAACCTTCTTTTTTTTTTGATGGTTCCTGTCTCAATGAACTGTTTCCATATTTTGCTGACCACATATTTATTCACATTTAGCCATTTTGCTACTTCAACTTGTGATTGCCTTGCCTCTATTCTTCCAACAGCTCTCCATTTTAAATCATCTGCTAAATTTTTCGTAAACTCATAATTAACTAAGGATTAAATAAAATTATAATTGGACAATTCTTAGATGGGGTAAACGACACGCCAAATAGCACACTTATAAAGACAATCATAAATTAGCATATTTTCAATTTTACCGAATCGAATGGTTGCGATAAATAAATTCTAAGACTTAAAATACATAATTAAATTACTTTTTAGCTTTTAGCGTTGTATATTTCAAAACATATCATTAAAAAACAAAAAGTTTCCTATTTTTTGGACACCAGTGTATATGTATATATATAGATATGTTAATAAAAAACAATTTAAAAATCAGGTAAAAAGTTTCTTTTAATTTTGAATTTGCAAGCTTTCGAGCAAATATACTGTTCTTCAAAGTTTGCAAATTCAAAATTAAAAAAAAAAAACTTTTTAGCTAATTTTTATTTTTTCTTTTTCGAATAATTTCTGTGTAACTATTGTTTACATAAAACAATGTATCCTCTTATACGTTCTTATTTGTACTCCTGTAAAAGGACAGAAAAACTCGAAAGCTCGTCTAAATAAATAATTTTTATTTCACGATTTTTTTTTTCTTTCTTTATAATGTATATAATTACTAGGATTAATTTTAAAACTATAAATAAATACATTTATAATTTTTATAAATTCAATTGCCATCTATACAGTTTGTCTCAAGGACCACGCCATCACCATCACCTCAGCGGCGAAGTACGCGATCTACGTTTTCTTTGTAAATCACGGCATACGTGGTGTCGCTGGAGACCCGCTGGTGATTCTCCACCAAACTCTGCAGAGGTGGCAGAGGCGCCATATTCATTGTACATAATATATATAATGCATATTATCTTTTTTTTTAATAGTGCAGACTGTGCACTTTGCATGTATTGACAAGATGTCAATAAAATTACACCTATCCCCCGATTTACACGGTACTTGTTTTACACGTTTCCGCTTTTACACGGTTTTCCAAATAAGTTTTATTTTGTTTGTTTTTAACGCACTATACTAAATGCTACTGTGATTGAACACATGCGCTGTGTACACATCTCACGAGGAATCCCGAGCTTATGTGCTGACTACATATTTTAACCTGTCAATGCATTTTATTTTTATTTCTGTGTATACCTATCCCCCGATTTACACGTTTTTCTCAGGAACGTATCTACCGTGTAAATCGGGGGATAGGTGTATTTTAATTGTCAATTGTCTATTGATAAAATTTGTAACAAAATCAATTGAATGGCAATATGTTTCTTTTCGATAATATCATCAAATATTATCATTATCATTTTTTTATCATTGTAGTAAGGTCTGTAGAAATAATATTTGATGAGAGTATTATAAAGAAACATATATTTCCAGTAAATTTATTCTTATTACAAATATTTATAATTATTCCAGTATTTAAAAACAAAACTATTTCTCAATATTTATAACTTTAAAATAAACATTTTTTTAAATTTTGAAAATCTCGTTTGGTATTTTTTTTAACTCGAAAAAATAATTTTAGTCAAAATTGATTAAAAATATATATTCGAATTATTTTCATAGAGTTAATAATATATATATTTTATGAATTATTTTTGTAAATAAAAGAATTGAATAGTATAGTCGTGATATAAAAGAATAAATAGAGAATTTATATATAATATATATATACACCACAGATCACTAAAAGATTTTTTGACTGAGCTCTGGCATTAAAAAAAAGGAGTAATTTCCTTCGCATGGATTCACCCCACAAACTGGAATAGAAGCTCTTAAGAACATTTTAGAAGGACAAGTTTTTTGTTTCAACTTCCATTAGACCAAAGAAGCATCTTGTCTCCAACCTAAACATTAGAAATAAATATACACATGTCCTTAGCGCTACTTTTTTGATGGGAAAGAAGAGAGAGAAAAAAAAAAGTTATGAAAAATTTCCAAAAAACTTTTTTTATGATTATTTTTTTAAAGTTGTTATTTGGTAACTTTTTAAAAATTAGTTTCCTAAAAGTTTTGCGTTATTTTTATTTATTAAAATTTTTTTAGTAAATATGACTCAAAAAGCGTTGGGTGGAATTTTTTTTTTTATAAATAGGGATTGAAAAGACTGTTGTAGTTAGTGCTTTGTGTGTGTTTTTTTTAGGGAAGTGTAGATTTTTTTTTACCCGTGTGTTAACAGCTTGTAAAATGTGGTGAATTGATTCTTCATTATTTTTAAGAAAGTTTTTTTAAAAAGCTTTCGATAATATATCTTTAATATTTACTTCGATAATATGTAAAATTTCCAATAATTCTGTTTTTTTTTTTTTTCTGTGTGGAATCTACACTCCCATAACATCTCAATTATTGTTAGAAAAACAAAATGCTAAAGATATTTTGATATTCTCTTCAATTTCCTATTAGTACGAATTTTATTTTTTACTATCCGAATGACCCGGGCAACGCCCCGGTTTTACCCAATTAAATGTTTTTATTCAAACACTTTTCGTTACAATTATAAATTGGCGCCGTGGATGTCACTCTTGTGAAACGTCCCGCTCCAAACTTTGTGTGTTTTCAAAATATAAAAATGTAAATTCTCACAACGATATTTGAAAATTCTATTATTTTGATTTCCAAATACTATTCGTTACGATTATAAATTGGCGCCGTGGATGTCACTCTTGTGAAACGTCCCGCTCCAAACTTTGTGTGTTTTCAAAATATAAAAATGTAAATTTTCACAACGATATTTGAAAATTCTATTATTTTGATTTCCAAATACTATTCGTTACAATTATAAATTGGCGCCGTGGATGTCACTCTTGTGAAACGTCCCGCTCCAAACTTTGTGTGTTTTTAAAATATAAATATTTTCACAACGATATTTGAAAATTCTATTATTTTGATTTCCAAATACTATTCGTTACAATTATAAATTGGCGCCGTGGATGTCACTCTTGTGAAACGTCCCGCTACAAACTTTGTGTGTTTTTAAAATATAAATATTTTCACAACGATATTTGAAAATTGTATTATTTTGATTTCCAAATACTATTCGTTACAATTATAAATTGGCGCCGTGGATGTCACTCTTGTGAAACGTCCCGCTACAAACTTTGTGTGTTTTTAAAATATAAAAATGTAAATTTTCACAACGATATTTGAAAATTGTATTATTTTTATATGAATATATTTTTAATTTGATATACATATAAAATGATAGCAAGTGATTTATTATCCCTACGTCGTATTATAATTATCAGTTACGTATTGTGGACGTGTATAGCCGACAAACATACACTGACTTTTATATATATAAAGGGATTTAATGTGAAAATCTGATAGTGTAACAAACAAAAAGGGAGGCGAATTCGTAAATGGGTTAACAGTTGGAATATTACACAGAGTAACAATGGCTATATATGAGCTCGTGTTTGAAAAGGAACTTGTATGTATATTATAAATATAGTTTTTGTTGTTTTCATGTAGACATATATATACCAAGATTTGTTTTGTATAATTACTATTAATAATAAAGAATATGAAAAAACAATAGAAAAAATAAAAGATAAGTGGGTCAGGTGTTGATATTAAAAATAAAGAAGGCATCTCCTGACCACGAGCACATGTGTTTTTTAGATGGCAGAGCGCCATCTAGTGGAGCAAAAATAAACTAAACGTTTATTTAGCTTGCTCCGAGATATTTGGCCAACCTAATTTCTTGATAAATCAAAAAAAGCCATCCACGAACGTGTTTCGCGCTGTTGGCGCTCGTCAGCGTGGAGAAGGCTGTAACCACTGTAACAAAATAATAATATTTATTTTTAATAAATAATATGCAACGGTAAATTGGTTACGTCCTTCTTACTTACTTTAATTACATAACAATAACAACATTCTCTTGAAGATGACGTTACCTGGCCGGCATTTATATTTCTGTAAAAAAATAGCAATTTCGGCCAGTTAGAGTTTTTATTTTCTCAACGTTTCAACAAATATCTTTTATCCTCGTCATTGCCAAATGCTTTAATTTCTCATGATGAGGATGAAAGATTTTCATATCTATTACATATCTACACATGCAGTGCACTTACAGTAAAAGCATTCTTTAACTACCTACCATGATTATCATAGCCTGTACCACGTGTACTTTAGGGGTAACTTGAAAAATATATTATTAAAAAAGGCATCTCTTTATCGTGCAACTGAAAGTTGCTGATGGCTTGCGCCATCTATCGGAATTTTTTTTTTTTTTTGCTTATCCCTAGTACACGTGGTACAGGCCATGATAATCATGGTGGGTAGTTAGCGACTGCTTTTTTTTTTTTTTACTGTAAGCGCACCACATGTCTACACATGTGAAAAGCAGTTCGACTTTGCACTTACAAATGCCAGAGCCCCGTTTGGTTACTTGCACTCGCTGGTGGGGTTAAACTTTTGCAAGAATCGGGGGCCATTGGAGCATTTTTTTAACAGAAAAAAGTGTCCAATGCGGGAATCGAACCCGGGTCCTAGTGGTCGAAAACCAAACGGTTTAACCAGCCTTCCACCGACCCCCCCATCTATCGGAATAAATATCAACTATTCTCGTTGATTTTTAATTATTCCAGAATTGGCCAAATACCTATTCTTGATTAATCAAGAAAAAATTTTGAAAAATATAAATTATATACTCTAAAAATTCAAATATTTTATATTTTAAAAACATGTATTTTACTTTCATCACTGATTGTTCTTCATTTTTTACCATAGGTTTTAGAACACTTTGAACATTGTTGTAAATATGTATAGTTAACATACCTTTTTTTAATTCACTAATATAGGATTCATTTTATAGGTTCTATATATATAATTGTAATAAATATTTAATGCATAATTTGCTTCAAGTAATTGAAAATAAAAACTACTTGATAAGTAAATAATTATCTTTCCTTTTTCACAACTGTTCCTTCAATTCTCTATCTTTTCAACAACATTATATTTATAATATACTAGACGGGTGACCCGGGCTTCGCCCCGGGATTGACCCGTGTGCATATCTACCCGAGTGATATATATTTAGATAAGATTTTTTAAATACTTGTTTGTTATTAGCATTATCTATTTGTTTGCATCAGCATAATTTAATCTTTGATAGAGGGCGCTGTTCGTGAGCTAAGTAGAATAATTTGAATATATAGTTTTAATAATTGATTTATATATTTTTTAAAATAGCCTATCGTCTTCCCCGTATTTTTTTTACCTATGTATGGAAATTTTGGTTTGAATCAGTGAACTAATGCGAATTTGTATACCGGACATACAAACATATAAAAAGAGAAAAATATATCATAATAATATATAATAATGATTAAAAAAAGACTATATGATAAACTTTTTTATTATTATTATCCCTAGTACACGAGGTGTACAGGCCTTGATAATCATGGTGGGTAGTTAGCGACTGCTTTTACTGTAAGTATACCACATGTCTATACATGTGTCAAAAGCATTTCGACTTTGCACTTACAAATGTGCCAGAGCTCCATTTGGTTACTTGCACTCGCTGGTGGGGTTGGACCTTTGCAAGAATCGGGGGGTCATTGGAGCATTTTTTTAATTATAAAAAAAAAAAAAAAAAGTGCCCAAAGCGGGATTTGATCACGGGTCGTAGCGGTCCAAAACCAATGGTTTAGATCACCCATGATAAAATATGATAAGGCTATATTATAATAATATAGATTCTCTCCTATTGGATATGGGGAGAACCCCCTAACTGTCTGACTGTCTGAAGGAGGACACGTTGTCGTTGTCTCCTGGACTGTACATAACTGTATATACAATAAAAGGATTTAAAAGCGCGAATGTTTCTTTTATACATAAAACGAACTTCTACTGTCCTTACTGCGATGAAAAAATATATTGGGAGGGCTTGGCTCATCAGTGGTGAACCCTCCCAGCGGTTTCGCCAATTTAATCCACCAGACCGCTTCTCAGAGCTCTAATACTGTATTGGATCATTCTGCTTTTATATGCTACACTGAAGGGTGGAATCTTAGAAATGGTTTTCAAGTAAACAATGGACATAAGCTTATACAATATTACAATAATACAATATTAGAGCTCTGAGAAGCGGTCTGGTGGATTAAATTGGCGAAACCGCTGGGAGGGTTCACCACTGATGAGCCAAGCCCTCCCAATATATTTTTTCATCGCAGTAAGGACAGTAGAAGTTTGTTTTATGTATAAAAGAAACATTCGCGCTTTTAAATCCTTTTATTTTATATGTATAGATGGCGCGTTATTGCTTTGTGATAACTGTATATAGTTTACTCTTTTAGTTTATCTTTCTCATATATATAGGTTTTTAACTTAAAATTAAAGATTTTTAATTTTAAATTAAAGTTTATAGTTTTCTCTCCCTCGGTTTATATAGATTCTACAAGGCCGCAGTCAATGTCCGTTGGAGAAAAATGGATTCGCCGAATGTCGTGGTTTGCTTGGAGGAAGAAAGCGAAGATTGAATGCGGCTGATTCCACACTAGCCCTCTCAATGATATCTTAACCTTGACATACTCTAAACATTGGTACTTTAATTTAAATATTTAATCATGTACGGTTCCTTTTGCTCTGTATGTTTATTTTTTTTTTTTTTTGTATATATGGTTATATTTCTTTTTGTTTGGTTTTTCTTTCTTCTCTCTTTCCTTATTACTTCTTGTATTCTAGTTTTTACTTTTGAAATATCTTCCTTTCCTGAATCCCGTAGAGGGGAATCATGTATAGGGCTGGATGCCCCAATAAAAAGGCTTATGTGTGTGCGTGTGTGTGAGTAATTATAGTTTTCTATCACCATATTCCCCCATGTTAAATCCTATAGAAAAGGTGTTTTCAAAAATAAAATTGTCTGCACAAAATTTTCTGGCCGATCCACAAAATACTTAAAATTTGGTACAGATTATTGGAGTGACCACTTCTACTGATTGCAACAATGTTGACATGTCTAGGAAACTGGCTGTAGCAGAACAACCGTTGCATTAAATGCTTTGTCCAAATTGCTTTATTTAACTTTTTTTTATTCTTATTCTTGTTAGTATTCATTTTTTATTGAAAATATTCAATATTATATTAATAAACTTTAATTTGAATTTAAAAAATAATAATTTGAAATTAAAAAACTTTAATTTGAAGTTAAAAACCTATATATATGTTATGAATACTTTGTTTGTTAGATAAAGGGTTGATAAGACAAAGGATCGATAAGATAAAGGGTTGAAGGTGCAGTCGTGATAAAAAAAAAGATAATTATTTACCATCAAGTAGCTTTTATTTTCAACTAGCGGATGTACCCGGCTTCGCCCGTGTTTTACCCGAGTAAAGGTTTGTCTAACGAATCTCTCGATAATGTGAAAAATTTTTCCCGGTCCCTTCAAAAATACTCGATAAGTTGAATAAAATCAATATTAATCGGTACCCGAGCAAAGGTTTGTCTAACGAACATTTGTTAAAACAATTCTCTATAAACTTATTAGAAAAATAATAGATATATTTTGATAATTTGAAATTCGTAAATTTGAATCTCTCGATAAAGTGATCATTTTTTCCCGGTCCCTGTGTGCCGTGCCGTGTCATTCTGAATTTTGTGTTTCCTAATTTTCTACATTACAAAATCATCGTTTTATCTAGTAAACATTTTTTCCCGGTCCCTTGAAAAATACTTGATAAGATGAATAAAATCAATATTAATCGGTACCCGAGCAAAGGTTTGTCTAACGAACATTTGTTAAAACAATTCTCTATAAACTTATTAGAAAAATAATAGATATATTTTGATAATTTGAAACTCGTAAATTTGAATCTCTCGATAAAGTGATCATTTTTTCCCGGTCCCTGTGTGCCGTGTCATTCTGAATTTTGTCTTTCCTAATTTTCTACATTACAAAATCATCGTTTTATCTAGTGAACATTTTTCCCCGGTCCCTTGAAAAATACTCGATAAGTTGAATAAAATCATGGTCGTTTATGGAAGATGGACGAAGTTCCCGGAGGTCATCTTGAGCAAGCCCCCGCGAGGCTTTTTTTCTTGTCTACTTGGCACAGCTGTGTCATCAACTCTGCCCCCGCCTGCCAGGACATCTTGACCCCTCTGATTGGTCGGTGGGTACTTGGACTGTCCATCCGGCCGGCGGCCAGACGATTACATTCTCTCGACAGGGGGTGGGGCAGACCTAAGCCTATCTCCGTCGCAAGGTGGCGCAGCTTGCGAGTTAAAGCTACAAATCTGCAAACAACTCTAAGGATATTCAAGATATTCAAGAAATTATTTTTTGAAAACCTTTCCGGGGATATACCTAATAATATCCCAAAATTTCACGGCGATTGGATGTATGGTTTTTGAATCTATAGAGTACACACACACAGACACAGACAGACAGACATTAATTTTTATATATATATAGATTACTTGAGGAAATATTACACATTAGTTATTTTCACATTATATAGAATTTAAAAAGTTAATCCTATATTAGTGATTCAAAAAGATAGACATGTTAACTACGCATATTTACAACAAAACTGAAAGTCATTCTAAAAAACGATGATAACAAAAATAGAAATATCAATGAATAAAAATAAAATATATATATTTTTTGAAATATATAAATATTTGAGTTTTTAGATTATATAATGTATATATATATATTAATTATCCCTTTTTTATGATTTTTTTATAATACCACCATTGACTTATGTATGATGTTAATAAAATATTTTTGAATATCAAATCCCTCCTATAGGTAGCCGTAATGTGAGAAAAACGTAGATCAACGTGAGACACCCGACACTGGACATTTGGTGACACTCAGGAATGACGGATGTCTGCCCATCTCACCGGTGATAGATTGTGACAGCTCGCCGTTTGATTGGACAATCATACGTCACTGAGGATTGGATCAGATTCTATTTGTTTCCTGATTGGTTAAAACATAGGGTATTGTTATCTCTCATATATCATCGTGTTTATTTAGAATTAATCAAATATAAGAAAATTACAATGTACTTATATAAAAATATCAAAACTTATTTTAATGATGTGCGTCCTTACGCAATTCTCTGACCTTAACTACCCATTTCATGATTTTTCAGGAAGCCTGAATGTTTTTTGATCGTTGAGGTACAGCTTACACCACGTTGACGAGGGCCAACAGCCCGAAACGCGTACGTGGTTAACTTTTCTTGATTATTCAATAATGGGTATTAAGTCAATTCTGTAGCTTACACTTGGTATAAAATAAAATCTTCAAGGTTCTAAATTAGTCAGCAAAACACCATATTCCCATTAAGATTAAGGTAAAAAGAACAACTCTTTTTCAATAACAAGGTAATAAGACCAAATCTATATAAATAAATAGTGTGTGATGTTTCCGTAACAACGTTATTACTGAAAACGTCACACACTATTAATTTATTTTTATTAGGTCTTATTTTCTTGTAGCTATAATTATAGCTTATAATATATAATCCAAAATTTGCTTTATCAACAATAGAATAGCATTTATTCCGATAGATGGTGCTACAAATCTTTTCAACGTATAGCAACATAATCAGGAGCCATCATTTGTCATTATAAAAACTTTATTTTGTTGGAGGGGAGAAATCGTAATTTAAAAAAGGAACTATTTAACCTGCTAACTATTTTAAATGAATTCAATTAAGAAATAAATTGATGAACTAATAGAAGAAATTGGTATTCAATTCGAATGTTAATTTCGTAACCAGTAAAAAAAGAAATCGTTTAAAAAATGGCCTAAAAAATCAATGTAGCTATTCATTGTATAAATTAATTAAATCTTTAGAGAGGAGAACTATATAAAAAAAACTGACATTTTTAACGTATTATTGTTTCCAACCCGTTTTTTAGTTCGCGCATGCGCAAACCGTTATATTTTTATATACATTTTATAGTTTAAACGTAAGGCAATTAGAGTGTCATCTATATACCAAAATTGAAACTATTTATCGCGATTTTTTTATTTGATGAATAAAAACGCTTCTATTTTTACTGCAATGGGAAAATTTTGGAAGGGCCTGGCTCATCAGTGGTGAACCCTTTCAGTGGTTTCGCCAGTTGATTCTACAATATCGCTATAATATAGAATGTATCCATTACACTCATAAACAAAACTTAAGGAAGTTGTATCTTTTAGTATGTATATTTGAATTCAGACAATAAAACTCTCTGAAAGTTCTTTTAAAAAAGCATAGAGCTCCTCTCCCGTCAAAATAAACGTCAAAACTATACGCCATAAATTCACACTTCTTTAGACACAACACAATAGAAACACATAGATGGCGTCTAGTTTTGATGTCTATTTTGACTGAAGAGGCGTTGATTCTGAGACCTTCTTCAAAGAAATGAGGTAGCACAACATTCCCTTCGGTACTAATAACCTATCTCTAAAGGTGGATACATATTAATCAATAAATATATCTTTATAAATTTTTCAAAAGGCATCTCCTTTTCGTGCAACTGAAAGTTGCTGATGGCTTGCGTCATCTATCGGAATAAATATCAACTATTCTCGCTGATTTTTAATTATTGGCCAAATACCCATTCTTGATTAATCAAGTAAAGCTAACCACGGACGCGTTTCGGGCTGTTGGCCCTCATCAGCGTTGTGCAAGCTGTACCTCAAGAGAATAGTTGATATTTATTCCGATAGATGGGGCAAGCCATCAACAACTTTCAGTTGCACGATAAGAAGATGCCCTTTTTCTTAATTTATGCACCTTATCCCAGTACAATATCATATTTGTACTATTTTTTCATATATTTATAAGTTACCAGATAAACAAATAAAAACGATAGATTTTCTTTTCTTACACAAATCGTATAACTTGTAGGTATGGGTATAAACTTGGAAGGTACTTACAGAGAGAGTCGCGATACACAAGAAAAGTGAAGGTATCCAGCACGTTCTTCAATAAAAAGAAAGAGAAATCGTGCTCCAGATGGAAGAAAACAAACAGTCGGGGCAATTAAATAGTATCTAATCCATTCTGAACTACCTGAGAGCTATTCAGGCAAATGTTCTTGGACCATTATGGAAATAGGGACTTTTTTACTGCACTGGACTTCCCTTGGGGATATTCCCTTGACTAGCTTCTTGTGTAGTCAGTCCGTAGGGACTCCTGAATAAACTATTTTTATTGTTTTTATTATCCTTAGTCTTTCTCCATACCTGTACCTAGACCGAGTGGATTTTTTATTGCAAATTGATGTTTTTTTATCTATTTTTCTCTATTTGAAATTCTATCAACCAATTGTAAAGATATAGTATTATTTTTTAGTTAATTCGATATAAAATTGAAGAACAAAACAAAAGTGGTTATTTTGTTTAGGAGTATAAATTTGATTCCGATGTCTTCTGTATCTTTAGTGTCATATTTTTATGTAAATATATATATTTGTGGTGAGTGGAGAAAATAGGTTGATAACGTAGGTTAGTTAGCTTTCAGAATTTTAAAAAAGGGAAACGTATAGTAAAGCTAATTTTAACAAACTAGGCTAAATTAAACTACTATATTGTCTCTGGTAGTATGAACAACTTCATATCATGGTTATATGTATTTAAATCCTATGCCTCACATACAACCATTTACACATACATATTTATACAAACTAGTGGCCTCGGGTCGGTGACAAAGCCACAACACCAGCTTTGGTAAACTGACAAGCGTCCACCTAGAGACCATGGTTTCGGGCTAATGGTCCTCGTCAGTCTAGGGCGGACTTTATTCCATGAGATCTACACGGGATCTAATGGAATCTTCACAATCTACCAAAGAGATGTTTAGCTGGTAAAGTGTTGTCTGGAAAAGTTTATCTGGCCAAAATATAGATAGAAATTTTGCCGGGAGGAAAATGATTTGAAAAAAACAAAGGACGCCTCATCCGTCAAAATAGACGCTAAATCTAAGTGTTGGAGTTTATTATATTTTAATCTATGTATTATTCTGTTATATTTTTTAAATTTAATTTGACCACGGACGTCTGGTCACGTGTTTATTTTGAAATTTATAAATTGTGATGGAAAATAAAGTAGAGTAGTCACCAGATAATCGTGTCAGCCTCATCCTTGTTAGTTGGTACTCCCGTGTGCGAGGTACCGCATCCTCTAAAGAAAAGAGCCTCCCTCATCCTTAGGTCGCCGGCAGTTCGGATCTTCCCTCAGAGAAATCAAATAATACAGTCCTCTAAAGACGGCGGAGTAAGGTATAACAGGTTAGCGCCTTTCAAGTGGAACCCCTCCTCCAGCCCAGGTTAAACACTAAGCGCAAATTAACGGGCTCGGGTCGGCGACAAAGTCACAACACCAGCTTAGTTTTAGCATCTATTTTTATATTTTGGAAATTTTTCCATCTATATTTCAGCCATGGATTTGGCCTAGCCACTTTACCAGCTAAACACCTCTTTGGTAGATTGTGAAGATTCCATTAGATCCCGTGTGGATCTCATTGAATAAAGTCCGCCCTAGACTGACGAGGACCATTAGCCCGAAACCATGGTCTCTAGGTAGACGCTTCTCAGTTTGCCAAAGCTGGTGTTGTGGCTTTGTCACCGACCCGAGGCCGCTAGTTTGCAAAGACGGTCAATAGATGGTGCTTGGTTTTAACGTTTATTTTGACGGAAGAGGCGACCTTTGTTTTTACAGAACAATATTATTCCGGCCAAATATCTATCTTTACATGTTAACAAAAAATTAATAAATAATTTACCGCCCAAGTAGAAAGCAGTTCGACTTTTACACTTCAAAATGTGCCAGAACCCCATTTGTTAACTTTCACTTACTGGAAGATAGAACTTTTTCAAGAATCGGAAACCATTGAAGCAATTTTATAATATAAAAAAAAGTACCCAAAGCGGGATTCGAACCCGGGTCATTACTGTCAAAATTCAACAGTTTAATCCACTACACCACCGAGCCTCCTGAAAATTGTAGAGGTCTCAGCCTATTTAAAGGAGAAGAAGCGACTGTAAAACATCCATATAGATTAAACGATAAGTTCCAATCACGTGATATGGCGTGACTTCACAAAGAAGGCTAACAGAGAGTGTTACAACCATGATAATAATTCTACTAAGCCTTGAAAAAATCTATAATCGTTATTTAACCTATATACAGATATACATATATATTTGAAACTATTATAGACGCGTATGATTCTTTTATAAATTAAACAATTTCTGCTGTCTCCTTACTGCAATGGAAAAATTAATGGGAGGGCCTGGCTCATCAGTGGTGAACCCTCATAGCGGTTTCGCCAGTTTAATCTACCATACCGCTTATATATTGAATTTTTCCATTGCAGTAATGGCAGTAGAAATTGTTTAATTAAAAAAAAAGAATCGTAAACGTCTATAATAGTTTCGTATTTTCATAACAGATGGCGCGCTAATGTATCATAATACATATATATATAACCTATATGTATACCTAGAGGGGCATCTCTCCCTTTAATTATCCATCAGAAGTAAGCATTATGTTTATCACCCTAGTAAAAAAAACTTTACTCGAGTTAATAAAGAATAAGCCACAACACCAGTTTAGGAAAATTCAGATAAAAAGCCAACAACTAGTGTACCATGGTTTCAGGCTATGGTCTTCATCAATACAGGAAAGACATTTTGGTAAATTCGACCGATATCAGAACCCCTCTCTAGATAGGATGTTATGAAATAGAAGACGCTCCTATACCAAGGTTCGGCAACTTTTTGAGTTGGAAGAGTCAAAATTTACAATTTACAAAATTTCAAAGTTTTTAAAGAACCCCACATTTTTTTCTTGCCAACAATAAATAGTACTCACATAAATAAAGTTTTTATTTATAGTAGTACTACATTCATCTTCATATCCAAAGAGCCTCGTGTTGCCGAGACCTCTTCTCTATGAATATAGGGTTAAATAATTCCAATTTTCACACCTAGATGGCGCGGTGTTAAACTTTGTGTGTTATAAAAGTTACATTTTTGTAAATGTAAATATTTAATTATTCTTTATTATTATTTATTATATTTTAATTGTAAACAATATATTATATTTCTTTATTGCTAGAATACCATTTGACTAAAAATTGTATGCCTAAATAAGTCGAGAGACTTTTTGAAATAAAAACAATCAGCCTATCAAACAAGATACCGAAGAAGGACTTGAACCAACCCGATCTAGAAGATATGTACCAAACTTCCGTTAAGAAATTATACCTTCAAATGCAAAATTCAAATAATCCAACCATACAAGATATTCTACAAAATAAAGGAGATATCAATCCCCGATTCCGACGACCCGGCCATCGCCCAACAGCTGCCCTCCTGCAAGGCCTAGGGGGACCACCTCTACTCCACCAACTCGCCATGTGTAAATAGCCAGGACAAGGTGACTCGCGAGCTGTGCTCGAATGTAACACCTGTAAATTGAGACGAAATAAATAAAT
>CP092863.1:143363480-143472822 GCA_030710605.1 Cordylochernes scorpioides
AAATAAATAAAAACAAATTTAGTGATAACCGTGTCTGTGGTGATTAATGATCCTACATACTGATGAGGATCATAGCATTGGCTTTTTGTCTGAATTTGTTTAAACTGGTGTTGTGGGTCATTCTTTTTATAATCACTAGTTTAGTTTCTTTAGTGGGGCGATAAACATAATGCATATATCTGGTGCATAAATAAAGGGAGAGGTGCAAGTCATATGTACATAAATATCTTTCTCTCACAACTTTAAGAGTTATATATACAGTTAAACTTGTCTATAGCGCCCCCTCTTGGGACTCACCAAAATAGGGTCCTATAGAGAGGGGGTGCTATAGACAGGTCACTTTTAATTTAAATCGCATCGTACTACGTATTTAAAATCGGGCGCTATTTAGAGGAGGCGCTATAGACAGGTTTAACTGTATGTTATATTAAAATTGTATTTTATTTCAAAATTATATTTCATAGATTAAAATACTCTGTTAAATCGACCACCAGAGGTCGCCGTTTTTCACTATATAAACTCCATTGTTGTTGTTTCCTGATGGCCGGCTCAAACCTTTTGTACATTATGTAAATACGTTTTTCATTTTTTTGATTCTTACGCCTTAAGTCAGGCATACCTTTCTCAAATTATGTTTTCTATATTCCATAACCTATATAAATATATAGGTTAATATTTACAAACCCAATATTAGAAAGCATTATTACCAAAAAAAGACAAATAATCAAAGTTTTTAATAAAGTAAATTCCTTATTGTTGCTAGGCGATCGTCTACAATGAACTATTGTTTTTATTATATTTTTATTAGATGATCTAAATCAATATTTAATATAATACAGTTGATGTATTCGATGAAAGAACCCGTTGTTTTAAATAACAAGAAAGTCTTCTATTGGACTCTACTTGAGATGGTCGCTTTCTTTGTGGTCATTGGAGACATGATTATCATTTCTAAGAAATAAATTTTTCTTTCAAATTGGTCTCGAAGACCACGCCATCACCATCTCCTAAGCGGTGAAGTACGCGATCTACGTATTCTTCGTAGATCGCGAAATACGTGGTGTCGCTGGAGACCCACTGGCGTTTCTCCACCAAACTCTGCAGCGGTGGTAGAGACGCCATATTCATTGTATATAGTGTATATAATGTATATTATCTTTTTTTAAATAGTGCAGACTGTGCACTGTGAATGTATTGACAAGAATTCAATAAAATTATTTTAATTGTCAAAAATATTGTCTAAGAAATGAATCTATCAAATTACAAAACTATTTTAGACGCGTAATATTCTTTTTAAAATAAAACAATTTCTACTGCCCTTACTGCAATGGATATTTGCGGAAGAGCGATTGCTCGAAGCATATTATATATTTATAATTATACTAGCCGAATGACCCGGGCAACGCCCGGGTTTTACCCGATTAAATGTTTTTATTCAAATACTATTCGTTACAATTATAAATTGGCGCCGTGGATGTCACTCTTGTGAAACGTCCCGCTCCAAACTTTGTGTCTGAGAAGCGATATTTTTATAGAAAGATGATCTGGCTTTTGTTTTCTGCTCGAATGAATGTTTTTCTGTTAGAATTTTGTTCCTGCGTACAAAATAATGAACTGGTTTCACCCGTGGCCTCTGCTTTTTGGAATTTTTCCCGATATAATTTTGTATCTGATAATCAAACATGATACAGCAATATCGTCATCATCATTTTCTGACTAAAAATATATAGTTTTAATAATTGATATATATATATTTTTAAATAGTCTATCGTCTTCCCCGTATTTTTTTTACCTATGTATGGAAATTTTGGTTTGAATTAGTGAACTACTGCGAATTTGTATACCGGACATACAAACAAACATACAAACAGACAAACATACAAACATTCATTTTTATATATATAGAGATTTACTCTTCATTGTTGGCTTTTTATATTATATTTACTCTTCATTGTTGGCTTTTTATCTTACATTCACTCTGTTGGCTTTTTATATTACATTTACTCTTCATTGTTGGCTTTTTATCTTACATTCATTCTTCATTGTTGGCTTTTTATATTACATTCACTCTTCATTGTTGGCTTTTTATCTTATATTCACTCTGTTGGCTTTTTATATTACATTTACTCTTCATTGTTGGCTTTTTATCTTACATTCACTCTTCATTGTTGGCTTTTTATATTATATTTACTCTTTATTGTTGGCTTTTTATCTTACATTCATTCTTCATTGTTTGCTTTTTATATTATATTTACTCTTCATTGTTGGCTTTTAATCTTACATTCATTCTTCATTGTTGGCTTTTTATATTACATTTACTATTCATTGTTGGCTTTTTATCTTACATTCACTCTTCATTGTTGGTTTTTTATCTTACATTCACTCTTCATTGTTGGCTTTTTATATTATATTTACTCTTCATTGTTGGCTTTTTATCTTACATTTATTCTTCATTGTTGGCTTTTTGTATTACATTTACTCTTCATTGTTGGCTTTTTATCTTACATTCATTCTTCATTGTTGGCTTTTTATATCATATTTACTCTTCATTGTTGGCTTTTTATCTTACATTAATTCTTCATTGTTGGCTTTTTATCTTACATTTATTCTTCATTGTTGGCTTTTTATATTATATTAAAATATTAAAATTGCTTGTATTGAATATTTTTTAGATTGAGATTATTAGCTAGTATGTAAAAAAATTAACTCTGTTGAAATTTAATTTTGTATTTATATATAAATAAAATTAACTCTGTTGATTTTTTTTGTATTTAATCGATAACAGCGAAGTTACGCATGTTAAAGTTAGGAAAAATATTTTGATGTTAAGCAAAACCTGCTCCATCTCGTTTTACATAAATGTTGAAAATTTGGTTGAAATTGATGCATTGTAACGAAAGTTTTTAGCGAACAACACTTATGAAATTTGCATTTTATTAATATAGATGTATTTCTGCTGTCCTAAAAGCTTATGTCCATAGTTCATCTAAAATACCCATTCGAAGAGTCAAGCAACAGTTACACTATAAAAGGAAGTTCCAAAAATGCAATATAACAGCGGTATGGTAGATTAAACTGGCGAAATCGCTGGGAGGGTTCACCACTGATGAGCCAGGCCCTCCCTTTAATTTTTCCATTGCAGTAAGGGCAGTAGAAATTGTTTTATTTTAAAAAGAATATTACGCGTCTGAAATAGTTTTGTAATTTGATAACAGATGGCGCGCTAGTGCAACGAAATGAATTTATATTGAGAGAGAGAGAGAGAATATACATTTTCTCTTTCTAATAAAACAGACATCTTCTTTCTTATCTCCACTCAATCATATTAAGGTATAAAGCCTGTAGAGCTTGGTGTCTGCTGGGGATGAGTAGAGTTCATCAAAGAAGATTTGATATCCATTATAACTGGATGAAGTAGAATGTGTCTGACATTAAGACTGGGAGCACTAATTAGTAGCAGGCCACTGACTTAGATTCAATATGAAATGGCTGCCTCTGATACGAGAAACAGACACCATGTACAGCCGCTCCTAACATGGAGTACAGACTCATCCTGGATCCCTTACAAGGTACTATCAGCCAGGCCAGCTGAGCCCAGGTTTTTTAGTGATCTTGTTACTGCTCCCCCTCCTCCTTTTTCATCCGGGCTTGGGACCGGTAAAGGTGGAGTTTCAGACATCCTAATGTTCTTGAACAGTTTGGAGTTCTACTATTGTATTGGACAAATATGCTTATATACACTCATGGACAAAACTTAAGGAAGTTGTACCTTTGAGCATGTATATTAGGATTCAGATAATAACTCTGAAAGATATTACAGTGACCTTTATTGAAGACACACGAGATAACCAAGTGTGTATACACTCATGGACAAAACTTAAGGAAGTTGTACCTTTCAGCATGTATATCGGGATTGAGACAATAACTCTGAAAGATATTACAGTGACCTTTATTGAAGACACACGAGATAACCTAGTGTTATAAGAAATTTAAACTATTTTTGACGCGTATGATTATTTTGAAATAAAATAATGGTAGACAATTTGACAATATAAACACAGTTTGAGTCAAAAGGCGATCCATTAATTAAGATTATATAAAAGGGCGTACCTGGATCTGTAAAGAAAAAAAAACAATTTTTTTCTTAAAATATTCCGAGAGATTGCTCCCTCTTTATCAATTTATTGCACAGTGAATTTAATTTACAATTTATTGTGCATCATATGGAAACAATTTTGTCATTGGTCAAAAATAAATATTAATAATGATAAATATATATATATGTAGTATATTTTGACATAGATAGATCACAGCCTTCTTCTAATAGTTATTATAACACCATATCTATATAAAAATGTATCGATCTTGTAAAAATAGTGACAAATAAAACAAAAGGAGTAGAGGTAGTCCAGACGACAAAGGCCAGACGTGATAAACAACCCAGACTAACAGGTGTTTATGCTAATGAGTTCATTCCCCCGTCAGCAGGTGGCCAGACATAATTAATAACCCAACGCTTGACAGGTGGCGTGATTACGGGAACCAATCAGAACTCGCAGCCATCTGCGAGCGTCTCATATAAAAGCCCCCCAAGATTGGGACAAAGTAGTTGTTCAGTTAGCTGTTTTCAGAGCCACGCCGTTATACGGTCGGGTCTCTCACCCCTATCCGCGATGTAGGCATCCGCGGCGCCCGTGGTTCGACTTGCCTTCGTCCGTGGTCTACCTCTTCCTCTTGGAGTTACCATCTAGACCTGCCTCTGTCTCTTGCTGTCCCAGTGCGGGAATCCCATCACTCACCCACTACCACGACTGCCCAGTACATTCCACCTCGGGATTACTACAGAACCCGTTAAAGTCGACAGGATAACTGAGGACAGCAGCATGCAGAGGATGACGGAGGTCAGGGACGACTACGTCGCGGATGCCCTCACCAACATGAAACCCCACTGCGAAGATCTAAGGAGGCCCTCATCTCCTCTTTCGACGGATCCCACGCAACAAACAACCTTCTTCCAAACAGCCATCTCCAGAGATCAACTCCAGCCAGCATCAGCCATTTCAAGGTACTTTAAACTTGTTTCTGACATTTTCCCCATAAATTTTATATTTTCACTTTAAGCATTTAAAAAAATCAATTATAACCTTTTTTATAACATTTTTATTCAAATTTTAAAACTTTCACACTCTCATTTATCATTTTTACCTTATTTTAATCAAATTATAAATTTTAATTCATCATTTTCAAGTTTATTATTAAAAATATTCAATCACGCATTTTTGCCAATTTACTAATCTTACATGCCTTTCTTAAATTCACCTAAAATGGCATTATCCAAATATGCAACTTTCAATTTTACATAAAAAATCATATTATATTTTAATTACTCGAATCATATTTTCTAAACTCATTTGTGTTATTTTTTTTAATACCTTATTTGTGGCCATAGTATTAATAATTAAATTTATTACACTCTTTATTTTACTTGACCTATTACTATTCCAATTGATATTTCTCAATATTTAAAAGTTTTAAAAACTAGTCCTAGATTTGTAATTTTATAAATATCAATTTTAAATTATCTCATCTCAAAATGTGCGTCCCATTTTTCCCACAATTACAAATACAACTATAAATGTAATATGCGAAAACTGATAGCATACCATAAAATCTCCATACCCCATTGCATTTCATTCCTGACTGTGTTAAATTGTTATTTACGTATTAAATACATTTTTATTTCGCACTTCTACATTGTTCACATCAATTTTAATTCCTCTCGCATTTCCCATATCCCATTAACACATTTCGCATAATCATAACACATTTATTTATACAATAGTTAATTAATTAATTCTTTTATAGCCTACCTTTTCCCAATTATTCACACCCACGATTTCAATATTACAGATTAAATTTAATATCCTTCTAACAGAGGAACCTGCCAGATTAAAACGGAGAGGAAAATTATATTAAATCCCCAAAACGGCGTCCATCGCCACGACAATATTCCAATCTTCATCCCAACGACAAACAAATCAAGGACGCACTGATCTCCCCCTAATTGTTTTTTTCTACTTCGTCTTTTCCCTCCCTACTTCTAAAGGGGTGGAATGACCTTGTACTCACCATTAGCAGATAGCCCTTCCTACTTCCACACTCTTACCTGTCAATTATTCAATTATAGGCCGTCCATACTTCTCTCGTCTCTTGATCATTTTCCATTGGCCTTCTATGCCTTCGTTCTAACCACCCCTCGTCCATCGCAGAGTTCCTGTTTGCCGACTTTTTTTATTTACACCCAGGTCACCGTCCAAGCATTCTTTATTTCATTCTTTTTTTTCCTCAAACCCAGGCCATCATCAGCACGATGCGCCCACTCATTTTTCGTTTAATTTTATTTTTCATCTGGTCGAGCTCAATCACCGACAGCAGCGCAGCTCTTGAGCCACCATCTCTTTTTAACCTCTCTCAGAAAAGTTTTCTTTCCCATATTCTCCCATTAACTACCTCTCCTTCCATCTTCACGCTTTTTACCCATCTGATCTAATGCTACTTACAGAGCATCTTGAGATTGCTGACCCCTGAAAACAATACCTCGCTTCTAAGCTCGTATTGCAGGGCAGGACTCCTGAGATGTCCTTTGCAGAAACCAATTCAGACCTTCTTCCTCTATTCCTCACTGCGTCACTACCTATCGCAACCCTTTTGCTTAAGTCAATTTTCTTTTATATTCTATTTTACTCTTATTATCTCTACTTCTCCTCCTTCCTGTATTACATCCCTGAAACTATGTTGTAAATATTCAAGACACCTTAAGTAACACACTACTGTGTGTGTTTACTTTAAATTTATCCTTCCTATGTACTCCTCTTATATATTTTTTGTAGTTTTATAATATTATATCAATGTGTCACCACTACTCCCCTTTATCTTTATTTTATTCTAGTAACTAATTTGTGCCCCAAGTTATTTCCCATTTAATAGGTTTGCTAGCTTTTCTCTCATTTATTGTAAATAGACTTGCAGTTTACCTAGTTTTGTGGTGCTGGACTTTGTTTTTTAACTTACAGATGTAGATAAAACATTTCAATATTAATCGATGATATCATTTTGTTTATTAATCAACATTAATGCCTTAAACTACCAATCAACCCTTTATATATTATTACCTTTAATATTTTTATTTTTTCTCTTTTTCTCATCATGTTCAGACTTAGCATTTTACAACTTCAACTATCTTAGGCACCATTTAAAAAACCTACACCTAACAATATTTATAATATTTCTTTAACAGGTAAAACATTTATCATTTTATTTTTCTTTGTAGATTTCAAAATGTTATTTTTGACGCTTCCCTTACAACCTCTAACTCTATCCCATGAACCTTTCCTCCCAACTTTTTACAGCCATCAAGAGATTGTTGTTCGTCAACCATTTTCTTTTTTTTTTTTTCTGTTGATTAACTAACTAGAAGACCCTTCCTCGCTGTACATTTCCCAACAGTGAGCTCAGGAAACCCAGTTAGTTTTTTATTTTTTTCTCTCATCGTCCGGCTCATCATTTTTATCATTTTTCAACTTTTTCTTTTCACCACACAAGCCGGACACAATCAAAATTGACAGCAATAATTCTCTTACACCCACCTCTCCTTTTCCGCATCCTTCAAACCTCCAACCTTCCAAGGGATTCCAGTTCGCCGAACATTCTTGTTTTTTTTCATCGATTAATCCGACTGGAACACTCCTTCCTCGCTATACCATTCCCGATAATGAGTTCAGAATATCCAGCGCGATATTTTTTTTTTCTCATCGCCCGACGCATCATATCAATTCATCATTTTTTCAACTTTTCACTTTTTTTTTCACAATTCAACCGGGCACAATCATTATGGACAACAGGGATCCCTCTTACCTCTACCTCCCCCTTTTACCTCCATCAATCTTCCCACCTCTTTCCACTGTCTGAGCTAATGATGCAGACGGAATATCTTAGGCCTTCTGTTAATGAAAACAATGCCTCACTTTAACAAGTTCGCATTGCATTGCAGAATGTTTGGGATACTACTTTGCAGAAACATGCTCGGATACACCCTTTCCCTTTTTCAACCTTAGCGTCACATTATACGTTCAGTTAATAAACTAACTAAATATTTTTCTCCTCTCATCTTTTATGCAATAAGATATTATTTTCCTTGTACGATTCATTTTACAATATTTACCATTTTGTATTATATACTTTCTCTTAATCTTTTATCATTCATTTTTGTACGTTTTTATTTTTATAACCTTGATTTTTATTTCATTGATACACCACCATTACAGCATCTTTCTCTTTTTAATTTATAGCTTAATAATAATTTAACTAATTTGTACACAAATTATTTCTTTTATTTTTTATAATAGGTTTGTTAGGTTATCATTCATTACATGTCATTCCCCCAACCAAACCTTCATCACCGGGGACACATTCTGTAGTATATTTTGACATAGATAGATCACAGCCTTCTTCTAATAGTTATTATAACACCATATCTATATAAAAATGTATCGATCTTGTAAAAATAGTGACAAATAAAACAAAAGGAGTAGAGGTAGTCCAGACGACAAAGGCCAGACGTGATAAACAACCCAGACTAACAGGTGTTTATGCTAATGAGTTCATTACCCCGTCAGCAGGTGGCCAGACATAATTAATAACCCAGCGCTTGACAGGTGGCGTGATTACGGGAACCAATCAGAACTCGCAGCCATCTGCGAGCGTCTCATATAAAAGCCCCCCAAGATTGGGACAAAGTAGTTGTTCAGTTAGCTGTTTTCAGAGCCACGCCGTTATACGGTCGGGTCTCTCACCCCTATCCGCGATGTAGGCATCCGCGGCGCCCGTGGTTCGACTTGCCTTCGTCCGTGGTCTACCTCTTCCTCTTGGAGTTACCATCTAGACCTGCCTCTGTCTCTTGCTGTCCCAGTGCGGGAATCCCATCACTCACCCACTACCACGACTGCCCAGTACATTCCACCTCGGGATTACTACATATATATATAATAAAATATTTTGAAAATTAAAGGCTTTTTAGTAATGCAGTAATTTATAATGTTATTGAAACAAAATTTAAGGAAATAAAAATAAGAAACAAATTAAGTTGACTGCGATTATTAGAAAAAAAATTAAGTTAAAAGAGACAAATAAGGTTCGGGGATTTCTTCGTATCTATTTACACTAGCAGGATCCTTCATTGATGCTATGGCCTCCAGAAACTTCCTTTGGTGCGAGTTCTGGATGCCCCTGTAAATAGTGGAAGTATTTTCCCAATCTGGCTGATGTCCCGATCGGAGACCATGCTCCACCATGGCAAACCTTTCCTTTGCATACTTCCAAGAAGATTTGTGTTCTTGGAGTCTGGTCCCAAGGAAACGGCCTGTCTCTCCAATGTAGGATACATTGCAGCTTTTACATGGGATCCTATACACAACGTCCTTTGTGTTCCCTATCTCCACCTTCTGCTTTGTAATTGTATTTCGGACTATAGTCTTTAAAGATGGTGCATTTTTGAAAACAGTGGTTATTCCAGAATTTTTTAAAATATGAGCTATTTTCTCAGCTCCTGCTCCATATGGCATTATACATTTATTTTTCAATATTTTTTTACTATGAAAGCTATTAATTTTATACGAATGTTTTTTGATGAATTCCTTTGTATATCCATTCGATATACCTTCAATATTAATCATACCTTCATTCAGAATTACCTTCAAATACAATCTTATATTTAATTGAGATCTGTTTAGAATTTTCCTATTTCTGTTTCAATAACAACATATACCAGCAAGTTAATGGTATTCCAATGGGAAGTCCCCTCTCTCCATTCTTAGCTGATCTCGTCTTAAACTGTCTTGACATCCTGGTAAATGAAAGATTCAATACCACCATTAAGTACTGGGCAAGATATGTTGATGACGTGATGGCTATAGTGGCTACAGACCATATTGAGAATACCTTGGCATTTTTAAATAGCTTTCACCCCCTCTTAAAATTCACAACTGAAAATGAGTCTAATGGCTACCTACCCTTTTTAGATATACTTTTCGAAAATAAATTAAATTATCTTCAAACCACTGTTTTTAGAAAACCTAGTCACTCACCAGTATACCTCCATGCCAACTCCTTTGGTCCTATCTCCCATAAAATTTCCCTTGTAAAAACTCTCACCAAACGTGCCTTCACACATTGCTCCACTGATAAACTTAAATATATAGAATTGAACACTATCCAGGAAGAATTAATATCGAATGGATATACAAAGGAATTCATCAAAAAACATTCATATAAAATTAATAGCTTTCATAGTAAAAAAGAATTGAAAAATAAATGTATAATGTCATATGGAGCAGGAGCTGAGAAATTAGCTCATATTTCAAAAAATTCTGGAATAACCACTGTTTTCAAAAATGCACCATCTTTAAAGACTATAGTCCGAAATCCAATTACAAAGCAGAAGCTGGAGATAGGGAACACAAAGGACGTTGTGTATAGGATCCCATGTAAAAACTGCAATGTATCCTACATTGGAGAGACAGGCCGTTTCCTTGGGACCAGACTCCAAGAACACAAATCTTCTTGGAAGTATGCAAAGGAAAGGTTTGCCATGGTGGAGCATGGTCTCCGATCGGGACATCAGCCAGATTGGGAAAATCTTCCACTATTTACAGGGTCATCCAGAACTCGCACCAAAGGAAGTTCCTGGAGGCCATAGCATCAATGAAGGATCCTGCTAGTGTAAATAGATACGAAGAAATCCCCGAACCTTATTTGTCTCTTTTAACTTAATTTTCTTTTCTAATAATCGCAGTCAACTTAATTTGTTTCTTATTTTTATTTCCTTAAATTTTGTTTCAAAAACATTAAAAAATACTGCATTACTAAAAAGCCTTTAATTTTCAAAATATTTTATTATATATATATATATTTTTTATCATTATCAATAATTATTTTTGACCAATGACAAATTTGTTTCCATATGATGTACAATAAATTGTAAATTAAATTCACTGTGCAATAAATTGATAAAGAGGGAGCAATCTCTCGAAATATTTTAAGAAAAAAAAATGTTTTTTTTTTTCTTTACAGATCCAGGTACGCCCTTTTATATAATATAAACACAATTATATTGATTCTTCTAATCAATTAGAGAAAATTATTTTGATCATATAAATGATAATATATAATAAAGCAATAAATAAAGGGTAAATAAAATGTGTAGGGAAATATATATATAGTCGTGATACATTAGCGCGCCATCTGTTATGAAAATTGGAAACTATTATAGACGTGTATGATTCTTTTAAAAATAAAAGAAATTCTACTGTCCTTACTGCAATGGAAAATGTGTCCTCTCATTAATTTTTCCATATTGTTAATTCCATATTTCCAAGTTGCCTTTGTGGTATTGAGGAACAAACCTCAAGACATCTACTGATCGATTGCCCAGCATTTCGAGATTATAGAATGAAAAATGAAATAGTTGTTTGTAAACTTAACGATTTGAATTCCGATAAAAAATCATATTTAAAGTTCAATTTATTTTGTAAATACATTCTAAACTTTCTACAAAATCTGGATCTCTAATGTTTTCATGTGTTGTATAATGTAAATAACTTATGTAAATAAATTTTTCTTCTTGTTTGGCGCAAGTATCCCTTGCGGGATATAGCGCTTTGGAAATAAAATAATTGATAATTGATATTACAGTAAGGGCAGTAGAAATTGTTCAATTTTTAAAAGAATCATAAGCGTCTATAATAGTTTCCAATATATAGTTGTATATGTGTACAAATTTCTTCAGCAAGGGAGGCTACCCAACCTTGAGAGAGTCCTCCTCCAGACAAAATAATGGTAGATTAAACTGGCGAAACTGCTAGGAGGGTTCACCACTGATGAGACAGGCCCTCCCATTATTTAATCATTACAGTAAAGGCAGTAAAAAATTGTTTTATTTGAAAAAGAATCATACCCGTTAAAAATAGTTAAAATTCTTATAACTAAGTGTGAACAAAAAATTGACTCTATCTCCTCATTCAAAAAAAGACGACCGGCGACATTAAAATATGAATTTTATTATTAATGTTAAAAATAGTACAAATGTGAAATTAGCCAATATATGGTGGCCAATGTGTATTTAACCAACTCTGAAATAATTGAAAAATCAATGAATAGTTTATATTTATTCCGATAGATGGCGCAAGTCATCAGCAACTTTCAGTTGAATGATAAGAAGATGCCTTTTTCTTAATATATTACTAATGTCAGTAGAACGACATTTGAAAATTATCCCACATGTGTTTATTTTGAACGAAAAATCGAAATTTATTTTAAGGAGAAATAACCCATCTTAAGGAGATATTTCCCATCCCTGGACACTTTATTTATCATTACTCTTCACAATTCATCCTTTCATACTTCATCCATAAGGTTAGAAATAATCGTTATTTCTCCTTAAAATAAATTTCGATTTTTCGTTCAAAAGAAACACATGCGGGATAATTTTCAAATGTGGTTCTACAATCATAAGCCGCATTATATTGTATTACTAATGTTAGTGTGATATATAAAAATATAAGATAATTAAAAGATAAAACTTTATAAAAATTAAGATTAAATCTATAATTTTTAAATTCGTTTCGGAGAATACCGACTAGTTTTTTTTCCAATACTTTCATAAATATAAATTTCTCTTTCTCAAAATTCAGATATACATCACAATATCTAATTATAAAGATAGAATATAAAAGGATGAAAAAAAAACTGAGATTAAATTGTTTAAAAAAAACTTTTTTTTTCATTTTCTTCAATCTTTTACCTTTTCCACAGAGTCTTAAAAATTAAACCTTAAGCTTTTCATTAAAAAATTGTTTTAAAAAAAGGAAAGAAAACCGAATTATATAAGGATGCATTTTGAAAGTAATTTTACTTCTTTTTTTTTTTCGGAGCGTGTTCCTCTTTGGGTATTGATTTCCCATTAAAATTCATTTATAGCTAAATTGGTTGTCTTTGAACAATGGTGTTGATTGGGTATGCAATTAAATAGAAATTCTTTTATTTACACAATAGATTTCTTTGAGAATATAATTTTGTAAATAATTACATTTAGTGTGTTCGAATTTTCATTAAAAGCAAACAAGCTGTTTGAAAATTCATCTAAATCTAAATTGAAATTGACATATAAAATAATATTTATATTGAATATATACACTCACATGTACAAAACTTAAGAAAGTGTATAGTATTTGATGTCATCGGTCAACTGTTTTTTTTTTTAAGGAGACAGAGGAAATTTTGTTCACACTTGGTTATTCTGTGTGTCTTCAATAAAGGTCAATAAAGGTTTTCCGGTCGTAGAGATACAGCCTACACCACGCTGACGAGGGCCAAAAGCCCGAAACACGTACGTGGTTGACTCTTCTTGAAAACACCAAAACGCGGATGTTTCTTTTCACAAATAAATCAAAATATTACTATCCTTTCATTTTTCATTTGTATTATATAGATGGCGCGTTATTGCCATGTGATAATTTATGCCTAACTTGTCCTTATTGTTTGCAGAAGACCATTGCTCGATGCAAATATTTAAATGTAATTCTACTGTCCTAAAAACTTATGTTCATAGTTTTCTTGAATACCATTTCTGAGATTCCATCCTTCAGTGTTGCATATATAAGCAGAATCGTCCAATACAGTATTATAGCTTCAAAGAAGCGGTCTGATTGATTAAATTGGCGAAACCGCTTGGAGGATTAACCACTGATGAGCCAAGCCCTCCCATATATTATTTCATCGCAGTAAGGACAGTAGAAGTTTGATTTATTTGTGAAAAGAAACATTCGCGTTTTGGTGTTTTCATTTGTATTACATAGATGGCGCGTTATTGCTATGTATTGATTTCTCTTGATTTATCAAGAAAATGGGTTGGCCAAATATCAAGGAATAGGTTAAATCAACGTTTAGTTGATTTCTGTTTCACTAGATGGCGTTCTAGTCTCTAAAAAACGCCATGTGAGTTTTCCAAATATGCCTTTTTTATTTTAAAGGTCACTGTTATATCTTTCAGAGTTATTATCTGAATACAGATATAGATGTTAAAAGGTACAACTTCCTTTTGTCCATGAGTGTATATTGGTTATCTCGTGTGTCTTCAATAAAGGTCACTGTAATATCTTTCAGAGTTATTGTCTGAATCTTGATATACATGGAAAAAGGTACAACTTTCTTAAGTTTTGTCTATGAGTGTTTATACAAATACTTATTGTCTTGTAAAATTATCTTACAATTTCCTAATATTATTTATAACTCAAAAGTTCCTGGATCACATAAGATTCCAACTATTGCATTTCATAACAAAAAAGAATGGTAACGAAATTATATTGGCACTTGGAAAATCAGGAAAGACCAACTTCGGGATGAAACAACAATTTATTTCAGGCAAGAACAAACTATAAATGATAAACAAAAGATAAGCAAAAAGAGGGAAGTGTACAGAGTATAGCAAAATATAAACATAAAAAATAATACTCTGTTAATACAATAATACTTTGTTACAATATATATGACAAATATTAAAACAAATTAATTAAAATAACATATTCTTTAATGTGAAAAAAATAGTACAAATGTGATATTTTACTGGGATAAGGTGCATAAATTAAGAAAAAGCATCTCCTTATCGTGCAACTGAAAGTTGCTGATGGCTTGCGCCAAGATTTTTGGAATAATTAAAAATCAATGAGAATAGTTGATATTTATTCCGATAGATGGCGCAAGCCATAAGCAACTTTCAGTTGCACGATAAGGAGATGCTTTTTCTTAATATTCTTTAATATTTAGATATTGTGTTTTTTTTTCCCAACTACGAAACCAATTGATATTTGAGTAAAATCAATCATTCCTCCAGGGAAAGTATCTTTTCAAAACATTTTTATTCTCTAGCTTTCAGTTACAGATACCCTACTACAAGAGAAAACTTGGTGTAATGATTAACCAATAGAACACGAGTACCAGGTTTTCTCCTGTAGAAGGGCGTCCGTACCCGAAAGCTAGAGAACAATAAAAATGTTTTGAAAAGATACTTTTCTCTGGAGGAATGGTTGATTTTACTTAATATTGATACCTGCCTGTTCAAAAATCACTTTATTATTTATTTATTTATTTATCAAATCAGACGCGATATCCCTACAAGGGATGCTTGCGTCAATAACAACACTAAATTTAGATACTATATTACAAAAAAAAAAAATTAAATAATTACAAGATTTGAAAAGATAAGAAAGAGGACATTAAAATCATTCTTGATTTTACATCACAACCAACAAAATAAACAAACCAAAAATATACAAATAGGTAATAATTAAGGTTTTTTTAACCAAGAGAGAAAATCATAGATATATTTACAGAATTTTCTAAATTTAAAATACGAGTCCTTACTATTTACAAACATAAAAAGATCCTTGTATTCGATGTTTTCCCGGTTTCTGTAGTTCTGGAAGATTGGGCACTCAAGAAGCAGATGACTGGAATCCTGCTTTCTCTTTCCACATAAACATCCCGGATCGTCTATAGCTCCTATTCGAAACAGAAAATCTCCGAAATTTCCATGACCAGTAACGAATTGCACATTGTAAATGTCAGGGCGGAAATAATTTGGAATGCCCAAAGGGAAAAAGAGACGAAAGTGATCACTTGTATTAGAAAACATATCTTCCATTCTTGTTCTTAAAAATCCATTTATTATTGAAGGAGAATGTGGACTGAACGTTCGTTGGTCTTCCTCGCTTAGGTACCGCTCAACAAGAGCAACCTAGTTTATGATAATTGAAACAGTGAATAATATGTGAAGGTTATTTACATATTAAACAAAATGTTAACGCGGGATTAAATCCCGGTTCATGGCTGTCGGGAATCGAGGGTGTTACCTATTCGTCCACCGACTTGGATGTATTGTAATATTGATACATGGCTTTATTTTATTGTAGTAATTTTTATATATTACTAGACGGGTGACCCGGGCTTCGCCCCGAGAGTGACCCATGTGCATATCTACCCGAGTGATATATATTTAGATAAGATTTTTTTAAATAATTGTTTGTTATTAGCATTATCTATTTGTTTGCATCAGCATAATTTAATCTAATCTTTGATAGAGGGCGCTGTTCGTGAGCTAAGTAGAATAATTTGAATATATAGTTTTAATAATTGATTTATATATATTTTAAAATAGCATATCGTCTTCCCCGTATTTTTTTACCTATGTAGGGAAATTTTGGTTTGAATTAGTGAACTACTGCGAATTTGTATACCGGACATACAAACAAACATACATACAAACATTCATTTTTATATATATAGATATTAGCGCGCCATCTGTTAGAAGAAATTTAAACTATTTTTGTAATATGAAAAAATAGTACAAATGTGATATTGTACTGGGATAAGGTGCATAAATTATGAAAAAAGGCATCTCCTTATCGTGCAACTGAAAGTTACTGTTGGTTTGCGCCATCTATCGTAATAAATATCAACTATTCTCGAGACTAATCAACGAGAATAGTTGATATTTATTCCGATAGATGGCGCAAGCCATCAGCAACTTTCAGTTGCACAATAGGGAGATGACGTTTTTCATATTTTTGTAATGTTTCTTTTTCAAAATAAAACTAATTTCTACTACACTTGTACTGCAATAATAAAATAATTTAAGGGCCTGGCTTATCAGTGGTGAACCCTCCCAGCGGTTTCGCCAGTTTAATATACAATACAGGTGTAAACAGTGATAAGCCAGGCCCTTCCGTTATTTTATTATTGCAGTAAGTGCAGTAAAAAAAATATTTTATTTTAAAAAGAAACATATGCGTCAAAAATAGTATAGATTTCTTTCTTTTTTATATTTAAATTTTTAAAAACCTTTTTTTTTTGTATTTCTGCATTACCCTTTTTATGCAATAAAATTCACTCTAAAAACTAAAGTCTCATCTCTTAATATCTCTTGCAAAAATCACGTACACGAACAGACGCTCATCAATTCATAATATAAATAGATACACTCATTGGCAAAACTTAAGGAAGTTGTACCTTTTAACATGTATATCGGGATTGAGACAATAACTCTGAAAGATATTACAGTGACCGTTATTGAAGACATACGAGATAACCAATATACACTCATGAAGACAAAACTTAAGGAAGTTGTACCTTTCAGCATGTATATCGGAATTGAGACAATAACTCTGAAATATATTACAGTGACCTTTATTGAAGACACACGAGATAACCAATATACACTCATGAAGACAAAACTTAAGGAAGTTGTACCTTTCAGCATGTATATCAGGATTCAGACAATAACTCTGAAATATATTACAATGACCTTTATTGAAGACATACGAGATAACCAATATACACTCATTGACAAAACTTAAGGAAGTTGTACCTTTCAGCATGTATATCGGGATTCAGACAATAACTCTGAAATATATTACAGTGACCTTTATTGAAGACATACGAGATAACCAATATAGACTCATGGAGACAAAACTTAAGGAAGTTGTACCTTTCATCATGTATATCGGGATTCAGACAATAACTCTGAAATATATTACAATGACCTTTATTGAAGACATACGAGATAACCAATATACACTCATTGACAAAACTTAAGAAAGTTGTACCTTTCAGCATGTATATCGGGATTCAGACAATAACTCTGAAAGATATTACAGTGACCTTTATTGAAGACACACGAGATAGCCAATATACACTCATGGAGACAAAACTTAAGGAAGTTGTACCTTTCAGCATGTATATCTGGATTGAGACAATAACTCTGAAAGATATTACAGTGCCCTTTATTGAAGACACACGAGATAACCAATATACACTCATGGAGACAAAACTTAAGGAAGTTGTACCTTTCAGCATGTATATCGGGATTGAGACAATAACTCTGAACGATATTACAGTGACCTTTATTGAAGACACACGAGATAGCCAATATACACTCATGGAGACAAAACTTAAGGAAGTTGTACCTTTCAGCATGTATATCAGGATTCAGACAATAACTCTGAAAGATATTACAGTGACCTTTATTGAAGACACACGAGATAACCAATATACACTCATGGAGACAAAACTTAAGGAAGTTGTACCTTTCAGCATGTATATCAGGATTCAGACAATAACTCTGAAAGATATTACAGTGACCTTTATTGAAGACATACGAGATAACCAAATGTGAACAAAATTGTCTCTGTCTCTTTACAAAAAAAAGCAGACGACTAGCGATATCAAAGACTTTCCACTTCCTTAAGTTTTGTCCATGATTGTATATTATAAATAAAAATATTAATATTAAAATTCACATTGGAAAAACATTTTTATAATTAAAAACAACCACACAATAGAGTTCATTTCATCATATAAATAATTTTAAATATACAAAAACACACTATTAAAATATATATATATAATGCATGAAATTTTTCTCACTTATATTCTTTTAAAAAATAGTTTAAAATAGTAAAATATTAGAATTCTAAACGCATTAAAAGCATTTTATCAATGATTAGTTATGACATGTATTGATTTTTAAATGGCATTTAAGTTAAGTTTGTGTGGAGACAATATAACGTAATAATGAATTTACAAAATGGAGCAGACGATGAGATTTGCTGATTAAGCCTAAATGTTCGTTCCCGCCTAATTTGACAACTGCTGCCCCCTGTCGGTTTCAATTTAGACCAGACGATTATCGCCTTCATTTTTCTTCTGTTTTACAATAGAAGGTTAAATTCTTTTCGAATTATCTTTTGATTATATTTTCTAAACCATCCATATATACAATTTTATTAGGTGTTTTTTTTATCTAAAGTTAATATAATTTGTTTATATATACTTAAGAGAATAAATTTTTAAAATATTGATATTCTTTGAATAATTTAAAATATTGAGGGGAAATGGAGCAAACCCTTAGAATTTCGTGATTAAATGGGGATGAAATTTTATGAATGTAATTGTAGCGGCTGGAAAAAGATGTTATAATTATTAGAATCTAATTATGTCATATATATTAATTTCTCTTTAATTAAATATAAAAACTTAATTATTGTTGTATATATATTATTTTTTACCACAGAGTGTGTGTAACCTTACAGATAAATAGGCGCTAACCGAGAAAAAAAAAAGTTCTTTTGTTTAATATTAGTTTCCCTTTTATATTTTGTTCTCTCTCTTGTAAATCAATAAATATAATGTTTAATTAATAATTATTGGAATCAGTTTCATTATAAAAATTCTAAGCAAAGTCAACAATTACTCTATGAATTGCGAATAAAAAAACAGAGTAAAAATGTTTTGAATATGAGTAATACTTAATATGTTTTACCTTGCTATAGATTTTGAATGGCTGTGAAAAAGATTCGCCATAGAGAGACCCCCACCACCATCCTCACGGGTCATGTACTGGCAGACATTACACGTGTACATACCGAAACAGATCCTAACTGCATCCACTGTTCAGTAGAGCCACAGACAATTGATCATCTTCTCTTCAGCTGTCCAGCATTTCTGAAACATAGGATCTTTGTCCGCGGTTCCCCAAAATTATCAATGAATATTATTCAAGATTAACACATAGCAATAACGCGCCATCTATACTCATAAAATGAAAGAATTTAAAAGCACGAATGTTTATTTTAAACATAATACAAACTTCTACTGCCCTTACTGCGATGAAAAAATATGTCCATAGTTTTCTTGAAAACCATTTCTGAGATTCCATCCTTCAGTGCTGCGTATATAAGCAGAATCGTCCAATACAGTATTAGACCTCTGAGAAGCGGTCTGGTGGATTAAATTGGCGAAACCGCTGGGAGGGTTTATCACTGATGAGCCAAGCCCTCCCAATATATTTTTTCATCGCAGTAAGGGCAGTAGAAGTTTGTATTATGTATAAAAGAAACATTCGTGCTTTTAAATCCTTTCATTTTAATCTTTCATTTTTAAGATTAACTCTCTAGTCATAATTAATTAATTTCATATTGATTTACGCTATATTTTGCAAATTATCTTTATTCCAAACATCCGTACTAGATGTAACGCATAGTTTAAAAAAACTTGCAATTATTTTTTTACATATACGTTTATACTTTAATATTGTTGCACAATATTTTGTTTGTTTTATTTATCAGAGACAAGCACAACAAAACAATAAAATCTTATATATTTTGTTATATATACTGACACATAACAAATTTATATCAATTCTTTGCTGTAATTTATGTATACACTCATGGACAAAACTTAAGGAAGATGCACCTTTTAGCATGTATATCTGGATTCAGACAATAACTCTGAAATATATTACAGTGACCTTTTTTGAAGACACACGAGATAACCAAGTGTGTATACACTCATAGACAAAACTTAAGGAAAATGTACCTTTTAACATGTATATCAGGATTCAGACAATAACTCTGAAAGATATTACAGTGACCTTTATTGAAGACACACGAGATAACCAAGTGTGTATACACTCATGGACAAAACTTAAGGAAGTTGTACCTTTTAGTATCGGGATTCAGACAATAACTCTGAAAGATATTACAGTGACCTTTATTGAAGACACACGAGATAACCAAGTGTGTATACACTCATGGACAAAACTTAAGGAAGTTGTACCTTTTAGTATCGGGATTCAGACAATAACTCTGAAAGATATTACAGTGCCCTTTATTGAAGATACACGAGATAACCAAGTGTAAATAGCCTCTGTCTCCTTCAAAAAAACAGACAACCGGTGACATCAAAGACTTTCCACTTCCTTACGTTTTGTCAAGGAGTGTATACAAGTCGACCTCATGAATTAGATTTCCACTGAGATAATAAATAAAACCAAGAAGATGTCAGCCCGGGTGACTTCTGTACATGGTGGTTCCAGGAACCTACTGCTGGGTTAACTAAATACAAATAGTAAAATTTATTTAGAAGAAATGATTAATTTTTATCAAAATATAAATTGTCTTCAAATTAAACATTCTTTGGCCAATAAATCTTTTTTATTATCTCGCCGTTTCGACAAAAATATTTTGTCATTGTCAGGAGCAAACAAAAATTAGGCAATTTGGCAAAGCGTTGAAGATTTTTGTCAAAACGTCGAGACAATAAAAAAGATTTACTGACCGAAGTATCTTTAATTTTAAGAACTAGGAATGCCGGCCAGGCAGCCTCTATCTTTACGTTAATATTGTCTTGTCATTCTATTTCGTTTGTCTTCCTTTATATATAATTCAATATATAAACTTAAATTTTCTTGAATACAGTATTTCTACAGACTTAATAATTTTGAAAAAAGAGCAATCCATACTTAAATCATTAGATAATAAAAAGGCATATATTGGATTTAATAAAAGATTTATTTTGTCAATATTTCGGTTAGCTGAACGCCAAACCTTTATCAAGACATTGCATATTTACAATATAATTCACTGCGGCCTGTGATTGTAAAACGACACTTGAAGTTACACCGCATGAGTTTCTTTTTACGAAAAAAATCAAATTTTTATTTCAAGGTGAAATATCGACTATTTCTAACCTTTTTGGATGAGGTATGAAAGGATGAATTATGAAAAGTAATGATGAACGGAAAAATAATTCCCATCCCTGGACACTTTTATTTTTCCGTTCATCATTACTTTTCATAATTCATCCTTTCATACCTCATCCAAAAAGGTTAGAAATAGTCGATATTTCACCTTGAAATAAAATTTTGATTTTTTCGTAAAAAGAAACTCATGCGGTGTAACTTCAAGTGTCGTTTTACATTACATATTTGTATTCCAAAACTCAGCGCCGCATAGTGTTATAATATCACTGTTGAAATAATTTTAAAAATACAAAGTAGGTGGGGGATATTGTGCAAGCAAAAATATATTTTAAAAAGTTACAATCAGAATAGGTTAAATATTTTAAAATATTAAAGGTGAAATAATAATGAGGTCTATCCTATATTTTAAATATTTGTATTAAGAACATAAAATATAATTCATCATAACACTATGCGGCGCTGAGTTTGTGTATACAAAAATGTAATGTCTTGATAAAAGTTGGCGCTAAGCCAACCGAAATATTGGCAAAATAAATATTTTATTATATCCAATATATGCCTTTTTATTATCTAAGACTTAATAATATCTCCCGCATGTGTTTCTTTTCAACAAAAAATCAAAATTTATTTTAGGGAGAAATAACGATTATTTCTAACCTTAGGCATGAAGTACGAAAGGAGATGAATTGTGAAAAGTAATGATAAACGGAAAAATAAAAGTGTCCAGGGATGGGAAAGGGTCACTAGTGGACATGGAATCTGCCCGGTAAGCGGAACTATTTTATTTTTTCCGTTTATCATTACTTTTCACAATTCATCCTATCATACTTCATCCCTAAGGTAAGAAATAATCGTTATTTCTCCTTAAAATAAATTTTGATTTTTCGTTGAAAAGAAACACATGCGGAATATTTTTCGAATGTCATTTTACGATCACAACCCGCATTATATTGTATTAATAATATATCTTTAATATCAAATTCCTTTTACAAAATGACAATGAAACAGTTTCATCTTTATTATCTACATTGTGTAGTTTACAAATACTAGTTAGAAAAAATACTATTAATGATAGTTAGGATAAAATAAAACGGAAGAAGAAGCAAACAAACGGCAATAGTTAATTTTTCTAAAAGTCGTTTATCTCCTTTGGGTAAATGGTTTTCCAATATTCGCTATTGATTCCCGATGTTGGGATCGCTCTTGATACCATCGCAGGCCGATGATGGCTTAACTGAGATGGACATCATCTTTATACCATCACAGTTTGATGGCTTAACTGAGATGGACATCATCTATATACCATCACAGTTTGATGGCTTAACTGAGATGGACATCATCTTTATACCATCACAGGTCGATGATGGCTTAACTGAGATGGACATCATCTTTATACCATCACATTTTGATGGCTTAACACTGAGATAGACATCATCTTTATACCATCACACTTTGATGGCTTAACTGAGATGGACATCATCTTTATACCATCACACTTTGATGGCTTAACTGAGATTGACATCATCTTTATACCATCAAAGTTTGATGGCTTAACTGAGATGGACATCATCTTTATACCATCAGAGTTTGATGGCTTAACTGAGAACGACATCATCTTTATACTATCACAGTTTGATGGTTTAACTGAGAACGACATCATCTTTATACCATCACACTTTGATGGCTTAACTGAGATAGACATCATCTTTATACCATCACAGTTTGATGGTTTAACTGAGAACGACATCATCTTTATACCATCACAGTTTGATGGCTTAACTGAGATAGACATCATCTTTATACCATCACAGGTCGATGATGGCTTAACTGAGATGGACATCATCTTTATATCATCACAGTTTGATGGCCTAGCTGAGAACGACATCATCTTTATACCATCACAGTTTGATGGCTTAACACTGAGAACGACATCATCTTTATACCATCACAGTTTGATGGCTTACCCCAGAGAACGACATCATCTTTATACCATCACACTTTGATGACTTAACACTGAGATGGACATCATCTTTATACCATCACAGTTTGATGGCTTAATATTGAAATGGACATCATCTTTATACCATCACAGTTTGATGGCTTAACTGAGAACGACATCATTCTTTATACCATCACAGTTTGATGGCTTAACTGAGAACGACATCATTCTTTATACCATCACAGTTTGATGGCTTAACTAAGAACGACATCATCTTTATACCATCACACTTTGATGGCTTAACTGAGATAGACATCATCTTTATACCATCACAGGTCGATGATGGCTTAACTGAGATGGACATCATCTTTATACCATCACATTTTGATGGCTTAACTGAGAACGACATCATCTTTATACCATCACACTTTGATGGCTTAACTGAGAACGACATCATCTTTATAACATCACAGGTCGATGATGGCTTAACTGAGATGAACATCATCTTTATATCATCACAGGTCGATGATTGGAGGGTTCACTACCGATGAGCTAAACCTCTCTCAATGGTAGATTAAACTGGCGAAACCGCAGGGAGGGTTCACCACTGATGAGCCAAACCCTCCAAATATTTATCATCGCAGTAGGAACTTGTTTACTTACCAAAAAAACCTTAAGGTATAAAATAGTTTATAATTTTAAATACAGATGGTGCGATTAAATAATGAAATTTAAATATTTTCAAAAATCAAACGATTCAAAATTCTAATATTCTTTTAATCACCCTTATTAGAATTCATGTTTTTACATTTAAAATATAATTGGTATTTAATATCCTTTCTTGTTTTTTTACAATTTGGGGATTTCTAAGAGTAGATTTTTCTTGAATTAATAACTCCAAAACACACATATTGCATTCTCTTCAATTATGAAAATTAAAGCAGACGAGATTTTTAAATTAGTGGTGGCGTCTGGTAAAAATTAAAATTTTCGTCTGCATCTATATATACATATATCTATATTGGCAGTTTTTGATTAATGGAGGCTGACGTCATCAATATTCTCAAAAATCTAAATTGCCTTTTTAAAAATAAAATAGTCAAATTTGTAATTACGGGGTTATTTATATATTGGAATTGTAATAATTTATTGTGTGTTTAGGGAGAAATAGATAAAAGAACAATAATTGAACGGTTGTTTAACTACGTTATTGGGATTGTTAGAATGCTTGTTAGTTTGTGTTTTACTAGGTAATCAGCACATTCTATGATATATCTTTCTGTGATAAAGAAGAAGAATTATGAAGTGCGATACAAGTTTAAGTTGATTAAAAGAGTGATTATGTTTTGTTGGTATTTTATTATTACAGTAGAACTACCTCTCTGTGAAGGACAACACCTAGTTACAGAGCTAAAGTGTCCTTTAGGGAGAGATGTCCTCTTACCAGAGAGTTGCTACAGTAGAACTACCTCTCTGTAATGGACAACACCTAGTTACAGAGCTAAAGTGTCCTTTAGGGAGAGATGTCCTCTTACCAGAGAGTTCCTACAGTAGAACTACCTCTCTGTAAAGGACAACACCTAGTTACAGAGCCAAAGTGTCCTTTAGGGAGAGATGTCCTCTTACCAGAGAGTTGCTACAGTAGAACTACCTCTCTGTAAAGGACAACACCTAGTTACAGAGCTAAAGTGTCCTTTAGGGAGAGATGTCCTCTTACCAGAGAGTTCCTACAGTAGAACTACCTCTCTGTAAAGGACAACACCTAGTTACAGAGCCAAAGTGTCCTTTAGGGAGAGATGTCCTCTTACCAGAGAGTTGCTACAGTAGAACTACCTCTCTCTAAAGGTCAACACCTAGTTACAGAGCTAAAGTGTCCTTTAGGGAGAGATGTCCTCTTACCAGAGAGTTCCTACAGTAGAACTACCTCTCTGTAAAGGACAACACCTAGTTACAGAGCCAAAGTGTCCTTTAGGGAGAGATGTCCTCTTACCAGAGAGTTGCTACAGTAGAACTACCTCTCTCTAAAGGTCAACACCTAGTTACAGAGCTAAAGTGTCCTTTAGGGAGAGATGTCCTCTTACCAGAGAGTTGCTACAGTAGAACTACCTCTCTGTAAAGGACAACACCTAGTTACAGAGCAAAAGTGTCCTTTAGGGAGAGATGTCCTCTTACCAGAGAGTTCCTACAGTAGAACTACCTCTCTGTAAAGGACAACACCTAGTTACAGAGCTAAAGTGTCCTTTAGGGAGAGATGCCCTCTTACCAGAGAGCTGCTACAGTAGAACTACCTCTCTGTAAAGGACAACACCTAGTTACAGAGCAAAAGTGTCCTTTAGGGAGAGATGTCCTCTTACCAGAGAGTTCCTACAGTAGAACTACCTCTCTGTAAAGGACAACACCTAGTTACAGAGCTAAAGTGTCCTTTAGGGAGAGATGCCCTCTTACCAGAGAGTTCCTACAGTAGAACTACCTCTCTGTAAAGGACAACACCTAGTTACAGAGCTAAAGTGTCCTTTAGGGAGAGATGTCCTATTACCAGAGAGTTGCTACAGTAGAACTACCTCTCTGTAATGGACAACACCTAGTTACAGAGCTAAAGTGTCCTTTAGGGAGAGATGTCCTCTTACCAGAGAGTTGCTACAGTAGAACTACCTCTCTGTAAAGGACAACACCTAGTTACAGAGCCAAAGTGTCCTTTAGAGAGAGTTGTCCTCTTACCAGAGAGTTCCTACAGTAGAACTACCTCTCTGTAAAGGACAACACCTAGTTACAGAGCCAAAGTGTCCTTTAGGAAGATATGTCCTCTTACCAGAGAGCTGCTACAGTAGAACTACCTCTCTGTAAAGGACATAACCTAGTTACAGAGCCAAAGTGTCCTTTAGGGAGAGATGTCCTCTTACCAGAGAGTTGCTACAGTAGAACTACCTCTCTGTAAAGGACAACACCTAGTTACAGAGCCAAAGTGTCCTTTAGGGAGAGTTGTCCTCTTACCAGAGAGTTCCTACAGTAGAACTACCTCTCTGTAAAGGACAACACCTAGTTACAGAGCCAAAGTGTCCTTTAGGAAGAGATGTCCTCTTACCAGAGAGTTGCTACAGTAGAACTACCTCTCTGTAAAGGACAAAACCTAGTTACAGAGCCAAAGTGTCCTTTAGGGAGAGATGTCCTCTTACCAGAGAGTTTCTACAGTAGAACTACCTCTCTGTAAAGGACAACACCTAGTTACAGAGCCAAAGTGTCTTTTAGGGAGAGATTTCCTCTTACCAGAGAGTTGCTACAGTAGAACTACCTCTCTGTAAAGGACAACACCTAGTTACAGAGCCAAAGTGTCCTTTAGGGAGAGATGTCCTCTTACCAGAGAGTTGCTACAGTAGAACTACCTCCCTGTAAAGGACAACACCTAGTTACAGAGCCAAAGTGTTCTTTAGGGAGAGGTGTCCTCTTACCAGAGAGTTGCTACAGTAGAACTACCTCTCTGTAAAGGACAACACCTAGTTACAGAGCCAAAGTGTTCTTTAGGGAGAGCTGTCCTCCTACCGGAGAGTTGCTAAATAGTAAAAATAGTAATTTTGCAAATAAAAAATGTCCTTTATAGAGAGGTTTTCTCTAGCGCGGGTGTCCTCTCATGGAGGTTCTACTGTATATATATATATATATATAATTAAAGCTATTAACTAAGCTCCATCTATTGACCATCTCAGCAAATTAGCGCACTCGGGTCAGTGTCAAAGCTGGTGCTATTGTTTTTTTACCGACCTGAGTACGCCAGTTTGGAAAGACAGTCAATAGATGGTGCTTAGTTAGAGTCTATTTTGACGGGAGAGGAGACTTCATTATATATATATTTATAAATTATTATTCAAAAAAGTAAAACGTAATAAGACTTACAACTGGCAATAGCTCTAGATCTTTTTGTATAAGGAGCAATCGGCTATTTCCTTATGCAAATTAATATCCTCCCTATTTGCGTATAGACTTCACACGCTGCTAATGTTGTACGAGGAGGAAATATAAAATTTACATATTTATATATATATATATATATATATATATATATATATATATATATATACTGTCAATTCAATTTCCCGATAAGGAGATGCCTTTTTCTTAATTTATTAACCTTAGCCAAGTACAATATCACATTTGCACAATTTTTTCACATATATACTGTATACATAGAAGCATAGGGCGCTTCTCCCGTCAAAATCTGACGCCATTTATTGACCGTCGCCGCAAACTAGCGGCCTCGGGTCGGTGACATATATACTGTATGTAAACAATTGGTACATTTATGTATTTAATCAATTAACCCAGCAGCAGGTTCCTGTAGCCACCACGTACAGAAGTTACCTGGGCTGACATCTTCTTGGCTTTATTTACTATTTTACTGGAAGTCCTATTCATGAAGATACGCCAGGCAGATTATATGTATATTAGAAGATTTTCTAAGGATGCTGTACTTAGGTTGGTGATTCCAAGGAGGGTGGTCGTTAGGTGGTATTGGAAGGTTGGGAAGAGGTTAAAAAGAAAAATCGATACACATTTTCAAATTCTTTTTATCCTTACTTTATATCAATACACTCCCTGCCCAGAAATCCTCTTCTACGTAGCGGGCGGGAGAAATAGCACAAGTAAGAGACTGCCCTGTAGTACGGTGTCGTGAGCCGCTACGGTAACCGTGAACAGGGAACTCTGAAATGTGGCTGACTAACGGGGCAATGGCACCCTTCTTTCCATTGGACAAGACACAAACACTTGGTACCCTGCCCAGAAGTCCTCCTCTACATGGCGGGCGGTAGAACAGCACAAGTAAGACATTGCCCTGTAGTACGGTGTCGTGAGCCCCGAGCCGCTACGGTAACCGTGAACAGGGAACTCTGAAATGTGGCTGACTAACGGGGCACCCCCCTTTCCATTAAGATGGACAAGACACTACCCATATTAATACACTTAATATCAATTTTCACCGATAGGTGGCTATAAGATAAAGATTATAATAGCCCTGTACTGTATATTAAACATTTATATATAAAATTTCCATTTATATTTATTAGAGCTATAAACATTCAGTCTATCAACTCTCTTTAAATGAACGATCAACAAGCAAGATAAAGGTTACCTAGTTGCTGCATTCATAGTTCTTAAAAAGAAGACACTTCGGCCAGAAGAATTTTTAAAAAACCCTTTTGATCAAAATTTCGAGTATATTTTTAATCAACCAGAGCAAACAAACTTCTTGTCATTAGAAATTTTATTCCAAGAGAACAACAGTCTTTGATTTCCAGATTTAAGTCTGGTCATCTACGGACAATGAATTTCCAGAATGGTTGCAGGGTTTTCCCACTATGTACTAAGTGTAATTCTCAGCCTGCAACCCCAAGACATATTATTGACTGTATTGACTCATCCATTGATGAGCTTTACTCTTCCCCGGCAGACACCATCAAAAATCTCACGCTTTACAAGCTTGATACCTTAGTGTGATTGAGTGGAGATAAGAAAGAAGAAGAAGAAGAAATTTTATTAATGAATAAGTGCATATGCAAATATGTCATTAACTTATATCAGTTTTTAATTTGGTGATATGTAGATATGCTTGTATAAGAAATTTTAACTATTTTAGTTATGAATCTTTTTTTTAATTAACCAATTATCTACTGACTTTACTGCAAATATAAATTAATGGGAGGTCCTGGCTCATCAGTGTTAAACCCTCCCAGCGGTTTCACCAGTTTAATCTACCATAACGCTGTTATATTGCATTTTTGTAACTTCCTTTTATAGTGATACTGATGCTTGACTCTTGGAATGGGTATTTTAGATGAACTATGGACATCATAATATAAATGTTCTTATAAAAGATTTAATTTGATATTTGCGGAAGAGCGATTGCTCTAAGCATATTATATATTTATAATTATATGTAATTCTGCTGTCCTCAAAGCTTATGTCCATAGTTCATCTAAAATACCCATTCAAGCATCAGTATCACTATAGAAGGAAGTTCCAAAAATGCAATATAACAGCGGTATGGTAGATTAAACTGGCGAAACCGCTGGGAGGGTTCACCACTGATAAGCCAGGCCCTCCCTTTAATTTTTCCATTGCAGTAAGAGCAGTAGAAATTGTTTAATTTTAAAAAGAATATTACGCGTCTAAAACAGTTTAGTAATTTGATAACAGATGGCGCGCTAGTGCATCGTAATATAAATGTATCATTGTGTAAGGGCAGTATGAATTTGTTAATTTTTAAAAAGAATTATACGCGTCTAAAATAGTTTAGTAATTTGATAGCAGATGGCGCGCTAGTGCATCGTAATATAAATGTATCATTGTGTAAGGGCAGTATGAATTTGTTAATTTTTAAAAAGAATTATACGCGTCTAAAATAGTTTAGTAATTTGATAGCAGATGGCGCGCTAGTGCATCGTAATATAAATGTATCATTGTGTAAGGGCAGTATGAATTTGTTAATTTTTAAAAAGAATTATACGCGTCTAAAATAGTTTAGTAATTTGATAGCAGATGGCGCGCTAGTGCATCGTAATATAAATGTATCATTGTGTAAGGCCAGTATGAATTTGTTAATTTTTAAAAAGAATTATACGCGTCTAAAATAGTTTAGTAATTTGATAACAGATGGCGCGCTAGTGCATCGTAATATAAATGTATCATTGTGTAAAGGCACAGTATAAATTTGTTAATTTTAAAAAAGAAACATACGCGCCTAAAATAGTTTAAATTTTCTATTACAGATGGCGCGCTAATTCATCATATTACATATGTACGGATATATGTAAATAGAATTTACGTTCATCCAACAGTATGACAAGATCAAAAAGAGAGATATATATTTAAAAATTACTTGATGAGTGAAGTGGGGAACCTAATATTCTAAAACTTAAAGAATTTTTGTCAAATTTACTTCTTTTTTTTTTTGTCCCGGTTCGCCAAAGTTTTCTCAGGGAAAATATTGACCTGTCATTATAGCAGATTAATTCCGTGTCTTTCCGAGAGGTGTCACCACTATCGACCCGCTTTTCAAATTTGCTTCTCTCTACGATCAATTAATTCTTCAAATATTTTTCTGCTCCTTGGAATTCTTCTTGTATACTACAATCTACCTCTTCATGCTATATCTTACTGTCTTAAATTTAAACACAAATTTGTCTAATCTTTTATTTTTATTAACTTGTTTTAATAGACAGCTTCATCTTTCTAGTGACACTCGTTATATGAAATAATTTAATGATAATAATTGCTATACACTTTGGAACAAAACTTGAGGAAGTAAAAAGTCTTTGATATCGTCGGTCATCCATTTTTTTTTTTTTTTAAGAAGACAGAGGTAATTTTGTTCACACTTGGTTATCTATGTCTTCAATAAAGGTCACTGTAATATCTTTCAGAGTTATTGTCGGAATCCCGATATACATGCTAAAAGGTACAACTTCCTTAAGTTTTGTCCATGAGTGTATACACACTTGGTTATCTCGTGTGTCTTCAATAAAGGTCACTGTAATATCTTTCAGAGTTATTGTCGGAATCCCGATATACATGCTAAAAGGTACAACTTTCTTAAGTTTTGTCCATGAGTGTATATTCGTTATCTCGTGTGTCTTCAATAAAGGTCACTGTAATATATTTCAGAGTTATTGTCTCAATCCCAATATACATGTTAAAAGGTACAACTTCCTCAAGTTTTATCCATGAGTGTATATTGGTTATCTCGTATGTCTTCAATAAAGGTCACTGTAATATCTTTCAGAGTTATTGTCTGAATCCCGATATACATGCTAAAAGGTACAACTTCCTTAAGTTTTATCCATAAGTGTATAATGATTTCAAAGTCGAATTAATTGTGACTCTGTGTGGAAAGACATTTGCGTAACTCAGTTATTTCCACAGGGACATTGACCTAATTAATATTGTTTAATTAATTATTAAACGAAGCACAGCACAAACTTCATCAGCTACCTTTACATCAACCTACATGGACAGCACACAAGCTCCTGGATATTTGGAGCTATTAATATATGTGTATGTGTGTGTTTGAAAAATAGTACAAATATGAATTTGTACTTGGGTCAGGTAGACAAATTGAGAAAAAGGGGAATTTCCTAATTGTTCAACTAAAGGTTGCTGATGGCTTGCGTCATCTATCTTGACGTAACAACTTACACCACGCTGACGAGGGCCAACAGCCCGAAACGCGTACGTGGTTAACTTTTCTTAATTAAAAAAAGAAACAGTATTTGGCAAATTCTGGAATAATTAAAAAATCAACGATTAGTTGATATTTATTCCGATAGATGGCGCAAACTATCAGCAACTTTCAGTTGCACGATCATGAGATGCCCTTTTTTTCTCAATATATATATATATATATGTGATGATGAGAGATCTGGTAACCTCTTGTAGAATCTTGTCTACTAAATATGTGATGTGGTGAGGTATCCAGTCGACTTGAACTATGTGATGGGATCCGAGAGGAACAGTCAGGATGGGGAGTTTTCCAGTACCTCTCTGCACCTTGGAAGACCTTTTACAGTTCTCACAAAGTACAGGCAGTCGTGGTCGAGGCAGAGTGGAAAGCTTGGGAATGTCCATACAAAAAACGAAGACACAGTTGCACTAAGAAAGTTCCGTGAACAGATAAATGTTGAGCTAGGAGCGAAAGATGGAGAGATAGAAGATTTCTTACTGGTCTACATGATGGATGAGGAGGACCTGGGGTACAACCGACGAGGGCTCACGCAGATGGCGAACTGACTGTCAAGTGACTGTATTTATAGGTTAAGACGGGGGCCTTATGCGACAGGGGCGTGGATCGTCTGGTGAAAATCTAAACTGGCGCCGTGGCAGTTTCCATATTTAGACCTTGTTGTTTTGTGACTTCCATCTATCTCGAATTTAGACTTTTTGACTTCTATCTCTTTAGATCAACTCTTAATCTATCACAGAGTTCTATTTATTTGTCCTCAGTTTGTACAAAGTACATTACATATGATGATGTAATGACACATGTCAATAATGCGTATAATCATTTACAGATGTGTTTCTATATACAACATGAAAATCTTGTTATAAGTTATATACAATATGGGGTTGTTGGTTAAATTACCATATATATATAATTTTAATGATAATAATATATATGTATTATTCAAATAAAACTGCATAATTATTATTGATTTGTTTATAATAATATTGTAACAAATTATTTATTATTTTATTAGCAGAGTATTATATTTTATGTTTATATTTTGCTATACTCTGTACACTTCCCTCTTCTATATAGATAATACCGTAACAGAGTTTTCCATTGTAAAGTCCTGAGCTATCTCCTCCGAAGATTCTGAACTACACATAACAATCTATATACCAAAATTTTCGTTATTTTTTTCTTCGTGTCATAGGCCTGTTTTTATTTTCCTAATGTTAACAGTTATTTTTATTTTTTAATTTAATCTATTTTACAATCGTTGATTTTTTGCATTTATCATCATCAATCATTTGTTTTGAAATTCCGTAGAAATGTATATATATATATCTGATTAATTTGATTATGTAAGTACTTTGTTATAGTTTTTCATTTAAATATATACATTTTTCGATTTGTAGATTGAATTATTACTTTATTCTATAATAATTATCTTTTATAACTGTTTGTTATAGTTTTTCATTTGAATTTAGCTCCATTTTTGTGTCTTATTTCTTCTGTATATTAAAAAAAATATTGAAACTTAGTTTTTCATTTAAATATTTACATTTTTCGCTTTGTAGATTGAATTATTACTTTATTCTATAATAATTATCTTTTATAACTGTTTGTTATAGTTTTTCATTTGAATTTAGCTCCATTTTTGTGTCTTATTTCTTCTGTATATTGAAAAAAATATTAAAACTTAGAATTAAGCTTTGCTTTTTCATATACATGTTTGTTACACATTTAGCAATATATATACCAAAATATTTTTTTGGATACTTTACTCTTTTAGTGAATTTTTGTCAGGGGGGCTGCAAAAGTGCCTTACTTATTTTGGAATATTTAACTTTTTTGGTGAATTTTTGTCAGGGAAGCTATGGACTGCCATAATCATTCAATATGTTGATGTTCTTCTCATAAAAAAAATATTTGGGTTTAGAATTGGGCTTTGCTTTTTTATATACATATTATTTGCACTTTTTTTTTTTTCATCAATTGTTTCCTCACTTGCTTGGAATTTTCTTTTTATGCCTGTCCTGGCTTTCAGTTTTATAGTTTTCCTCTGCTTGGTTCTTATTTTACCTTTTTTTTTCAGCGTCTTTTTTGTATTTCTGATTAAATTAATTTGCGGGTTCTTTGTTATAGTTTTTAATTTTACATTTTGCTCAATTTTTTGTGTCTGGTTTTCTTTTTTGCCGTATCTTTCATAATTCTTTTTTGCAGTATCTTTCATAATGTCTTTGGCATCTTTATTTTTCTCAATAAGAGGCTAATTATTTATTTGTATAATCAATTGTTGATTACTTAATTTGTTATATGATAAAATGTTATATGATACATACAATTTTCTACATTTTTGCATTGTGACCTTGCTTTTGGCGGAAAGGTTGTTGTTCTTGGAGGTGACTTTCGCCAAGTGCTACCTGTGGTACCTCGAGCTTCAAGAGCTGAAATTGTTGCTGCTTGCATTAAGCAAAGCAAGCTATGGCCATTGTTTGTGATCTTGCGCCTTACTCAGAATATGCGAGCAGGTATTGATGCACAGAGCTTCTCTCAATGGTTACTTAAAGTTGGTGATGGTGATCTACCTACAGACCAACAGGGCCTCATTTCTCTTCCAGAAAGCTGTATCTTTCATGGGGTTGACCTGGTGCAGGAAATATTTGGTTCTTCCTATGGTGATATTACCGCCCTTAGCCAGTCTGTGATTTTAACGCCAAAAAACACAGATTCATTAGAGATTAATGAAAAGTTTTGGATCGCTTACCAAACAGGAGTCAGTGTTTTCTCAGTGTTGACAGTGTCGAGTGTGAGAATGTGGAGGAACAAAATAACTACCCTACTGAATTCCTTAATAGCCTTACTCCCACAGGAATGCCTCCACACCGGTTAAACCTTAAGATTGGTGCTATTGTTATGCTCCTTAGAAATTTGAATCCTAAGCAGGGTCTCTGCAATGGCCCACGTATGGTTATCCAGCGCATGCGCTCTCGTGTCCTAGAAGCACAAATACTGACAGGGACCAAAGTTGGACAAACTGTATTGGTGCCAAAAATATCTTTGGCTCCTTCAGATACCAACCTTCCCTTCATTCTGAAGAGGCGTCAGTTTCCACTAAGGTTGGCTTTTGCCATGACTATTAATAAGGCTCAAGGCCAAACCTTTGCTAGAGTGGGTCTCTTGCTACATGAGCCCGTGTTTACTCATGGACAGCTCTATGTGGCTTTTTCACGTGTGCGAACTTTGAATAGCATACGGGTAAAGTTGAACCCACGTATTTATAAAACTAGAAATATAGTTTTTAATGAGGTCCTTTAAATGAATTTTTCCTTTTTATGTTGTCTTATCTGCTATATAGTTGTGTTGTATTCAATTTTATTTTCAGATTTGTTTTCTTTTAATTTTTTTTTTCATTTCAAATAAATGAATGTATGCCTTTTATGTTGTCTAATTTGGTTTATTGTTGTGTTGTATTTAATTTTCTTTTAAGATTTGTTTTCTTTTACTTTTTGTTTCATTTCCAAAAAAATTGTTTAAAGTTTCACCAATGCCTATAAACAAAAGGTAATAAGACCAAATCCAAATAAATAAATAGTGTGTGACGTTTCGGTAACAGCGTTGTTACCATCTTCAGACAAAAGTACTATGGCCTACGGCCATACCACGTTGAAAACACCGGTTCTCGTCCGATCACCGAAGTTAAGCAACGTCGGGCTCGGTCAGTACTTGGGAGGGTGACCACCTGGGAACACCGGGTGCTGTAGGCTCCTTTTTTCCATTCAGTACTTTTGTCTGAAGATGGTAACAACGCTGTTACCGAAACGTCACACACTATTTATTTATTTGGATATTTATTTCAAATAAATGAATGTATGCCTTTTATGTTGTCTAATTTGGTTTATTGTTGTGTTGTATTTAATTTTCTTTTAAGATTTGTTTTCTTTTACTTTTTGTTTCATTTCCAAAAAATTTGTTTAAAGTTTCACCAATGCCTATAAACAAAAGGTAATAAGACCAAATCCAAATAAATAAATAGTGTGTGACGTTTCGGTAACAGCTTTGTTACCATCTTCAGACAAAAGTACTATGGCCTACGGCCATACCACGTTGAAAACACCGGTTCTCGTCCGATCACCGAAGTTAAGCAACGTCGGGCTCGGTCAGTACTTGGGAGGGTGACCACCTGGGAACACCGGGTGCTGTAGGCTCCTTTTTTCCATTCAGTACTTTTGTCTGAAGATGGTAACAATGCTGTTACCGAAACGTCACACACTATTTATATATTTGGATTTGGTCTTATTACCTTTTGTTTATAATCTACAATCCAAATTGTGCCTCATCAACCAATGCCTATAGTTTCTCACACCTCCCATGCTTACCCCTCTGTAACTGGCCTGTGGTGCAGTGGACATTGTTGGGAGGTACAGTAAACTCTCTACACGATTTTATCAAGTCTTGTTCTGGTAGACTTGATGCTGTAACCAGGAGGGACACTCCCTCTTTAAAAATCCTGAGTTCAACTGACCCAGTTGATGGACCTCAGCAATGGTTCCACTCCAGGGATACGGAGGAGCTGCGTCTGTGCTCATGTTAGAGTCAGAAACAAAGGCTTCCATATTTGGAATGGCCTCAAATCACAGGCAAAGTCAGACTTTCACCAAAGTGTGCCTGGATCATGGTGCCATGATCAACGAAAGCTGCACCCCTATACCCCATTCCATGAGATCATGGAATTCGTGTAATCTTTACACAAGGGGATAAGAAACATCAACAACATAGTTTCTCACCTGAAAGGATTTTTTTGTATTAGTTGTTCACTAATAAAATATTTATAATTAAGTATTTTGATTTTTGGTCTTTATTTACCTATTTTCCCCAGTGCTCTATACATTGATTCAGGATCTATGCAATGTCTCACATATGGTTATCTAGCGCTTCACATGTTTTTAGGCTAAACCCGGGGCGTTGCCGGGTCACTCGGCTAGAAATAATGGCTGTATTTGCTATATAGTTGTGTTGTATTGAATTTTCTTTTAATATTTGTTTTCTTTTTTTTTTTTTTTTCAATATAATTTTTTTAAGTTTTCACCAATGCCTATAGTTTCTCACCTGAAAGCAATTTTTTGTATTATTTGTTCATTCATAAAATATTTATTATTATTTTGACTTTTGGTCGGTGGAAGGCTGGGTAAACCGTTTGGTTTTCGACCACTAGGACCCGGGTTCGATTCCCGCATTGGGCACTTTTTTCTGTTTACAAAAAAAAAAAAATGCTCCAATGGCCCCCGATTCTTGCAAAAGTCCAACCCCACCAGCGAGTGCAAGTAACCGAACGGGGCTCTGGCATTTGTAAGTGCAAAGTCAAACTGCTTTTCACATGTGTAGACATGTGGTGCGCTTACAGTAAAAGCAGTCGCTAACTACCCACCATGATTATCATGGCCTGTACCACGTGTACTAGGGATAAGCAAAAAAAAAAAAAACCTATTTTCCCCAGTGCTCTATACATTGATTTAGGATCTTTGCAATGGCACACATATGGTTATCCTGCCCATTCACAGGCCTTTAGGGTAAACCTGGGGCTTTGCCCAGGTCACTCGGCTAGAAATGCAGTTTTTAGTGAGGTCCATTAAATGAATTTATCCCTTTTATGTTATCTTATTTTCTATATTGAAAAGTTAATAAATATGAAAAAAAAATTAAAAATGTTTAAGAATATTATTAAAAAAGAATCATAAAGATATTTTAAAGGAGTCCTTTAGGGATGTCTGTTTTTGCACTTATGATTCCAGAGTTACATGGTCCAGTGGGCCGTATGAAAATCGAGTTGTTCATATAATAACATGTTTAAAAAATGATATTTTCTTTTAATGTAATCTATATAGCTTGAAATAAATAAAAATAATGGCTGCTTGAACTCGGTCGCATGTGACATTTTACAGGTACATTGGGACAGCTGACATTCCCCCCCAACCCAACCCACTGATAAATAGGCAAGAAGGTATGGGAAAAGATCCCAGTAGACGCGAATTCGCGTTGGTAGCCTACAATTTTATGTTAATTTTTAGAAATCAGGGACATGAATTCGCATCCTTTAGGCTTGACACCCTATAAGTGAGGATATGAATTTGCATTATATGGGTTCAAAATGTTTCGTTGCTCGCATCTATAATACCTTTTTTTTAGTAAAGTTGTAAGTAAACATCAATCGTCGAAATTTGCATTTTAAAATGGTTGAATTATCAGAAGTGGTGAATAATTAATATTGTCGAATTACCGTTTGTTATTTGATAGGCCAGAGATTGGGAAATCAAATCAAGGTCGAATTATCGCAAGGGGTCGAATTATCGGTATTGTCGAATTACTGTTTGTAATTTCATAGGTTCTGGAAATCAAAACATGGTCGAATTAACGAATTTATACTTAGAAAGTATTTTTACTTATCCTTACTTGAAATGCTGCTTCTAGGAAATCTGCATATACCCATTGCGATTTTTAAGCCACCATCTATACTTTTAAAGTCTCTGCAGGCCCTTTGGGTAAACCCTGGGCGTTGCCCGGGTCACTCGGCTAGTTTGTTTATATTTTGTTTATCACTCATAGTTTGTTCTTGTCTGAAATAAATTGTCTCATCTCGAAGTTGGTCTTCACTAATTTTCCACGTGGCAATACATATATACTCATAGACAAAAACTAAGCAAGTTGTACCTTTTGTTCGTGTAAGTTTTATTCATGGTATAATTAATATATACAGTTATCAGCGTCATAATCAATTCTTTCTTAATCAATTCTGTCACCGTTTGATTTTTTTTTTTGCTTATCCCTAGTACACGTGGTACAGGCCATGATAATCATGGTGGGTAGTTAGCGACTGCTTTTACTGTAAGCGCACCACATGTCTACACATGTGAAAAGCAGTTCGACTTTGCACTTACAAATGCCAGAGCCCCGTTTGGTTACATTGTGAATGGAATAAATACCCAAATATGGCCATTTCTCATAACCATCGGTGGTTCAGTGGTAGAATGCTCGCCTGCCACGCGGTCGGCCCGGGTTCGATTCCCGGCCGATGCATTTTTTTTTTTACAATTTTTAAAACTCATTTATATATTATACAAGAATGACATCCACGGCGCCAATTTATAATTGTAACGAATAGTATTTGAATAAAAGCATTTAATCGGGTAAACCCCGGGCGTTGCCCGGGTCATTCGGCTAGTAATATATAAAAGTTTTCTTTTTACAAATTTCCGTTATTGATCAATTAAGAAAAAATATTTAGAATATTGATTTATATTAGGAATTTTCAATATTTACACCATATATCAGTGATTCTCAACCTTTTTTTTGTTGCGGCATTATTTTAAAGATTTGAAAATTTGGCGGCACAATTTTAGAATTTCGCGGCACACTTTTGCTAACTTGAATGCAAGAAAATTCAAATTATGTATCAATATTTCTATGCAAAATATAAGTAATATACATCTCTAACATTCAATTTGCTAATTTCGTTATTTTAAAAAGTAAAAAAATGAAAAAGAAAAAAAGAAAAACCAATACAAACGTGAACATAATCATATGACTAAAATTCGGCGGCACATTTTTAGAATTTCGCGGCACACAAAATTACCGCGGCACATTGGTTGAGAATCACTGCCATATATATTTATATGTATTGTTTTGAAAATAGAGCCATCCATATTTAATTCATTAGATAATAAAAAGACATATATTGGATTTAATAAAATATTTATTTTTCCAATATTTCGGCTGGCTGAACGCCAAACCTTTATCGAGGCATTACATTTTATATAAACAAACTCATCTCAGCATAGTGTTATAATATCACAGTTGAAATAATTTTAAAAATATTTTAAAATTTAGGATAGACGTTATTATTTTTTCTCCTTTAATATTTTAAAATATTTAACTTATTCTGATTGTAATTTTTTTAAATATTTTTGCTTGCACAATATCCCCCACCTACTTTGTATTTTTAAAATTATTTCAACTGTGATATTATAACACTATGCGGCGCTGAGTTTGTTTATACAAAAATGTAATGCCTTGATAAAGGTTGGCGTTCAGCCAACCGAAATATTGGCAAAATAAATCTTTTATTAAATCCAATATATGCCTTTTTATTATCTAATGAATATATTATTATATTAAATATATTATATAACTCTCTAAAAGTTTATTTTATAAATACCAATATATATATAATTAAAATATATTATAAATATAAACTTAAATAATTATAAAACTATTTTAGAGGCGTAATATTCTTTTTAAAATAAAACAATTTCTACTGTCCTTACTGCGATGGAAAAATTAAAGGGAGGGCCTGGCTCATCAGTGGTGAACCCTCCCAGCGGTTTCGCCAGTTTAATCTACAGTTACATCGCAGTAAGGACAGTAGAAATTGTTTTATTTTAAAAAGAATATTACGCCTCTAAAATAGTTTTATAATTTGATAACAGATGGCGCTCTAATACATCGTAACATAAACTTAAATAGAATTATATAACTATATTAAAACTGATTTTTAAAGAACCAAATATTATATTTTAAAAACAAGAATATAATCTTCTAAAAAGAAAAATTTTGTTTTTTTGGTGACTTCTTGAACCGCTGTAATTACGCTATGCAAAACAAGATAGATTTTTTTTCTTTTGGGAAGGAAAAAATTACTTTAAAGAAAAAAAAAACAACACACAAAAGATTAGAAGAGGTCTTAGCTATTTTAGATGGAGATGAATTTTCTTATTTTTCGATCAAGAAAAGGATGGCTGGCCCCAAATATTTGTCACTTGGCGGGAAAATTAATAAAGGTATCGTCTGCAAACTTTAATGACCCAGATGTTTGTGACAAAATATTAGCAGACGATCTTTTTTCATTATTCTTTTGACATGACTTAAATTGGGTTGAACACGTTTAATGAAATAGATAAAATCGTGTATTTTATATAGTATTAAAATATATATTATAGTTTTTGTATATACCATATATTTTTATTTATATATATTTAAGAGGGTATTATATATAGATGGAAAATTTGCCGGGAGGAAATTGATCCATAGAAGCAAAGGGCGCCTCTCCCGTCAAAATGATGGCGTCAGGTTTTGACGTTTATTTTGACGGGAGAGGCGCCCTTTGCTTCTATAGTATTATATATATATTATATAAAATAAAGAAAAGAGATTTTCTGCTTGATTTTGGAATATCTTGAGGATCATACTATGTTAATGCAGTCGTGGTTAAAATCTTGAAAGAATAATAATAAGAATGGTTTTGATCAGAGGTTACTTTAATTGAGCTGAGGAATATATAAAAGACATAATTTTGGTGAAAGTACTGCCTGGCTTAAGGCGAGTAGAATAAGGAAAACAAAAGATTATTTACATAATATACAAAAGTTTTGAGCCGGCCAACGATATTTTATTTATTTATTTCATCTCAATTTGCAGGTGTTACATTCGAGCACAGCTCGCGAGTCACCTTGTCCAGATTATTTACACATGGCGAGTTGTAATGCTGGAGTGGCCCCCCGAACCTTACAGGAGGGCAGTTGTTGGGTGTTTGGCTGTCAGCTAGCCATTGGGTCCAGGTCGTCGGATTCGGTGGCTGAGGTCACCTTGATTTTGAACAATTTCTTGTATAGTTGGGTTGCAATTCCAGAAAACGATTTTTAAAGGTAATTTGCCTTTCATTGTAAGTAAGTTTTGATAATTTCTAATAACTTTTCGCACAGTTCCCTGGTGTCAGAACGAGTAGTTTTCTTTTTTGCAGTTTCAGCGTAACTTGCCTTTTGTTTTTCAACAGTTGCTTCTTCTGTTTTAGTGGAGCTTGCTTGAGGTATGGTGTTAGGGGAGTTTTGTCTGGGAGGCTTTAGCTGCTTATGTTGTGGCTTCGGAAAATTTGGGCATCCGCGGTAAGCCATTGGGATAAAACAACAACGAGTTTTTATAGGGGAAGAGTGACCTCTGGCAGTCGATTTAGCAGAGTATTTGGATCTATGAAATATAATTTTTTAAATAGTATAATATTTTTATATGACATATATGAAATAATGTTGAAGTCCTGGTAGCTCTTGTTGTACTGTGTTGACCGAGAGGAACAGTCAGGATGTAGAGTTTTCCAGTACCTCTCTGCACCTTGGAAGACCTTTAAAAGTTCTCACAAAATACAGGCAGTCGTGGTCGAGGCAGAGTGGAAAGCTGGGGATATCCACACAAAAAACGAAGACACAGTTGCACTAAGAAAGTTCCGTTAACAGATAAAAGCTGAGCTAGAAGCGCAAGATGGAGATAGACGAGTTCTTCCTAACTACATGTTGGATGAGATCGACATAACATACGACCGACGCGGCTTGCACTAAGGGTGAACTAAACTAAACTGAACTGAGCTGAACTGTCAAGTCCCTGTAAAAGTGATGTATTTATAGCTTAAAAGACGGGGGGGGCCTTATGTGACAGGGGCGTTTGAGAAAGGGCGCCTTTACCTGTCCAGGTGTGAGAGTGGTCTCTGCATTCCACCACATGTGACAGTGTGGGTGGCCTTGTTTGTGGGAATTGTAAATCGACCAGATTTATGACTTCCATCTTTAGACTTTGTTGTTTTGGCAATACTATGCTCGATCTCTGCTTTAGCTCAACTCTTAAATCTATTACAGATTTTATTTATTTATCCACCTTGTACAAATTACATTACATATGGCGATGCAATGACACAGATTAATCATGCGCATAATTATTTATAGATGTGTCTCTATATACAACATGACAATCTTATTATAAGTTATATACACAGTATGGGGTTGTTGGTTTAAATTACCATAGATGGGCCCCGGGAGTGAAAGGGTTTATCCGAGTTTAGGCGGGTAAAGCCTCTCTAACACAGGTAAGTAATTAAAATTTATTTTAATTAATTTAAACTGTGAGGGTTAAAAAGGGCTATAACAAGATGATATTTGTTGGATATATAAAAGTGAAATAAAAATGACATTGTGTTTGATTAACAAAAAAGATGATTAAAATAAAATGATGACATAAAAATTCACATTCTAAGAGAATATTGGTGGGCGTTTGACAGGGTTAGTAGTTAAAGAATAAGCAATTGTGAGATTTACACATGCAATCAAATACTTAGGTCCAGGTGCAAAGCGAGGATATGGACTTGAGCGTCTTCCTAGGCAATGTTTCACCTGTGATCCTGTATAGGGTAACAGTGCTTTGTCACAATTGTAGTGTTATTGGGTTGAAAAGTTGTTGAAGAATATGTAATTGTTAGAAGTGCTCATGTAAACCAAATACTCAGATCCAGGTGCAAAGCGAGGATATAGACTTGAGCTGTCTTCCTTGGCAATGTTTCACTTGCGATCCTATATAAGGGTTACAGTGTTTTGTCACAATTTTAGGATTATTGGGTTAAAAGTTGTTGAAGAAAAGTTGCTTATTAATATGATTGAGAAAGCAGTGAAATAGAGCCATGCGATAAGTAGAATTGTAGCGACAGTAGGTGATCTGACTTGACTCGAAATCAAAGGTTGAATGTGGTCCGCTAGAGCTGAAAAAAAAAGTTGAAAGTTGAAAAAAGTGAACGCTTTGTGTATGCGTTGGTGATTTGCTCTGCGGATGAAATGAAATAAACTCTTGAAGCTTGTTCAGACCAGAAGTTTGGATTTGTAAGTCTGGGGAACTGTGTTCAAGGCGTTTGTTGAATTACGAAATCAAAAAATAAATTGTCAAGCAGTGCTGTCGTTTTTCTACATTGATGTGACGCAATGACTGAAAAGATAGTGATGAAAAAATAGGGGATTGGTTAAAGAATATGATTGTTGAAAACGATTGTTGTAGATGCCCGATAGTGGATGATAAACTTTGTCAGATAATAAAGGTATTTAAACAACTAAAATATAGTGAATAGAAATATAGAAATATGATTGCGGGTACAAAAAGTGTAAGTGGACAAAGTTAAACCTGTAATATATAAAATATATAATAAATAATAAAATAAAAATAATTTTTGAAACAATTAGATGTTTTACAATACTAAAATAATATCATGAAAAATAAAAGTAAATTTGATTAAAGGTTTTTTTTTTAAATGTTGGATTAAAAAATTTGTTTATATAATTGAAAGGTAAGAATAAGAATAATTATTCAAGATTTTATACAAAATTTATAATATAATTGAAGGTTATTAATGATTGGATAAATTTTAAGTAGTGTAAAATTGAACAAAAATTGTCTCTTTTGACACAATTGTTGTGTGTAGATCATATCCCATTGGTAAACATTGGTGTTTTTATGACTCTCTGAAACTGGGAATATGTGAAATGATCTTTTCGTTTGTCCATAATGCTGGTATGTAGAGAATGATTTCTCTTTCGCGTTATAAAGTCTATATAAGACTTAACCAAATTGTTTTAATTGGTGTTATCAATTTAACATGTAAAATGTTTAATGTATGTTGTGTTGTGATATCTCGTTGGTGAGATTTGTGAGATTCTCGAGGAAATCTAAATGAGTAGTGTGACACATGTGTTCAAAATGGCGTCATGAAGCTAGCGGTCAAGAAGATCTGCCTTGAGGGGGAAGAGAGGGCATGTCCAAAGATATTCTCAAAAGATAGTAGTGACCAAGGGAGCGACGTCATAAAGGGCGTCCACTTCCCCCTTTTTTTTTTTACGGAAATTCTATTTTTGGGGTGGTCACACATGTGGGATGGCTTGCTATGTTTGAGATTTACTCGAAACTGACTTTCTCTCTCTCTCTCTTCTTTTGTTGAGTTTGGCATATTTCTTGCCTATTTGAAAATACTGGGGTTTAAATGCAAAAAGGGTTGTGAGCTTGTAGGCGGTATAATTCGGTCTAGTTGCGTCTCGAAGATATCTGGAGTCAAATGATTGAATTCACTGGAATATACATCTTGAGACAATCGCTGTGGGTTTTGAGCAAATCGGGTTTGTGGAGGTGTTATGTACAGAACATTCTCTGTGTAATATTTTAATTTATTGACATGTATGGTGTCACTGTCTCTATTGAGAGGCTGATTGGGGCGATCTATTCGAACGACATTGGGTGATATTATTTCAATTATTTTGTATGGTCTAGTAAAATATGGTGCTAATTTACCTGTGTCTGGATGTCTGTAATTTTTGACTAAAACAAGATCATTCACTTCGAAATGTGATGTTCTGTGCTGCTTATCAAATATTTCTTTATCTTTTTTATGCTTATTTTGAGTACGAGAGTTTGCTATCTCTCGAGCTATATTTATTTCGGGGTATGGGTCAAGATGAGTTCTTAGATCTGGGGGGATAACATTGAACATTAAGTAGGTAGGTGGAAAACTTGTGACAGAATGGGGCGTGTTATTGTACGTCTGAGTGACGCGTTTAACTAGTTGAGTCCAGGAAGCTTTCGGATTTTCTAGATAAGCTAGTCTGAGCTTGCCTGTAATGGTCGCATTTAAGCGTTCTATTAAACCGTTTGCCTGTGGTTTATTGCTGGTAGTTAGTAGAGGTTGTATACCATGCGTTATTAGAAATTTACGGAATTTTTCTGAGGTAAAAGCGGGCGCTCTGTCAGATAACAGACGTTTTGGAGATCCTTGCTGTAGTACCGTTTTGAGGGTTTGAATGTATGTTAGGGTACTGGTGGACTTCGATGGAAAGGTCCAAGCATATCGCGTTAAATGATCCACTATTACGTGTAGATATGTCTTGGAGTGTCCATATTTCGAAAATCCAGCTATGGTATCTATAGAGATTAAGTCGAATGGTTGTTGAGGTGGTGGAATTTGTCCAAGGGCACCATAGGGTTTACCTTTGGGCCTTTTAATGATTTGGCAGGTGTGACACGACTTGACAAATTTTTCTATAGATTTAGAGATACCTTTCCAGTAGTACTGGGCAGTAATTATGCGGGTCATCTGAGAGATGCCTGGGTGGTTATATTCTTCTGGTGAACTTTATTCATTAGAGTATGTTGCAGGGTTTCGGGAATTATTATTTTAATTACACCTTTTCGGGTAATGGTATGTAAGCCGTTTGTATCAATGTTGAAGGGGGATGCTGTTGGTTGATGCTGTTTGATAATATCAGCACTGACAAATCCTACAAAGGGGTTTCGCGATAACAAATCTGCTTCGTACTGTTGGCTGCCTTTGAGGTAGTGAATTTCGTAATTATAGGTAGATAGTCTCAGGCTCCATCTAAAGAGTCGTCCTGACGGATTTTTTATAGTTTTAAGCCATTGTAAAGCTTGGTGATCTGTGTATATGGTGAATTTTATACCGGTGAGGTATATTCGGAATTTGTCTACACTTTCGACGATGGCGAGGCACTCGAGTTCGGAAACGGTGTAGTTTCTCTCATGTGCTCTAAGGGCGCGGCTGAAATATTGTACAGGATGTACTTGTCCGTCTGGATGTACCTGTTTGAGTATGCCTGCGATCCCTTGGGTGGATGCGTCGCAATAAAGGCGGCAGGGTAAACCGACTTGATACAAGTGTAGTACTGGTTTACTGGTTAAACTCTCTTTGAGAGTGGTGAAAGCTTGTTGACAATCTGGGTCCCAATTCCATTTCACATCTTTTTTAAGTAGTTTATTTAAAGGTGCACGTAAGCGGGCATAATCTGGTATAAACTTATTATACACGTTCACTGCTCCTAAAAATGATTGTAATGTCTTTTGATTGGTAGGTGGTTTGATGGCACTTATGGTATCAAGGTTGCGCGTCTGTGGTGCATAAGTACCTGCGGTAACAGTGTATCCTAAGAAATCTATATTTGTTTTAAAAAACGAACATTTGTTATAATTGAGTTTGATGTTTTCGTGTTGACATACCGTTAGAAATTGTTGTAGGTGTTGTAGATGTTCCTCTAAGGTGTCAGAAAAAATAATGAAATCGTCGAAGTAATGGGTAACAAAATTTAGTTTATATTTTTGCATGACCTGATTTATGGCACGATGGTATATCTGTGGCGAATTTTTAAATCCGTAAGGAAGTCTACAAAATTCGTACTGACTATCCAACGTCACGAAAGCTAGTAGATTACGTGAGTTAGGTTCTACTTCCACTTGCCAATATGCGGATGCTATATCTACAGAAGAGTAGTATTTGGCTTTCGACAATTTGTCAAGAATGGTTTCTATTAAAGGTAAAGGATGTACGTCTGGAGCGATGATTTCATTAAGTTTTCTGTAATCAATACAGAAACGTTTCGTTTTGTCACGTTTTGTAACAAGAGTTATTGGACTGGCATAAGGTGAAACTGACGGGGCAATAATTCCATGTTGGAGCATTTGCTCTATTTGGGTTTGTATTTCTTGTTGGTCGTGTAGTGGCACTCTATATGGGCGTAATGCTATTATTTTATCTGTGGTAGTATTGATTTTTACCGGTGGTATGTTCAATTTGGGCACATTGTATTTATTAGTAGAGAACACATGCGAGAATTCATATAGAATTCGGTGGAGTTCGTGTGGACAATGTTCTAACTGAGGTGTCGCATTAGAAGGTATAGAAATCTCAATATCATGGGTAGGAGATATAATGGGTGAAACAATAGTGGGGGAACATATAATTGAGGTAGGGTCCGCCACGTGTAAACAGGATTGGTTCGAGGGGAAGGTGGTAAAAATATCCGTTTTTCTCGGTTGAGTGGGACATAAATCCTGTTTGCACTTGGTGAACTTATAGACATTCGTTGGGAGAGCATCATTATTTTGATAAATTTGGAGATTATTAAAATCTATAATTAATTTAAATATTTTAAGGGTATTGATAGATAAAATATCAAAAGGTAGTGAAGCTTCTACTATAAAAAATTTTAGTTTTTGGGTGAGGTTACCTATTTTAAGTTTTAAAAATATATATCCAAGGGTATTTACATTGTGGGCTATTGCGTTTATAGTTAAATTGTACTGATGTATAATAATTTTATATGGTAATCTATTTTCTATGGTTCTTTTTTTTTTTTTTTTTTGCTTATCCCTAGTACACGTGGTACAGGCCATGATAATCATGGTGGGTAGTTAGCGACTGCTTTTTACTGTAAGCGCACCACATGTCTACACATGTGAAAGCAGTTCGACTTTGCACTTACAAATGTGCCAGAGCCCCGTTTGGTTACTTGCACTCGCTGGTGGGGTTGGACTTTTGCAAGAATCGGGGGGCCATTGGAGCATTTTTTTTTTTTTTTTAACAGAAAAAAGTGTCCAATGCGGGGATCGAACCCGGGTCGTAGTGGTCGTAAACCAAACGGTTTAACCAGCCTTCCACCGACCCCCCTTCTATGGTTCTTAAAATATCTAAGTTAAGTAGGTTTATAGATGCTCCCGTGTCTATTAAAAAGGGCAAATTTACATTTGGTGACAATTCAGTCCATATTATAAGCTGTTCAACGAAAATAAGTTTCAGGTTTTCCTACCGTTGAGCTGCTCGCGGGGCTTGTAGAGTCGTCTCGGCTTGCAGCTTGGACTTGGGGAACAGGGCTCCGAGATTGGACCTTGGGCCGGGTACCAGAATTTGGTACAGTGGTTGTGCGTGGTCTGGCGCTGTAGACTTGGCTTGTTCGGTCCCGTTGGAACCGTTGTTCACACTGGGAGTGCCAGTGCATAGCATTGCAATACTTGCAAGGCGAGGGTGGGGGTGCAACTTGGTACGTTACACGTGATGACCGCTGGTTGTTGTGCCGCGGTGGTGGGTTATGGTAGGTTGGATGTGGGGCCTTGTCTACTTGGCGCTGGTACACTGCACTGGTGGCACACTGGGTTCTTCTTATTCTCGACACTAGGTCGAACCATTCTTTAATGGTGTTTGGCTGCACCGTGGCGATTAATCGCTGATCTGCGACGGGTAGTCCTTCGGTTAGAGAATCTATTAATATGTCGGCGGGTAGGTTTAATTTCATGCCCATTACCGTTTTGTTTTGGTAGTAGTCTTCTAGGGGCATTTGGGGTGTCAATTTGATGGCTAGGAAGCGTGAAAACGACGCTTCTGTCGCTGTTGGGAATAAATCTATCAAGGTTTGGCGGACATCAATATAAAATAACCTATCTAACCGTAGGTTTCGGAAATATTGTAGGGGCTTACCTTGCAGGTAGCAGGGTAACTTGCGTAGGCGGTCCGTGTAGGTCAGCTTAGCTCGGTCTGCTTGGGCATCGAAGTTGTCGAAAAAGCTCTGAGCTTTAAAGGTACCATCGTATGGACTCACATCTATCTCCCTCGGAGATCGGGCGACCAGCAGCTTATTCAGGGCATCGGCGATCTGTGTCAGCGGGTCTGCGGAGGTCCCTTGGGGCGGCGACGTTTCCTCCTCTTCAAATGTCGTCTCTTGTTGGGGAACAGATAGCCCGGTCGCATCGTTGGACTGTTCGGTTTGCTCTTCCATCTTTGCACTTTCTCGCTTCTATCTGGACTATCTAGCTTTCTTCGTTTGGTATCCTTCGTTTTGGTTATCCTGCCGGCTACTGAAATAATGTTGAAGTCCTGGTAGCTCTTGTTGTACTGTGTTGACCGAGAGGAACAGTCAGGATGTAGAGTTTTCCAGTACCTCTCTGCACCTTGGAAGACCTTTAAAAGTTCTCACAAAATACAGGCAGTCGTGGTCGAGGCAGAGTGGAAAGCTGGGGATATCCACACAAAAAACGAATACACAGTTGCACTAAGAAAGTTCCGTTAACAGATAAAAGCTGAGCTAGAAGCGCAAGATGGAGATAGACGAGTTCTTCCTAACTACATGTTGGATGAGATCGACATAACATACGACCGACGCGGCTTGCACTAAGGGTGAACTAAACTAAACTGAACTGAGCTGAACTGTCAAGTCCCTGTAAAAGTGATGTATTTATAGCTTAAAAGACGGGGGGGGGGCCTTATGTGACAGGGGCGTTTGAGAAAGGGCGCCTTTACCTGTCCAGGTGTGAGAGTGGTCTCTGCATTCCACCACATGTGACAGTGTGGGTGGCCTTGTTTGTGGGAATTGTAAATCGACCAGATTTATGACTTCCATCTTTAGACTTTGTTGTTTTGGCAATACTATGCTCGATCTCTGCTTTAGCTCAACTCTTAAATCTATTACAGATTTTATTTATTTATCCACTTTGTACAAATTACATTACATATGGCGATGCAATGACACAGATTAATCATGCGCATAATTATTTATAGATGTGTCTCTATATACAACATGACAATCTTATTATAAGTTATATACACAGTATGGGGTTGTTGGTTTAAATTACCATATATATATATATATTTATAGTTTTCTTAAAATTAAAGATACTTCGGATAGTACAAATCTTTTTATTGTCTCGACGTTTCGACAAAATATTTTGTCCTCGTTAGGAGCAAATAAAATTGAAAGTGTGGTGTATTTAAGATTTAAGGATCACGCATTTATTTTACCTACTAGAGATTTTAATAGTCGTTACAGCACAAGCTACATTTCAATAATAATAATAATAATTACCCATGCAAATTCTGCATTCCGGTCAATGGTCACAAATAATTAAACATTAAATATTATGAATATACATCAGCTCCTTCCCCTCCTTCAATATCCAAATCTCTCGGGAGGTCTCCTGTCCCTCATAGGATACCGCCGCTGGGGCGTCCTATCCTGGTCCGACGCCGAAGCTGCGGAACCGGGCTCCTCTGGTGCAGAGATTCCTGAAGAGGAGGGAATGTTCTCTTTGCTGTGGATCTCCACAGAACCATCCTCTGCACGGCTCTCATTACTTGGACACCTTATCAGTTGCTCCGGCAGAAATATCTCGGGAGCCGGACTAGGCACGATGTAATTCTTTCTCAATTGGCATACGTGCCGTCTCCATAATCTGCCGTCATTTAATTTAACCGTATAAAAACACTTTCCAAGTCTCTTTATAATTTTTCCCTCCTTCCATTTGTTTGGACCCAGAAAGTCTCTGACCAAGATATCCTCGTCCTCCTCAAAATCAGGGGAATATCCCTTTTTAAATCCTGGTTTGACTTCCAATTTTGGCTTCAATAGGTTCCACTTACATTTAAGCATCCGCTTTAAAAAAAGGACTGCTGGGCTTCCCTAGTGCTCGAATGTGGTACTGTTCTATATGTGAACAGAAAATTTGCCAAACTCTTATTTAATTCTTCATTTCTCATATTCTTTAAGCCTCTTTTCAGAGTTTGTACAAAACGTTCTGCCAAACCATTTGTAGCTGGAAAATAAGGAGCAGACCTCAAATGATGAACTCCATTTGATTTTAAAAAATATTTCATTTTTTCCGAAACGAATTGAGGGCCGTTATCCGTGACCACTTGGTCAGGAATACCATAACGCGAGAATAAGTCTCTCAGAACTCGGATAGTATTTCCCGCGGTCGTGGAATTCATTATAATAACTTCCGGCCACTTCGAATAACTGTCAATGACAATTAAGAACATTTTGTTCATGAATGGACCCGCGAAATCCAAGTGAACTCGATACCATGATGTAGGAGCAGATTCCCACCTGTGAACACTTTCTTGCTTTAACGTATGGTTATTTATATTACACTCTCTGCAGACTCTAGTAATTTCCTCTATTTCACGATCTATTCCAGGCCACCAAATAAAATTTCGCGCTAGTGCTTTCATTTTTACAACACCTAGATGTCATTGGTGCAACTCAGCTTTAATTTTCGCTCTGAATTTCCTTGGAATAACTACTCGTGTTCCCAAAAGTAGGATTCCTTGCTCTACAGTTAACTCTTCTCTTCGCAAATAAAACGAGAGCAATTCGGTATTTGATGGCTTATCTTTCCAACCATACAATGTGTTCTGGTATACTATTTTCAAGATTGAGTCCTTGCAAGATTCTCGCCTAATGTGACTCGATGTGAGCGGCAATTCTTCACATTGTTTAATCGTGTGAACTGTATTTACAGCATCTTCTTCCATTTCTTCATATTGTTCTAGTGGCAATCTAGAAAGTCCGTCGGCATTGCCGTGATCTCCAGTTTTCCTGCACTCAATTGTGAAGTTATATGAAGACAAGATCAATGCCCATCGCTGTAGTCGTGCAGACATGTTCGATGATATTTCCCGCTTGGGGTTTAGTATATGGTGCAAGGGTTTGTTTTCAGTTATTAATTCGAATTTTCTTCCAAAAAGGTAATTATTAAATTTCTTTAAAGCCCAAATTATACTTAAGCATTCCTTATCAAACTGTGAATATTTCTTTTCAGCCTGAGATAAGGTCCTTGAGATAAAATATATGGGGCGTTCATTTCCGTCGACATCAATTTGAGACAACACAGCACCGAGTCCGTAGCTGCTTGAGTCACACGACAGACGGATAGGCAATTTAGGGTCATAAGCAATCAATATTTGATCTGAAGAGATAATTTCTTTGATTTGCCTAAAAGCCTTTCGGCATTCTGTTGAAAAATGCCATTTTGTTCCCTTTTTTAGAAGAGCATATAAGGGCGATAAAACATCTGCAGCGTTTCTGATGAATTTATGATAATAGGTAATTAAGCCCAAAAACGCTCGTAACTGAGTTACATTTAGTGGTTCTGGAGCATCCAAAACAGCCCTTATCTTATCATTTGTTTTATGCAAACCCATTTTATCGATCACATGACCGCAATATTCAAGACTTTCTTGAAAAAAATTGCATTTGTCTCTGTTAGCCTTGAGGCCATAATTATTTAATCTATTTAAGACTGCCTCCAAATTTCTAAGATGGTCAGCCTCTGACTCTCTGGTAATTAGTATATCATCTAGATAGACAAGAGTTCCTGGTATGCCGGACAATATTTGTTCAATTATTCGTTGCCATATTGCTGGTGCAGAAGCAATGCCAAAAGGAAGTCTATTATATTTATAGAGTCCTTTATGGGTATTTATTACAGCCATTTCTTTTGAATTTTCGTCCAATTCTAATTGTAAATATGCCTGGGACAAATCTATTTTACTAAAATTTATTCCTCTTCCGAGAATGGCAAAAATGTCCTCTATTTTAGGTAGTGGATATTGGTCAATTTTAAGTACAGGGTTTAGTGTTATTTTGAAATCTCCGCAAATACGGACGTGCCCATTCTTTTTCATTATAGGAACTATAGGCGTAGCCCAATCGCTTCTTTCTATTTTTGTAATTACTCCTTGGGCTTCAAGATTTTCCAATTCTTTTTCAATGGCGTTTCTCATTACATAAGGAACATTTCTCGCCCTGAAAAATCTAGGATTAGCATCTTTTCTAAGAATTAGATGCGCCTTATGATCCTTAATTACACCTACATTTGTAGTGCCAAAAACCTCTGCAAATTTATTTACCAAAAAGGAACATGTTGTTTCCTGGACTAAATTTATGTCCGAGAATTTTAAAAATTTAGCAGGCAAGCACTTAATCCAAGTAGTGCCAAGCAATACAGACCTATTTGCTTCAGTTATAATCAAGGGAAGACTTTTGTTGGCCTCTGCTACGAACACTTCTCTTTTGCCAATAACATCAATCTTAGTATTTGAAAATGATTTAAGATGTAAATTTATAGGAGATATTTTCTTATTCCACAATTTCTTATATAAATTTATTGGCATCAACGTGTGACAACTACCTGTGTCGAATTCAAACTGTATATTTTTGTTGTCCACATTTAATGTAATAAAATATTTTCCATTTTCACTTGCTTCAACCACATTAATTTTTCCAGTAGCTTTTGATCCATGCTGTATTTTTGCATATTTAGTTTTTCTATTTTTACAAGCCGGCTTTATATGTCCAATTTTTCCACATTCATGACATTTTGCATTTTTAAAAAAGCATTTATTTGATAGATGATTATGTCTACCACAATGAGAACATGCACTATTTAATTTTTTAACATCATGAACATTTGCATCTGCATAATCTACCTTTTTCATTGATAGTAAATCTCGTTCTGCGGCTTCGTATGATAATGCAATTTCGTAAATTTTTTCTAATGTTGCGTCATCGCCTTCTTGCAATAGGCGTTTCTGTAGATTTTCGGATCTAACGCCAACCACCAACTTATCTCTTAACATCTCATTTAACATACTTCCAAATTTACAAGGCTCTGCTAGACCTCTCAATGTTGCCATAAATTGGGATATAGTTTCCTCTTCTTGACTTGATTTAAAAAATTTATATCTAGCTGGTATCACTCTAGGTGTAGGTGCGAGATGTCTATTTAGAAGTGCGACTATTTCATCGAATGACTTCGTTTCTAGTTTTTCAGGCGCTACTAAATCTTCGGCCAATTTAAATAACTTTGGGCCTATCACCGCCAGTAAAACTGGTACTTGTTTAGCTAACGAAGTATCATTGGCAGCAAACGCAAAACGTAAACATTTCACGAAAATTTCGAAGTCTTGATCTGGCGTAAAAGCAGGAAATGGAACTATATTTGACATAATTTTAACTTACTTTTTATCCTCGTCGCCAGCTGTGGTGTATTTAAGATTTAAGGATCAGACATTTATTTTACCTACTAGAGATTTTAATAGTCGTTACAGCACAAGCTACATTTCAATAATAATAATAATAATTACCCATGCAAATTCTGCATTCCGGTCAATGGTCACAAATATTTAAACATTAAATATTATGAATATACATCAGAAAGCATTTGGCATTATTCATTTTTTAAGAATAATTTTTAACGCCTTGCCAAATGCTTTAATTTTTATTTGTTTTTGACGAGGATGAAATATTTTGTCGAAACGTTGAGATAGTAAAAAAATGTACTAGCCGAAGTATCTTTAATAATTTTGAGAGCTATGAATGCTGGAACAAATACCAATTAATGGTTGATTTTTAATTATTCCAGAATTGGACAAATACTTATTCTTCATTATTCAGTATAATATATGTTATATTAAAATATTATTTTATTTAGGTTTATATTTCATAGATTCAAATATTCTGTTAAATCGACCGCCAGAGGTTACGCTTGCCCTATAAAAACTCGTTGTTGTTGCTTCCCCGATGGCCGGCTCAAATCTTTTGTACATTATGTAAATAAGTTTTTCATTTTTTTAATTCTTACGCCTCAAGTCAGGCAGTACTTTTGTCAAATTATATTTATTTCTATATTCCATAAGCAAATTAAAGCAATACTGATCAAGACCATTTTTATTATTATATTTTCAAGATTTTAACCACGACTGCATTTACCATACCATAACCCTCAAAATAATCAAAAATCAACAGGAATCTCATTTTATTTATAACATATATATATATATTAAAAATAAATAAGGCATCTCCTGACCACGAGCACATGTGCTTTTTAGATGGCAGAGCGCCATCTAGTGGAGCAAGAATAAACTAAACGTTTATTTAGCTTGCTCCGTGATATTTGGCCAACCCAATTTCTTGATAAATCAAGAAAAGTCATCCACGAACGCGTTTCGCGCTGTTGGCGCTCGTCAGCGTGGAGTAGACTGTAACCACCGCGACCAAAAATATTTTTGGACCCAATGGCTTCTTGAGAAATCAAGAAATGGGCATTTAAGGCCAAATTTGCGTAAAGACTCTTAACACATGAAAAAACAATAGAAAAAAATAAAAGATAAGTGGGTCAGGTGTTGATATTAAAAATAAATAAGGCATCTCCTGACCACGAGCACATGTGCTTTTTAGATGGCAGAGCGCATGTGCTCGTGGTCAGGAGATGCCTTATTTATTTTTAATATCAACACCTGACCCACTTATCTTTTATTTTTTCTATTGTTTTTTCATATATATATATATATACCTAAAGAGGCATATCTCCTTTTAATATATACATACAAGTTAGCCTTTGTCTGAATTTTCCAAAACTGGTGTTGTAGCTCATTCTTTATCATCACTAGTAATGTTTTCTTACTAGAGTGATGAACATCGAAGCATAATTAAAAGAAGATATGCCTTTTTAGGTACATATATATCATATTCAATAATGAAGAAAAAGTATTTGTCCAATTCTGGAATTCTATATACACAGTTACGAGCGTCATTCTTCATCAGTCATCTCTGTCACCGTTTGCTTTTTTTTTTTTTTGGAATGGCGCCCTCCTATTGGTCGGCCACGATCACGCCACCTTTGCCCCCCACTCGCTTTTTCGTTTTTGTAACCATTGTGTTGGAGCGGGTCGCTCCTTAAATAAATGCATATATTAGTAAATAACCAAACGGAATCCTCTCTTTCTTTTTCCTCTCTTTATAGACATATAAAGCACATAGGCTATAGTTATTAACTAACATATGCATTTATATAAGGCGCCAATTTATAATTGTAACAAATAGTATTTGAATCAAAACATCCAATCGGGTAAATCACGGGCGTTGCCCGGGTCATTCGGCTAGTATTTTTTTTAAATCAACTATTAATTGGTATTTGTTCCGACAGATGGCGTAAGCCTCATCAACTTTTCGTTGCACGATCGTTGCCTTATATTCCTCCTTATATCCTTTAATGATTCTTATTTTTATTATTATTATCCCTGGAATACGTGGCACAAACCATGATATTCATGGTGGATAGAAGTTGGCGACTGCTTTTACTGTAAGTGCACCAGACGTGAAACGCTAATTTCGACTTTAGCACTTTAAAATGTTCCAGAGCCCTGTTTGGTTGCTTTAATTCGCTGGTAGTGTTTGTACTTTTCAAAAATCAGGGGCCACACATTAAATCTTTTTCTATTTATTTATTTTTTTAAGTTTCTATTGTGCGGGATTCGGCACTTTTATTATTATTATCCCTAGTATACGTGAAAAACGATAATAATCATGGCGGGTAGAAGTTGGCGACTAATATTACTCTAAGTACACCACACGTGAAACGCTAATTTCGATTTTTGCAATTAAAAATGTTCCAGAGACACGTTTGGTTGCTTCAATTCTCTGGTAGTGTTTGTACTTTTTCAAGAATCGGGAGCCACACATTAAATCTTGTTCCATTTATTTTTTTAAAAAGTTGTCCAATGCGGGATTCGAACCCGGGTCATAGCGGTGTTAAAACCAACGTTTTAGACCACTCGTCTACCAAACTCCAATCATCTATGAGAAAAATAAAGTATATATGTTGATATATATAAAGGAAAGAACCACAACTTTGAAGGTAGAATCAACAGTTCACATAACATTTATAAATAGCGGGACAGGTTGTAATTTTGGGGGAATTATCTATCTGGAACCTATAATTAGGTTTGGCAGCACCTGGGGAATTATTGGCTAAATGGAGGAAGTTTATATTTCTACTCATTGGATTGTAATGTGTGGAGAGTCTTCTATATCCATTCTCTCTCTCTGTATTGTTCTAGAAATTTGTATATCTATCTGTCAATATACCTTTTAATCTATTTTGTATATGGAAAACTGATAAAAACACAATTTGGATTATAGATTATAGCTACAAGAAAATAAGACCTAATCCAAATAATTTAATAGTGTGTGATGTTTTGGTAACAGCATTATTACCATGATCAGACAAAAGAATAAAATGATATAAATAATTTTATTATTTTGTCCGATGATGGTAACAATGCTGTGTTACTGAAACATCACACACTATTAAATTATTTGGATTAGGTCTTATTTTCTTGTAGCTCTATAGAAAACTGTTTAAATTAAGTACAATAGCTTGTTGGAAAATACTTTTTTTCCCATTATATATTTTCATTTGGTAATGGTAAATGGTAAATCCATGTATAAAACTATATGTTTCTATAATAAAAAGTCTTTTGAGTGTGTGGTTGTTGAGAGAAAGGGACTCTCTGCACGTTCTATGTTATCTTCAGATTCCACTGTGCCCTGCTTATTCCCCGGACTTGTAATCCCATTGTGCATTTTTACGGCCAGTTGAAATGTTATTTGTCGCAGCTATTTATGGTGGAGGAATGGAATAAACCGAAGATTTTCGACATTAACAAACCCAGGATCGAATCCCGTATTGACTACTTTTTTTTTTTCTAATGAAAAAAAATATTTCTCAATAGCCCCTCGATCAGTTCCAAAATCACTTTATTAGGTACCACTCAACAAGAGCAACCTAGTTTATGATAATTTCAACAATGAATAATATATGAAGGACATATTAAAACAAAATGTTAACGCGGGATTCAATCTCGGTTCATGACTGTCGGGAATCGAGGGTGTTACCTACTTTCCTCCGACTTTTATTCTAGCCCCTCTATTCTTGCAAAAGTCAAACACCAAAAGTAACTACAAGTAACCTAACGGGTCTCTGGAACACTTGTAAGTACAAAAGTCAAACTTCTTTCTACATATATAGACAAGTGGTCTACTTACAGTAAAATAAATCGCAAACTACCCACCATGATTATCATAAGATGTATCACGTGTACTCGGCATAAGTAACAACAACAATAAAAAAGACCTAGCTAAAGCTACTTCACAGATATCGTTTTTGCAAAGAAAATTCTTATAAAAATCTTATTTTTCATCATTAAAAATACAACAACAACATCAACAAAAGCCTTTATTGAGGACCTCTCGTCCTATAAAGGATTCGCCAGTTTACAGAGTAAGAGAAGAGAACTAAGAATACAGAGATATATGTAGTAGGTATAGTGTAGTATTTTCTACACTGTGACTATATACAACAGCAGCAACAAGCCTTTTAATTTGTAAAACCAATGAAATCAAAGTCCCATACAGGATTCGTCATTCTAATCCTGACAAAGATTATTTACATATGATTATTTAAATCAGTTAGATTATGTATATAGCTTCCTTTTCTCTTCAGCCGTCTTCCAAAATTTGAACAACGCAAACGCTCCAGCTCTGTTTCTCACCACCTCATTCAACAGGAGCTCCAAAGAGGATCCCTCATCATTAAAAATGCAATACTTCGAATAATAATATTTAAAAATTATCATAGAATTCCAAATTCATAGTGGAAGACAACCCATATACTCTAATAATAGTCTCAATAAAATATTCAATAGAGTCTAGGAAGAGATTGGATAAAAAATGTCACGTGATCCCCCTGTCACGTGATTTATAAAACTTCCTTCAAACCATCCACTCATTCCTTTTTTTTTTACTTTTGAATAATCTTCTGCTGAGTTTTTAATATTTATATCGAGTTGCACGCCTCATTTATCATACATCTTCTGCTTGTTTATTCTTTTTCTTGATATTTATTATTTTATTTCTTCGTGTGTCATAGATAGATTTATAGCATTTCTATATATTTCTTTGATAGGGTTAGAGCAAGTTACAACAATTTTTAATCGTTTTTTTTTTGTTGTTGTTGTTGTTGTTTGTTTAATAGACGATATATATGAAATTTATAATACAATATAATATAATACGGCTTGTGATTGTAAAACGACATTTGAAAACCATCCCACATGTGTTTCTTTTCAAAGAAAAATCAAATTTTATTTCAAGGAGAAATAACGATTATTTCTAACCTTTTGGATGAGGTATGAAAGGGTGAATTGTGAAGAGTAATGATAAACGGAAAAATAAAATAAATAGTCTAGTGGACATGGCATCTGCCCGGTAAACGGAACAATGTGGGTTCGATTCCCATCCCTGGACACTTTTATTTTTCCGTTTATCATTACTCTTCACATTTCACCCTTTCATACCTCATCCAAAAGGTTAGAAATAATCGTTATTTCTCCCTGAAATAAAATTTGATTTTTCGCGTTGAAAAGAAACACATGCGGGGTAGTATTTCAAATGTTGTTTTACAATATATGAAATTGTTTAATATAGTTTGTTTCCAATATTCCTTTTCATCACACTATATTACATGGTATATATTATATACTAGACGAATGGCCCGGGCAACGCCCGGGTTTTACCCAAGTGCGTATATATTTTAAAAACGTTTTAATTCAAATACAATTCGTTACAATTATAAATTGGCGCCATGGATGTCACTCTTGTGAAACGTCCCGTTCCAAACTGTGTGTTTTTAAAATGTTTTAATTCAAATACTATTCGTTACAATTATAAATTGGCGCCGTGGATGTCTCTCTTGTGAAACGTCCCGCCCCAAACTGTGTGTGTCTTGAAAATATAAAAATAAAAATGTGAATTTTCATAAAGATTTCATCATGTCGAATTTTTTTTTTTGCATTTCACCCACTAAATCGATAGAGATAATTACATTTGCAACATGAACTTAGGTATATTGACTAAATAGAAAACTGCATAGTAATAAAGATAATTTTTTAAAGGCACCATATCGTTTTTTTTTTTTTCAATAAAATCGAAACAAAAATTAACGATAAATAACGATAATTGCCTTAAAAAAAGAAACATTCGCGGTGATTTTGTCTTGCATTCGTTTATACAATTATTAAATACGAATGACCCGGGCAACGCCCGGGTTTTACCCGATTAAATGCTTTTATTCAAATACTATTCGTTACAATTATAAATTGGCGCCGTGGATGTCATTCTTGTATAATATATAAATGAGTTTTAAAAATTGTAAAAAAAAAAAATGCATCGGCCGGGAATCGAACCCGGGCCGCCCGCGTGGCAGGCGAGCATTCTACCACTGAACCACCGATGGTTATGAAAAATCCCATCCGTGAGCTTCAAACAGACAAACAGACAGAATAAGGCAAATATATAAGTAGATTTATTATATATTAGATAGTGGACATTGTGACTGCTGTGATAGAGATGTACGGAGACATCTGAGGCTCTTCATTGGACACAACAACAACAGAAAATTGACATGGACCCAGAACTTTACACACCCAAGATAGTGGACATTGCTGCTGCTGTGATAGAGATGTACGAAGACATCTGAGGCTCTTCATTGGACACGACAACAACATTACATTATATTTATCGTCCAATCTTCTTATCAATAATTTTTAACTTTAGAAGAAGTGAAAAGTCTTTGATGTCACCAGTCGTCTTTTTTTTGGGGGGGGGGGGGGGAAGGAGACAGAGTCAATTTTGTTTCACACTTAGTTATCTCGTGTTTCTTCAATAAAGGTCACGGTGTATCGAATATTTTTCAATTATTGTCTGAATACCGATATACATGCCAAAAGGTACAACTTCCTTAAGTTTTGTCTATGAGTGTATACACACTTGGTTATCTCGTGTGTTTTCAATAAAGGTCACTGTAATATATTTCAGAGTTATTGTCTGAATCCCGATATACATGATAAAAGGTACAACTTCCTTAAGTTTTGTTCACACTTGGTTATCTATTGTGACTTCAATAAAGGTCACTGTAATATATTTCAGAGTTATTGTCTGAAATCCGATATACATGCTGTAAGGTTCAACTTCTTTAAGTTTTGTTCACACTTGGTTATCTCGTGTGTCTTCAATAAAGGTCACTGTAATATCTTTCAGAGTTATTGTCTGAATCCCGATATACATGCTAAAGGGTACAACTTCCTTAAGTTTTGTCTAAGAGTGTGTAAATCACATTGCCCTAAGCGCGAAGACTTTTAACGAGAAAATGGGAATTTCTCCAAAGACCCAAACAAAGTTTTATCGCTGTTTTTATCTTTATTCTTATTATAGATGCCTTTCTCTGATAAAAAAAAAACAAAACAAATTAAACACAAGTGGTAAATGTCAAATCGTAAATTGCTCAAATAACAATTATTAGAATTTGTTCATATAAACAAAGAAAAATCATTTATTGGGTACAATATCACCATCCTTTATAAGTTTTCTAATAAATTGAAAATAAATTGAAATAGTATTGTTTGTGTGAGGCATAAATCTCAAATATTTATTATACAAAAAAAAAGGTTTTCAATAGAACAATATGTGTCCATTTCTCTACCAAAACCAATTTATATTTCAAAACAAAGTTGAATAGAGAACAAACTTTCGAATATTTGCGTTCTAATTTTAGAGAAATTTGGGTTATACGGAAGGTAAACTGATAATTAATTGGGTAAATTGTATCTGATTAAATTTACATGACACAGTTTTTTTGTCGTTATATTTTATATTTACGTTTTTTATATATATCAAGAAAAAAAAGAGGCATCTCCTTATCGTACAACTGAAAGTTGCTGATGGCTTGCGCCATCTATCGGAATAAATATCAACTATTTGACTAAAATAAACTCTTCGAGTTAAAATAGAAAAATAAAACGGAGATATAGGAGGAGTTTCTTGTGTGGACTTTATTAGCAAGCTTTCGGACGTCCTTCTACAGGCTTGTTTACGATGACTAAACAAAAGAACAGATGAGTTTATAAATGAAAAATATCACACACACACAAAAACCTTTATTAAGACACACTGGTCTTACAGAGAATTCTCCTTGGGGTTACAAGACGGAGAAACCTATGAAAGTGGGAAATATACAATGGGGTAAAAATGGAGAAAGATTATATACACATGATAAATATATACAGATTATTATTTGAATAATCCTATGGAAAATAAGAAAAAAAAAATTGGAAATATGGATGGGAGAAGTGGAGAGCGAAAAGAGGAAAGAAAACAGGTATTTACATATGGAACTTACATAAAATGGAACAAGTCAATTTAATATCTTCTGCTAACACAGCACAGGTGGACCATGGCTTTTTCAAGAAATATTGGAAGAGATTTTTCAGGAAAATCCGAGTGTTCAGAGTTGTATATATGAAAAAATATCTTGTCTTATATAAACTCATCTCGTTCTTTTGTTTAGTTATCGTAAAAAAAAAGCCTGTAGAAGGACGTCCGAAAGCTTGCTAATAAAATTCGCACAAGATACTCCTATCTCCGTTTTATTTTTCCATATAAACTATTTGTTCGATAATTTATTCGCGTAATTAGAGATATCAACAATTATCTATCATTTTTAATATGAAACAATTTCTTGTTGCATCGGTAGATTTTGGCTCATCAGTGGTGAATCCTCCCAGCGGTTTCGCCAGTTTTATCTACCATACCGCTTTACTATTGTATTGGGGGATGTTCTGATTATAAAGTAGACAATTAAGAGGTTTTCTTGTTGAATTAATTCGGATTTTTTGGATAATTAGAACATTATATAAATTATATTATGGCATAAGTGCAGTAGAATATTTATATGTTTATAAATAAATCGCTAATTTGTTACTTTTTACATTCAGATGACGTGTTAGTACCTTTATATACTCAACCTTTAAAAAAAATATGATTATTATCCCAAGTATATTTATTTTATTCATTTATTTATTTATTGTTACAAAAGCACGAAGTCCAAAGGACTATTAGCTGTGCTAGTATTATTTACATATATATGATTAATTATTTACACGATGGATTAGTAGTGTTTTGTAAATTATTGTACAAATAGTTATAAACTTAACAAAGTTCTCATAAGATAGAGTATATACACAAAGAGAATTTGGTAATGTTTCAAAGTATCTACATACAATTTGATTAGTCAGAGGGCAAGTTAAAAGAAGATGCTCTGGTGATTCAACATCTAAGCGGCATTCACATGTTGGATCATTGATAACATTCAGCTTGAAATCCCAAGTATAAGTGGTACAGACAATAATAATCGTGGAGAGTAGTTAGCGACTGTTTTACTGCAAATTTCACCTCATGTCTGTATATGTAGAAAACAGTTCTAATTTTGCACTTATAAGTGTAAAAAAAATAGTACAAATATGATATTATACTGGGATAAGGTGCATAAATTATGGAAAATAAAACGGCATTTTCTTATCGTGTAACTGAAAGTTGCTGATGGCTTGCGTCATCTAACGGAATAAATATCAACTATTCGTTTATTTTCAATTATTCCAGAATTGGCCAAATACCCACAAATATGATTAATCAAGAGTGGGTATTTAGCCAATTCTGTGTGTGTGTGTGTGTGTGTGTGTGTGTGTGGAATAATAAAAAAAACAACGAATAGTCGATATTTATTCCGATAGATGGCGTAAGCCATCAGCAACTTTGAGTTGCACGATAAGGAGATGCCTTTTTCTTTTTCATAACTTAATGTTGGAAAAAAAGAAGAATAGTAAATCAATGATCTTGAAATACTTTTAGACTGACAACACTGTAATATAAAAACGAGAACGAAGAAGTGTTTTGTGTTGTTTTACAAAATTAGTAATTGTAATGTAAATTGTTAAATGTTCTTTTCTCTCTCTCTCTTTGAAAATAATAAATTTAAAATACTTTCATAAAGGTAAAATCGCCTAATTCTTTAAAACCACTTCAGCTGTAAGTAAACTTGTTATTTGTTGTTTCATTGTCTGAACCATAAGAGATTCCAAACACTTAAAAGTGTGTCAAAGCTCCGTTCGTTTACTTGCGTTCACTAGTGGAATTCGATTTTGTAAAAATTCAGAGGCCTTTAAATAATTTTTTTCTTCAGAAAAAATATAGGACCAATATGGGATTCGATCCCTGATTGCGCCTGTCGAAAATTATCAGTTTATTTCATTCCTCAACCAACCTTTTATTATCATATTTTATTGTTCGCAACTCAAGTTAAAATTCGAAAAATTTAATATAATATTTTTCTTAAATATAATTTTGAAAATATAAAAAAATTCTCTATAAAAATAATAATATATAATGAACCCTTATAGCCGAATTTTAAAACTCCAACTTTTAAAGTTTTGCAATATATTACTTTTATATTGGTTACTGAGAAACAAAGAACATTGAAAAAAATATATTTTTCTTTCACACATTTTCAACTTTTTTTTCTTCCGCAAAAAGCAAACTTACAATAATAAATAGAAAGACTAACAAAGGAAGGTGTGAAAGAAAAAAAAATCAAACTTCAATCTAAAATAGCAGTGACAGAAAAACAAACCAAAAGTTTAAAATTAAGAATCAAAAATTTGAAAGCTTCAAAATATAGCCATATGGATTTTTCTTTCTCATCTTTATTTTATTTCAAACTTTTTAATGAGATTTTTTCACTGATAACAGATAGATAATTTTCTCTCTAATTTATTTTGAAATATCCATTTAAAAAGTTATCATTTTCTTATAGAATAGAATAAAAATGTATATTCTCTTTTCTTTACAACTATATAATGAATATTTATATTTCTATTATATATTATTTTATATATTCGTAAAACCCCATTATTTTGTAAATATTTATTATTTTTATTTTATTCATAAAAGAAAATATTTATAAATAGTTATCATCTTCATATAATCCATTATTGTGCATGTTTAAATTGTTTACAAAAATAAATATAATGTAAATTATTTTATTAGAATAATGGATAATCATAAAAGCATGATATCTTTTAATATATCGAATATAAGAATATTGCGATATATATACGCGATTATATATTGATTCATAAAAAAATAGAATTTAAAAACATAAATACTCATTAATATAACTTTTAAAAACGTAACTTTTTCAAATGATAAGTAAAACTTTAAATGTATTTATTAAGAAGAATCTTATTCAAATAAAAATTGAATTATTTAAATATTCGAAATTAAATAACTTACTATTACTCCTTCTCTATTATTATTTCAAATTTGATATTATAAAATGGCGTATTGCAGGGTATTTAATTTTGAATATTTAAATAGTTTTTTTTATCACTCTCTTTTGAAAATAATTCAATTATTGTAAACATTTATTTTTTAATTTAACGCAAAAGATACATACATTCTTTTCAAATACACTTATTTCAAAACAAACATTTTTTTTTTTCAAATGAAAGAAAATATGTTTCTCTAAAAACTAAATTGTTATTTAAAAGCAAAAAGACTTACCGAAATATCCGAAATTTATAAATATGTAAATTCTATAAGCATTTGATAATTCTATAATCAATATGCATTAAGATAATAGGTTAAATTTGCGAGAGTAAGATGTTTGCAATAATGTCCTTGAATGACCTTTTCGATAGTATGTAAAATGCTCGTTTCTGATTGGTTAATGGAATCATTTACTATAATTAGAATGACGTCACGGCTACACGTCTTTCGATAATTGGTATATTTTAATCAACGTTGTTTTTGGGGATATGCAAACCAATTTTTCGACTTTTTAATATTGTCACGGTAGAAAAGACAAGTATTCCAAAAGATTAATTAAAAATAATTTATTAATTAAACTTATATATTGCAAAATGTGTCAATTGATTTTACAAGTGGTAATTTACAAGCATGGTAAGGGGTGATGATTATGCAAATATTTATGATGATAAAAAACAGAGTATTTAAAATAATTATTTTGTGGCAATATAAATAGAGATATTTATCTTCTGAACATCTTAGATATATTATCGTTTGTCTATAAATAAAAAGTTATATAATTATACTTATATGTAATTCTACTGTCCTCAAAGCTTATGTCCATAGTTCATCTAAAATACCCCTTCCAAGAGCCTAGCATCAGTATCACTATATATATTGCGTATGATATTGTTTTTTACAGCACAATACAACAATGTTGGCAAGTTTCTCTAGAGTGGAATGTCGAGGTGACGAATCCACTCCAGGGCCTCCTCTGTGCACCGGTGGATATCCCCAAGTGTTCCCTGGAAGAATCTTCGAGCTGCATGCTGCCAGGCGCGTCCCCGGGCTGTGGATAGGGGAACGGCCATCAGATATGATGGTTAGCTGCGAATAAGATCAGACAACTGGTCAAATAAGCAGTCGCGAACAAGCAGCGTCAGTGTTACCAGGGCGTGGTGGGGTATCAGGTGGCACTGGTACCTCTACAAAAAGCCACAAAAGCCCAATGACGACACTGAGTCAAATGGCGAGTCCAGCCCGCCATGTAATCAACCAAAGGCTGTAGCCAACAACAACTACTCCAGCGTCTGCATCCATGTTAGGAACGGCTGATGAAGCGTCTGTCCTCCATGTTAGGAGCGGCTTCTTCCGAGGAAGGTGATGGCCGGCATGCGCCCTCGGGCTAGATCTTTTGATCGACAGATATCACCAACTGATAACCAAATATCCTTTAGGATATCCTGGTCTTTACAGCACTAATGAATCAGTATCACTATAGAAGGAATATCGAAAAATGTAATATAACAGCGGTATGGTAGATTAAACTGGCGAAACAATACATTGTCTAAACGGATATTTAAAGGAAGATGCTCTTTTTTTTTTGGGGGGGGGGGGAATCAATTATAATCTAGAGAGAGAGGATATTTAAAATTACTTTTTTTTTAATATTCCCAAAAACTATTACAGTAAAACCTCCCTTTAGCGGACACCCCGATAGCGGACACCTCGCCACAAAAGAGAGTTTTCATTTGCAAAATTACCATTTTTACTATTTAGAAACTCTCTGGTAAGAGGACACCTCTCCCGAAAGGACACTTTGGTTCTGTAACTAGGTGTTGTCCTTTACAGAGAGGTAGTTCTACTGTAGTAACTCTCTGGTAAGAGGACACCCCTCCCGAAAGGACACTTTGGTTCTGTAACTAGGTGTTGTCCTTTACAGAGAGGTAGTTCTACTGTAGCAACTCTCTGTTAAGAGGACACCTCTCCCTAAAGGACACTTTGGCTCTGTTACTAGGTGTTGTCCTTTACAAAGAGGTAGTTCTACTGTAGCAACTCTCTTGTAAGAGGACACCTCTCCCTAAAGGACACTCTGTAACTAGGTGTTGTCCTTTACAGAGAGGTAGTTCTACTGTAGCAACTCTCTAGTAAGAGGACACCTCTCCCTAAAGGACACTCTGTAACTAGGTGTTGTCCTTTACAGAGAGGTAGTTCTACTGTAGCAACTCGCTGTTAAGAGGACATCTCTCCCTAAAGGACACTTTGGCTCTGTTACTAGGTGTTGTCCTTTACAAAGAGGTAGTTCTACTGTAGCAACTCTCTGGTAAGAGGACACCTCTCCCTAAAGGACACTCTGTAACTAGGTGTTGTCCTTTACAGAGAGGTAGTTCTACTGTAGCAACTCTCTAGTAAGAGGACACCTCTCCCTAAACGACACTTTGGCTCTGTTACTAGGTGTTGTCCTTTACAAAGAGGTAGTTCTACTGTAGCAACTCTCTGGTAAGAGGACACCTCTCCCTAAAGGACACTCTGTAACTAGGTGTTGTCCTTTACAGAGAGGTAGTTCTACTGTAGCAACTCTCTGTTAAGAGGACATCTCTCCCTAAAGGACACTTTGGCTCTGTTACTAGGTGTTGTCCTTTACAAAGAGGTAGTTCTACTGTAGCAACTCTCTGGTAAGAGGACACCTCTCCCTAAAGGACACTCTGTAACTAGGTGTTGTCCTTTACAAAGAGGTAGTTCTACTGTAGCAACTCTCTGGTAAGAGGACACCTCTCCCTAAAGGACACTCTGTAACTAGGTGTTGTCCTTTACAGAGAGGTAGTTCTACTGTAGCAACTCTCTGGTAAGAGGACACCTCTCCCTAAAGGACACTCTGTAACTAGGTGTTGTCCTTTACAGAGAGGTAGTTCTACTGTGGTAACAATTATAAATCTCTAAAAAAGACTATTTTGGATGATTAAACATTTATACAGATATAACATAGATTTCGTTGATGTATTCATCTGGGTTTCATTAAATCCTTTATTTATTTATTTATTTATTTATTAACCAAGCGTGATATTGAAATATTTGCGCCTATTACAGAGGAAACAAACAAAACAACAAACAAATTAAAACTTCGAATTAAATGTGAGAAAAATAGTACCAATATGATATTGTATTGGGATAAAGGTTCATAAATTAAGGAAAAAAAAGGCATCTCCTTATCCTACAACTGAAGGTTTCTGATGGCTTGCGCCATCTATCGGAATAAATATAAACCGAATCAGCGAATACAGTAAAACTTCCCTGCAAAGGACATCTAGTTACAGAGCCTAAGTGTCCTTTAGAGAGAGGTGTCCTCTTACCAGAGAGTTGCTAAATAGTAAAAATGTTAATTTTGCAAATGAAAACTGTCCTTTGTAGAGAGGTATCCTCTAGCGCGAGTGTCCTTTCATGGAGGTTCTACTGTAGCTAATATTTATTCCGATAGATGTCGCAAGCCATCAGAAACTTTCAGTTACACGATAAGGAGATGCCTTTTTTTTTCTTATAATTAAATATTTACAAATTTACATGTTTTTTAATAATACAATATAATGTGGCTTATGATTGTAGAACGACATTTGAAAATTATCCCGCATGTGTTTCTTTTGAACGAAAAATCGAAATTTATTTTAAGGAGAAATAACAGGGTAGCCTAGTGGACATGGCATCTGCCCGGTAAGCGAAACACTGTGGGTTCGATTCCCATCCCTTGACACTTTTATTTTTCCGTTTATCATTACTCTTCACAATTCATACTTTATCATTAAGGTTAGAAATAATCGTTATTTCTCCTTAAAAAATAAATTTCGATTTTTCGGTAAAAAGAAACACATGCGTGATAATTTTCAAATATCGTTCTACAAATTTATATGTATTAAAGGGGGTCGGTGGTAGGCTGGTTAAACCGTTTGGTTTTCGACCACTACGACCCGGGTTCGATTCCCGCATTGGGCACTTTTTCTAACTAAAATAAATGTTCCAATTACCCCGATTCTTGCTAAAGTCCAACCCCACCAGCAATTGCAAGTAACCAAACGGGGCTCTGGCACATTTGTAAGTGTAAAGTCGAACTGCTTTTCACATGTGTAGACATGTGGTGCGCTTGCAGTAAAAGCAGGCGCTAACTACCCACCATGATTATCATGGCCTGTACCACGTGTACTAGGTAAAATTAAAAAAAAACATGTATTAATCGACAGAGTTCATAAAAATGTATATAAACAAAATGGCTGCTGTAAAAGAATTCACTAAATCCTATTCAAGATGTCGTTTATATCGGAATGAAAGATATCAGGAGATAATGGAAGCTATAAAGAAGTGGCTAATCATATATTGCGTCTGTCCATTGAGTGGGTCACCAAGAATTTGTCCTTCCATAGGTGTCTATCCTAATAGAACATTTGTCGGCATTTGTCAAGATATTTGTCCTACTCGGTTGCCATGGTGATGGAAGCAGCCGCAATTTCCTCATCGTCTTCTGCCAATAAATACGTTAAGTCAAGAGGGTTACGCTAAATTGAGATGTATTGATACAATACCTTTATTGTATACACGTAGAAATATACTCTTTTCTTATACCCCTTTTTTGTATCTTAAACTTGAATATTTCAACTATTGCTTTACACATCATCTTTTCAATGTATATGCGCAGTGAAGAAATATTTGAATAATTTGCATATATACTCATAGAGTTAAAACTTAAGAAAGTGGAAAGTCTTTTATGTCGTCGGGCGTCTATTTTTTTTTTTTTAGAAGGCTCAAAAATCATTTTATTTTGATTAGCAGCCCCCGTAAATAAAGATATTTCAGTTTCCCGTTGGCCGGCTCTTTCTGTATATATGTAAATATGCAATCTTTTATTTTCTTTATTCTTACGACTTAAGTCAGGTATTTCTTCCTCACTTATGTTATTAAATCAATTAAAGCAATATTGATCTAATATGTTTTATTGTATTTTCCAAGATGTCCACGACTGCAATAAACATTAAATGCTCGTATATCAAAACAATAACACAAACATTCTCATGTATCCTTTAACAGCCTAAGCAAATTCTACTACAAAACAAATTTATTATTACAATATTAAAATATATATTAAGTATATATATGTAATATTATTGCAAATGATCCTGTCGACGTATGGATAAACTGGCAGTCGTGTACGTGAGGCGAGTGTTGATGTTCTTCCCACACGAGGACAACAAGAAGCAGATACAGGGCTAGATGTTAACACCGAGCGTGATCGGGGACAGTCCACGGGACAGAGGTAGAGGCCATGACACAAACTTGGATGCCTATCACCGAGACATGGAGAGAGAGACAGAAGCGGTCTGCCGATCGACACCCTGTGGAAGATCTGCTGCTGACCCCTTGCTTAAAACTGTCCTGTTTACAGGGGTCGTCTCTAAAAAGTCGCTGGAGGGGCCCCACCTGGGCTGGGCGTTGCCTTTTTCCTCCCCTCTGGCCCGCAGCTGACCGCTCTTTGGATCTTTATTTTGACGTCACCATTTTTAGTTTAAATACAAATAGGGGGTTAAAATACAAATAGTTTATATACAAAATATGGGGTGGTCGTAAATAGAAAGTACATTTTAATAGAAGGGTATGATCTTATAAAGTATCGGCTCTAACTAATTGGAAGATATGTGACATATACTAAAAGTGTCATTATACAGTTTAAAATATACTATACTAGCCGAATGACCCGGGCAACGCCCGGGTTTTACCCGATTAAATGCTTTTATTCAAATACTATTCGTTACAATTATGAATTGGCGCCGTGGATGTCATTCTTGTATAATATATAAATGAGTTTTAAAAATTGTAAAAAAAAAAAAATGCATCGGCCGGGAATCGAACCCGGGCCGCCCGCGTGGCAGGCGAGCATTCTACCACTGAACCACCGATGGTTATGAGAAATGGCCATATTTGGGTATTTATTCCATTCACAAAGCAAACGGTGACAGAATTGATTATGACGCTGATAACTGTATATATTAATATATTTTCTAATATACAAAGAAAATTAAATATACCCATTCATATTTTAGATAGAAAAATATTGTATACCCTATTTGTTCCAGGAAATCTTTTTTTATCAAAATTATTTTTCTTGGATATTTCTAAGGAAAAGAGAAAGTTTTAAAGAAATTCTATTCTATATCAATCTATATATTGATGGATTTACAAAATTGTTATTTTTCATAAAGGTGAGAGCGTGAAGATGAGAAAAACAAATTCCATTGACGTGTTTTTGTGAATTGATTTTTAAAAGAAAATATTTTCACAAGAAAATATTTACTTTACAATAAATAAGATACAGATTTAAATGCAATTGTATATCTTTATATTTCCCATTTTGTATAGTTTATATTAATTATTAATTTAAAAAATTTAGAACGTTGAAAATATCAGGATATATTATTTTTCAAAGTTTTTATTAAATAAATATATATATATATATTGATGCATTAGCGCGTCATCTGTTATGAAAATTCGAAATTATTATAGACGTGTATGATTCTTTTTGAAATTAAATAATTTCTACTGCAATGGAAAAATTAATAGGAGGGCCTGGCTCATCATCACCAGATATATATTAATTCACTATGAATTGCATGAGAGAGTTATATATACAGTTAAACCTGTCTATAGTGCCCCCCCTCTTGGGACTCACCAAAATAGGGTGCTAAAGAAGGGGGTACTATAGACAGGTCACTTTTAATGTAAATCGCATCGTACTACGTATTTAAAATCGGACGCTATAGAGAGTGAGGCGCTATAGACAGGTTTATCTGTATATGTATAGAAATTTATTTTGTCCATAATATAAATATATAATCTTTTTTTTCCTCCCCATTGAATATAAGCAAAAATATTTTTTTTTAAACTTAATTCTACTGAGACGTTATGTGGCGCTGAGTTTGTTGTTGACACACATTAATATGTTATAATACCTTGATAAAGTTTGGCGTTCAGCAAACTGAAATATTGGTAAAATAAATTATATTTTGATCCAATATATGCTTTTTAATTTATATAAAATATACACATATAATAAAATACATATAAATATATATATGTATATAACTCATACAATTTATAGCAAATTAAATCCAATGTATGCTTTATTTTTCATGAAAATATATACCCTACATATATATATATTAAACATATATGCAACTTTAATTCAATTTGCATATATGTATTCAAAGAGTTTACACAATATGAATGAAACTTCATCTCTAACATTGTATATATATTCTATGAAATTAAAATATAAAGTGTTACCAGATATATTTAAAACAGTGTTGTCGAATCCTTGTCTGTGGCGACGACAGTGTTGCCTGATTAAACGTGCCCGAGGGACAAGCAATGCGTCAACTTCCTCTGTGATTTGACAAGTAATTAACAGCTTCCCTTGAGTACAGTGTTGCCAAATTGAATGGAAACTCTCCAGATTTGGATGTCCTAATGATGATAAAGACCTTGAATGTCAACTAATCATCATTACAATCCATTTTCATATTGAAACAATAAAAAAAACATTCTCGTTACTTCTCTCCTAATAATTGAGAAACAATCATAGATAAAAATATTTTAATCAGTGAGTTAATATTAACTTGAAAAATCTCTATATATATGAAAAATAGTACAATTGTAATATTATACTGGGATAAGGTGCATAAATTAAGAAAAGGGCATCTCCTTATCGTGTAACTGAAAGTTGCTGATGGCTTGCGCCATCTATCGGAATAAATATCAACTATATTCGTTGATTTTTAATTATTCCAGAATTGGCCAAATACCCATTCTTGATTAATCAAGTGGTTAGCTTTTCTTGATTAATCAATGGGTATTTGGTCAATTCTGGAATAATTAAAAATCAACGAAAATAGTTGATATTTATTCTGATAGATGGCGCAAGCCATCAGCAGCTTTCAGTTGCACGATAAGGAGATGCCTTTTTCTATGTATATGTTATGAATAATTTGTTTGTTGTTGTTAGATAAAAGGTTGATAAGACAAAGGATCGATAAGATAAAGGGTGAAGTCGTGATAAGAAAAAGATAATTATTTACCATCAAGTAGCTTTTATTTTCAATTACTTAAGGAAATATCACACATTAGTTATTTTCACATTATATAGAATTTATAAAGTTAATCCTATATTAGTGATTCAAAAAGATAGATATTTTAACTACGCATATTTAAAACAAAACGGAAAGTCATCCTAAAAAAATATGATCACCAAAAAGTAGAAATATCAATGAATAAAAATAAAAATATATATATTTTTTAATATAGAAATATTTGAGTTTTTAGATTATATAATATACATATGTGAAAATATTCTAAAATATAGATGGAGATTTTGCCGGGAGGAAATTGATCTAAAGAGACAAGGGTCGTCTCTCCCGTCAAAATAGACGTCTAAAACCAGACGCCATCTATTGACCGTCGCCGCAACTAGCGGCCTCGGGTCGGTAACAAAGCCACAACACCAGCTTTGGCAAACTGAAAAGCGTCCACCTAGAGACCATGGTTTCGGGCTAATGGCCCTCGTCAGCCTAGGGCGGACTTTATTCCATGAGATCCACACGGGATCTAATGTAATCTTGACAATCTGCCAAAGAGGTGTTTAGCTGGCAAAGTGGCTGGACCATATCTATGGCTAAAATATAGATGGCTATAATAGATGGCGTCTAGGTTTTGACGTCTATTTTGACGGGAGAGGCGACCCTTGTCTCATTATATTCTAAAATATAACCATTTTTAATTATATTGTAACATAGAAAATTAGAAAAGATAAACTTCAGGATGACACAGCAATTTATTTAAGACAAGAACCAAATTAACTTTTATAAGATACAAGTAATGAGAGAAGTTTTCAGAGTAACAAAATATAAATAATATAAATATTTAAAAAATAATAATCTGTACATAAAATATAATATTGTTACAAAGTATTTATTAATTTTTTATTAACAGAGTAACTCCGCCTTTGCCGGTCCCAAGCCCGGATGAAAAAGGAGGAGGGGGAGCAGTAACAATCTCGCTAAAAAACCTAGGTTTAGATGGCCCGGCTGATAGAACCCTGTAAGGGCTCCTAATCCAGGGATACAGGATGAGCAGCGTTTGTACTCCATGTTAGGAGCAGATGCACATGGTGTCTTTTCTTCATGTCAGAGGCGGCCATTTCTTTTGGAGTTAAGTCGGCCTGCCACTGAGTAGTGCTCCCAGTCTTAATGACAAAGGCAGATGCAATCTACTTCACCCAGTCATGATGGTTGTCAAACAGACACCACCATGGGTCACAATTTGATAGCCAGATATGATTGAGTAGAGATAAGAAAGAAGAAGAAGAAGATTAACAGAGTGGTCATTTTTATGTTTATATTTTGCTACTCTGTAAATTTCCCTCGTGGCTTATCTTTTGTTTACCATTCATAGTTTGTCCTTGTCTGAAATAAATTGTTGTATCCTCCTGAAGTTTTTGTCTTCCCTTATTTTCCACGTGGCATTTTGGTGGAGATACTGGGTAAGTTAGGGAAGACAAACTGAAGACCGCCGAGACCTTGAAGCCATGGGTACTGTGATCTACATTTTCGGAGCCTGGCTCCAGGATTCCACCGCCGTGCTAAAGCCAAGACTTCCCTCGAAGATGACGATGTTCCTATAGACAATACGACGACAAAGCCGCACTTCACGCCGCAAGAAAAAGGACGCAAAGGTACTAGGGACAAAGTTCCAAGACTTCGATGGAATGCTTGGCAGATCCACGTCAGATCCATGTCAGTATCTACAATAATTGCTAGCTGTGGGTCACAGCTCCCATAGGGAAGAAGCTATGTAACAAAGTATTTATTAATTTTATTAACAGAGTGGTCATTTTATGTTTATATTTTGCTACTCTGTAAATTTCCTTCGTAGCTTATCTTTTGTTAACCATTGATAGTTTGTTCTTGCCTGAAATAAATTGTTGTCTCCTCCTGAAGTTTTGTTCCCCTGGCTGTCCATGCACTTGTAACTGTATTATACCACTAATGTACCCTTCCAATTTATACTTTCATAACCTTTCCTTAACTAATATTAAGAACTGCGATAGAGCAAACAATACAAAATGACTTAACAAGAATAACCCAATCAAAGTTATATTTCCACTATAGAGACATATATACAACGTTTACCACCGAAGAATATTTATTAAGTGAACTCCCTTTTCCTGTCATCAGATTAATCGCGCAATTTAGAACCCTTTCAATTTTTTTCAGAGAAAAAACACCATCTGATTTTAATGAAGGGTGAGAAGGAGAGAGATGTCCTCTAACTGGAGAGTTGCTAATTAGTAAAAATGATTGGTTTAAAACTGTCCTTTGTAGAGAGGTGACCTACTGCGGGAGTGTCATGGAGTATGTTCTACTTGTATGATGTTTTATGACTTTATTATACACCTATCCCCCGATTTACACGGTAGATACGTTCCTGAGAAAAACGTGTAAATCGGGGGATAGGTGTACACAGAAATAAAAATAAAATACATTGACAGGTTAAAATATGTAGTCAGTACATAAGCTCGGGAGATTCCTCGTGAGATGTGTACACAGCGCATGTGTTCAATCACAGTAGCATTTAGTATAGTGCGATAAAAACAAAAAAAAAACGTATTTGGAAAACCGTGTAAAAGCGAAAACGTGTTAAACAAGTACCGTGTAAATCGGGGGATAGGTGTATATGAAAAATAATAAAAAATAGTAAACGGGTCAGGTGTTTATATTAAAAACAAAAAATAGGCATTTTCTGAACACTAACATGAGCTTTTTTTAGATGTCATAGCGCCATCTAGTGGAACAGAAATCAACTAAACGTTGATTTATCTCGTCAGTCTAGGGCGGACTTTATTCCATGAGATCTATAAAGGATATAATGGAATTCACACAATCTGTCAAAAGTTTACTTTGGTCAAAATTTCATTTAAAAAGTCATTCATCATACACATTCGATATGTAACGCTAAACAATTAAATAATATTCGAATATAATAGAAAATTTTCAAATAAAGAACCTTTATATCCATTCATTCAATTATATTTACATATATTTTAGTAATCTGATTACTTCTTTAAAAAAAAAAGACATTCTCTTTTTAAAGCATTTGTAAAGAAGAAAATTATTAAGCGTATTTATTTATGTAAAAATTCTATTTTAAAGAAAAAAAAGATACCTTTGAATAATAAATATAGTCAAATCTAAATAAAAATCGAGAATTCACAGAGAGAACAATGTTGCCAAAGCCAGTTTTACGCTCTACCAATCAGAAAATACTTCCCCTTTAAATCTTAAATCCAATGGGGTAGCTTGAAAGAATTCAACCAATCAGGGATATATATTCAAATTAGGGTGAGCCAATGAGAAATCAATAGTCGTACTCAGCGGAAATCAATAAAGTTACAAATACAATTGAATTTTGGTCTCACTGAACAATTACTCTGTGGTGGTCGTCTGATCATTATCATCGTCTGGAGATTTTCTATTCTGATTAAGCTTATTAATTATCGTCTGAACGACTTCCAATATGTTTATTACGTTGTTCATTAGTCAAATACTTCTTTCTTTTTTAAACATTTTACTTTATATAATGATTTTAATTATAGATTTATCTGGGAGATATGTAAATAGGTATTTATTGGTCTCTCTTCTTGTTTTCTAATGTTGTTATGCAAATATAAAAAATTTTAAAAGTTATTATTGAATTTATGTTTGTTAATTTATTGGATTTTAAAAGATGAAGATTTTATATTTTTAATTTTAAATATTCATAGTTTTTTTTTTTTATGTCGCGTAATTTTGTTAACCCCAGTCAATTTCGAATTTAGGTAACTATATGGATTTTATTCACCAATTTGATATCTGTTGGTAATCATTTAGTGACAATCCAGACCTTGCAGCTCGTCTAGTGACTTTCTGGTAGCTTTCTTGTCCCCTTCTAGCTCATTGCAGGTCTTCCTCTCTTCCTTGGTGACTATATGGACAAATATTGACCAATTTGATCTGTTAGTGACCATCACTCGTAGCTCATCTTGTGACCTTCTGGTAGCTTTCTTGTCCCCTTCTAGCCAATTCATTGCAGGTCTTCCTCTCTTCCTTGGTGACTATATGGACAAATATTCTCCAATTTGATCTGTTAGTGACCATCACTCACATCTAGTGACCTTCCAGTAGCTTCATTGACCCCTTCTAGCTCATTACAGGTCTTCTTTTTCCATTCTTCCTTTAATTTTTCCCAAAATCAACGTCTTTTCTAGTCCATTTTCTTTCATCATGAGTCCGAAATAGGTCGGTCTTTGTGATTCAGTCAACTGAAATATGGGTGAATTCTTTTTTTACCCACTATACGAGCCATTTTATATTTAAAAATATAATTAAAAAGACATATATTGGATCAAAATATCATTTATTTTACCAATATTTCAGTTGGCTGAACGCCAACCTTTATCAAGGTGTTATAAAATATTTAATATGTGTCAACAACAAACTCAGCGCCACATAACGTCAACAGAATTAAGTTTTAAAAATATTTTGTTATTATCAATGGGGAGAAAAAAAATTGATATATATATTTATATTATGGACAAAATAAATTTTGTAAAAATGCTCTATTTTCAAAATATAAAAAATAGAATGTATAGAACTTATATATGGAATTTATAAGGCCAAGTATAGAAGTATTTTCAAAGTTCTTTATTTTATCTTTCTTAGAAAATATATTTTTTAATTGTGTAATTTTTAGTGTGTATATTTATTACATAGTTTTTTGGTGTCCATATTTTAGAATGTTTACTATCTATAATATGTCACTAGTATTTATAATACAATATAATGCGGCTTATGATTGTAGAACGACATTTAAAAATTATCCCGCATGTGTTTCTTTTGAACGAAAAATCGAAATTAAAAATTTCTCCTTAAAATAAATTTCGATTTTTCGTTCAAAATAAACACATGCGGGATTATTTTCAAATGTAGTTCTACTAGTATTTATAATAAAGTTTTTTTGGAGTTATTAAATTGCATTTTAATGAATTTATAGTAGTGTTCATATATATATATATATATGTGATATGAGGTGTGCAGTCGTGGTCCCCGAAGTGTTGTAGCACTCAGGAGCAAAGAAGAGAAGGGCACACCCGAGGAGGGCAATATCGACCACAGGCGTCCAGCGACGGAGATACTGTGAGTTGGGAACGGCAGCCAAGGCGGGGATGCTCCAGCATGCGTCGAGCTGGGCGTGTGCATATGCATAGGAACGGAGTAGCTGTCCCGCGCAGCACCACGGCTTCTTCCAAGGACCTCTCCTGGTAATGGCTCCTAGCATTCTCGTTCAGCAGCCGCTGGCAGAAGGATCCAAGGGCAGCTGCGTCTTCGTGGACACTCGTCCTGATATTGAACGACGGATCAAGGAGCAAAGAAGAGAGAATTCAAAACTCCAAATTAAGACATTGCAGATAACAACGAAAGAACTGGTCATCCACTAACTACACACGGGAACTAACAATCAACTGATCTGTTTCTCAAGAAGGCGGCTATTTTTAAGATGGAAAGGGGCGTTGCCGTCGTCCTAGGAGATTAGAATTAATAGTAACCCTTAATTCCGCCTTTGCCGATCCCAAGCCCGGATGAAAAAGAAGGAGGGGGAACAGTAACAAGCTCACTAAAAAACCTGGGCTCAGCTGGCCCGGCTGATAGTACCCTGTAAGGGCTCTTAATCCAGGGATACAGGATGAGCAGCGTTTGTACTCCATGTTAGGAGCGGCTGCACATGGCGTTTGTTCCTCATGTCAGAGGCGGCCATTTCTTTTGGAGCTGAGTCGGCCTGCCACTGAGTAGTGCTTCCAGTCTTAATGACAAAGGCAGACGCATTCTACTTCACCCAGTCATGATGGTTGTCAAAGCTTGATACCGTAATATGATTGAGTGGAGATAAGAAAGAAGAAGAAGTGACCCTTTATTCTACTAGTTAATAATGACACCCACAGTTAAGCATATACACATGGACTAACTTAAGAAAGTTATACCTTACAGCATGCATATACAGTTAAACCTGTCTATAGCTCCCCCTCTTGGAACTCACCAAAATAGGGTGCTATAGAGAGGGGATGCTATAGACAGGTCACTTTTAATGTAAATCGCGTCGCACTACGTATTTAAAATCGGGCGCTATAGAGAGGGAGGCGCTATTTAGAGAGGGCGCTATAGACAGGTTAAACTGTATTTCAATTTTATTAGTATACTAGCGGATGTGTACCCGGCTTCGCCCGGGTTTTATCCGAGTGAAAGTTTGCCTAACGAATATTATATATTATGAAGTATAATAAACAATGTTAAAGATTAGTTTTAATTATTAATCAAGATTGTGTGTGAATATGTGAGAAAGATGTAATATCGTTGTTGTTTTCTTGGCCGACTGTTTAACATATGGTGTTATCTTAAAATTGCTTGTTTTGAATATTTTTTTAGATTGAGTTGAATGAATTGCTGAATTTTTTTTTTTTTTTTTTGTATTTATATATAAATAAAATTAACTCTGTTGATTTTTTTTGTATTTAATCGATAACAGCGAAGTTACGCATGTTAAAGTTAGGAAAGATATTTTGATGTTAAGCAAAACCTGCTCCATCTCGTTTTACATAAATGTTGAAAATTTGGTCGAAATTGATGCATTGTAACGAAAGTTTTTAGCGAACACCACTTATGAAATTTGCATTTTATTAATATAGATTTCATTATAGTTTTATTATTTTTAAAGGAGAACGTTCGAATTTACATATTTGGAAAATCAGCCATTATATAAGGAAATAAGAAGTGGTTTATTTTTGAAATATGAAACTTTTTAAAGTTTTGACCATGAGTGTACATTCCCTTTTTTTTTTTTTTCCTCTTTGTCAATAACCATTTCTGTCATCTTTATTGGTATTCCATGTGTCACAGCTTTTTATATAGAGTTTTATATATCTTTATATTTCGTAATTTACGATTAATTTATACATTTTCAGACACACACTAAAAATAAAAAAGACATATCCTGACCAGGAGCACATGTGCTTTTCAGAAGGCAAAGCGCCATCTGGTGGAACAGAAATCAACAAATATATATACAGTTAAACCTGTCTATAGCGCCCCCTCATGGAACTCACCAAAATAGAGTGCTATAGAGAGGGGATGCTATAGACAGGTCACTTTTAATGTAAATCGCATCGTACTAGGTATTCAAAATCGGGCGCTATAGAGAGGGAGGCGCTATTTAGAGGGGGCGCTATAGACAGGTTTAACTGTATATATATATATATATATATAGGTTTTTATGATCATTTGTTGATTGAAAATTAGTTTGGAAAATATATGGCAACACATTAACCACAATTACATATCTACTTCCCATTGTTTCAATGACTCGCTTACACTTTCTTCAGTGGAATGATTATTTTGAATTCTATTTCCATACTTACATGCACGATTTTCTAAAAATATTGTCACGGAGATGAATAAAGCAAGGTCAAATTTGGGAATAAATAATCTATTATTAGGGGTATTTATAGGGAGAGAGAGAGTGTAAAACTTACCCCAAGTTAAAAGATAATCCTAAAAATGAACGGCGTCAGCCACCGTCCCGTTTTCCTTATTTACAGATCAGCTTCCGAGAACCCCTCACACCTGTGGTCCCCCCCCGGGGTCCAGAGATGATTGACAGGTGTCCCATCTGGATGGAGCTACTTGAAAATATATTTCTGTTATGAGAATTCGAAACTATTATAGACGTGTATGATTCTTTTTAAAATTAAACAATTTTCTACTGTCTTTACTGCAATGAAAAATTAATGAGAGGGCCTGACTCATCATATTGTCGCGGAGATAAATAAAGAAAGGGCAAGTTTGGGGATAATTAATTTATTATAAGGAGTATATGGAGTATAAGGAGTATAGGGAGAGAGAGTTTTGTACAACTTACCCCCAGTTAAGGTTAATCCTGAATGAACGGCGTTAGCCACCGTCCCGTTTTCCTTATTTACAGATCAGCTTTTTCAGAAGCCCCCACACCTGTGGTCCCCCCGGGGTCCAGGGATGATTGACAGTTGTCCCATCTGGATGGAGCTACTTGCAATTACACCCTCTTTAGAAAAAGCAGCGACCCGCTGATTAGCTTGTCTCAGCCCTTGTTCTGGAAGGAAATCTATCACGGCCTGTGTTCCCTAGCAGAATGGAATGTTGTTCTTCAGGGTCCAGGTAGGGCTTCATCCGAATGACATGAACGATATCCTTGGATTTCCGTGATCGGGGAGACGGGTCCACGGGCTCTACTTCATACGTAACTTCTGAAAGCTTCTTGGTCACCTTGTAGGGACCGAAGTATCTCTTCAGTAGCTTTTCTGAGAGCCCTACTTTTCGGATGGGAGTAAAAACCCACACGAGATCATCCTTCTGGTAATAGACTGGAGTATGTTAATGGTCGTAAAGTCTACGGTCTTTCGCCTGTGATTGTAGAAGGCGTGATCGGGAGAGTTGACGCGCTTCCTCAGCTCTGGTCACAAGTTCTCCAACGTAGTCGTTAGAGATCTCATCTGGTAGGTAGGGTAGTACGGCATCGATGTAGGTCTCGGCCTCGCGGGCGTGGACAAGAAAGAACGGAGTGTAGCCGGTCGCCTCCTGTTTAGCAGTGTTGTAAGCAAAAGTTACGTAGGGTAAAACTTGGTCCCAGTCCTTCTGCTCGACACCTGTGTACATGGACAACATGTCTCCCAGAGTTTTGTTGAACCTTTCAGTCAGGCCGTTGGTCTGGGGATGGTAGGCCGTTGTAAATCTGTGCACAATTCCGCACAGAGCATTGATCTCTTTTATTACTTGAGAAATGAAATTTCTTCCGCGATCTCTGTTATCATTTCTCTAGGAGCTCCATGCTTCAAGATAACATCTTCAACCAGGAACTTAGCTGTTTCGATTGCTCCTCCGTCTGGGATCGCTTTCGTTATGGCATACCTTGTCATATAATCGGTGCACACAATAATCCAACGGTTTCCATCTTTAGAAACTGGAAATCTTCCAAGGAGATCGACCCCGACCTTATGGAATGGCTTTTCTACAGGTGGTATGGATACAAGTTGTCCAGCCGGACGTCGAGGTAATTTCTTCCTTCGTTGACACTCCCGACAATGGCTTACATATTGGCGAACAGTTCTATAAAGGCCAGGCCAATAGAATCGTTTCTTCACTTTGTCATACGTTCGGGCGAAACCCAAATGCCCAGCTGTAGGAGCGTCATGTAAATCTGCCATAACTTCCGATCTTAAGTGTTTAGGAATCATCATAAGCCAGGGTCTTCCAGTTGTGCTATAGTTTTTCTTGTATAAGATGCCGTCGATAATGCTGAATTCCTTTCTGGTGTAGCCTGAGTTTAAATTATCGATTATTTTAGCTAAATCCGGGTCTTTAGTCTGCTCTATATCGACGTTGGTTAGTGACATCACAGCACTTGGTTGATCGTTCTCAAGCGGGCTCCTTGACAGACAATCGGCATCCTTATGTTTGCGTCCGCTCTGGTAGATAACGGTCACGTCAAATTCTTGCAACTTCAGCGCCCATCTTGCCAAACGGCCAGAAGGATCTTTCTGTCCTACCAACCAACATAGAGAATGATGGTCAGTGACAACCGTGAATGGTCGACCAAACAAATATGGGCGGAATTTGCTAATAGACCAGACTACAGCAAGGCATTATTTTTCCGTTGTAGAATAGTTATTTTCAGCCTTTGTCAAGCTTCTAGATGCATAAGCTATAGGCCGCTCCTTTCCACCTTGTATTTGTAGAAGAACAGCTCCAATACCATGTCCGCTTGCATCCGTGTGTAGATGGGTATCAGCGGATTCATCAAAGTGTCCTAAGACAGGCTCTGAAATTAGAGCTGTTTTAAGGACTTCAAACGCTTTCTCTTGAGCTGCATCCCAATAAAATTGTTTTTCAGTCTTCAGTAGGTCATGCAAAGATCTAGCTTTGTCGGCAAAGTTCTCAATAAATCTTCGGTAATAGGAACATAATCCAAGAAAGCTCTTCAGTTCAGAGATATTCCTTGGCCTCGGAAATTTAGAGACGGCTTCAACTTTATCTGGATCTGGATGAATTCCATTGGCGTCAACAAGGTGTCCCAAAATCTTTATCCTCCTTGATCCAAAAAGACACTTTTTGTGGTTCAAGCTTAGTCCAGCTTTCTGGATGCAGCTTAATACAAGTTGTAGACGACGTAGATGTTCTTCAAAGGTAGGTGCGTAAACTACGATGTCGTCCAGGTAGCAAAGGCACATGTTCCATTTAAGACTGCCCAGAACACTATCTATCATCCTTTCAAACGTTGCTGGAGCATTGCAAAGACCGAAAGGCATTACTTGGAATTCATACAGCCCATCTGGAGTGATGAAAGCAGTTTTCTCCCTGTCTTTTTCGTCCACTTCAATCTGCCAATACCCGGACCGAAGATCCATCGTGGAGAAGTAACTAGAGCAGGCTAAACTGTCCAAGGCATCGTCAATGCGTGGCAGCGGGTAAACATCTTTTTTTGTTATCTTATTTAATCGACGGTAATCTACGCAGAATCTCCAGGTCCCGTCTTTCTTTCGAACTAGAATAACTGGAGATGACCAAGGACTTTCAGAGGGCTTCACGATGTGATTTTCAATCATCTTGTTCACTTCATCTTGAATTAGTCGTCGTTCACTTGGTGCTACTCTATAGGGCCTCTGTTTGATAGGAGAGTGGTCTCCTGTGTTTATCTTGTGCTTCACAGTACTGGTGGGCTTAATAGGAGTACTCCCAAAGTCAAATATGTCGATAAACTCGTCAAGGCATGAAACAAGCTGTAACCTTTGAATTTCAGACAGCCCTGGATCTAGAGTAAGGTTTATCTTCTGTGACCATTCACGTGACTTTAGCTGCGTTTCTTGTAACTTATCGCTGGATTCAATAAGACTGCAGATATTCCCATTCCCATAACTTTCCATGGTGCACATATTCATTCCTGATGGAATCAGTTGCGGCCAAGACGCTCCATTCGCCACCCAAATGCTACCTCGGCCGTGTCGAAATGTAACCAATGAGTTTGGTATAAGAACTTCCTTTCTTAATAATAAGTCCTTAGAAGTTGAGATTAAAACATCTCTAACACCGCATACTTCTTCGTTTATCACACTGATCTTCTTTATTGATTTAGGCGGGATGACAAAGTCGTCGGAAGCAAACAATCTCTGGTTTTCCTCCTCTCGAGATTCCAGGACGGAGGTTTCCCCGAGGTGGAGTTCATTTCTGCCACAATCAATGACGGCTTCGGTGGCCTTGAAGAAGTCCCATCCGAATATGATGTCATGGCTGCATTCCACCATAACAACGAATTCAAAGGATATCTTCAGACCATTAACTTCTATGTTCAGGACACATTTTCCTAGGGTCTCTATTAAATTTTTATTTGCGGCTTTAAGAATGGGACCTGGTTCTTTGAAGAGAGGTGTCTTTAGTTCGCGTCGAAATTTGTCTTAAATAACAGAAAAGTCGGCTCCTGAATCCACCAATGCTTTAATTTTGCGTCCATTTATTTCGACCATAACAAAATTTTCTTTTAATTTAGCGGCGATATACCCTCGAGGATTTTCCTCAATGGCGACCTCACCCCCGTTAGAAGCCGCTCCACTTAGTTTTTCACATTCTGAGGCATGGGAGAACGGCTGAAACGACGGGCTGGCGACTGGGATTGTCTTCGGGCTGGCGACCTTGCGCGGCTTGGATGTGGGGAAGAGCTCCGGTAGAAGTACGTCGAGGTTTGGGGCGTTACATAGTCGTCGTCGGCGTCATATCTCGGGGGTCGACTCGAAAATCCAACATTTCTTCCTTCTCCGCCATTCCTTGACCTGGCTTCAGCGAAGACCTGCCGTCGTTCCCTACAATAACGGACGACATGTCCGGGTCGTCCGCAGTGGAAGCAGATAGGTTTGTCGTCGTAGGTTCTCCAATGTTCTGTCTTCCTGGGTTGGGTTGGTCGGTCGATATTATAATAGGGCGTTCGTGGTTGTTGTTGTACCACGTTGACTTGTGGTCTGGTAGGTTGTAGAGCACGGCTGACCTCTTCCCTCACAGTCTGTTCCAGGGCGTTCACCTCTCGGAGAGGATTGACCACTTCAGGTGCTGAGAAAACCTTTTGTATCTCTTCTCTAACGATGCGGCGAATTAAGCCGGCCAAGTCGTCTGAGTCGTCAACACACGAAATGGGCATTACGTTTGACAACCTGGCGAATTTCGTACGGCCGATCCTGCGCTGCTTGACGGTTGTCAGATGACGACAAAACTTCAGGATCTCATCTACTGTCTGTATGTCTTTCGCCACCAATACCTGGTATGTGTCTTCCGAAATTCCCTTTATAATGTGAGCAACTATCTCACCTTCTTCCATGCGAGGGTTCACCTGGTGGCAGAGACTAAGAATCTCCTGGATGTATGACTCGCTGGATTCCTCGTCCTTCTGTGCTCTTGACTTCAGAACTTCCTCGGCGCGTCGAGCAGAATCCTCCTGCAGTCCGAACACACCGCGGAATGCGTCTTCAAAGCTTCTCCGCGAGTTGAGTGATTCTTCGTTATTATCAAACCACCTTCCAGCAGTTCCGTTCAAGTAAAATACGACGTTGGCAAGCTTCATGGTCTCGTCCCATCTGTTGTACTTCGACACTCTCTCGTACTCTTTCAACCATTGTCCAGGGTTTATATTTCCATCTCCAGAAAAGGTAGAAGGATCTCGTTGGCGCTGACAAGGGAGGTAGGATCCGCTAACAGTAGGTCTGTGGTCGTCTTCCATTTCTATTCGTTGTGGCAAAGGTTGAAGAATTGGTTCACGTCCCTGTAGACGTCGACTTCTTCGAAGTTCCGTCACGCTACCCAGCGTCTCCACCAAAATATGTCGCGGAGATAAATAAAGCAAGGGCAAGTTTGGGGATAATTAATTTATTATAAGGAGTATATGGAGTATAAGGAGTATAGGGAGAGAGAGTTTTTTACAACTTACCCCCAGTTAAGGTTAATCCTGAATGAACGGCGTTAGCCACCGTCCCGTTTTCCTTATTTACAGATCAGCTTTTTCAGAAGCCCCCACACCTGTGGTCCCCCCCGGGGTCCAGGGATGATTGACAGTTGTCCCATCTGGATGGAGCTACTTGACAATATATAATATATATGTGGTGAGGTCTGGTAGCCTCTTGTCGACTAAAAATGTGATGAGGTATCCAGTCGACTTATTCTATGGTGTGAGTCCCTGTCAACTCTCGCTATACTGTGTTGACCGAGAGGAACAGTCAGGATGGGGAGTTTTCCAGTACCTCTCTGCACCTTGGAAGACCTTTTACAGTTCTCACAAAGTACAGGCAGTCGTGGTCGAGGCAGAGTGGAAAGCTTGGGAATGTCCATATACAAAAAAAACGAAGACACAGTTGCACTAAGAAAGTTCCGTGAACAGATAAAAGTTGAGCTAGGAGCGAAAGATGGAGAGATAGAAGAGTTCTTACTGACTACATGGTGAATGAGGTGGACCTGGGGTACAACCGACGAGGGCTCACGCAGATGGTGAACTGACTGTATTTTTGGCTAAAGACGGGGGCTTTATATACCTTTTCTGAGAAAGGGAATATTTCACCAGATGTGAGAGGGGCGTGGATCGTCTGGTGAAATTCTATTGGCGCCGCGGCAGTTTCCATTTTTAGACCTTGTTGTGGTAATTCTAAATCTATCTCGATTTAGACGTTATGACTTCTGTCTCTTGCTTCAGCTCAACTCTTAATCTATTACAGAGTTTTATTTATTTATCCTCAGTTTGTACAAAGTACATTACATATGGTGATGTAATGACACATGTCAATCATGCGTATAATCATTTACAGATGTGTTTCTATTATACAACATGAAAATCTTGTTATAAGTTATATACAATATGGGGTTGTTGGTTTATATTACCATATATATATATATATTTTTTTTTTTTTAATATCAAGACCTACTGCTGGAATGCCCACTCTTCTTCACCGCTAGACAACAGACAATGTTGTAGATCAATTTGTAAATAGCAGAGAGAATTATCATAGATTTAACTATTTTTGTAAATATATTTATGATTATCTTTCAAACCTGGAAAGGTTCAGGTACCTAATATATATTGTTGTTTCTCTTTTTATTTTTTGATTACTTTTCTTGTATAATATGCTTATAGCTGTTTCTGTTAAAAAAAATGTAAATCGACGCAATTATCCCTTGCCGGGCGTTTTGTGTGTTGAAATAAATAAATCATATATATATGTGAATATTTTATATCCATATCTATTTCACGTTTTAATTGGGGAATAAAGAATATTTTATGCATTTTTCTTCCCCATCTTTAGACATCTTTATTCCTGGCATTTATAAATGATGCGCCCCGTTTTCAAAACTTTTCCACACGGTTTTTGTTTTATAAATATTTAATCCTAATATAGCAGCTCTCTTCATCCATCTCACACGTCATTATATATTAAATTTTATATTCCCTACTTACATATACATTCTTATATATATATATATATATATATTAAAAATAAAGAAAGCATATCTCCTGACCGTGGCGCTCTGCCGTCTAAAAAGCACCCACTTATTTTTTATTTTTCTATTGTTTTTCCATATACGTATATATATAATAGATATTTCATTAGATTTCATTATATTTCATAGATTAAACTATTCTGTTAAATCTACCCCCAGAAGTGTGAACCTATTGTTGTTGTTTCCCGTTGGCCGGCTCAAATCTTTTGTAATTATGTAAAAAGGTATTTTGCTTTCTTCATTCTATTCGCCTTAAGTCAGGCAGTACTTTATCAAATTATGTTTTTATATATTCCTTAATCTTAATTAAAGCTAATTCTGATATATATAAACTATTATTATAATTGCCATGACTGTCACATACTCATGGATTCCGGGATCAAGCAAATGATCAAAAATTCTCTATATCAATCAGCAGGTGATAATTCTATAAATAATGTTCAAAAAACAGCAGAAAATCTCTTTTTATACAATATATATATGAAAAATAATAAAAATGGGTAAAAAGATCAGGTGTTGATATTAAAAAGAAAAAATAGGCATATCCTGACCACTAATATGAGAGTTTTTTAGATGTCATAGCGCCATCTAGTGGAATAGAAATCAACTAAACGTTGATTTAACCTGTTCCCTGAGTTGGCCAAATATCATTGGATATCCAAATAATTTAGATAGAACTGTGTAGGAATTCCGTTTGGAATAATTATAAATGGATTGATACAAATGATTCATAATAATAGCTTTAATTGAACATATTGTTGAATTTTATTTGTTTAGTTGTGTTGTAATAAATATTGTTGTACTTTAACTTTTAAGTTGATTTTGGTTAATGTTCTTTTAGTTGATGAGAATGTGTCAAAAGAATGGATTGATTATTAGATCTTATGAGTTTGGCAATATAAACTTACAGTTTCACCATCTGGAAATGTCCTTTTTTAAACTATTCGCTACCAGCTTCCAATGATGGAAATTTTCCCATCATTTCGGAAATCTATAGAACCCCAATGTGTTTACGAGAGGATGAGAGAAGTGGCGTGATGTTTGATTAATTTATTGATTTAATTAATTAATTAAAAAAAGATTCTCTTTTTTAAAAATGTGTAAGAATAGATTTGAAAAACTTAATTCCCCCCCTTTTTAAAATGATTCAAATTTAGTTTTTTGGGGTCTTTTTAATTCGAAAAAGTTGGGAGCGTCTATTTTTTAGAATTGATTTTTAATATAGGGCAATTTACAGAACTCTTTTTACTAATAAATTTTGATTCTTGGTGTAAAGATTTCTTTTATAAATATTTGTATGTTTGTTATACTTGTGGTTCTTAATTGATTTAGCTAATGGTCTCTTTTATATATTTTCTAAATTTAATATTAATGAACACTCATGGTGTTGTTGTCGTGTCCAAAGAAGAGCCTCAGATGTCTCCATGCATCTCCATCACAGCAGCAGCAATATCCACTATCTTGGGTGTGTAAAGCTGCTGCTCTGGGTCTATGTCAATTTTCTGCAAGGCTGCAGCCATTGCTTGACATGAGAATATTTAGGTAGGTGTTAGTTCCACACCAGGACAGTTGTTGCATGTCCTATAGGTTCTTGTGCTATCTGGATGTATTGACATTCCTTTATAGTATTTTGTTCTATGTTTTGTTATAGTTTTTGTCAGTTTTCTCTCAGAGTTTATTTCACATATTTGATCTTTTCTTATTTTTTGTTTAATTATTTTGTATTTTGACAAAGCATCAGCGTCAATAATAATAAATAAACACTCATGAACTAAACTTAAGAAATGGCATTCAATCAGACTATAGACATAATCTTTGTTCATCGCAGCAAGGACAGTAGAAGTTTGTTTTATGTTCAAAAGAAACATCCGAGCGCCCCTTAATGTTTGTATTTGCTATAAATAGATGGTGTGCTATTGTCTTATATTAATTATAATAATAAAATAATAACTTAAAGTTTTAATTAAAGTGAATGTGGAGACACTATGAAAGCATACAATCTACAGAATTGACGGAAACTACTTTTAAAAAATGGAAAGAAATTCTATTAGGTAAAAGCTGTGTTTATGGACAAGTTTTAGCTCGACGGTGGCGCTCAAGTGGCAGAAGTTGGAACTAAAATTGGATACTTTTTTTATATATATATCAAATATTCAAAGTGAGAATACGTGAGTAGGATTAATATGATCTAAAAATAAATAAATAATTATAAACGTGTTTCTGTTTAAATTTCACTTCAAACGGGACTTTATTATTACAGAGCCAATTTTAGTTCCAACTATGGCCATTCGAGCGCCACCGTCGAGCTGATATGTGCTCCATAAAGCTATAACTTACGCTCATGGATAAAACTTGAGGAAGTTGTACCTTTTACCAAGTATATCGGGATTCAGACAATAACTCTGAAAGATATTACAGTGACCTTTATTGAAGACATTGAGATAACCAAGTGTGGACACAACTTAAGGAAGTTGTACCTTTTAGCATGTATATCGGGATTGAGACAATAACTCTGAAAGATATTTGAAATACAGTGACCTTTATTGAAGACATACGAGATAACCAAGTGTGAACAAAATTGCCTCTGTCTCCTTAAAAAAAAAAGACGACCGGCCATATCAATTCAACAATAACAATCCAACAATGAATCCATTATTTGATAACACGCTCTCATCAATTAAAAAACATCAGCCAAATTCCAACAATGATAAAAATCAACTCTGATAAGTTTAAAGTAGAGCAATGATTATTACAACACAACAAAACAAACCAAAATTAAACAATGAATCCATTTTTTACTAACACCTTCACATCAGTTAAAAGAGCATCAGCCAAAAGCCAACAATAATAAAAATCAACTCATAAGTTTAAAGTTCAACAATACAGCAACACAACACAGCAAAACAAACCAAAATTTAACAATGAATCCATTTTTTACTAACACCTTCACATCAGTTAAAAGAGCATCAGCCAAATTCCAACAATGAAAGAAATCAACTCATAAGTTTAAAGTTCAACAATACAGCAACACAACACAGCAAAACAAACCAAAATTTAACAATGAATCCATTTTTTACTAACACACCTTCACATCAGTTAAAAGAGCATCAACCAAAAGCGAACAATGAAAAAAATCAACTCATAAGTTTAAGAACATCAATATAAATTAACAAACCAAAACAACACCATACAACAAAACAAACCGAAATCCAACAACGACAATCCAACAATGAACCCATTCTTTGAAAGCACATTCTCATCAGTTAAAGGGGCATCATTCAAAATCAAACAATGATATAAAAAATTCATTCATAAGTTTAAAGGGCTTCAATAAAAATATACAAACCAAAACAACAAAACAAAATCCAACAATAGCAATCCAACAATTAATCCATTCTTTGATAATACGCTCTTATCAGTTAAAAGATCATCGGCCAAAATCCAACAATGATCAAAATCAGCTCATAAGTACAACAATTATTAATACAACACAACAAAACAAACCAAAATTCAACAATAAAAATCCAACAATGAATCCATTCTTTTGACACGTTCTCATCAGCTAAAAGAACATCAACCAAAATCCAACATTAATAAAAATCAACTCATAAGTTAAAGTATAGCATTTTTTATTACAACACAACACAACAAAACAAAATTCACAAAAATAATAATCTAACAATGTAAAAAATCGACTTATAATTTAAAGTACAACGACTTTTATTACAAAACAACACAACAAAACAAACCAAAATTCAACAAAAAAAATCCAACAAATGTTAAAATTAACTCACAATTTAAAGTACAACATTTTTTATTACAACACAGCAAAACAAACCAAAATTCAACAATAAAAATCCAACAATGATAAAAATCAACTTATAATTTAAAGTACAACGACTTTTATTACAAAACAACACAACAAAACAAACCAAAATTCAACAATAACAATCCAACAATGATAAAAATCAACTTATAATTTAAAATACAACGACTTTTATTACAAAACAACACAACGAAACAAACCAAAATTCAACAATAACAATCCAACAATGAATTCATTCTTTGATAACACGTTTTCATCAGTTAAAAAAACATCAACCAAATAAATTAAGAAAACTCCTTTTAGTAAAAATACTAATTGAGATTGATTAGCATTTTTCTTGACATTTTTTAATAAATGGGACCCATGATGTATTTATTTATTTATTTCTTGCCTCTAGATTGAGGTGGCAGTTTGTAATTAGATTAGTTGGGAGATAGATCGTCTTTTGGTAAAGAATCTTCCTATTGGCTGAATCTTTCATATATATATCTCCATCTTCTTCACTTAATGTAGTTATTAATATTTTTGTTAAATTAGTTTATTAAGGACTTTCTTTTTAAACTAAATATTTGAATATAACTGAAAAGTAGTTTGGAATTTTTGTAAATATTAATTTTCACATCGTAGAAGTGTGTGTGCCAGGCAACCTCTATCTTAAACATAAACCTTTTTGAGAATTGATTGAGTCTTTTATATATCTTGAATTAAACATCATTAAACCAAACAATTGTGGTATTTTCTATAGAAACAAGTAATTCTACTTTTTATAATGACCAAGGAAGTGGTTACAGAAAAGCTAACTTTGTTATCTTTACAGGCCATGATAATCATGATGGAAAGTTAGCAGTTGCTTTTGCTATAGGTGTAAAAAGCAGTTTGACTTTTGTACTTACTTTTTTTACCTAACCCAAATATACATGGTACAGGCCATGATAATCATAATGGAAAATTAGCTTTTACTTTTACTATACGTGTAAAAAGCAGTTCTAGTTTGGCACTTACTTTTTAACTTTACTCAAATACCCATAGTACAGGCCATGATAATCATGATTGAAAGTTAACCTTTACTTTTGCTATAGGTGTAAAAAGCAATTTTACTTTGGCACTTACTTTTTAACTTTACTCAAATACCCATAGTACAGGCCATGATAATCATGATTGAAAGTTAACCTTTACTTTTGCTATAGGTGTAAAAAGCAATTTTACTTTGGCACTTACTTTTTAACTTTACTCAAATACCCATAGTACAGGCCATGATAATCATGATGAAAAGTTAACCTTTACTTTTGCTATATGTGTAAAAAGCAATTTTACTTTGGCACTTACTTTTTAACTTTACTCAAATACCCATAGTACAGGCCATGATAATCATGATTGAAAGTTAACCTTTACTTTTGCTATAGGTGTAAAAAGCAATTTTACTTTGGCACTTACTTTTTAACTTTACTCAAATACCCATAGTACAGGCCATGATAATCATGATTGAAAGTTAACCTTTACTTTTGCTATAGGTGTAAAAAGCAATTTTACTTTGGCACTTACTTTTTAACTTTACTCAAATACCCATAGTACAGGCCATGATAATCATGATTGAAAGTTAACCTTTACTTTTGCTATAGGTGTATAAAGTAGTTGGAATTCTGCACTTACAAGTGTGCCATAGCCTCGGTTTGGTTACTTGCACTCACTGGTGGGGTTAAACATAATTGCAAAAAATACTCATGGACAAAACTTAAAGAAGTTGTACCTTTTACCATGTATATCGGGATTGAGACAATAACTCTGAAAGATATTACAGTGACATTTATTGAAGACATACGAGATAACCAATATACACTCATGGACAAAACTTAAGGAAGTTGTACCTTTTACCATGTATATCGAGATTGAGACAATAACTCTGAAAGATATTACAGTGACATTTATTGAAGACATACGAGATAACCAACATACACTCATGGACAAAACTTAAGGAAGTTGTACCTTTTAGCATGTATGTCGGGATTCAGACAATAATTCTGAAAGATATTACAGTGACCTTTATTCAAGACACACGAGGTAACCAAGTGTGAACAAAATTGACTCTGTCTGCTTCATTAAAACAGACGACTGGCAACATCAAAGACTATCCACTTCATTAAGTTTTGTCCATGAGAGTATACTTTAAACATTTTTTTTCAAATAAAAAAAGGTGGTCCAATGCGGGATTCGAACCCGGGTCGTGTCTATCAAAACCCGACAGTTTATACCATTCATCCACCAGCCCCCATTTAGAAGTTGGCGTGAAAGACATTAAAAGTGATGGGTTCTCAAGAAATAGGACGCCGATAAATAACGTTGAGAGCTAATGGCAGATTTCCAACGGGGGGTCTACATGTTCCAAGCCCCGTCAATAACTGGCCAAATCTCTTATTGTTTTACTGCCTTATCATTTTTGTTGTTTATGGCACTAAAGTTAAATGGAAAAATTGCTATATATATATAACATAAAGTAAGAAAAATAAAGGGTATCTTGCGCCATCTAAAGGAATAAATATCAACTATTCATTGATTTTTTAATTATTCCAGAATTGCCCAAATACCCATTCTTGATTAATCAAGTAAAGTTAACCACGTACGCATTTCGGGCTGTTGGCCCTCATCAGCGTGGTGCAAGCTGTACATCAACGGTTTTACGGTTTAATAACCAAAATGTATGATTTTTTGAGGAGTAAATATATGATTCTTTCAATTATTCCAGAATATAGATGGAGAATTTGCCAAAATTCTAGCCAAAGATTTGGCCCAGCTACCTTTCCAGCAAAACACCTCTTTGGTAGATTGTGAAGATTCCATTAGATCCCGTGTGGATCTCATGGAATAAAGTCTGCCCTAGACTGACGAGGGCCATTAGCCCGACACCATGGTCTCTAGGTGGACGCTTATCAGTTTGCCAAAGCTGGTGTTGTGGCTTTGTCACAGACCTGAGGCCGCTAGTTTGTGGCGACGGTCAATAGATGGCGTCAGATTTTGACGTTTATTTTGACGGGAGAAGCGCCTTTTGCTTCTATGGATATTCCAGAATTGACCATATTTTTCACATACAACAAAAAGTTGCGGAAGGATGATATTCATACACCAAAAGAGGCACATCTACCGTTTTTGATTCATTTAGAACAAGGCATTATATTTATATGTGTATTACAGCTTAAACATATTGTAACAAAGTATTTATTATTTTATTAGCAGAGTAATATTATTTATGTTTATATTTGACTATAAAGGTCAAAGACTCTTCCAGTAAGATATGTCAAGTAAGAAGTTTCAGAAGATGAGTTTCTTTTAATTGTAAAACATTACAAGCTTTCGGGCAATGCCCTTCTACAGGTAAAATAAAAATAAAAATAAAATTAAAGGTAAATTAAGGCAACTAAGCAACTGAGTATTAAACAATGTAAATATATATCAGCTAACCATAGAAAACAAAAACAAAAATAAGATATATATACACACTCGCGTGAGACTACTCGCGCGTCTGGATTTGAATGAATTAAAATTGTGTTAATATTTGAAAAATTAGAGAGTTAGAAAAATTATTATAATGATATTACATAACTAAATATATCTAAGTAACTATTACGGGTAAATTTGTGTGGTTAATGACTATGCTATGGACTGCCATCTATGAATTGGTATTTAATGATTAGTGAGAGAAAAACCGTTTATACTCTGTACACTTCCCTCTTTTGCTTATCTTTTGTTTATCACTGATTGTTTGTTCTTGCTTGAAATAAATTGCTGTCTCATCCCGAAGTTGGTCTTTCCTAAATTTCCACGTGGCATTTTGAGGGAGATGCTGGGTAAGTTAGGGAAGACAAACTGAAGACCGCCGAGAAGACCTTGAAGCCATGGGTGCTGTGATATACATTTTCCGAGACTGGCTCCAGGATTCCACCGCCGTGCTAAAGTCAAGACTTCCCCCGAAGATGACGATGTCCCTATAGACGATACGACGACAAAGCCGCTCTTTACGCCGCAAGAAAAAGGACACAAAGGTACTAGGGACAAAGTTCCAAGACTTCGATGGAATCCTTGGCAGAAGCACGTCAGATCCTTGTCATTAACTACAATAATTGCTACCTGTGGGTCACAGCTCCCATAGGGAAGAAGCTATGTAACAAAGTATTTATTATTTTATTATCAGAGTATTATTTTTATGTTTATATTTTTCTATACTCTGTACACTTCCCTCTTTTGCTTATCTTTTGTTTTATCACTCATAGTTTGTTCTTGCCTGAAATAAATTGTTGTCTCATCCCGAAGTTAGTCTTTCCTAAATTTCCACGTGGCAATTATTTGGTAAATTCGGTAAAATTTATTTGATAAAGAAATATATAGGATAAACAGTTTATTTTTCCTATAGAGTTGTGTATGAAAATTTGAAACTATTTTAGACGCGTAAGATTCTTTTTGCAATTAAACAATTTCTACTGACCTTACTGCAATGGAAAAATTAATGGGAGTGCCTGGCTCATCAGTGGTAAACTCTCCCAGCGGTTTCGCCAGTTTAATCTACCAAACCGTTGTTATATTGCATTTTTCGATCTTCTTTTTATAGTGATACTGATGCTAGACTCTTGGAATGGGTATTTTAGATGAACTATGGACATAAGCTTTGAGGACAGCAGAATTACATACATTTATATATATATATGAGTTGTGTATGTTTGTAACCAAATATAAAATATCTTTAGAATTTTATTTGTTTAATGTTAATGAGAACTTTAGTGATGTTTCTCATGTGAGAGGTCAGGATATGCCTTTTTTATTTTTTTTCTCATTTTGTGTGTCAAATATATTCTCCCTATTAATTTAAAAAACGATAATTAAACTCATTAAATTTATAATACAATATAAAGCGGCTTATGATTATAGAACGACATTTGAAAATTATCCCGCATGTGTTTCTTTTGAACGAAAAATCTAAATTTATTTTACGGAGAAATAACGATTATTTCTACCTTAGGGATGAAGTATGAAAGGATGAATTGTGAAGAGTAATGATAAATGGAAAATAAAAGTATTCAGGGATTCCCATCCTATTCATCCTTTCATACTTCATTCCTAAGGTTAGAAATGATCGTTATTTCTCCTTGAAATAAAATTTCGATTTTTCTCGTTCAAAAGAAACACATGCGGGATTATTTTTCAAATGTCGTTCTAAAACCCATTAAATATTTATAGTTAATATGTAAATAAAATTCAAACCCATCAACAAATTAATTGTGATACAAAACAATATTTTATACAGAATGCATTGGCACGCCATCTGTTATTTAAAATGTAAACTATTTATAACGCTTGTGTTACTTTACAAATAAAACATTCTTACTACTGCCCTTACTGCAATCATTACAGGTCTTCCTATTATTTTTATTGCAGTAAAAGGCAGTATAAATTTATTTTATATGAAGTAGAAACATACGGGTAGGCTATAAGTAGCTTACATTAACTAACTTTGCCGTAGTGGGGGGGCCCGAGTCCGACTTCCAAGTCGTTCCGCCAAGAGATCAACACCACAGAGGTCCGTACGTCTCTTGACCTCACGGACAATACAGCAGCTACAATTTTTGTCTCCTCTCTAATTGTAAATACGCTGCTGTATCACCTCATAAGCATAAATAATTAACTAACTAAGCAAAAATGTAGGAAATATATATGTATATTTGATTAAAAAGACATATATTGGATCAAAATATCATTTATTTTACCAATATTCCAGTTGGCTGAACGCTAACCTTTATCAAGGTGTTATAACATATTAATGTGTGTCACAAACTCAGCGCAACATTGTTGTTGACTAAAATTAATATGTTATAACACCTTGATAAAGGTTGGCGTTCAGCCAACTGAAATATTGGTAAAATAAATGATATTTTGATCCAATATATGCCTTTTTAATTACTAGACCTATATATTTCCTACATTTTTGTTTAGTTATTGTAAGCTACTTATCGAACACCCTTATGTTTATACTTTAAATAAAATAAATGTATACTGCCGTTTACTGCAATAAAAATAATAGGAAGGCCTGTAATGATTGCAGTAAGGGCAGTAGTAAAAGTTTTTTATTTAGTATAACAATTAATTTGTTGATGTGTTTGAATTTTATTTACATATTGGTAATCTTAGAAATATTGGTAAAATAAATGATATTTTGATCCAATAAATGTCTTTTTAATTAAATATTTATTTATGGATTGCTCTATTTTCAAAAAATATAGGTCTAGTGTACATTTACAAACAAAAAACGACTAAATTGTGTCCCTAAGTTGAACTATAAACTAGAAAGGAAAACAAGGAAGAGACAGAATGTCGACAGTACGGACCCAATTCTAACTTCTTCCCGTCTTCTTGGAAACGAAGCCAATTTTGGAACTTTTCCCTTGAGAACGCTTTTAGGTGATTTAGCATTAGAAATTGTTGGCCTTAATTTATGGTTATTTCACCAGTCGTTTGTTTCTATTTCTCGTTGCCAATGATTATGAGGGTGTTTAGAAGAGTATTCTTAGTGAGACGCCATCTTTGTTTTCTGTTTTCTTCATATGAAACACTTGAACTGCCGCTGTTCTATATGGACTTTGTTACTGAGGACTTTTTTGGGGTTTTTTCGATTTGTTACATGCTTCTTTTAGTCCTTTTTTCATTATATGCTCGTTTTCTGTACTTTATTTTTCACTTTTAGTCCTTTTTGTACTTTCGTTAGATTTGTTTTTATTGTTCTTCTCGTTTTCACGTTATACCTGTTTATATATCACTTTTATGCTACGTTTTGTTATATATATTTATGCTTAATTTTGTTAAATTCGTGTGTTTTGTATTTTATATAAATTGCCTATTCGTTTTTCCTTTGTTGTTTTCGCTTCTAAATATCTATTTATGGCTTTTTTTATACTTCTCTTTTATATTCTTACGTCTTTTTAAGCTATTTCTTTATATACTTTACGTCTTTTATAATGCACCTTTATTTAAAAAATTAGTATAAAATAATTAATTCTTTTTTGTTTATCTTTATATACTTTACACCTTTTTGTGTGACCTCTATATACACTCATAGACAAAACTTAAGGAAGTTGTACCTTTTAGCATGTATATCGGGATTTAGACAATAACTCTGAAATATAGTACAGTGACCTTTATTGAAGACATAAGAGATAGCCAAGGGTGTATACACTCATAGAAAAAATTCAAGGAAGTTGTACCTTTTATCATGTATATCGGAATTCAGACAATAACTCTGAAATATATTACAGTGACCTTTATTGAAGACACATGAGATAGCCAAGTGTAAACAAAATTGCCTTTGTCTCCTTAAAAAAAAACAGACGACCAGTGACATCAAAATATGAAACTTTCTTTTGTCAATGAGTATACTTTAAGTCTTTTATGAATCCCTTCATATACATTACACTCTTTTAGATTCTCCTTTATATATTAACGCCTTTTATTGTGCTTTTCCATAATTTTATTCCACTTTTTTGTCTTTCTTTATAATAAAACTTTACAATTTTGCGTTTCTCTTTATAAACTTTGAGTCAATATTTTGTTTCTCTTCATTATTTTCCAAGCTATTATACCGCTTTGATTTATAAACTTTCCCATTATTTCGCTTCTTCTTATAGATCTTAAATATTTGTTGTGTTTTTCCTTTATATATAATTTTACGCCATTTTTGTATTTATATTCTTCACGTCTTTTTATGATTTCCTTTATGCATTTATACTTTATATTATTATACTTTTAAATTATATTGTAGCAAAGAGTATATTTATTATATTGTGGCATGCATGGCGTTAGAAAATAGTTCTAAAAGTGGCCAATAGGTGGCGCCATGGATTTATGCGGCGTTTCTCTGCTCTGACTCTGTTGTTGGTCCTGTTCCTTCGTCATCCCCTGTAATAAATGGTTCTGTGCATGATTCCTCCTCCGGCCTCATCCTGCCCCCTGTATTATGTAAAGTACTTGTTATATGATATTGCGACCATTTATAATGTAGATAAAGTGTTTCAATAAACTCTCTTGTTCTTCAGCGTTGTGCGGTCGTGACTCTCCTTCCGACAACACATCGCTGCGCCTCTGGTCAGTCCTGACTGTCCCCCCACCCGTGGTAAGGCTGACGGATACTGCCAGAGGTTAGGGGAGTTTCACGTGGTGGCGTGGCTCCCAGGTGGTAGTGTAGGGAAGGCCAAAGGGTCAGCCACAGTAAGGAAGCGTTAAGAAAGGTAGAGCACGCAACAATATTTTATATACAAATTAGTATTTTTTATATTTATATTATTTATATTTTGTTATATATATACTCTGGAAACTTCCCTCATTACTTAACTTATATCATATAAATTTTGATTTTGTTCTTGCCTTAAATAAATTGCTGTGTCATCCTGAAGTTTGTCTTCACTAATTTTCTACGTTATAATATACTTTATATTCTTACGCCTTTTGATGTTTCATTTCATTACAAATAATTCTTATTTGTTCCTTCTAGCACGGACCCACGTTGAAGTCACAGCACGAAAAAGAGGGCGTATAACCCAGTAATACGAACATTACACGACCCTCCACGTGGAAGCCAGCCCGGGATAAAACTAACGGCATCCTCCAGCTATGATGGATGACTCTGACTAAAGCGATCCATCAACCAGCCCCTTGTCGAGGCGCCTGTTGCCATAAACCGCTGATCTTTGCCTTCTCATTACCATGTCGCCTCTAACTAGACACTTCCAGTACCTCATTTCCTTCTTCTTCTTCTTTCTTATCTCCACTTAATCATATTAGAGTATCAAGCTTGTAGAGCTTGAGATCATGACTGGGTGAAGTAGAATGCGTGTACCTTTGTCATTAAGACTGGGAGTAATACTCGGTGGTAGGCCGACTTTGCTCCAAAAGAAATGGTCACCTCTGACATGAGGAACAGACGCCATGTGCAGCTGCTCCTAACATGGAGTACAAACGTTGCTCATTCTGTATCCTTGGATTAGGAGCCTTACAGGGTACTATCAGCCGGGCCAGCTGAGCCCAGGTTTTTGAGTGAGCTTGTTACTGCTCCCCCTCATTCTTTTTCTTCCGGGCTTGGGACCGGCAAATGCGGAGTTCCTCATTTCCTAAATTTACATATTTCCTAGCACAACCTTGATCTGGTTTCGCAATAACTTCATTCAACTATTGGCTTATGCACTTTAAATTTATTCAAATTGAAACAAATCGGCATTTTATATATTGCATAAAATTCAGTAATAAATCTATGATACAATTTCAAGAGAAAAGGGTATCGTAAAATCCTTATTGTACTATCTTTTACAATTAAGTACAACCTCAATCTTACACTAATCTATATATATAATTGCCTTATTCTGTCTGAAGCTCACGGATAGAATGCGCGCCCATTGGCTGCCGGCGAACACGTGTCCTCCCTGCCCCCCTCTAGACAACCCTGTTATCAGCTGTGTGATACATACACCTGTCTATAGCGGCCATTCTAGACAACCCTGTTATCAGCAGTGTGTTACATCCACCTGTCTATACAGACCACCCTGTCTATAGCGACCACTGACCACCCTGCCTATAGCGACCACTCTAGACAACCCTGTTATCAGCTGTGTGATACATCCACCTGTCTTTACAGACCACCCTGTATATAGCGGCCATTCTAGATAACCCTGTTATCAGCTGTGTGATACATACACCTGTCTATAGCGGCCACTCTAGACAACCCTGTTATAAGCTGTGTGATACATCCACCTGTCCATACAGGCCACCCTGTCTATAGCGGTCACTTTAGGCAACCCTGTTATCATCAGTGTGTTACATTCACCTGTCTATACAGACCACCCTGTCTATAGCGGTCACTTTAGGCAACCCTGTTATCAGCAGTGTGATACATACACCTGTCTATACAGACCACCCTGTCTATAGCGGCCACTCTAGACAACCCTGTTATCAGCTGTGTGATACATACACCTGTCTATACAGACCACCCTTTCTATAGCGACCACCCAAGACAACGTTTTTAAAATATATTCGCACTCGGGTAAAACCCGGGCGTTGCCCGGGCCATTCGTCTAGTATATAATAAGTATTTAATTGGATTCCACAAATTACGAGATATATATATTTTTTAATTAAAAAGGCATATATTGGTAAAATAAATTATATTTTTGATCCAATATATGCCTTTTAATTAAAGATTTATTTATGGATTGCTCTATTTTCAAAAGTACCGCGACTTTTGTGTTTTTCAAAAATTATTTATTTATTCATGAATACCTATTTTGTCCCCTTCAAAGTAATCCCCATGAGATATTATACACTTGTGCCAACGGTTTTTCCAATCTTCGAAGCACTTCAAAAAATCATTTTTTTAAATCTTTTTCAGCTCCTCCTTCGATGCCGTCTTTATCTCGTCAAGCGTAGCGTAACGTCGTCCTTTCATGGGCCTCTTCAGTTTAGGGAACAAGAAAAAGTCACAGGGGGGCAGATCTGGGGAATACGGTGGCTGCGGCATCATTAGTGTGTGGGTTTTGGCCAAAAATTCGCGCACAAGCAACGATGTGTTATCGTGGTGCAAAGGCCAATTTTTGTTCTTCCACAAATCCGGGCGTTTCTGGCGGATTGCGCATAACTTGCAGGTAATATTCCTTATTGACCTTTCTACCCTGTGGCAAGAACCCATGATGCACCACGCCCCTGCAATCGAAGAAAACTGTCAGCAAAACTTTCACATTTGACCAAACTTGGCGCGCTTTTTTCGGTCTTGGTTCATGCGGCAGCTTCCATTGAGATTATTGAGCTTTGGTTTCCACGTCATAACCATAAACCCACGCTTCGTCACCAGTTATGACCCTTTGGAGCAAATTTGGGTCGTCGCGGACAGAGTCCAACATCTCATTAGCAATGTTCATGCGATGCTGTTTTTGGTCGCAATTGAGCAATTTTGGTACGAATTTCGCGGGGACCCGTCTCATGCCCAAATCATTGATAAAATTTGAATGGCACGAGCCAATCGATATGTTTAGGTACTCAGCAACTTCTCTAACGGTGATTCGACGATTGGCCAATATCATTTTCTCCACTTCATTAATTTTTTCGTCTGTTGTTGAAGTGCTTGGGCGTCCGGCACGCTCTTCGTCGTTCACATCTTCTCGGCCTTCTGAGAACATTTTGTACCACCGATAAACGTTGCTTCGTCCAAGGTAGTTTCTCCGTATGCCACAGTCAACATTCGGAATGCATCCGCGCACTTAATTTCGTTTTTCACACAAAATTTGATACAGGTTCTTTGATCCATTTTTTTAATAGGTAAAAATCGAAGACGATCCAAAACACCTGCAAGCAAAGCAGCTGTCAAAAAATAAGTGAACATTCAAAATGGCCGAGCTTGTCAGCATAAGTGAGAGACATGAGTACCAACATAAAGCCACAAAAAGATCGAAATTCGAATATACGTAACCCGCGAAAATTCAAAATTCGCGATACTTTTTGAACACACCTCTATATATATGTGAAATATAATATATCTGTATAATATATCTGTATATGTGAAAATAATAGAAAAAAAAATAAATAAAAAGGTCAGGTGTTGATATTAAAAATAAAAAAGGCATATCCTGACCAGGAGCACAAGTTCTTTTCAGATGGCAGAGCGAAATCAATGTTTAGTTGATTTCTGTTCCACTAGATGGCGCTCTGCCATCTGAAAAGCACATGTGCTCCTGGTCAGGATATGCCTTTTTTATTTTTAATATATATACATATAGAAGCATAGGGCGCCTCTCCCATCAAAATACTTATATATATATGTAGTAATCCCGATGTGGAATGTATTGGGCAGTCGTGGTAGTGGATTCGTGATGGGATTCCCGCACTGGGACAGCAAGAGACAGAGGCAGGTCTAGATGGTAACTCCAAGAGGTAGAGGTTGACCACGGACGAAGACAGCGGACCACGGGCGCCGCGGATAGGAGGAGGGTGAGAGATCCGACTGACCGTATAACGGCGTCACTCTGAAAACAACTAATTTTGTCCCATTTCTGAGCTCTTTTATATTGGACGCCCGCATATGGCGGAGAGTCCTGATTGGTTCCTATAATCACGCCACCTGTCAGGCACCGGGTTGTTTATCACGTCTGGCCACCTGTTGACGGGGTGATTGAACTCATTATCATAAACACCTGTTCGTCTGGGTTATGGCGTCGTCTGGTCTACCTTTACCTCTTTGTTTTATTTGTCATTTCCATTGTTATACAAGGTCGATACATATTTTATATAGATATGGGGTTATGATAAATATTATAAGAAGGTTGTGATCTATCTAACTCAAAATATACTACATATATATATATATATATATATATATATGTTTATTTTGACGGGAGAGGCGCCCTATGCTTCTATGGAATAATTTCCTCCCGGCAAATTTTTCATATATATACAGTATATTAGATAATAAAAAGACATATATTGGATTGAGAGAATAAAAGATTTATTTTGCCAATATTTCTGCTGTCTGAACGCCAACCTTTATCAAGGCATTACATTTTTGTATACACAAACTGTTATAATATCACAGTTGAAATAATTTGTAAAATTTAAAATCACCTCCTATGTATTTTTAAAATTATATCAACTGGGATATTATAACATTATATGTGGCGCTGAGTTTGTTTATACAAAAATGTAATATCTTGACAAAGGTTGGCGTTCAGCCAACCGAAATATTGGCAAATAAATATTTTATTCAATCCAATATATGTCCTTTTATTATCTAATGGTTTAAATATGAATTGATATATTTTCAAATATATATATTTATTTAGATGGAAATCTTGCCGGGAGGATATTGATTTAAAGAGACAAAGGTCACCTCTCCCGTCAAAATAGACGTCAAAACTAGACGCCATCTATTGACCGTCACCGCAAACTAGCGGTCTCGGGTCGGTGACAAAGCCACAACACCAGCTTTGGTAAACTGAGAAGCGTCCACCTAGAGACCATGGTTTCGGGCTAATGGCCCTCGTCAGTCTAGAGCGGACTTTATTCCATGAGATCCACACGGGATCTAATGGAATCTTGACAATCTGCCAAATAGGTGTTTAGCTGGAAAAGTGGCTGGGCCAAATCTATGGCTAAAATATAGATGGAAATTTTCCCGGGAGGATATTGATCTAAAGAGACAAAGTCGCCTCTCCCGTCAAAATAGACGTCAAAACTAGACGCCATCTATTGACCGTCACCGCAAACTAGCGGTCTCGGGTCGGTGACAAAAACCATGGTCTCTAGGTGGACGCTTTTCAGTTTGCCAAAGCTGGTGTTGTGGCTTTGTCACCGACCCGAGACCGCTAGTTTGCGGTGACGGTAAATAGATGGCGTCTAGTTTTGACGTCTATTTTGACGGGAGAGGCGACATTTGTCTCTTTAAATATATTTATTTATTTATTTATAACTACCAGGGAGCACAGAACACCAACTACCCGGGGAGTCTACTAAACCAACTAAACGTTGATTTAGCTTGTTTCAAAGATATTTGGCTAACCTAATTTATTGATAAATTAAGAAAAGACAACCACGTACGCGTGTCGGACTATTGGCCCTCGTCAACGTGGTGCAGACTGTACTTTTACGACCAAAAATTTGGTCCCAGACGTTTCCTGAGAAATTAAGAAATACTTCTCATATATTCAAATCTTTTTGTAGATTTTATATGTAATTTTTCTATCTATTATTAATCTCTTATAATAACTTCTTAAATGAAAATATATAACAAAGATGAAAGAAAAAAATAGTACAAATGTGATATTGTACTGGGATAAGGTTCATAAATTATTAAAAAGGCATCTCCTTATCGTGCAACTGGAAGTTGTTGATGGCTTGCGCCATCTATCGGAATCAACTATTCTCGTTGATTTATAATTATTCCAGAATTGGCCAATTACCCATTATTGATTAATCAAGAAAAGCTAATCACGTACGCGTTTCGGGCTGTTGGCCCTCATCAGCGTGGTGCAAGAACGACCAAAAAACTGGTCATTAAGGCATCCTGAAAAATCATGAAACGGGTAGTTAAGACCAGAATTGCGTGAGACCGCGACACAATGTGAAAAAAATAGTACAAATATGATATTGTACTGGGATAAGGTACATAAATTATGAAAAAGGCATAGATGGCGCAAGCCATCAGTAACTTTCAGTTGTACGATAAGGAGATGCCTTTTTCATATAAGATGAAAGAGCTTATAAAGTCATAAAGTATGTTGAATATGTGTATATAAAAAAATTTACCAAAAAATTTTAAAAGTTTGTAAATTCTATTTTTATATGGTTGTGCAATATATAATTGAATTTCTACTCAACAACAACAAAACAACTTTATTAGGGCGTCTTGCCCTGTACAGATTCGCCTTGGAAATACAGACAGTATTAAACACAGGAGAAAAGGGAGAGATATAGTATTTACAATTGAGGTATGGTTAACAGGGTGACTTTAAACATATATTACACATATATGTTACACATATATCATTAATGAGGAAGAAAAATAAAATGAATGATAAATACAAAAGTATAACATGAGAATATGAAGAACATTGAAAACAATATGAAAATTACATTAGCCAAGTATAAGTGGAAAACATTTGATGATTATAAGAAAAATAAAAGGCATTTGTGAAAAGCAATAAACAGTAGGCAAAAAGTAATATGTACAAAAGGGAATATATGTAAATAAGAATGAACATGTAAATATTTTTTAAAAAGTAATGGTAGGAATAAAGAATGGTCATTTTGAAGAAAAAGAAACAAGGTGGACAAAAACAAAAGTTAAAATTTACATATGTTGGTAATGAAAAATTTACATAGTTAGGTACGCTTTTAGATATAATTACATATGAAAAAGGTAAAGTGCGTAAAAATGCAAAAATCCTAAAAACAAAAACATTATGAAATCAGATTAAATAAGAAAAGATCAAAATACTAAAAGTTTGGGAATTTAAAATATAAAATTGAAATGTGAAGCTATAGGGTATTGTGGTTATTAACGAAAAAATATATATATATAGTGGAAATATGATTTTAAAAAAAAAATGTTAAATAGAGTTCAATAAAGTATCTGATATATTTTTCGTAGCCTTTGGGTTTTTAAATTTAAAAGTTTTAGCCGTGAGTGTTTTATCATAAAGTGGCTGTACGGTCACTATATTAGAAATCTGATTATCAATCTGGAAAGTCCTATTACATTCAGTGTTATGTTCTGTTTTTGCTATATCTTATTTCCATTATTATTGACAACTTGGCCATTTACAGCTTCATAGACTACACAGTTTACAATAAGTTTATTATCTCTCAACTTTGTTCGAGTGCCTTTTTCAAAAAGTTCTTTCCTTTTTGCAATAAGAATAAGCCGTTGGTCTCTAATCTTTTTACTATAATCTTTGTTTATGTAAATTTTGCTATCTCTAAGTTTAGTCGTATTTTTGAATAATTTAATTCTATCCTCATATTCAGGCAATGAAATCAAAATAGGCGATTTATTAGCCTTTCCAAGTCTATGACATTTAGTTATATTTATATTTTCTAGAATCCGCATTTTTTCTTTTAAAATAGATTTAACTTTTTGAAGACTTTCAGCTGGTCCTTCATTCGCTTCTCCCTCAACTCCGTAGAAAACGAGATTTGGTTCCCGCAGCTTCATCTCCAGAAAGTCGGTCCTGGCTTCAATTTCCCTTAACTTAGTTACATTCTCAGAGACTATCTCGTTCGTAGCAGCCAAGGTTTCCACACAAGTTGTTACCTTCATTTCAACTCCAAGAAATCTCTGGTCCCACTCTATCATTCTTTTCTCGATGTTTGACAATCTCGTATCTATTCTCTCGCCGAGATTTCTGATCTCTGATGACATTTGGACGATCATTGTCTTCAACTCAGTATCAGCCGATTCCTTCACTGTGGGAGTTGGCTCTGTAAACAAAGTTGTCTGCTTTTTGGGGCCAGGGTTAGGCTCAATACCGCTGATCATTAGGAGTAAACAAATGACCTGGATACAATAGCCACTGGATATGTTCAGTAGTAGTATAGGAATGCCATAATATCCAAATCCAGCGTTTAATTTACGATGCATTCTCAGTTTACGTTTAACAAACTCTTGTATTAGGCATTCTGGCCGTTTGATACAAATTATGATATGGAGAACTAGCAACAAGTATGCAAATTTCGGAATTTTCATCTCGTCCTTACAACAGTTTTATTTTTATTATCTTATAAATAAGTTATAACTTAGCTTTTCCCCTTTTTTTTCAGTACTTATCCGCTTTAACTAAGAAAAAATATAAATTACTTACACATTATTCGGGAGCGTTTTTCAATGCGGCCGCTTGCCTTGGCCTCCTGGCGGCGAATCCCCTGAATTTCTACTCATTGTAACGAAAACATTTTTCCCAGGGTTTTCCCACTATGTACTAAGTGCAATTTGTTGTTTTTTGATGATTGACAAACTTCTCCTTTAAATGTATTATTTATTACACATACATTACAATAAGAAAACACAATAAATACAAAAGATAATAGTGGCTATATATATTTTCAATCAAGTTTTTGTTCGTCACTTTTTAACAACAACAACTTTTTATTAGGTTATCATCATATCCAATCTCACAGAATATATATATATTATAAAATTAAATATTCCAACACAATTCTCAGCCTGCAACCCCAAGACATATTATTGACTGTATTGACTCATCCCATTGATGAGCTCTACTCTTCCCCGGCAGACACCATCAAAAATCTCAAGCTTTACAAGCTTGATACCTTAGTGTGATTGAGTAGAGATAAGAAAGAAGAAGACGAAAACATCAAATCATTTCATCGAATATAAAAAAAAAATTGTAAATATTTATTTCTAAAATTAGACTAAATAAATTAAGCAGACGAACCGCTATACAATCGTTTGATATTTTATTAGCTCATTACAAGTGTTATGCTCCTTTTATTCAAACGGAGCTCAGTATCCCAGATGATTTCGAACCTTTTTATTCATTTACATATTCATGCGGTTTTTTTTTACTTCATGTTTATCACAAATAGATTTTCTAAATTTTAAAATATTCTTGTGTAATAACATGAATTTTGAATTCTTTATAAATGTAAATTTAAAATAAATATTTAGTTTCAAATGTCATATTCATAGATAGAATTATATCTAATATATCCTTATTGGCGTTAATATTTTTCTTTAAGATTTATTTATCTAATTTAAAATATTTTTCTATATTTCATTTTAACCCTAAAAGAGTAAAATATATTTATTTATTCAAAAATACCTTTCACGTCAAGATATCAATTTTAATAAGAACTTTTCAAAAGTCTTGAAATAATTTGGGTTTTTTGGAGAAAGTGCGTTATATGAAGCCTTTTCAACGCCAAAATAAATCAAATTTATATATATATGTTATATAAAAATTGTATTTTATTTTAAAATTATAATTCATAGATTAAAATACTCTGTTAAATCGACCGCCAAAGGTCACGCTTCCCCTATAAAAACTCATTGTTGTTTCCCGATGGCCGGC
>CP092863.1:143472922-143577565 GCA_030710605.1 Cordylochernes scorpioides
CAATTGACATTCCTCCAAATTTCCGATGATGGAAATAGTGTCATTTGGTAAATCTATCTGTTTATCTTCTTGATGTTTTTGAAGATCAAAATCCTGTGAAAGAGAGTTTATTTCTACGTCATCAACTTCTTGAGTTTCACTCTCAGGTTCTGACAGCTTTTCCGAAGGAATTATAACAGGTTCCACGGGGTCTACAACCTCTACATCAGGTTCCCCGGGGAGAAAGGTATCATACATTTGTAGGGATAGTATTCAGGAGGGTTACGCTCCTCGTACATAATCTGTATGTACTTCTCATCACTTATTATTTGGACTTTTCAACTGGAGGAGATATTGTGATGGTCTCTGGTGTCCTCCATGGATGCTTGCCTTCATTCCGTCATCCATACAATATCTTCTTCTACGTCTTTCCTCGCACCTCTTTCTTAATGGCGATGGCGACTTCTTTGCAGACATATTCTCTTTCGCCCGGTATGACCTCGAAGTAAACGTTTCTCAACAAGATCGTCCTTCCAATGGACTCTCTTTTTCCCAGAAGTGTCCATGGGAATGTCTGGAGTTGGATCTGTAGTCGGTTTCTGGATCTTTGGGCTTTCCCTCTGACCTCTGTGAAATCTTTAGGACAAAATAATAAAGCCTCCGAGGTTGCGTTTCTTTCTTTAAAACGTTTAATAATGCTCAAGCTTTCGGGTATGGTGGCCCTTCTACAGGAGCAACGCAAATGGTGGTGAATCGTCAGGTTCACTACCATTTGCGTTGCTCCTGTAGAAGGGCCACCATACCCGAAAGCTTGAGCATTATTAAACGTTTTAAAGAAAGAAACGCAACCTCGGAGGCTTTATTATTTTGTACTTAAGAATATATCCAAATATATAAGTGTATTGCCTCATTTTGCTTCTGCTGCTGTGTGCTTCAAAAAAACCCTCGTAAAAGATGGATGTGGTCCATCGAAATATTGGATTGATAAAAACATTCATTTAATCTAAAATGAACCTTATTATTGAAATAAAATGTTAATAAATGTGTAATATATAACTGAAATGTTAGTTTAATAATATTTTAGAATGGAGAATTGAGCGAGACAAAATTAGAGAAGAGATAAAATTTTATTTGTAAAAAAAAAAGTAAAACATTAATATATCAAAATGATATATATGTCCAGAAATCACATGTTACATAATTGCATAGTATTTACCTATTTACATAGTGTTATGTATTTACATATTTCCCTGTGTTAGGTCGATTCTTTTTGAAGGTACGTTTTTATATTAGTACTGATATTTTTGTGTGTTTGAATATTTTCAAAGGATCTTTTGCCAACTTCATGTCATATATCTATATAGGAAGTAAATGTTCTATTGAGGATGAAGGAAGTTACAGGCGTCACCCAATCTACAATATCCTCTGGCGAAATGTCGACACAGAACTCTTGGTATGAACTTTCGGTTGGTAGGTCTTGGAGATATTTGTGGTTGTTGGACCCATTGTTGTGGTTGTTGGAAAAATTTTGTGGTTGTTGAAACCTTTGTTGTGGTTGTTGGAAGTTGTTCTGTAACATTTGGTGGTTGTATGGATCATTATGTATTATTGGGCCACCATTATAGGTATATGTCTGCTGTGACGGTATATAACTCTGTTGCATATTGGCATAGCTACCATGTTGGAATGTTGCGCCTACACTTCTATCTCCATAAATATAGTTTGGTTGAGTGCTATACGGAACAGAATATGGGGTTTCTACAGGTGAGTTATTGTATTCTGGGGCCATAGGTGGAGATACTATGGGTACAGTGTCACAATAATTGTTGGGAATGTCCAATTGTGGAGAGGTATTAACTATCTGGACCGCCTGTTTAATTTGGTCCCAATTGACATTCTCCAAGTTTCCAAAGATGGAAATAGGGTCATTTGGTAAAAATATCTGTTTATATTCTTGATTTTTTTGAAGATCAATATCCTGTGAAGGAGAGTTCATTTCTACGTCACCAACTTCTTGGGTTTCACTCTCAGGTTCTGTCAGCTTTTCCAAAGGAATTATAACAGGTTCCACGGGGTCTACAACCTCTACATCAGGTTCCCCCGGGGAGAAAGGTATCATACATTTGTAGGGATAGTATTCAGGAGGGTTACGCTCCTCGTACATTATCTGTATGTACTTCTCATCACTTATTATTTGGACTTTTTCAACTGGAGGAGATATTGTGATGGTCTCTGGTGTCCTCCATGGTATGCTTGCCTTCATTCCGTCATCCATACAATATCTTCTTCTACGTCTTTCTCGCACCTCTTTCTTAATGGCGATGGCGACTTCTTTGCAGACGTATTCTCTCTCGCCCGGTATGACCTCGAAGTAACGTTTCTCAACAAGATCGTCCTTCCAATGGACTCTCCTTTTCCCAGAAGTGTCCATGGGAATGTCTGGAGTTGGATCTGTAGTCGGTTTCTGGATCTTTGGGCTTTCCCTCTGACCTCCAAGAACACTCATTTGGTCTAAAATCTCATCTAAAATGGATACACTAGTAGTTCCAACATTTATATTTAGACATTCCTTGGTAGCTTCGTCTACCTTTTGTATTTTATTTGGAGATTGGTTTTCACAGAAATCCATCTTTCTTTTCAATGTCTTAGCAGCACCATGCTCTGAAACTTCTACATTATCGTCTTTAAGATCAGATTTACTCTTAGATTTCTTGTCTTTTCTTCTTTTAACACAATCTACATAGATCACTTTCTTCCATTTAGTGACAATATCTACAGCTAATGTACTAATGTCTTTATCGTCGTATTTACTAAATTTCTTAACAATTTTAGGGATTTTGTTATCCCCCAATAATCCAAGTGTCACTGGAAGTTCTTTGAGAAGTTTTAATAATTCCCAAATGTATTTTTCTTTCTTTCTTTTGGGAAGATCAGAAATCCAGTCATTCAACATTGCCCACAATCCATTCTCAATTATCATCTTGAGAATGTGTTCATCCGTGGCTTGGAGTATTTGACAGAAGGTTGTACGGTTTTTAAAACTATTGGAATGTTGTTTAAGTAAATTAACTAAACTCTCAAAGTTTACTTCACTTTGACAACCTTCAGTTAGATTTACACTTTTCTTCAATGTCTTATATAAAGATTCCATCGTATGTTTTATAAAAGTTATATATAAATATATCTGATATAACAAGTGATTTTTTTTTTGTTTTTTTATTGGAATAATTAATATATTTATAATTTCTCTAACTCTCGTAATAGAGGTAATAATGTATGATGATTAAATAATGAATAAAATTAAATAATGAATAGAATAAATTTGTTTTTTCACAGAGTAATAAACTTTCTTGAAAACAGATTTTCTGGTAATTACTTGAAATTATTCTGCTTTGGTGAATGTTCTAAAATTTGTTTAAAATAGAAATTTTTGAGATCAATATAAAGTTGTCCCAAAAGTTTGTATTTTTCTTATTACTTGGCGAATAATATTATTACGGCAAATATATAATAATACATAATACAATTACTTTATACATAATACAAAGACATTATATATAACGGTGAATAATATTATGATGAATAATAATGAAATTTCAATTTTTTGTAAGTGTTTATGAACCTTTGGGACAACCTTGTAAAGAACATCACAATTCAGAAAATTGTATTTTATTTTAAATTGAGGTAATAATATAAAACATACATTTTTATATTTTATTTTAAACTTAAGGACGGGCGATGATTGCAGACTCGTTCATTAAAAAGGCCACTGACCTATATTTTACAAGTTTTAATTGTTTTAAACTAAATTAAATTTCGTGTCATTTTTTGAAATTTGATTCTTTATTTTTTTTACGTGAGTTAAGGAATTTGTACCTTTTAGCATGTATATCGGGATATTCAGACAATATATCTGAAAGATATTACAGTGACCTTTATTGAAGACATACGAGATAACCAAGTGTGAATACACTCATGGACAAAACTTAAGGAAGTTGTACCTTTTACCATGTATATCGGGATTGAGATAATAACTCTGAAAGATATTACAGTACTTTTATTGAAGACATACGAGATAACCAAGTATGTATACACTCATTGACAAAAATAAAGGACGTTGTACCTTTTACCATGTGTATCGGGATTCAGACAATAACTCTGAAAGATATTACAGTGACCTTAATTGAAGTTACACCAGATAACCAAGTGTGTATAAACTCATGGGCAAAACTTAAGGAAGTTGTACCTTTGAGCATGTACATATATCGGGATTCAGACAATAACTCTGAAAGATATTACAGTGACCTTTATTGACGATATACGAGATAACCAAGTGTGAACAAAATTGCTTCTGTCTCCTTTAAAAAATAATAGAACTCCTGCGACATTAAATATGAAACTTGCTCAAGTTTTGTCTATGATTGTAGCTTAAGATAAAATTTCAATAACACTTAGAGAATTATTCTGAATATAGAGCAATCCATAATACATTTATATTTTAAAAATAAGGCTTATTTTGGATTTAAATATGATTATTTATTTACCGATATTTCGATGGATCAATCTTCCATCTTTTACGAGGTGTTTTGCAGTGAAGCACGCAGCAGGTCGCGCGCCCCAGGTGAGCCACTAGACGTCTTCTAAGCTTATTGGGCGATGAACCATCTAATATATACAATCTAAACAGAGTAAATATAATCAAAATAAAAGTGATATATGTAAATGACTATTGAAATTAAGAGATATCAAATTAATTAAAGAAAAAGTGATATATGTAAATGACTAAGTGATATATGTAAATGACTAATGAAAATTAAGAGATATCGAATTAATTAAACAAATAAAATATCATGAAAATTGAAATAACTGTGTAACAAATATACAAATAGTAGTAATAGATATCCGATTAAAAATGGAATAAAATAACCATGTAAATAGCATAATCATCTAAGAGGTTCTAAATTGGGTATATATATCTGGCAAGTCAATCTTTCTATTGATACTATTTTTATTCTCTAATGAGCTCCAGCTTTCTAAAAATAAACGGCAATGTTTTTCTTTGATGTTTTGATGAATTATAGATGTGTGATCGAAGTCTGGAGTGTGACTATTGTTGAATGCATGATCTACTAGTAGAGATGTCGGGTTATGGCGCTTTAGTGCGGATTTGTGTTGGTTAATTCTTTCAGATAAAGGTTTGCTGGTTTCTCCTATGTATATTGCCTGGCAGGATTTGCATGGTATTTTATAAACCACATTCGCTCTATCTTCTGGCTTGTAGATTTGTTTTGTATCAGGGTGACGGAATACCCTTGGTATACCAGGCCAATGTTCTAGTAATTCTGTAATTGGAGTTGTACTAGATTTCTCTATAAGATGTAGAAACTCACTGGCTTAACTGTCACCGAGATGGTACATGGAGCTCAAGACAGAGATGGCTGGCGTCGTGTTTGGGATGTAATATGTACAGTACAACGTTTGATCGCGAATAAAATTATTTATAAAAAAATACAGTTAAACCTCTCTATAGCGCCCCCTTTTGGGACTCACCAAATTGGGTGCTAAAGACAGGTCACTTTTAATGTAAAATGTTTAAATCGGGCGCTATAGAGAGGAAGGCGTTATTTAGAGGGGGCTCTATAGACAGGTTTAACTGTATATGCGTGTAGAATAGTAGTTGAAAATGATGCAATAAGTTTAATATGTAAATATGTTAAAACAGCTTATTAAAAAATCTTGTGAAATTTAAACTGTACATACATAAGCGTAGAAATCATTAATATTTGTCAAAAAAAGGATAAACAGTACTGTAAATTGAAAGAAGCAAGACGATGAAGCTATATCAAAACTTAAATAACTCCAATGGAAGTGTTACCTAAAAATTAATAAATATATATTTTTTGTGTATTTTTTTTCTTTTTATATATTTAAAGTTATGATTTGAAATAGAATGATAAAGAAAAAAGGCATCTCCTTTTGATGCAACTATAAGTTGCTGATGGCTTGCGCCATTTATCAAAATAAACATAAACTATTCTCGTTGAATTTTAATTTTATTCCAGAATTGGTCAAATAGATAGTTGATATTTATTTCGATAGATGGCGCAACCCATCAGTAACTTTCAGTTGTATGATAAAGAAATTACTTTTCAATAATTTATGCAACTTATCTCAGTACAATATCACAATTGTACACTTGTACTATTTTTTACAGAACGATAAATGTTATTTTTTTTTGTATTTTATGTAATGAAGTAAAAAAAGGTTAAATTAATTATAAAGAGTGTGTTAGCAATATAAACATCTATTGAGGTTCAGGATAACCTCGTAAAAGATGGACGATTGGTCCATAGAAATATTGGATGAATAAAAACTTTCATCAAATTTAAAATGAACCTTATTTAAACAATAAAATGTTAATAAATATGTAATGTATAACTGAAATGTGTTTTCAATAATATATTAGAGTGGAAAATTGAGCGAGACAAAATTAAAATAAAGAAAAAATTTTAATAAATAAAAATCAATAATAAATACAATATCAAAATGATATATATGTCCAAAAAAAAAAAAAACATGTTTCATAATTACATAGTCTAGGTGAATAGCTTCCTTGTGTTAGGTCGATTCTTTTGAAAGGTTATTTTCTTTTTTTTTGTGCTATTAGTACCGAATATTTTCGTGTTTTTGAAATACTTCTGATATTCCATATTACCAAAGGATCATTAGCCAACTTGATGTCATATATATATATATATATATGTAGGAAGTAAATGTTGTTCTATTGAGGATGAAGGAAGTTACAGGCGTCACCCAATCTACAATATCCTCTGGCGAAATGTCGGCACGGAACTCTTGGTATAAACTTTCTGTTGGGATCTGTTCTGTTGGCAGGGAGGGTATTGGTAGATTTCTGTGGATATTTATTAAATTGTTGTGGAATGTATGAACTATTTTGTGGCACATTCTGGAAGTGATTTGGTAATTGTTGGATCCCTGATTGTTGGTGTTGGTTTCCTATTTGTTGGTGTTGGAATCCTGATTGTTGGTGTTGGAATCCTGATTGTTGATCTTGGAATCCACATTGTGGCTGTTGGAATCCATTTTGTTGGTGTTGAATTCCTGATTGTTGGAATCCTGAATGTTGGAATCCGAATTGTGGATTTTGAAACAATGATTGTGGTTGTTTAGACCCTGTTTCGGAATGTTGAGATCCTGTTTTAGACAGCTGAGACCATTTTTGTGAATATTGAGACCCTGTTTGTGACTGTTGTACGTCTTGTTGTGGTATTTGGTATTTATAAAGTTGGGATTGCATTACTGGACCACCATCATTTAAACATGTCTGCTCTATCGTCGAAATAGGACTCTCCTGTATATTGTTTGTATTTTTAGCTTCTTTATTTCTTGCGGCGACACAATTTAAATTGTGAAAATTGCTAGGATGACTTATGAAAGCTCTAGCCAATGAGTCTGGAATGTTTGCGCCCGGAGTCATGGTAAAAGTGACGTACTCAGTTTCCAGGGCCTTAGATTTTGATGAGGTGAGAACAGGACTCAAATGGTTCTTGGCTGGCGGTGTTGGATTGTCAATAATGGGAAGAGAATTTGACATACCCACTGAATTGATCGCCTTCTTAAGATGTTCCCAATTTAGATTTTCCAAGTTGGGAATAACGTCTTTACCATTTGAAGATACTTCGGTAGATGCAACGTTCTTATTTATAGATACCATGGAGGTATCTCCATTTTCTATCTTTTGCTTCTTAATTGGTGATGGCTTATCAAGGAATTCCATTTTTCTTTTCGTTGCTTTATTTGTACTTTGGACAGGACTCAAATGTTTCATGGCTGGCGGTGTTGGATTGTCAATAATTGGAAGGGAATTTGTCATACCCACTGAATTGATTGCGTTTTTAAGATGTTCCCAATTTACATTTTCCAAGTTGGGGATAATTGGAATGGGATCATTCAACAAATCTATTTGTTTGCTATCAGATTCCTGATGTATTTGAAGTGATATCTGTAATGGAGAATTTATTTCTATGTCTTCACTTTTTATTACAATCTTTTCAAGAGGAGGTGAAATTGTAATAGGCTCGGGTGTCCTACATGGTAAACTTGTCTTCATATGGTTTTCCTGTTTTTCCTTATAATATCCAAGTGCTCGCCTTTTTATATTCTTTTTCTTAATATCAAGGGCGATATTTTTACAGACATCTCTTTCTCCGAGAATTACCTCGAAATATCGTTCTTCTACAAGATCATCCTTCCAATGAACTTTCTTTTTTACGATAGACTTCGTGTAAATGTTGAGGATTGGTTTTAGAGTCGAATTCTTTATCTCAGAATCTTGTATATTGTTTTCAAGAACTTTCATTTTTTGCTCTTCGTCTTTATCATTTGAAGATACGTCGGTAGATGCAACGTTCTTATTTATAGATACCATGGAGGTATCTACATTTTCTATCTTTTGCTTCTTAATTGGTGATGGATTTTCTGAGAATTCCAATTTTCTTTTTAATGCTTGATTTGTACTTTGGGCTAGCAAATCGGAATTTTCGCTAATGTTCGAATTTGAATTTTCACCATCGTCTTTCAAATTTTTTGACAATTCTATTTGCGAATCTGGTGAAGATAATTCAGCAGAAATTTCACAAATGTTTTTATTCCGGATCTCAGAATCATGTTTACTATTTACAAGAACTTCCATTTGTTCTTCTTCTTTATCATTTACAGAAACTTTGGTTGATTCAATATTCTTTATTTCCATATGGGTATTTTCTTTTTCAATCTTCTGCTTTTTAATAGCTGATGGATTATCAGGGGATTCCAATTTTCTTTTTAAATATTTGGTTGTACTTGATCCTGAGGAAGAGGAATGTTCGCCAAAAATCGAATTTAGATCTTCAGCTTCTTTTTTTGTATTCTCTTTCAATTCAATTTGCGTATCTAAAGAATCTGAAAGAAGGATTTCTTGATTTGAATTAATCTCAGACGAATTGGCTTCAATTAGTATTTTTTTATTCTTCTTTTGAATCGGCTTAGATATTTTTATTTTTTTATTTGCAGAGAAAGTTTTTTTGTTTACCTTTGTCCATTTGTTGACAATGTCTTCGGCTAAATCTTTTATTTCTTTACAATCTTTTTTAATATAAGATTCAACTTTTTTAGGAATTGGACTTTGTTTCAAAAGTTCAAGAGTGATAGGAATTATTTTATAAACTTTTAAAATTTCCACGATGTAATTTTCAACATTTCTCTTTGGTGGATTTGATATCCAGTATTTTAGCGTTTCCCATAATCCATTTTCGATCAACATTTCAAGTACATTTTCATCTGTAACTTGAAGCATTTGGCAATAGCTCAATCGGTTTTTAAAACTCTTCGAATTTCTTTTAATTAAATTTGCCAAATTTTTGTCATTTTTGAAACCTCCATTTGTAGATAAACCTTGAGTCAAAATTCTACTTTCCATTGTTTCGTTTAGAGAATAATTTATTTATAAACGTTGATAAATATACTTTATATTAATACCTATATGCAAATATATTCTATATATGCAATATACTGGATTCAAATTGATTTTTTATAAGATATATATATATATTACCAATTATAATATATATAAGATATAAACGGAATACAAGTTTGATGAAACGATTAATTTAGTTAATTCAGGTTATCTGAAATTATACGAAATATTTTTATATCGTTATATATTTTTTTTACAGAAGAGATAACATGAAAGACAAGCATAAAACATTGGGTGTAGGACAATATATAAATAATGAATTCAAAATAATGATAAAAATATTAAATCTGTTACAAAATAATTTTAAAATTTTATAAAATTTAATATATTTTGTTTATTATTTATATAATTAATTTAGACTTCTCTGAAGCCACGTACAGAAGTCACCCGGGCTGATATCTTCTTGGTTTGATTTACTATATCAGTGGAAGTCTATTTCATGTTATATAAAATATTAAAATTAGAAATACATTCTAAGAGCTATTTTTTAATTTAAATATATATACAGTTAAACCAGTCTATAGCGCCCCCTATAAATAGCGCCTTCCTCTCTATAGCGCCCGATTTTAAATACATAGTACGATGCGATTTACATTAAAAGTGATCTGTCTATAGCACCCTATTTTGGTGAGTCTCAAGAGGGGGCGCTTTAGAAAACTTGAATAGCGGCTCGTTCAATGAACGGGTCTGGAATAATTAGAATAACGGCTCGTTCAACGGAAGACAGTAGAAGTTTGATATATGTGTGAAAAAAAAAAAAAAACATTCGCGTCTCAATGTTTTCATTTGTTATATATAGTTGGTGCGTTATTGTTTTGTATTAAATATCAATTCACCTTGACAATAATGTATTCAGTAGAGAGTGGATGTAAGTTCCATGAGTATTGTTTAACCAATGTTCATTAGACAAACTTTCACTCAGGTGAACAAACCGGGCGAAGCCGGGCACACATATTCGCTAGTATTTATAAATATAGAGGATATATATAAAGAATGTAAATATATATTTTGAAGGTTCAAATTCGGATATGATGATTTTGGCACATGATTAATCTATAAATTCAGTAAAAAAACGTTTATTTTTTAAAGACTCAGTGATTTGACGCTGTTCTGGAATGTTAACAGACAAGCTTCTACTGGAACATTACAAAGGGAATAAGATCGCAGGGGTTCTGAGTTATAAATTGTTAATATTATAGTTAACATAAGGAGATTACCTGCCATCTATACATAAGAATTGTAAGCATTATAAAACACAAATGTTTATTTTTTCAAACACAAAACAAACTATTCTACTGTCCGTACTGCGATGAAAAAATATATTGGGAGAGCTTAGCTCATCAATGGTGAACCCTTCCAACGGTTTTGCCAATTTAATCTACCAGACCGCTTCTCTTAGAGCTCCAATACTGTATTGCTGCTTATATAGGCTGTAATGAAGTGTGGAATCATAGAATGGTATTTAAGCAAACTATAGACATAAGCTTTTAGGACAGTAGAATTACATATAAATATTTGTATCGAGCAATGCTCTTTCTTATAATAGTTAATAATAGTAATAAACGTCAAAACTTGACGCCATCTAATGACCGTCGCCGCAATCTAGCGGCTTTAGGTCGGTGACAATTCCATGACACCAGATTTGGCTTTAACGAGTGAAGTTATCTTTATTTCTATAGATTATTTGTTTTACTTATTCTTTTAATGTCCTAATAAGGTTTTCTTGTATACAAATTAAATCATAAAATTAAATGTGTGATTAGATTTTTCTTCCTTTGCAGAGACTCCGTGGTAAATCCATGTATAAGAAATTTCTCTTCCTCCAATTTACCCAGAAATCTTATTCAAAATTTCCTGTATATAAATTTCATATTACCATTGAATGTAATTAGCTTCAAAAATAATAATACCATTTCTTATTACTGGTACTATTACTTTTACTCTTGCATGTACACTACATTTCTGTGTTTGAAGAACCGGTATAAGATTAAAAGGTCTTTATAAAGCTTTTTATAGTTGTTTTTAATACAATATAATGCGGCTTTTGATTGTAGAACGACATTTGAAAACCCTTCACAATTCATCCTTTCATACTTCATCCATAAGGTTAGAAATAATCGTTATTTCTCCTTAAAATGAATTTAGATTTTTCGTTTAAAAGAAACACATGCGGGATAATTTTCAAATGTCGTTTTATGGTTGTTTTTATTGTAAAAATAATCTTAAAATGTAATACGGACTAATGAACTAGTAATATATTTATATAATATTAATAAATTAACATTTGTTAAATCAATTTATAGATTGGGTAAACATCCACTCGAGCAGAACTTATGGAAATTTAGATCATTCAGCTAGTGGGTTTGTGTATAGAAGACGTTCCCATTATATTATAATATATTTATAGGTTTCTCAACATATGAAGTTTCAGATTAGATTCAACATAGTCAAACCATAATATAAATATTTCCTATGTTATAGTTCAAACCACATCTGAATAGGCCGAGTATATCTTGAGTTATTTGTAAATATCTCACGTATAGATGCACGTACATTACTCAATATATACCTAATAGATAGATGAAATCGCCGAATGTCGTGGTCCATTTGGATGAAGAAAGTTAAGACTAGAACGCGGCTGATTCCACACTCGTCTTTTCAGTGATACGCTAACCTATGTACGGTGTGGCCACTGGACATGTGTCGGACCTGGAGGCTGTTGTTGGGTTCTGTGCTACCTGGAGTATAGGAGCTCTATCTATGCTTCCTTCTTGTAGTGAAACTGTATAAGACCGGTGGTCTTGATAAATGGAAAATATGGTTCACTTATGCCGACAAGCTCGGCCATTTTCAATGTTCACTTAATTGTTGACAGCTTCTTTGCTTGCAGGTGTTTTGGATCGTCTTCAATTTTTTACCCATTAAAAAAAATGGATCAAATAACCTGTATCAATTTTGTGTGAAAAAACGAAATTAAGTGAGCGGATGCATTCCGAATGTTGACTGTGGCATACGGAGAAGCTACCTTGGACCGAAGCAACGTTTATCGGTGGTACAAAATGTTCTCAGAAGGCCCAGAAGATGTGAACGACGAAGAGCCTGCCGGACGCCCGAGCACTTCAACAACAGACGAAATAATTAATGAAGTGGAGAAAATAATATTGGCCAATCGTCGAATCACCGGTAGAGAAGTTGCTGAGGACCTAAACATATCGATTGGCTCGTACCATTCGATTTTTATCAATGATTTGGGCATGAGACGGGTCGCCGCGAAATTCGTACCAAATTTGCTCAATTGCGACCAAAAACAGCATCGCATGAACATTGCTAATGAGATGTTGGACTCTGTCCGCGGCGACCCAAATTTGCTCCAGAGGGTCATAACTGGTGACGAAGCGTGGGTTTATGGTTATGACGTGGAAACCAAAGCTCAATCATCTCATTGGAAGCTGCCGCACAAACAAGGCCGAAAAAAGCGCGCCAAGTTCGGTCGAATGTGAAGGTTTTGCTGACAGTTTTCTTCGATTGCAGGGGCGTGGTGCATCGTGAGTTCTTGCTACAGGGTAGAAACGGTTAATAAGGAATATTACCTGCAAGTTATGTGCAATTTGCGCGAAGCAATCCGCCAGAAACGCCCGGATTTGTGGAAGAACAAAAATTGGCTTTTGCACCACGATAACGCCCCTGCTCACACATCGTTGTTTGTGCGCGACCTTTTGGCCAAAAACAACACACTAATGATGCCGCAGACACCGTATTCCCCAGATCTGGCCCCCTGTGACTTTTTCTTGTTCCATAAACTGAAGAGGCCCATGAAAGGACGACGTTACGCTACGCTTGACGAGATAAAGACGGCATCGAAGGAGGAGTTGAAAAATATTTTTAAAAATGATTTTTTGAATGCTTCGAAGATTGGAAAAACCGTTGGCACAAGTGTATAATATCTCATGGGGATTACTTTGAAGGGGACAAAATAGGTATTCATGAATAAATAAATAATTTTTGAAAAAACACAAAGGTCGCGATACTTTTTGAACACAACTCGTATGTATGGTGTGGTCACTGGACATGTGTCAGACCTGGAGGATGTTGTTGGTTTCTATGTTGCTTGGATTATAGGAGCTCATGCTTTGGTGCAAATAAATATACTGGCAATATGTCTCTTTACAATAATATCATTAAATATTATCTCTACAAGTATACAGAGATGATATTGGATGATAATATTTAAAGAAACACTTTGCCAGTAAATTTATTTGTACAATATTTTAACTTTTAATTATTTAAAACTAGCGAACCCGGCCAAGCGTTACTGTGGCTAAGTTGTAATATGTTAAATTAATATTATACTAAACTATTCAGTACAGTAAAGTTAATATTCACTTATAAAGATAAAAATGTTTTAGCCGATCTAAAGCCCTACGGGATTGAGAATGGAACGTTTCTGTATTACAAACACAGAATTTAAAAATATGTCTTAAAATTTGCTATAATTATTGTTATAAATATTATTTTAAAATAATTCGCCAGAAATCGTCCCGGTAGTATACAAAAAAAACTTCCCAAAGTTTCATCACGATCGGTTTGAGCGATGTAGAAGATTATCACTTACGAACGGACCAACAAACATTCATTTTTATATATATAGATTCAAAGATTAAAAGTATACAATAAATAAATCATTCTTTTTTTCTATTTTTGAGAGTTAAGAAATTATACTAATTATTATACACTGCGTGACATTGAAAATGGAACACCAAGAAATAGTGGCCAGAAAATTATGCAAATTTCAGGGTAGACGCGCCTAACCGAGTTATGCAAATGATGTAAAATGCGCAGCTCTCGTGCGCACATGGAGTAAGATATAAGGGAAGGAACTTGTAGAAAGGACAGTATTCGTGTCGTTATTTCTTCAAGGAAAATCATTGTAGAAATTTTGTTCTTGTGTCAAAAGACACGTGTAATAACAGAGAATGCCAGGTCACCGTAAACGGAGGCAGTTCAAGCAGACAGACGCTTTTACGAGGGGCATGGTGATCGGACTGAAAAGGGCAGGTTGGTCCATACGTCAAATCGCAGCTGATACACACCTTGGTGCGTCCACGGTGCACCGACTGTGGAGAAGATGGTTGGAACAAGGAAATGTGGCAATTTATAGGAATGTCGGTGCAACCAGAGTGACGTCAGCACGTGTGGATCGGCGTATCCTTCGACAAGCAGTGGCGGCCCCACAAGCCACTTGTACCGCCATCCTGCAACATGTGCAAGACACCCTAGATCATTCCATCTCGACCAGAACCATTTCCCGTCGATTGGTTGCTAATGGCTTGCACTCATGCCGTCCCCTAAGAAGACTGCCATTGACCCCCACCGAATAGGCGCCAACGTTTGGAATGGTGCCGGGCTATATCGACGTGGATGACGGAATGCAACAGGGTCGTGTTCTCAGATGAGTCGCGTTTTTGCTTGTCCAGTGATAGTCGCCGTGTACGCGTGTGGCGTCGACGTGGAGAAAGGTCCAATCCGGCAGCAATTGTGGAACGCCCCACCGTGCGACAACGTGGAATTATGGTTTGGGGCGCAATCGCGTATGATTCCAGGTCACCTTTACTTCGTATTCGGGGCACTATGACGGCCCAACGATACGTTGATGATGTGCTGCGACCGGTGACACTCCCCTACCTTCAGGGGGTACCCAATGCCCTTTATCAGCAGGATAACGCCCGACCGCACACTGCTCGCATTAGTCAACAAGCTCTGCAAGATGTACAGATGCTTCCCTGGCCACCGTACTCTCCTGATCTCTCACCAATCGAGCACGTCTGGGACATCATTGGACGCCGTTTGCATGCCTTGCCACAGCCGCGTTCAGAAGACGAACTGTGGCAAATGGTTGAGAGGGAATGGAGAGCCATCCCTCAGAACGCCATCCGTACTCTGATTGACTCTCTACCTAGACGTGTTGCTGCGTGCATCGCCGTCCGCGGTGGTCCTACTTGTTACTAAGCCGACGCCGTTCTCGCTCTGTATTATGACTATCATTTTGAAATAAAGATCACTTATTGTTCGTCCCTGTCTCTCTCTGTCTGCCGAGTTTCATCACTTTCTGGCCACTATTTCTTGGTGTTCCATTTTCAATGTCACGCAGTGTATACAGACTCTGAAAGACCTAGCTTCGCGCGTCGCTGCGATCTCTGGGTTATAATTAGACTATTTTGCTGTGATTTCAGAAAAAAAGTGAATAAAAACAAACTCTTCCATGGTACTACACAATTTACACTTTATTTATACTTGAACTATAATTCTAATCTAATGCTTTTAAATATACAACATTTTTTGTTTTACCTGTTTTATCAGGTGTATGTACATATAAGTTTGAAGGGTTTCCTACACGTGAGCTAGCTACATAGAGCTGCCCATGTGAGAAATTTGGAACTTCCAAATTAAGTCTTTCAAGGATTGTCCTTGCGCTTTGTTGATAGTCATTGAAAAAGTAGTTCGCACAGGAAACTGTAATCGCTTAAATTCAAATGGCAGATCAGGTGGGAAAAGGGGAATACGGGGCAACAGTACATCTTGCCCTTTGAATTTCCTATTTAATATGGTTTTTCGATGATATTATTCATCATAGTTTTTACGGAAAGTCGAGTACCGTTACAGAGTTTGGGCGGGTTGATGTTCCGTAGTAAAATGATTGGCACTCCAGTTTTCAATTGTAGAACATGCGGTGGAAATCCTGGCAAGTCTAGGCAGTTCAGAAATTCAGTCGGATAGTTCACCGCTTCATCTTCATTTAACACCGTATCAATTGATGTATACGTTCTCTCTTCACCCGGAACCCAATTTTGTACACAGAAGTTTATATCATTGACATCGATGTTTTTTGCAGCAAGTATCGCTCGTTCACTAAGCCACTGAAGATTTCGGTAATTTTGGGCTATATTTTGGAAAACTTTCTGAATCAGTTCTTCTTTGCTTGATGTTAGTGTGCAAAAGCTTGTGGGCAATGTAATGCATTGCGAGGTTGGGTCGATTGTCATTTTCCCATTTCCAATATTTAGTAGTTGCTTAGCGAAACGCTCTGCGGATGCATCATTTTGCAGATGAACACGCATATTGGTTTTCAACATCAACTTCTTTACCTGAGGCCATAAAACAAATGACTTGAGACATGCATTCAATTCATCTGCTGGCGTTGAGCGAGGTATAACAGGTAAAGTTTGACGAAAATCACCAGACAGTAGAATGAGAGCGCCACCAAAGGAATTCCCATTTGCCCTCAAATCTTTAAGCGTATGATCGAGGGCTTCCAATCCTTTTTTTGTGAGCCATTGTACATTCGTCCCATATTATTAGTTTGCACGTTTGAAGAACCTTGCCCATTCCGGAATTTTTCGAGATATTGCATGTTGGCGTTTCAATTGTGTGCAAATTCAGCGGCAATTTTAGTGCTGAATGCGCTGTTCGGCCACCATCCAAAAGTGTTGCAGCAATTCCAGATGAAGCGATTGCCACTGCGATTTCATTCCGTGATCGAATGGTTGCCAAGATGAGATTTATGAGAAAGGTTTTGCCTGTGCCTCCGGGCGCATCTAAAAAGTACAATCCGCCCCTTTGATCGGAGATTGCTTGCATCAATGTGTCATATGCAATTCGCTGTTCTGGAACCAGTTTCGATAAATCCTTTCAACAAACACACTCAAATCATCGACATCAAAGTGGGGTTTCACGTTGCAAATCACGATCATAGGAGTCATTCGCAGATCTATTCGGTGCACATAATCCCATCTGTCTCAATCTCTTATTAGCGATTGCCAAGCAAATATCTTCGATCAAAACCAACGCCCTATTATATATCTCTGGTGTGAATTGAAGGTCCAGATTTGCTGCTCGTAAATGATGTAGGATATCTTCACTCATGGAATCTCTGTATTTTTCCCAAAGATCCATTGGCTTGGATGGGGAAACATGTTGTCAATAGTATTGCAAATAACATGCGAATTTGATGTGGTTGAGCAGTACTTGATGCATCCGCAAGTGTTGTGTCCCAATGTGCATCGTTTTCAAGAAGGTATAATTCTTGGCAAGCTTCTCGATAGGTGGAACATACTTTGCCATTTACTGTTCTTAGTTCTTGGAAGGATTCTGGTCCACATACGTTAACTAACAGTAATCTTAAGTAAAAGCATTCTTGATTGCTTGGATGAACTGTATACAGACGACCTAAAGCGTCGGACGAATATATATTCGGATGTCCTTCAACTGGTTTGCCTTGTTTACGTCGTTGAAACTTTTTTTCTGATGCATTCCAGGTGTAGAATTTCGGAACATCTGAGTAACGTAGAGTTTTTGCGAACAAATCACCTCTGCACAATGAGAAGAACGCAGTTAGCGTTGTTTGCGGTGGCGATGTTGCTCTTTCACGTACATTTTCCGCTGTAAAATACACTCGCTGCCCATTTTCGAGATGTACTGCCAAATGAACAACTGTAGGATAACGTTCATGAATTGAAAATGATAGAATACGCCAAACTGCCTCATTGCTACAGATGTAGCGTCCCAATTGATAGCGTTGTACCTCATCGATTGGTGCAGATGCATTTTTAACTCCAAAAACTGCCATATCGCTTCCTTTGTTGACATATTTGCAAATGTATTTGATTGACTTAACTGAATTGCAATATTCAACATTGATGTGTGCTTTGAAAGTCCTAGAGAGTAATGGTGAATAAGGCACAATCCAATGATTATCAACTTCGATAGCAATGTTGTGAACTTTTATAGTGATGCATTTACCGCCATCTTGAGTTGAGCGCCGACGATATTGTGGATATCCATCAACTCCAGTGATAGTTTTCGGCGTGTAAATCTCTTGGATAGCGCTTAGTACATTTTCCATCCTTCATGCACGGAGAATTGTTGTTTATCGCGCCACACGGACCGTGAATCATGTTTTTGGCTACAACTTCGAATAAATCTGGATCAATGGCGATGTCTGGGATTTCTGCTGAGATGACCTGGTCAATTTGGTCTGGTGTGATCTTGTCGATCAGCCAAATCAAAATATGTGCATGTGGTAAGCCTCTCTTCTGCCATTCAATAGAATACATCCAGCATTGTGACGCTCCAAAAACACGATATTTGACAATGAAATGCATAAGAGCTCTCAATTTATGGTTGAACACACGGGCGATGATATCAGGCCGATCCGAAGGTGATTGTCCAGGCAACAAAAGTTCTCTATTTTTCTTCCCACCTAGGATTGCATGTAAATGTTATGAATAAATCTGGACGGCCGTATACACGAACATATGTCATTGCATCTCGTGCGTATTCATGCATGTGCCGTGGACTTCCTGCGAATGTAGCTGGCAGTATGATCATTTTCCCCAGATCATTGGGATTCTCATCAGTAGCAATTGCATCTCGTAGATGAATATAATTTTCAGAGCGGAGTTTGGTTTGGTTCAATCGAATGAAAAGTAGTCGTTCGGTCTCGATTTTTACATACATATCGACAATGTATTGCTGGAACAATGTTCGACATTTCAAAATGTGATTGTCTCTGTTGGCACGACTCATCAACCGATATGAATAGAAATTCATTGCACTGATTTTTTTTATCGATCTCGGCACCTTTTTGGATCTCTCATCTTAATATTGAAGTGATATCCATCTTCTCCTTGCCAGAACAAAATGGGATATTGTAAGGCATCATATGAGCGATGAGTTTCAGATACTCGTTGAAGGTTATCATCTCTGCGATGAATTACTATATCGCGGGAATTCTTCGCCAACTATGAGGATTGCCACTTCATCTATTGTTGGTGCATTGAATCGCCTTTCGTGTTGACCTGCTGGTGTTTTGTCAGCTCTAATGACAACTACGTAATCATCAGTAGGCATTCGCTCGATGGCTGTCTTGAACAGTCGAACTAATTCGTTGTGTTGATCTAACAAATTTTGTAATGAAGACACAATTTCTTGATTTGTGCTGCTATTGAATCTACAGCGTTGATTAACTTGGTCATCGGTGTTTCCCATGAAATAAATTTGCAGAAATTTGTGATCTGAATCCGGCAGAGGTAGAAGAGATCCAACACGATGGCAAATTTGCCCTTGCACTTTAAACGTTGGCATGTAATTGTCCCGAATGATTTCTGTTGCACTGAACGATGTCATTTGAAAGCATGAATTGTACTTTCGAATGTTTCTCAAGAAATGCTTTGATTGGCTTGTTTCACCTGATATCAACGTTGATAAAGGTTCAGGAGGTAAATGCAATTCGGGCAATTTCACTTTACCACCTGCGCAGCACATTCCTGGAGTCTCATTCTTGAATTTAAACGCATCACAAAATTTGCATAACTTGTCCATTTTATCAATAACAACACTTGGATGCAGACTGTAATCATATTCAGCATCATAATGGAACGCGGCCCGGTTCAAGTCAGCATGTAGTGTTCGTCTGGAGCGAACATTGCGTTCTCGATTGGTTCCCAACCGTGTTTCCCGCTGGGCAATTGATTCATTTGAGCGACCCTGAGCAGTTTGTATTCGATTATCTTCCAACCTTGCTTTTCGTTGTTGAACTGTCTCATTCGAGCGACCCTGAGCAGTTTGTATTCGATTATCTTCCAACCTTGCTTTTCGTTGTTGAACTGTCTCATTCGAGCGACCCTGAGCAGTTTGTATTCGATTATCTTCCAACCTTGCTTTTCGTTGTTGAACTGTCTCATTCGAGCGACCCTGAGCAGTTTGTATTCGATTATCTTCCAACCTTGCTTTTCGTTGTTGAACTGTCTCATTCAAGCGACCCTGAGCAGTTTGTATTCGATTATCTTCCAACCTTGCTTTTCGTTGTTGAACTGTCTCATTCGAGCGACCCTGAGCAGTTTGTATTCGATTATCTTCCAACCTTGCTTTTCGTTGTTGAACTGTCTCATTCGAGCGACCCTGAGCAGTTTGTATTCGATTATCTTCCAACCTTGCTTTTCGTTTTTGAACTGTCTCATTCGAGCGACCCTGAGCAGTTTGTATTCGATTATCTTCCAACCTTGCTTTTCGTTGTTGAACTGTCTCATTCGAGCGACCCTGAGCAGTTTGTATTCGATTATCTTCCAACCTTGCATTTCGTTGTTGAACTGTCTCATTCGAGCGAGCTTGAGCAGTTTGTATTCGAACGGCTTCCAACCTTGCATCTCGTTGTTGAACTGATTCTGAAGCTCGTGATATCTTTTTCGATCGTCCTTGAGAGGTAGATCGACCAATCGATTTACGCTTGGGAGGCATAACTACCGATGATTCTTTTTGTAAATAAAAAAAATTAACCGTGGTGTGCAAACTTTATCGATTAGATAAAATAAAAATATTTTATTTTCAAGCTTCAGATAAAAAACTATAAAATATATCAAAAGTAATTTTCAAAACTAAAGAGGTGACTTGACATATTTCTGAAAACACACACACACAGACAGATTCATTTATATATATATAGATTAACAGTAATTAAACGTAACAGTAAGAAAATGTTGATTTTAAAATATTTTAATTTTAAAATATTTTAATTTTTTCATATTTTAATATATGTAAATAGATTCTCTTAAGAAAGACCACCTAAAAACATGACTCAACTTGTTTCTCCTGTTGGTGGTCTCTCATTGAAGATTCTAATTGCTATTAAATAATCTCTAATAGACCTTTAATAAGAGACTGCCTCTTGGAGAGACGGGTTTAAGCTACGAAATGGATGTACCCGGCTTCGCCCGGGTTTTACCCGAGTAAAGGTTTGTCTTACGAACATTTGTTAAAACAATTCTCTATAAACTTATATATAAAAAAGATATATTTTGATAATTTGAAACTCGTAAATTTGAATCTCTAGATAAGTGAACATTTTTTCCCGGTCCCTTGAAAAATACTCGATAAGTTGAATAAAATCAATATTAATTGGTTCCCATCGGTAATTAGAAGTTAAAGGAATAGTATCTTGCCTTGGAATTGTATCATTATTCTTGTCTCAAATAAATTGCCGTGTCATCCTGAATTTTGTCTTCCCTAATTTTCTACATAACAAAATCATCGTATCATCATGATAATATTTAGAGCAGATTGTTGAATTATAACAGATAAATTAGAATATTTCCCGAAGTTTCAGGGCGTTCCAATGAGTGGTTTGGTCAGGCCATAAAGGACAAACAGACCACACACACACACACACATACATTCATTTTTATATATATAGATAGGAATCGTAGGACAGCATTGTTGAAAAAAACCAAAGGTAAGGTAGACGCGACTTGTTTCTTTATTTAGATGTCTGCAAGCTTTCGGACACATATCTACATCATTTCATCTCTATTTTATTATATTTGCATAATAGACTATTAAAGAACGTCATTGTCCGGAAGCTCGCAGACTTTTAAATAAAGAAAGACGTCTATCTTTGGTATCGTCTAACTAGTTTATATATATGAGATACACCATTTTTTTGTCTATATCTACACAAAATAAGATTTTCATAAACTTAAGAATATTCCAATATTATAACCTCTGTGAAATCTTTAGGACAAAATAATAAAGCCTCCGAGGTTGCGTTTCTTTCTTTAAAACGTTTAATAATGCTCAAGCAATTAAATCTAAAATGAACCTTATTTTGAAAATAAAATGTTAATAAATGTGTAATATATAACTGAAATGTTAGTTTAATAATATTTTAGAATGGAGAATTGAGCGAGACAAAATTAGAGAAGAGATAAAATTTATTTGTAAAAAAAAAGTAAAAAATTATTAATATATCAAAATGATATATATGTCCAGAAATCACATGTTACATAATTGCATAGTATTTTCCTATTTACATAGTGTTAGGTATTTACATATTTCCCTGTGTTAGGTCGATTCTTTTTGAAGGTACGTTTTTATATTAGTACTGATATTTTTGTGTGTTTGAATATTTTCAAAGGATCTTTTGCCAACTTCATGTCATATATCTATATAGGAAGTAAATGTTCTATTGAGGATGAAGGAAGTTACAGGCGTCACCCAATCTACAATATCCTCTGGCGAAATGTCCGACACAGAACTCTTGGTATGAACTTTCGGTTGGTAGGTCTTGGAGATATTTGTGGTTGTTGGACCCATTGTTGTGGTTGTTGGAAAAAATTTTGTGGTTGTTGATAGCTTTTTTTGTGGTTGTTGGAAGTTGTTCTGTAACATTTGGTGGTTGTATGGATCATTATGTATTATTGGGCCACCATTATAGGTATATGTCTGCTGTGACGGTATATAACTCTGTTGCATATTGGCATAGCTACCATGTTGAATGTTGCGCCTACACTTCAATCTCCATAAATATAGTTTGGTTTGAGTGCTATACGGAACAGAATATGGGGTATCTACAGGTGAGTTATTGTATTCTGGGGCCATAGGTGGAGATACTATGGGTACAGTGTCACAATAATTGTTGGGAATGTCCAATTGTGGAGAGGTATTAACTATCTGGACCGCCTGTTTAATTTGTTCCCAATTGACATTCTCCAAGTTTCCAAAGATGGAAATAGGGTCATTTGGTAAATATATCTGTTTATCCTCTTGATTTTTTTGAAGATCAATATCCTGTGAAGGAGAGTTCATTTCTACGTCACCAACTTCTTGGGTTTCACTCTCAGGTTCTGTCAGCTTTTCCAAAGGAATTATAACAGGTTCCACGGGGTCTACAACCTCTACATCAGGTTCCCCCGGGGAGAAAGGTATCATACATTTGTAGGGATAGTATTCAGGAGGGTTACGCTCCTCGTACATAATCTGTATGTACTTCTCATCACTTATTATTTGGACTTTTTCACTGGAGGAGATATTGTGATGGTCTCTGGTGTCCTCCATGGTATGCTTGCCTTCATACCGTCATCCTTACAATATCTTCTTCTACGTCTTTCTCGCACCTCTTTCTTAATGGCGATGGCGACTTCTTTGCAGACGTATTCTCTCTCGCCCGATATGACCTCGAAGTAACGTTTCTCAACAAGATCGTCCTTCCCAATGGACTCTCTTTTTCCAGAAGTGTCCATGGGAATGTCTGGAGTGGATCTGTAGTCGGTTTCTGGATCTTTGGGCTTTCCCTCTGACCTCCAAGAACACTCATTTGGTATAAAATCTCATCTAAAATGGATACGCTAGTAGTTCCAACATTTATATTTAGACATTCCTTGGTAGCTTCGTCTACCTTTTGTCTTTTATTTGGAGATTGGTTTTCACAGAAATCCATCTTTCTTTTCAATGTCTTAGCAGCATCATGCTCTGAAGCTTCTACAACCACATTATCGTCTTGAAGATCAGATTTACTCTTAGATTTCTTGTCTTTTCTTCTTTTAACACAATCTACTTGGATCACTTTCTTCCATTAGTGACAATATCTACAGCTAATATACTAATGTCTTTATCGTCGTTTTTACGAAAATTCTTAACAATTTTAGGGATTTTGTTATAACTCAATAATCCAAGTGTCACTGGAAGTTCTTTGAGAAGTTTTAATAATTCCCAAATGTATTTTTCTTTCTTTCTTTTGGGAAGATCAGAAATCCAGTCATTCAACATTGCCCACAATCCATTCTCAATTAACATCTTGAGAATGTGTTCATCCGTGGCTTGGAGTATTTGACAGAAGGTTGTACGGTTTTTAAAACTATTGGAATGTTGTTTAAGTAAATTAACTAAACTCTCAAAGTTTACTTCACTTTGGACAACCTTCAGTTAGATTTAAACTTTTCTTCAATGTCTTATATAAAGTTTCCATCGTATGTTTTATAAAAGTTATATATAAATATATCTGATATAACAAGTGATTTTTTTAGTTTTTTTATTGGAATAATTAATATATTTATAATTTCTCTAACTCTCGTAATAGAGGTAATAATGTTATGATGATTAAATAATGAATAAAATTAAATAATGAATGAAATAAATCTGTTTTTTTTTCACAAAGTAATAAACTTTCTTGAAAACAGATTTTCTGGAAATTACTTGAAAATATTCCGGTTTGGTGAATGTTCTAATATTTGTTTAAAATAGAAATTTTTGAGATTAATATAAAGTTGTCCCAAAAGTTTGTGTTTTTCTTATTAATTGGCGAATAATATTATTACGGCAAATATATAATAATACATAATACAATTACTTTATACATAATACAAAGACATCATACATAACGGTGAATAATATTATGATGAATAATAATGAAATTTCAATTTTTTTGTAAGTGTTTATGAACCTATGGGACAACCTTGTAAATGAACATCACAATTCAGAAAATTGTACTTTATTTTAAATTGAGGTAATAATATAAAAAATACATTTTTATATTTGATTTTAAACTTAAGGACGGGCGATGATTGTAGACTCGTTCTTTAAATGGGCCACTGACCTATATTTTACAAGTTTTAATTGTTTTAAACTAAATTAAATTTCGTATCATTCTTTGAATTTGTATTATTTCATTTTTTTACGTGATATTTGGAATTTGTACCTTTCAGCACGTATATCAGGATTCAGACAATAACTCTGTAATATATTACAGTGACCTTTATTGAAGACACACGAGATATCCAAGTGTGTATACACTCATTGACAAAACTTAAGGAAGTTGTACCTTTTAGCATGTAATATTGGGATATTCAGACAATATATCTGAAAGATATTACAGTACTTTTATTGAAGACATACGAGATAACCAAGTATGTATACACTCATTGACAAAAATAAAGGACGTTGTACCTTTTAACATGTATATCAGGATTCGGACAATAACTCTGAAGATATAACAGTGATCTTTATTGAAGACATACGATATAACCAAGTGTGTATACACTCATGGACAAAACTTAAGGAAGTTGTACCTTTGAGCATTGTATATCGGGATTCAGACAATAACTCTGAAAGATATTACAGTGACCTTTATTGAAGACATACAAGATAACCAATTTGGACCAAAATTGCTTCTGTCTCCTTAAAAAAATGAGAGAACTCCTGCGACATTAAATATGAAACTTGCTCAAGTTTTGTCTATGATTGTAGCTTAAGATAAAATTTCAATAAGACTTAGAGAATTGGCTGTGGTTCTAGAGCCGTTGGTATAACAGGCCAATGTTCTAGTAATTCTATAATTGGAGTTGGACTAGATTTCTCTATAAGATGTAGAAACTCACTGGCTTAACTGTCGCCGAGATGGTACAATCGAGCTCAAGACAGAGATGGCTGGCGTCGTGTTTGGATTTAATATGTACAGTAGGCTACAACGTTTGATCGGGAATAAAATTATTTATAAAAAATACAGTTAAACCTCTCTATAACGCCCCCTTTGGGACTCACCAAATAGGGTGCTATAGACAGGTCACTTTTAATGTAAAATGTTTGAAATCGGGCGCTATAGAGAGAAGGCGCTATTTAGAGGGGGCGCTATAGACAGGTTTAACTGTATATGCGTGTAAAATAGTAGTTGAAAATGATGCAATAAGTTTAATATGTAAATATGTTAAAACAGCTTGTAAAAAATTCTTGTAGAATTTAGACTGTACATAGATAAACGTATCAATCATTAATATTTGTCAAAAAAAAAGGATAAACAGTACTGTTAAATTGTAAGAAGCAAGACGATGAAGCTATATAAAAACTTAAATAACTCCTATTGAAGTGTTACCTACAAATTAATAAAAATATTTTTTTGTGTAATTTCTTTTTATATATTTAAAGTGATGATTTGAAATAGAATGATAAAGAAAAAATGCATCTCCTTTTGATGCAACTATAAATTGCTGATGGCTTGCGCCATTTATCAAAATAAACATAAACTATTCTCGTTGATTTTAATTTTTATTCCAGAATTGGTCAAATAGATAGTTGATATTTATTTGGATAGATGGCGCAAGCCATCAGTAACTTTCAGTTGCATGATAAAGAAATTACCTTTCAATAATTTATGCAACTTATCTCAGTACAATATCACAATTGTACACTTGTTCTATTTTTTACAGAATGATAAATGTTTTTTTTTTTGTATTTTATGTAATGAAGTAAAAAAAAGGTTTAAATTAGTTATAAAGAGTGTGTTAGCTATATAAACATCTATTGAGGTTCAGGATAACCTCGTAAAAGATGGACGATTGGTCCATAGAAATATTGGATGAATAAAAACTTTCATCAAATTTAAAATGAACCTTATTTTAAAAATAAAATGTTAATAAATGTGTAATATATAACTGAAATGTGTGTTTTAATAATATTTTAGAGTGGAGAATTGAGCGAGACAAAATTAGAACATGGATAAAATTTTAATGAATAAAGGTCAAATAAAATTATTAACATATCAACATGATATGTATGTCCACATGTTACATAATTACATAGTCTAGGTGAATAGCTTCCTTGTGTTAGGTCGGTTATTTTTAAATCTACTTTTGTTTTTCTTTTTTTCTATTAGAAACGAATAATTTTTGAAATTTGCGTTAGAAATTCTTCCTATTTTTTTTTTCATTATTTCCAAATGATCATTAGCCAACTTCATGTCATATATATATATAGGAAGCAAATGTTGTTCTATTGAGGATGAAGGAAGTTACAGGCGTCACCCAATCTACAATATCCTCTGGCGAAATGTCGGCACGGAATTCTTGGTATAAACTTTCTGTTGGGATCCGTTCTTTTGGCAGGGAAGGTATTGGTAGATTTCTGAGGATATTTATTAATTTGTTGTGGAATGTATGAACTATTTTGTGGCACATTCTGGAAGTGATTTGGTAATTGTTGGATCACTGATTGTTGGTGTTGGTTTCCTATTTGTTGGTGTTGGAATCCTGATTGTTGGTGTTGGAATCCTGATTGTTGATCTTGGAATCCACATTGTGGCTGTTGGAATCCATTTTGGTTGGTGTTGAATTCCTGATTGTTGGAATCCTGAATGTTGGAATCCGAATTGTTGCTGTTGGAATCCTGATTGTGGATTTTGAAACAATGATTGTGGTTGTTTAGACCCTGTTTCGGAATGTTGAGATCCTGTTTTAGACAGTTGAGACCATTTTTGTGAATATTGAGACCCTGTTTGTGACTGTTGTACGTCTTGTTGTGGTATTTGGTATTTATAAAGTTGGGATTGCATTACTGGACTACCATTATTTAAACATGTCTGCTCTATCGTCGAAATAGGACTTTCCTGTACATTGTTGGTATTTTTAGCTTTAATTTTTTGCGTCGACACTAATTACATTGTAAAAATTGCTAGGATGACTTATGAAAGCTCTAGCCAATGAGTCTGGAATGTTTGCGCCCGGAGTCATGGTAAAAGTGATGTACTCAATTTCCAGGGCCTTAGATTTTGATGAGGTGAGAACAGGACTCAAATGGTTCTTGGCTGGCGGTGTTGAATTGTCAATAATGGGAAGAGAATTTGACATACCCACTGAATTGATCGCCTTCTTAAGATGTTCCCAATTTAGATTTTCCAAGTTGGAATAACGTCTTTACCATTTGAAGATACTTCGGTAGATGCAACGTTCTTATTTATAGATACCATGGAGGTATCTCCATTTTCTATCTTTTGCTTCTTAATTGGTTTTGGATTATCAAGGAATTCCATTTTTCTTTTCGTTGCTTTATTTGTACTTTGGACAGGACTCAAATGTTTCATGGCTGGCGGTGTTGGATTGTCAATAATTGGAAGGGAATTTGTCATACCCACTGAATTGATTGCGTTTTTAAGATGTTCCCAATTTACATTTTCCAAGTTGGGGATAATTGGAATGGGATCATTCAACAAATCTATTTGTTTGCTATCAGATTCCTGATGTATTTGAAGTGATATCTGTAATGGAGAATTTATTTCTATGTCTTCACTTTTTATTACAATCTTTTCAAGAGGAGGTGAAATTGTAATAGGCTCGGGTGTCCTACATGGTAAACTTGTCTTCATATGGTTTTCCTGTTTTTCCTTATAATATCCAAGTGCTCGCCTTTTTATATTCTTTTTCTTAATATCAAGGGCGATATTTTTACAGACATCTCTTTCTCCGGAATTACCTCGAAATAGCGTTCTTCTACAAGATCATCCTTCCAATGAACTTTCTTTTTTACGATAGACTTCGTGTAAATGTTGAGGATTGGTTTTAGAGTCGAATTCTTTATCTCAGAATCTTGTATATTGTTTTCAAGAACTTTCATTTTTTGCTCTTCGTCTTTATCATTTGAAGATACTTCGGTAGATGCAACGTTCTTATTTATAGATACCATGGAGGTATCTACATTTTCTATCTTTTGCTTCTTAATTGGTGATGGATTTTCTGAGAATTCCAATTTTCTTTTTAATGCTTGATTTGTACTTTGGGCTAGCAAATCGGAATTTTCGCTAATGTTCGAATTTGAATTTTCACCATCGTCTTTCAAATTTTGTGACAATTCCATTTGCGAATCTGGTGAAGATAATTCAGCAGAAATTTCACAAATGTTTTTATTCCGGATCTCAGAATCATGTTTACTATTTACAAGAACTTCCATTTGTTCTTCTTCTTTATCATTTACAGAAACTTTGGTTGATTCAATATTCTTTATTTCCATATGGGTATTTTCTTTTTCAATCTTTTGCTTTTTAATAGCTGATGGATTATCAGGAGATTCCAATTTTCTTTTTAAATATTTGTTGTACTTGATCCTGAGGAAGAGGAATGTTCGCCGAAATTCGAATTTAGATCTTCAGCTTCTTTTTTTGTTTTCTCTTTCAATTCCATTTGCGTATCTAAAGCATCTGAAAGGATTTCTTCCTTTGAATTAATCTCAGACGAATTGGCTTCAATTAGTATTTTTTTATTCTTCTTTTGAATCGGCTTAGATATTTTTCTTTTTTTATTTGCAGAGAAAGTATTTTTGTTTACCTTTGTCCTTTGTTGACAATGTCTTCGGCTAAATCTTTTATTTCTTTACAATCTTTTTTAATATAAGATTCAACTTTTTTAGGAATTGGACTTTGTTTCAAAAGTTCAAGATTGATTGGAATTATTTTATAAACTTTTAAAATTTCCACGATGTAATTTTCAACATTTCTCTTGGTGGATTTGATATCCAGTATTTTAGCGTTTCCCATAATCCATTTTCGATCAACATTTCAAGTACATTTTCATCTGTAACTTGAAGCATTTGGCAATAGCTCAATCGGTTTTTAAAACTCTTCGAATTTCTTTTAATTAAATTTGCCAAATTTTTGTCATTTTTGAAACCTCATTTGTAGATAAACCTTGAGTCAAAATTCTACTTTCCATTGTTTCGTTTAGAGAATAATTTATTTATAAACGTTGATAAATATACTTTATATAAATACCTATATGCAAATATATTCTATATATGCAATATACTGGATTCAAATTGATTTTTTATAAGATATATATATATTACCAATTATAATATATATAAGATATAAACGGAATACAAGTTTGATGAAACGATTAATTTAGTTAATTCAGGTTATCTGAAATTATACGAAATATTTTTATATCGTTATATATTTTTTTACAGAAGAGATAACATGAAAGACAAGCATAAAACATTGGGTGTAGGACAATATATAAATAATGAATTCAAAATAATGATAAAAATATTAAATCTGTTACAAAATAATTTTAAAATTTTATAAAATTTAATATATTTTGTTTATTATTTATATAATTAATTTAGACTTCTCTGAAACCACGTACAGAAGTCTCGGGCTGATATCTTCTTGGTTTGATTTACTATATCAGTGGAAGTCTATTTCATGTTATATAAAATATTAAAATTAGAAATACATTCTAAGAGCTATTTTTTAATTTAAATATATACAGTTAAACCAGTCTATAGCGCCCCTATAAATAGCGCCTTCCTCTCTATAGCGCCCGATTTTAAATACATAGTACGATGCGATTTACATTAAAAGTGATCTGTCTATAGCACCCTATTTTGGTGAGTCCCAAGAGGGGGCGCTTTAGAAAACTTGAATAGCGGCTCGTTCAATGAACGGGTCTGGAATAATTAGAATAACGGCTCGTTCAACGGAAGACAGTAGAAGTTTGATATATGTGTGAAAAAAAAAACATTCGCGTCTCAATGTTTTCATTTGTTATATATAGTTGGTGCGTTATTGTTTTGTATTTAATATCAATTCACCTTGACAATAATGTATTCAGTAGAGAGTGGATGTAAGTTCCATGAGTATTGTTTAACCAATGTTCATTAGACAAACTTTCACTCAGGTGAACAAACCGGGCGAAGCCGGGCACACATATTCGCTAGTATTTATAAATATAGAGGATATATATGAAGAATGTAAATATATATTTTGAAGGTTCAAATTCGGATATGATGATTTTGGCACATGATTAATCTATAAATTCAGTAAAAAAACGTTTATTTTTAAAGACTCAGTGATTTGACGCTGTTCTGGAATGTTAACAGACAAGCTTCTACTGGAACATTACAAAGGGAACAAGATCGCAGGGGTTCTGAGTTATAAATTGTTAATATAATAGTTAACATAAGGCGATAACCTGCCATCTATACATAAGAATTGTAAGCATTATAAAACATGGATGTTTATTTTTTCAAACACAAAACAAACTTCTTCTGTCCTTACTGCGATGAAAAAATATATTGGGAGAGCTTGGCTCATCAATGGTGAACCCTTCCAACGGTTTTGTCAATTTAATCTACCAGACTGCTTCTCTTAGAGCTCCAATACTGTATTGCTGCTTATATAGGCCGCAATGAAGGGTGGAATCATAGAAGAGTATTTAAGCAAACTATAGACATAAGCCTCAGGACAGTATATTACATATAAATATTTGTATCGAGCAATGCTCTTTCTTATAATAGTTAATAATAGTAATAAACTAGACGCCATCTATTGACCGTCGCGGTAAATTAGCGGACTCAAGTCGGTGACAATTCCATGACACCAGAATTGGCTTTAACGAGAGAAGTTATCTTTTTTTCTATTGATTATTAGAGAGTTTACTTATTCTTTAAATGTCCTAATCAGGTTTTCTTTTATAAATTAAATTATAAAATTAAATATGTGATTAGATTTTTCTTCCTTTGCAGAGACTCGTGGTAAATCCACGTATAAGAAATTTCTCTTCCTCCAATTTACCCAGAAATCTTATTCAAATTTTCCTGTATATAAATTTCATATTACCATTGAATGTAATTAGCTTCAAAAATAATAATAACATTTCTTATTACTGGTACTATTACTTTTACTCTTGCATGTAAGCTACATTTCTGTGTTTGAAGAATCGGTATAAGATTAAAAGGTCTTTATAAAGCTTTTTATAGTTGTTTTTAATACAATATAATGCGGCTTTTGATTGTAGAACGACGTTTGAAAACCCTTCACAATTCATCCTTTCATACTTCATCCCTAAGGTTAGAAATAATCGTTATTCTCCTTAAAATGAATTTAGATTTTTCGTTCAAAAGAAACACATGCGGGATAATTTTCAAATGTCGTTTTATAGTTGTTTTTATTGTAAAAAAATCTTAAAATGTAATACGGACTAATGATCTAGTAATATATTTATATAATATTAATAAATTAACATTTGTTAAATCAATATAGATTGGGAAAACATCCACTCGAGCAGAACTTATGAAAATTTAGATCATTCAGCTGGTGGGTTTGTGTATAGAAGACGTTCCCATTATATTATAATATATTTATAAGTTTCTCAATATATGAAGTTTCAGATTAGATTCAACATAGTCAAACCATAATATAAATATTTTCTATGTTATAGTTCAAACCACATCTGAATAGGCCGAGTATATCTTGAGTTATTTGTAAATATCTCACGCATAGATGCACGTACATTACTCAATATATACCTAATAGATAGATGAATTCGCCGAATGTCGTGGTCCATTTGGATGAGGAAAGTGAAGACTAGAACGCGGCTGATTCCACACTCGTCTTTTCAGTGATACGCTAACCTATGTACGGTGTGGCCACTGGACATGTGTCGGACCTGGAGGCTGTTGTTGGGTTCTGTGCTGCCTGGAGTTTAGGAGCTCTATCTATGATTCCTTCTTGTAGTGAATCTGTATAAAAACCGGTGGTCTTAATAAAGCTGTATGTGTGTGTATTCTGTTATAACGTCAGACCTGGAGGCTGTTGTTGGGTTCTGTGCTGACGTAATATAGGAGCTCTATCTATGCTTTTTATTGTAGTGAAACTGTATAAGACCGGGGGTCTTGATAAAGCTGTGTGTGATATTATGCTGGTGAAAGATTATTAGTGATTTGCTTCTACAAAATATGGCAATGTTGGATCGTGTAAGGTTTTCCCAAGTACAAGTGTTACAAGTATATTAAAAGGTTGTCTCAAATGTTCTTAAATATTAGTAACCTTAGTAAAATTATAACACAAGTCATATAGAAGAACTAGCCGAATGACCCGGGCAACGTCCGGGTTTTCCCGATTAAATGCTTTTATTCAAATACTATTCGTTACAATTATAAATTGGCGCCGTGGATGTCATTCTTGTGAAACGTCCCGCTCCAAACTTTGTGTCTGAGAAGCGATATTTTTATAAAGAGATGATCTGGCTTTGTGTCTTCTGCTCAAATGAATGTTTTTCTGTTAGAATTTTGTTCCTGCATACTAAAAATGAAATGGCTTCACCCGTGGTCTCTGCTTTCTGGAATTTTTCCGGATATAATTTTGTATCTATAATCAAATATGATACAGCAATATTTTCATATTCATTTTCTGACTAAAATAAAACCAACTATTTTTGCCCAGAACCTGTCAATTTCAATTTTTCTTGCTAAAAATGCGACAAATATCTCTTCCATATTTTTTTCTATGTCCTGTTAAAACACGTTTACGTGTATATTAGGTTTCAGAATTACAAGGTTGTCCCAAAAGTTCGAAATACTTCTAAAAAAAAATCAAATTTGTTTACGAACCTTTAGGACAACCTTGTAATTACTTTATAATTTCTACTGTTTCCGAGCTTTTTGAAACAAAAAACGATGATTGAATTGTCGAATTTGAGGTCTTCACACAACATTCTTGGTCAGAGCCTTCATCCTTTAAAACGTTTAATAATGCTCAAGCTTTCGGGTATGGTGGCCCTTCTACAGGAGCAACGCAAATGGTGGTGAATCGAGGGCCACCATACCCGAAAGCTTGAGCATTATTAAACGTTTTAAAGAAAGAAACGTAACCTCGGAGGCTTTATTATTTTGTACTTAAGAATATATCCAATATATAAGTGTATTGCCTCATTTTGCTTCTGCTGCTGTGTGCTTCAAAAAAACCCTCGTAAAAGATGGATGTGGTCCATCGAAATATTGGATTGATAAAAACATTCATTTAATCTAAAAATGAACCTTATTATTAAAATAAAATGTTAATAAATGTGTAATATATAACTGAAATGTTAGTTTAATAATATTTTAGAATGGAGAATTGAGCGAGACAAAATTAGAGAAGAGATAAAATTTTATTTGTAAAAAAAAGTAAAACATTATTAATATATCAAAATGATATATATGTCCAGAAATCACATGTTACATAATTGCATAGTATTTACCTATTTACATAGTGTTAGGTATTTACATATTTCCCTGTGTTAGGTCGATTCTTTTTGAAGGTACGTTTTTATATTAGTACTGATATTTTTGTGTGTTTGAATATTTTCAAAGGATCTTTTGCCAACTTCATGTCATATATCTATATAGGAAGTAAATGTTCTATTGAAGATGAAGGAAATTACAGGCGTCACCCAATCTACAATATCCTCTGGCGAAATGTCGACACAGAACTCTTGGTATGAACTTTCGGTTGGTAGGTCTTGGAGATATTTGTGGTTGTTGGACCCATTGTTGTGGTTGTTGGAAAAATTGTTGTGGTTGTTGAAACCTTTGTTGTGGTTGTTGGAAGTTGTTCTGTAACATTTGGTGGTTGTATGGATCATTATGTATTATTGGGCCACCATTATAGGTATATGTCTGCTGTGGCGGTATATAACTCTGTTGCATATTGGCATAGCTACCATGTTGGAATGTTGCGCCTACACTTCTATCTCCATAAATATAGTTTGGTTGAGTGTTATACGGAACAGAATATGGGGTATCTACAGGTGAGTTATTGTATTCTGGGGCCATAGGTGGAGATACTATGGGTACAGTGTCACAATAATTGTTGGGAAATTGTGGAGAGGTCTTATCAACTATCTGGACCGCCTGTTTAATTTGTTCCCAATTGACATTCTCCAAGTTTCCAATGATGGAAATAGGGTCATTTGGTAAATATATCTGTTTATCCTCTTGATTTTTTGAAGATCAATATCCTGTGAAGGAGAGTTCATTTCTACGTCACCAACTTCTTGGGTTTCTCTCTCAGGTTCTGTCAGCTTTTCCAAAGGAATTAAAACAGGTTCCACGGGGTCTACAACCTCTACATCAGGTTCCCCCGGGGAGAAAGGTATCATACATTTGTAGGGATAGTATTCAGGAGGGTTACGCTCCTCGTACATAATCTGTATGTACTTCTCATCACTTATTATTTGAACTTTTTCAACTGAAGGAGATATTGTGATGGTCTCTGGTGTCCTCCATGGTATGCTTGCCTTCATACCGTCATCCTTACAATATCTTATTCTACGTCTTTCTCGCACCTCTTTCTTAATAGCGATGGCGACTTCTTTGCAGACGTATTCTCTCTCGCCCGGTATGACCTCGAAGTAACGTTTCTCAACAAGATCGTCCTTCCAATGGACTCTCTTTTTCCCAGAAGTGTCCATGGGAATGTCTGGAGTTGGATCTGTAGTCGGTTTCTGGATCTTTGGGCTTTCCCTCTGACCTCCAAGAACACTCATTTGGTCTAAAATCTCATCTAAAATGGATACACTAGTAGTTCCAACATTTATATTTCGACATTCCTTGGTAGCTTCGTCTACCTTTTGTCTTTTATTTGGAGATTGGTTTTCACAGAAATCCATCTTTCTTTTCAATGTCTTAGCAGCACCATGCTCTGAAACTTCTACATTATCGTCTTTAAGATCAGATTTACTCTTAGATTTCTTGTCTTTTCTTCTTTTAACACAATCTACATAGATCACTTTCTTCCATTTAGTGACAATATCTACAGCTAATGTACTAATGTCTTTATCGTCGTATTTACTAAAATTCTTAACAATTTTAGGGATTTTGTTATAACTCAATAATCCAAGTGTCACTGGAAGTTCTTTGAGAAGTTTTAATAATTCCCAAATGTATTTTTCTTTCTTTCTTTTGGGAAGATCAGAAATCCAGTCATTCAACATTGCCCACAATCCATTCTCAATTAACATCTTGAGAATGTGTTCATCCGTGGCTTGGAGTATTTGACAGAAGGTTGTACGGTTTTTTAAAACTATTGGAATTTTGTTTAAGTAAATTAACTAAACTCTCAAAGTTTACTTCACTTTGACAACCTTCAGTTAGATTTAAACTTTTCTTGAATGTCTTATATAAAGATTCCATCGTATGTTTTATAGAAGTTATATATAAATATATCTGATATAACAAGTGATTTTTTTAGTTTTTTATTGGAATAATTAATATATTTATAATTTCTCTAACTCTCGTAATAGAGGTAATAATGTATGATGGTTAAATAATGAATTAAATTAAATAATGAATAGAATAAATCTCTCTGTTTTTTCCACAGAGTAATAAACTTTCTTGAAAACAGATTTTCTGGAAATTACTTGAAAATATTCCGGTTTGGTGAATGTTCTAATATTTGTTTAAAATAGAAATTTTTGAGATTAATATAAAGTTGTCCCAAAAGTTTGTGTTTTTCTTATTAATTGGCGAATAATATTATTACGGCAAATATATAATAATACATAATACAATTACTTTATACATAATACAAAGACATCATACATAACGGTGAATAATATTATGATGAATAATAATGAAATTTCAATTTTTTGTAAGTGTTTATGAACCTTTGGGACAACCTTGTAAATGAACATCACAATTCAGAAAATTGTACTTTATTTTAAATTGAGGTAATAATATAAAAAATACATTTTTATATTTGATTTTAAACTTAAGGACGGGCGATGATTGTAGACTCGTTCTTTAAATGGGCCACTGACCTATATTTTACAAGTTTTAATTGTTTTAAACTAAATTAAATTTCGTATCATTCTTTGAATTTGTATTATTTCATTTTTTACGTGATATTTGGAATTTGTACCTTTCAGCACGTATATCAGGATTCAGACAATAACTCTGAAATATATTACAGTGACCTTTATGAAGACACACGAGATATCCAAGTGTGTATGCACTCATTGACAAAACTTAAGGAAGTTGTACCTTTTAGCATGTAATATTGGGATATTCAGACAATATATCTGAAAGATATTACAGTACTTTTATTGAAGACATACGAGATAACCAAGTATGTATACACTCATTGACAAAAATAAAGGACGTTGTACCTTTTAACATGTATATCAGGATTCGGACAATAACTCTGAAGATATAACAGTGATCTTTATTGAAGACATACGATATAACCAAGTGTGTATACACTCATGGACAAAACTTAAGGAAGTTGTACCTTTGAGCATTGTATATCGGGATTCAGACAATAACTCTGAAAGATATTACAGTGACCTTTATTGAAGACATACGAGATAACCAAGTTGGACCAAAATTGCTTCTGTCTCCTTAAAAAAAATGAGAGAACTCTTGCGACATTAAATATGAAACTTGCTCAAGTTCTGTCCATGAATGTAGCTTAAGGTAAAATTTCAATAAGATTTAGAGAATTGGCTGTGGTTCTAGAGCCGTTGGTATAACAGGCCAATGTTCTAGTAATTCTATAATTGGAGTTGGATTAAGTTTCTCTATAAGATGTAGAAACTCACTGGCTTAACTGTCGCCGAGATGGTACATCGAGCTCAAGACAGAGATGGCTGGCGTCGTGTTTGGGATTTAATATGTACAGTGGGCCACAACGTTTGATCGGGAATAAAATGGTTTATAAAAAATACAGTTAAACCTCTCTATAGCGCCCCCTTTTGGGACTCACCAAATAGAGTGCTATAGACAGGTCACTTTTAATGTAAAATGTTTGAAATCGGGCGCTATAGAGAGGAAGGCGTTATTTAGAGGGGGCGCTATAGACAGGTTTAACTGTATATGCGTGTAATATAGTAGTTGAAAATGATGCAATAAGTTTAATATGTAAATATGTTAAAACAGCTTGTAAAAAAATTCTTGTAGAATTTAGACTGTACATAGATAAACGTATCAATCATTAATATTTGTCAAAAAAAGGATAAACAGTACTGTAAATTGAAAGAAGCAAGACGATGAAGCTATATAAAAACTTAAATAACTCCTATGGAAGTGTTACCTAAAAATTAATAAATAATTTTTTGTGTAATTTCTTTGTATATATTTAAAGTAATGATTTGAAATAGAATGATAAAGAAAAAAGGCATCTCCTTTTGATGCAACTATAAGTTGCTGATGGCTTGCGCCATTTATCAAAATAAACATAAACTATTCTCGTTGATTTTTAATTATTCCAGAATTGGTCAAACAGATAGTTGATAATTATTTCGATAGATGGCACAAGCCATCAGTAACTTTCAGTTGCATGATAAAGAAATTACTTTTTAATAATTTATGCAACTTATCTCAGTACAATATCACAATTGCACATGTGTACTATTTTTTACAGAACGATAAATGTTATTTTTTTATGTAATGAAGTAAAAAAGGTTAAAGTGGTTATAAAGAATGTGTTAGCTATATAAACATCTATTCAGGTTTAGAATAACCTCGTAAAAGATGGACGATTGGTCCATAGAAATATTGGATGAATAAAAACATTCATCAAATCTAAAATGACCTTATTTTAACAATAAAATGTTAGTAAATGTATAATATATAACTGATATGTGTGTTTAATAATATATTAGAATGGAGATTTGAGCGAGACAAAATTAAAATAAAGAAAAAAATTTAATAAATAAAAATCAATAATAATTAATATATCAAAATGATATATATGTCAAAAAAAAAAAACATGTTACATAATTACATAGTCTAGGTGAATAGCTTCCTTGTGTTAGGTCGATTCTTTTGAAAGGTTCTTTTTTTTTTTTGTGCTATTAGTACCGAATATTTTTGTGTGTTTGAAATACTTCTGATATTCCATATTACCAAAGGATCATTAACCAACTTCATGTCATATATATATATATGTAGGAAGTAAATGTTGTTCTATTGAGGATGAAGGAAGTTACAGGCATCACCCAATCTACAATATCCTCTGGCGAAATGTCGGCACAGAACTCTTGGAATAAACGTTCTGTTGGTAGGGAGGGGATTTGTGGATTTCTGAGGATATTTTTTAATTTTTTGTGGAACGTATGGACTATTTTGTGGCACATTCTGGAAGTGATTTGGTGGCTGTTGGAATTCTGATTGTTGGTGTTGGAATCCGGATTGTTGGTGTTGGATTCCTATTTGTTGGTGTTGGAATCCAAATTGTTGGGGTTGGAATCCAATTTGTTGCTGTTGGAATCCTGATTGTGGCTGTTTATACCTTGTTTCGGAATGTTGAGATCCTGTGTCAGACTGTTGAGACCATTTTTGTGAATATTGAGACCCTGTTTGTGACTGTTGAACGTCTTGTTGTGGTATTGGGTATTTATAAAGTTGGGATTGCATTACTGGACCACCATTATTTAAACATGTCTGCTCTATCGTCGAAATAGGAATTACCTGTACATTGTTGGTATTTTTAGCTTTATTTTTTGCGTCGACACTAATTACATTGTAAAAATTGCTAGGATGACTTATGAAAGCTCTAGCCAATGATTCTGGAATGGGTGCGCCCGGAGTCATAGTAAAAGTGATGTACTCCGTTGCCAGGGGCTTAGAATTTGATGAGGTGAGAACAGGACTCAAATGGTCTTTGGCTGGCGGTGTTGGATTACCAATAATGGGAAGAGAATTCGTCATACCCACTGATTTGATTGCGTTTTTAAGATGTTCCCAATTTAAATTTTCCAAGTTTGGAATAACGTCTTTACCATTTAAAGATACTTCGGTAGATGCAACGTTCTTATTTACACATACCATTGAGGTATCTCCATTTTCTATCTTTTGCTCCTTAATTGGTGATGGATTTTCAGGAAATTCCATTTTTCTTTTCAATGCTTGATTCGTACTTTGGACAGGACTCAAATGGTTCTTGGCTGGCGGTGTTGGATTGTCAATAATGGGAAGAGAATTTGTCATACCCACTGAATTGATTGCGTTTTTAAGATGTTCCCAATTTAGATTTTCCAAGTTGGGAATAACGTCTTTACCATTTGAAGATACTTCGGTAGATGCAACGTTCTTATTTATAGATACCATGGAGGTATCTTCATTTTCTATTATTTGCTTCTTAATTGCTGATGGATTTTCAGGGAATTCCATTTTTCTTTTCGTTGCTTTATTTGTACTTTGGACAGGACTCAAATGGTTCATAGCTGGCGGTGTTGGATTGTCAATAATGGGAAGAGAATTTGTGATACCCACTGAATTGATCGCGTTTTCAAGATGTTCACAATTTAGATTTTCCAAGTTGGGAATAACGTCTTTACCATTTGAAGATACTTCGGTAGATGCAACGTTCTTATTTATAGATACCATGGAGGTATCTCCATTTTCTATCTTTTGCTTCTTAATTGGTGATGGATTTTCAGGGAATTCCATTTTTCTTTTCGTTGCTTTATTTGTACTTTGGACAGGACTCAAATGGTTCATGGCTGGCGGTGTTGGATTGTCAATAATGGGAAGAGGATTTGTGATACCCACTGAATTGATCGCGTTTTTAAGATGTTCCCAATTTACATTTTCCAAGTTGGTTATAATTGGAATGGGATCATTTAGCAAATCTATTTGTTTGCTATCAGGTTCCTGATGTATTTGAAGTGATATCTGTAATGGAGAATTTGCTATGTCTTCAACAGCTTTCATCTCACTATTAGATTCCAATATGTCTTGATCCGATGACCATTCTAGCGGAATACTAACTGGGTCTACTGATTCAACAATCTCTTCATTAGGTTCCCCTGGGGAAAAAGGTATCATACAATTGAGGGGATAATCTTCAGGAGGATTACAACTCTGATTCCAGATCTGTCTATATATTTCTTCACTTTTTATCACAATCCTTTCAAGAGGAGGTGAAATTGTAATAGGCTCTGGTGTCCTCGATGGTATACTTGCCTCAATATGGTTTTCCTGTTTTTTCTTATGATATCCTAATGCTCGCCTTTTTATATTCTTTCTCTTAATATCAAGGGCGATATTTTTGCAGACATCTTCTCTTTCTCCTGGAATTACCTCGAAATAGCGTTTTTCTACAAAATCATCCTTCCAATGAACTTTCTTTTTTACGATAGACTTCGTGTGAATGTTGAGGATTGGTTTGAGAGTCGAATTCTTTATCTCAGAATCTTGTATATTGTTTTCAAGAACTTTCATTTTTTGCTCTTCGTCTTTACCATTTAAAGATATTTCGGTAGAAGCAACGTTCTTATTTTTAGATACCATGTAGGTATCTCCATTTTCTATCTTTTGCTTCTTAATTGGTGATGGATTTTCTGAGAATTCCAATTTTCTTTTTAATGCTTGATTTGTACTTTGGGCTAGCGAATCGGAATTTTCGCAAATGTTCGAATTTGAATTTTCACCATCGTCTTTCAAATTTTGTTCAAATTCCATTTGCGAATCTGGTGAAGATAATTCAGAAGGATTTTCACAAATGTTTTTATTCTGGATCTCAGAATCATGTTTACTATTTACAATAACTTCCATTTGTTCTTCTTTATCATTTACAGAAACCTTGGTAGATTCAACATTATCTATTTCCATATGGGTATTTTCTTTTTTAACCTTTTGCTTTTTAATAGGTGATGTATTATCAGGGGATTCCAATTTTCTTTTTAAATTTTTGGTTGTACTTGATCCTGAGGAAGAGGAATGTTCGCCAAAATTCGAATTTAGATCTTCAGCTTCTTTTTTTGTATTCTCTTTCAATTCCATTTGCGTATCTAAAGAATCTGAAAGAAAGATTTCTTGATTTGAGTTAATCTCAGACGAATTGGCTTCAAATAGATCTTTTTTATTCTTCTTTTGAATCGCCTTAGATATTTTCCTTTTTTTATTTGCAGAGAAAGTTTTTTTGTTTACCTTTGTCCATTTGTTGACAATGTCTTCGGCTAAATCTTTAATTTCTTTACAATCGTTTTTAATATAAGATTCAACTTTTTTAGGAATTGGACTTTGTTTCAGGAGTTCAAGATTGATTGGAATTATTTTATAAACCTTTAAAATTTCCACGATGTAATTTTCAACATTTCTCTTTGGTGGATTTGATATCCAGCATTTTAACGTTTCCCATAATCCATTTTCGATGAACATTTCAAGTACATTTTCATCGGTAGCTTGAAGCATTTGACAATAGCTCAATCGGTTTTTAAAACTCTTCGAATTTCTTTTAATTAAATTTGCCAAATTTTTGTCATTTTTGAAACCTCCCTTTGTAGATAAACCTTGAGTCAAAATTCTACTTTCCATTGTTTCGTTTAGAGAATACTTTATTTATAAACGTTGATAAATATACTTTATATAAATACCTATATGCAATATATATATTTTTTACAGTAGAGATATTATTAAAGAAAGACAAACATAAAACATTGGGTGTAAAACAATATATATAAATAATGAATACAAAATAATGATAAAAATATTAAATCTGTTACAAAATAATGTAAAAATTTATAAAATGTAATATATTTTGTTTGTTATTTATATAATTAATTTAGACTTCTCTGAAGCCACGTACAGAAGTTCTCGGGCTGATATCTTCTTGGTTTGATTTACTATGTCTGTGGAAGTCTATTTCATGTTATATAAAATATTAAAATTAGAAATACATTCTAAGAGCTCTTTTTTAATTTAAATATATATACAGTTAAACCTGTCTATAGCGCCCCCTCTAAATAGCGCCTTCCTCTCTATAGCACCCGATTTTAAAAATTAAAATGTAAATATTTTACATTAAAGGTGACATGTCTATAGCACACCCTTTCTATAGCACCCTATTTTGGCGTGTCCCAAGAGGGGGCGCTATAGACAGGTTTAACTGTATCATTTGAGTGTATTTCTATCAATAATTTGTCACTCTCTGATATCAAAAAGACTTCTATCTCTAATCAATCTTATCCAGAATTAGCTGGGATGTCTCTGATGTCTCCAGGGATAATCACAGAGCTACCGTCTTATCACATCGTTTATGATGTCGCATTTTATGGCTGTTTTATGACACCGTTAATGGAAATTTTACTTACTTTTGGAGTTCTTTGACCTGAGACTCCATCTAATGGCGGTGGGTTTAATACGCTATGTAAATGTATCCACCACCGTGTGTTATTATCTAGTTTTATTACTTAGAATAGGAACCTTGATGGGGTAGTGGTGTAAACCGTTCATTTTAAACTGAAATGACCCGTGTTCGAATCCCGAATTGGACAACATTTTTTTCTCCGAAAAAAAAATTACTTCAATGGTTATCGTTTCTTGAAAATTTTGAAATTTAACAGTTTAGTGTAAAATAGACAAACAGATTTATTGCATATGCCTGAGTAATTTATAATACAATATAATACGGCTTATGATTGTAGAACGACAATTGAAAATTATCCCGCAGGTCTTTCCTTGAACCAAAAATCGAAATTTATTTTAAGGAGAAATAACGATTATTTCTAACCTTAGGGATGAAGTATGAAAGAATCATTGTGAAGAGTAATGATAAACGGAAAAATAAAAGTGTCCAGAGATGGGAATCGAACCTTCAATGTTCCGTTTACCGGGCAGATGCCATGTCCACATAAATGTCCATTAGATATAAGTGTAAATATTGAATTTCTTTCATCGTGTGTAGAAATGTTATATTATAATGTTAAATGAATAACATTTAACTACCTACCATGATTATCATGGTCTGAACCACGTATACTAAGAATACTATTAATAAAAAATGATTAATCATAAATGTTGAATTGTTTTCATGTGTAGAAATGTGATGCTTTTTCAGTAATAGCAGTCATTAACTAACGTTTAACTACCCACCATGATTATCATGGTCTGAACTACGTATACTAAGGATACTATTAATAAAAAATGAATAATCATAAATGTTGAATTTCTTTCATCGTGTGTAGAAATGTGATGCTTTTTCAGTAATAGCAGTCGTTAACTAACATTCAACTACGCACCATGATTATCATGGTCTGAACCACGTATACTAAGGATACTATTAATAAAAAATGATTAATCATAAATGTTGAATTGTTTTCATCATGTGTAGAAATGTGATGCTTTTTCAGTAATAGCAGTCATTAACTAACGTTTAACTACCCACCATGATTATCATGGTCTGAACCACTTATACTAAGGATACTATTAATAAAAAATGATTAATCATAAATGTTGAATTGTTTTCATGTGTAGAAATGTGATGCTTTTTCAGTAATAGCAGTCATTAACTAACGTTTAACTACCCACCATGATTATCATGGTCTGAACCACTCATACTAAGGATACTATTAATAAAAAATGATTAATCATAAATGTTGAATTGCTTTCATCATGTGTAGAAATGTGATGATTTTTCAATAATAGCAGTCGTTAACTAACATTTAACTACGCACCATGATTATCATGGTCTGAACCACTTATACTAAGGATACTATTAATAAAAAATGATTAATTATAAATGTTGAATTGCTTTCATCATGTGTAGAAATGTGATGATTTTTCAATAATAGCAGTCGTTAACTAACATTTAACTACGCACAATGATTATCATGGCTTGAACTACGTATACTAAGGATACTATTAATAAAAAATGATTAATCATAAATGTAGAATTTCTTTCATCGTGTGTAGAAATGTGATGCTTTTTCAGTAATAGCAGTCGTTAACTAACATTCAACTACGCACCATGATTATCATGGTCTGAACCACGTATACTAAGGATACTATTAATAAAAAATGATTAATCATAAATGTTGAATTGTTTTCATCATGTGTAGAAATGTGATGCTTTTTCAGTAATAGCAGTCGTTAACTAACATTCAACTACGCACCATGATTATCATGGTCTGAACCACGTATACTAAGGATACTATTAATAAAAAATGATTAATCATAAATGTTGAATTGTTTTCATCATGTGTAGAAATGTGATGCTTTTTCAGTAATAGCAGTCGTTAACTAACATTCAACTACGCACCATGATTATCATGGTCTGAACCACGTATACTAAGGATACTATTAATAAAAAATGATTAATCATAAATGTTGAATTGCTTTCATCATGTGTAGAAATGTGATGCTTTTTCAGTAATAGCAGTCGTTAACTAACATTTAACTACCCACCATTATTATCATGGCTTGAACTACGTATACTAAGGATACTATTAATACAAAATGATTAACCATAATATTAGTTATATAAAGACTTTTTCTCGGATAATAAAACTTTATTAGTTAAGAGAAAAATGCAATACAGGGATGAGTTTCTTCCAAAAATATATAATTTAATTGATTCACTAGCGCGCCATCTGTTATCAAAATTCGAAACTATTTTAAAGGCGTAAGATTATTTTTGAAATTAAACAAAATCATTCCAAGAGTCTACCAACATTATCACTATAAAAGGATGTTCCAAAAATGCAATATAACAGAAGTATGGTAGATTAAACTGGCGAAACCGCTGGGAGGGTTCACCACTGATGAGCCAGGCCCTCCCATTAATCTTTCCATTGCAATAAGGGCAGTAGAAATTGTTTAATTTCAAAAAGAATCATACCCGTTTAAAATAGTTTCGAATTTTGATAATTTAATTGAATCGAGCTTTCGGACCTTGGAGCTCTTCAACAAAAGTTAGGTTAATTATAACGCCGCTCTAACTTTACTCTTGTAGAAGGTATTCATTACCCGAAAGCTTGAATTATTCAAATTATATTTTTTACAAGAAACTTATTTCCTAGATGTATTTTTTTCTCTTGAGGGACGTTATATACAGAATGGCCTATGAGTCCTAAAAAAATATTTTTTTAATTAAAAAGTAAAAGGAAAACACAAGAATAATTAGTATCTGGCACAGAAGATTGAATCATCTGAACCAAGCTTACATGAAAGAGTTGATCCAAGGAAATCTGGTGTATGGACTTAATATTAAATATAGGAATCTACCGGAATGTGAATCGTGTATAATGGGAAAACTGAGAACCTTACAATCCTGTTACAGGGAATAGGTAAGAGCTTAAACCTTAATTTATTATCTAATATGTGAAAAAATAGTACAAATATGATATTGTACTGGAATTAGGTGCATAAATAATAAAAAGAAAAAGGCATCTCCTTATCGTGATACTGAAAGTTGCTGATGGCTTGCGCCTTTTAAATTAATCAAGAATGGGTATTTGGCCAATTCTGGAATAATTAAAATTCAACGAGAATAATTGATATTTATTCCGATAGATGGCGCAAACCATCAGCAACTTTCAGTTACACGATAAGGAAATGCCTTTTTTTATATAAAATAAAATAGTTATCGTTTTTTTTATTCTAGTTTGCCGTTTAATTTTGAATAACAAATAAATGGGTTTAGAACTTATGGACCATCCTGTATAATGGATTATTATATTTAGAATAAAATTGTATTATTTATACCTCAGGTATATATCTATATATATATAAATCAAAGTTTGTATGTATGTTTGTCTGTCTGTATGTTCGGTATACAAATTCGCAGTAGTTCACTAATTCAAACCAAAATATCCATACATAGGTAAAAAAAAATACGGGTACGACGATAGGCTATTTTAAAAAATATATAAATCAATTATTAAAACTATGTATTCAAATTATTCTACTTAGCTCACGAACAGCGCCCTCTATCAAAGATTAGATTATATTATGCTGATGCAAACAAATAGATAATGCTAATAACAAAAAATTAGAAAAATCACTCGGGTAGATATGCACACGGGTCAATCCCGGGGCGAAGCCCGGGCCCCCCGTCTAGTATATTATATAATCTAAAATGCAAATATCCCTATATATATAGTCACGACCGTCTTTCCTCCTCAATCAATTCCTCATGTCACGGATGCGCGCGCATCATCATTATGATCATTATCATTATCTAATGATAATAATAATAAAAATTATTATTGTATTATTATTATTATTATCAACATATATAGTCACGACCGTCTTTCCACCGTCAACAATTCCTCAATTCCTCATGTCACGGATGCGCGCGCATCATCATTATGATCATTATCATTATCTAATGATAATAATAATAATTATTATTATTATTATATTATTATTATTATTTTATTATCAACATATATAGTCACGACCGTCTTTCCTCCTCAATCAATTCCTCAATTCCTCATGTCACGGATGCGCGCGCATCATCATTATGATCATTATCATTATCTAATGATAATAATAATAACAATTATCATTATATTATTATTATTATTATTAATATATAGTCACGACCGTCTTTCCTCAATTCCTCATCGCTTTCACGGATGCGCGCGCATCATCATTATGATCATTATCTTCTATAGAAGCTTCTATCTTTATAATTATGTATATTTACAAAAAGTCAATTCGCTCGCGCCTCTAGCGGTGAAAATGAGGGGTAATACCAGCTGACCTAATGTACATGTAAAGTTTGGAGCGGGACGTTTCACAAGAGTGACATCCACGGCTCCAATTTATAATTGTAACAAATAGTATTTGAATAAAAGCATTCAATCGGGTAAAACACGGGCGTTGCCCGGGTCATTCGTCAACATATATAGTCACGACCGTCTTTCCTCAATTCCTCATCGCTGTCACGGATGCGCGCGCAGCATCATTATGATAATTATCTTCTATAGAAGCTTCTATCTTTATAATTATGTATATTTACAAAAAGTCAATTCGCTCGCGCCTCTAGCGGTGAAAATGAGGGGTAATACCAGCTGACCTAATGTACATGTAAAGTTTGGAGCGGGACGTTTCACAAGAGTGACATCCACGGCTCCAATTTATAATTGTAACAAATAGTATTTGAATAAAAACATTCAATCGGGTAAAACAGGGGCGTTGCCCGGGTCATTCGACAACATATATAGTCACGACCGTCTTTCCTCAATTCCTCATCGCTGTCACGGATGCGCGCGCATCATCATTATGATCATTATCTTCTATAGAAGCTTCTATCTTTATAATTATGTATATTTACAAAAAGTCAATTCGCTCGCGCCTCTAGCGGTGAAAATGAGGGGTAATACCAGCTGACCTAATGTACATGTAAAGTTTGGAGCGGGACGTTTCACAAGAGTGACATCCACGGCTCCAATTTATAATTGTAACAAATAGTATTGTAATAAAAACATTCAATCGGGTAAAACACGGGCGTTGCCCGGGTCATTCGTCTAGTATATATATATTTTTAAACACATATATTTTTGACCATAGATTTAGAAAACTTTGATAAATTTTGTAAATATGTATAGTTAACCTACCTATTTTTTAAATTCACGAATATAGAATTCATTTTATAAATTCTATATTTCCGTGAAAAATAATTTAATGTATAATTTGCTTCAAGTAATTCAAAATAAAAACTACTTGATGGGTAAATAACCATCTTTCCTATTTTCACGACTGCGCCTTCAATTCTCTATTTTTTTAAACAACAAAACAAAATATTCATAACATATATATACACATTAGATGGAATTATTAACACCTTTTAAATGTGCTCTACTCATCTATTTATAATCCATATTTTAAAGAAAACATATTTACAATTTCTGATAAATAAGATAACCATATTTTAGAGTGTAGCATATATACAACAACAACAAAAGCCTTTATTTAGGGCATTCCGCCCATATAAGATTCGCCGTATTTACACGTCAACAAGAGGAGAGGTAAGAGGAAACATTTACAAAAAATAAAGTTTGTCTCACATTCAGTTACCTATTTACAGATAGGTTATCCTCCAGTATCCTTTGCCCTGCATTCTTTCTCATGCGCCCAGCTTCTGTGCAGATCTTAAAGTATCTAACAATCAGTAATTCATCATTCAGAGCTGAAGAGAGAAGTTGACATATGCGATGGTATCTAAATTGAACAAAGTTAGGGCTTGGGAAAATTTCAGTACGTTTTTCGGTTAAGAGAGGGCATTGGAAGAAGTAGTGAACCAAATTATCATCCATGAGATCCTTACAAAATAAACAGTTCCGGCCAATTTCTTTCCAGAAGTCTTTTCTTTCTTTCGAGTGTAGCATATATAAGCAGAATGATCCAATACAGTATTAGAGCTCTAAAGAAGCGGTCTGGTAGATTGAATTGGCGAAACCGCTGGGAGGGTTCATCGCTGTTTAACCATATATATAAAAGTCGGTGGACGAGTGGGTAACACCCTCGATTCCCGACAGTCATGAACCGGGATTGAATCCCGCGTTAACTTTTAGTTTAATAAGTGAATAACCTTCATATATTATTCATTTTGTTTCAATTATCATAACCTACATTGCTCTTGTTGAGCGGTACCTAATAAAGTGATTTTGAACTGGACTGATGAACCAAGGCCCTCCCAATATATTTTTCACTGCAATAAGTACAGTAGAAGTTTGATTTATTCGTGAAAAGAAACATTCGCGTCTTAATGTCTTCATTCGTTATTACTCCATCTTATCAAAATTCGAAATTATTTTAAAGGCGTAAGATTCTTTTTGAAAATAAACAATTTCTACTGCCCTTACTGCAATGGAAAAATTAATGGGAGGGCCTGGATCATCAGTGGTGAACCCTCCCAGCGGTTTCGCCAGTTATATCTACCATACCGCTGTTATATTGCATTTTTGGAACTTCCTTTTATAGTGATATTGTTGTTAGACTCTTGGAATAGGTATTTTAGAAGAACTTATGTTTAACTTAAAATTTACAACGTTTAAAGAAGCCCACGATAAAATATTACCTTAACTAGCCGAATATGTCCATTATGTAATATAAAAACCCGACTCGAAACTGGAGACCACATGTTTTTCTGTTTAAAGTTATTAAGTGAAAAGTAACTTATTTTGTATAAATTACATCTAATCATCTTGCTCTGGAGGTTCTGTTATCTAGGACGACAAAGAATAAAACCAATACATTGTCCCTGTACAAGTTTTATAGGTCTGGGCAAGAGAAGAAACATTGAGAAAAGAGAACCGTATGTAAATAAATATGTAAATGAACGATGTATGCAAATAACTAACTCATCTTTTATAAACAACTAGCTGATGTGCCCGGCTTCGCCCGGGTTTTACCCGAGTGAATGTTTGTCTAACGAACATTTGTTAAAACAATTCTCTATAAACTTATAAAACGTACTCGGCTTCGCCCGGGGTTTTACCCGAGTAGAGGTTTGTCTAGCGAACATTTGTTAAAACAATTCTCTAAAAACTTATTTAAAAAAAAAAAAGATATATTTTGATAATTTGAAACTCGTAAATTTGAATCTCTCGATAAAGTGAACATTTTTTCCCGGTCCCTGTGTGCCGTGTCATTCTGAATTTTGTCTTTCCTAATTTTCTACATTAGAAAATCATAGTTTTATCTAGTGAACATTTTTTCCCGTGTCACATTGCGGTGTCATCCTGAGATAATCTTACTTTTGATAAATAATATTTAAGATAACAAACTTAGTGATAAGAAAACTTGTTAACATCGTCTCAATGGGGGCGCTGCTTGCGAGTTAAATATACAAATCTGCAAATAACTCTAAGGATATTCAAGATATTCAGGAAATTATTTTTCAAAAACCTTCCCGGTGATATACCTAATAATATCCCAAAATTTCACGGCGATTGGATGTATGGTTTTTGAATCTATAGAGTACAGACAAACAGACAGACATTCAATTTTATATATATAGATTATACATCTGGGTGAATACTCTGTAGGGTATAGGTACCCTAAAAGATAATATTGGTTAGGCAAGTATTCACTCAAACAGAACCTGTTAAAATTTAGATAATTCATCTAGTAAAATATATTTATTAGGTGTGGAAGTAAAACCTTCTAAAAGAGGCCATCAAGATTACCGGGGCTTTCAAAATAGGTGTTCGCTGATGAGAGGTTTCTTTTGATTTCCCCAACAGGTCATACCCATCTTTAATTGAGAAGCTATATCAACCAACTGAAGTTACAAATCCAAACGGAGGCAAATCAATCCACTCATTATATAAATTTAAAAGCGCCAAACAATATAAATATATATAAGTGAAGGTTAAATGCAGTGAATGAGTAATTTTCAAGTGGAAGTTGTTCAGGGAGATGACATTTTAGGTAGGTGGCTTATCAGAAAATGAATGCCCAGAGAGATGGACGCTTAGAGAGGTATTTTACAAGGTAGGTGAATGACCAGAAAGAAGGCTTAGAGAGGTATTTGATCAGGTAGGTGAATGATCAGAAAGGACAATCTGAGAGATAGACGCTTAGAGAGGTATTTGATCAGGTAGGTGAATGAACATAAAGGACGCTCAGAGAGGTGGAGGCTTAGAGAGGTGGTTAATCAGGTAGGTGAATGATCAGAAAGAACGCTTAGAGAGGTATTTGATCAGGTAGGTGAATGATCAGAAAGGACGCTTAGAGAGGTATTTGATCAGGTAGGTGAATGATCAGAAAGGAAGCTTAGAGAGGTATTTGATCAGGTAGGTGAATGATCAGAAAGGACGCTTAGAGAGGTATTTGATCAGGTAGGTGAATGATCAGAAAGGACGCTTAGAGAGGTATTTGATCAGGTAGGTGAATGATCAGAAAGGAAGCTTAGAGAGGTATTTGATCAGGTAGGTGAATGATCAGAAAGGACGCTTAGAGAGGTATTTGATCAGGTAGGTGAATGATCAGAAAGGACGCTTAGAGAGGTATTTGATCAGGTAGGTGAATGATCAGAAAGGACGCTTAGAGAGGTATTTGATCAGGTAGGTGAATGATCAGAAAGGACGCTTAGAGAGGTATTTGATCAGGTAGGTATTATTTATTTATGCTTATGAGGTGATACAGCAGCGTATTTACAATTAGAGAGGAGACAAAATGAATTAAATCTAGAAAAAAAGAAGTGAGGACATATCGGTCATTAAAGTCTGAGAGGCAAGTCCTTCAGCCAGTTCAGGGCTTCCGGGGTGACAGAATGGAGATTGGAGATTCCTCCATTGAATTTGTACAGCGGGCAGTCATCTAGTATATGGGACATTGATTGTGGGACGTTGCAGGCAGTGATGCCAACACCCTGCGTACTTCTGCCTTGGCATTGGTCTTCTCCACGGCTGAGTATTGTGCTTCAGTCTGGGAGGGGAGCTGCCACACGAAGCTAATAGACACACAACTAAATTCTACCTTACGAATTATAACAGGTAGGTGAATGATCAGAAAGGACGCTTAGAGAGGTATTTGATCAGGTAGGTGAATGATCAGAAAGGATGCTTAGAGAGGTGGACGCTTAGAGAGGTATTTTATCAGGTAGGTGAATGATCAGAAAGGATGCTCAGAGAGGTGGAGGCTTAGAGAGGTATTTGATCAGGTAGGTAAATGATCAGAAAGAACAATCAGTTATTGCTTTGTGTTAATTTATTTCTAACTGGCCTTGTCTTTATTGTTTGCGGAAGAGTATTGCTCGATACAAATATTTGAATATAATTCTACTATCCTATAAGCTTATGTCCATTAGCCATTTTGATATTCCATCCTTCAGTGCTGCGTATATAAGCAGAATCGTCCAATACAGTATTAGCGCTCTGAGAAGCGGTCTGGTGGATTAAATTGGCGAAACTGCTGGAAGGGTTCACCACTGATGAGCCAAGCCCTCCCAATATAGGTTTTTCATCGCAGTAAGGGCAGTAGAAGTTTGTATTATGTATAAAAGAAACATTCGTGCTTTTAAATCCTTTCATTTTATATGTATAGATGGCGCGTTATTTCTTTGTATATATATATATATATTTTATTTATTTATTTATTTATGCTTATGAGGTGATACAGCAACATCTTTACAATTAGAGAGGAGACAAAATGAACCAAATCTAGAAAAAAGAAGTGAGGACATATCGGTCATTAAAGTCTGAGAGGCAAGGCCTTCAGCCAGTTCAGGGCTTCCGGGGTGACAGAGTGGAGATTCCTCCATTGAATTTGTACAGCGGGCAGTCGTCTAGTATATGGGACATTGATTGTGGGACGTTGCAGGCACAATTTGGATCTTTGGTGTAGCCCCATAACTTCTATATATATATGTTTGTCAGCTATGCACGCCCTCAATATGTAACTAATTTCGCTGAAATTTGAACAGGACAGAGAGTTAAATCTGAAAGAGTTTTTTCGCCGCACTTTAACAAAAAAATATATATATAATTAACCAAGTACTGAGCAACAATTTTTTTTAGTCAGAAATGATTATGACAATATTGCTGTATCATGCTTGATTGACATAAACAAAATTCTTTAGGGGAATATTCACTAAAGCAGACCACGGGCGAGCCAGATAATAATTTTTAGTAGGCAGGATCAAAATCTACCAGCGAAACATTCACTCGAGCAGAAGACACAAGAAGCCAGGTCATCTTATTATATAAAATATCGTTTCTCGGCCTTTTGGCTAAGATCATATAGTATATCTCTAGATATTTTTATTTGTATATATCTTTTTAAAAAATCTATTCAGTAGAGAGAGAGGATGTGTTTGCCCCAAAAATATATTTTACATCTACTTATATATTTGCCTTATTCTGTCTGTCTGAAGCTCACGGATGGGATTTTTCATAACCATCGGTGGTTCAGTGGTAGAATGCTCGCCTGCCACGCGGGCGGCCCGGGTTCGATTCCCGGCCGATGCATTTTTTTTTTTTTTTTTACAATTTTTAAAACTCATTTATATATTATACAAGAATGACATCCACGGCGCCAATTTATAATTGTAACGAATAGTATTTGAATAAAAGCATTTAATCGGGTAAAACCCGGGCGTTGCCCGGGTCATTCGTATCTACTTATATATTTGCCTTATTCTGTCTGTTTGTTTGTCTGAAGCTCACGGATGGGAATTTTCATTACCATCGGTGGTTCAGTGGTAGAATGCTCGCCTGCCACGCGGGCGGCCCGGGTTCGATTCCCGGCCGATGCATTTTTTTTTTTTTTACAATTTTTAAAACTCATTTATATATTATACAAGAATGACATCCACGGCGCCAATTTATAATTGTAACGAATAGTATTTGAATAAAAGCATTTAATCGGGTAAAACCCGGGCGTTGCCCGGGTCATTCGTATATAATAATTGTATAAACGAATGCAAGACAAAATCACCGCGAATGTTTCTTTTTTTTTAAGGCAATTTCTTTTTAAGGCAATTATCGTTATTTATCGTTAATTTTTGTTTCGATTTTATTGAAAAAAAAAACGATATGGTTGCTTTAAAAAATGATCTTTATTACTATGCAGTTTTCTATTTAGTCAATATACCTAAGTTCATGTTGCAAATGTAATTATCTCTATCGATTTAGTAGGTGAAATGCAAAAAAAAAATCGACATGATGAAATCTTTATGAAAATTCACATTTTTATTTTTATATTTTCAAGACACACACAGTTTGAGGCGGGACGTTTCACAAGAGAGACATCCACGGCGCCAATTTATAATTGTAACGAATAGTATTTTAATTAAAACATTTTAAAAACACACAGTTTGGAACGGGACGTTTCACAAGAGTGACATCCATGGCGCCAATTTATAATTGTAACGAATAGTATTTGAATTAAAACGTTTTTAAAATATATACGCACTCGGGTAAAACCCGGGCGTTGCCCGGGCCATTCGTCTAGTATTATATAAAGATAAATGTAACGAATATTATTATCATTAACACAAAGCAATAACGCGCCATCTATATATATAAAATAAAAGGATTTAAAAGCGCGAATGTTTCGGTAGAAGTTCGTTTTATGTATAAAGGAAACATTCGCGCTTTTAAAAAAATCCTTTTATTTTATATATTATTATCATTATTATCATAATATTCTGTGTGTTCCGGAATAGGTTAGGCAAACTTTCACTCGGATAAACCCGGGCGAAGCCGGGTACATATCCGCAAGTATATATTATATAATCTAAAATTCAAATATTTTATTGTTTAAAAACCTGTATTTTATTTTCATCTTTGTCTATTCTTTTCATTTTTGACCATAGTTTTAGAATAATATTTTCTCATTGTTGAAAATATGTATAGTTAACATACCTATTGAATCTATGAAATATATTTTATATTAAATAATATTTTAATATAACATATATATACATATACACTTCGGCCATAGAAAGTTTTATTTTATCAACGTATCAACAACGTTTTATCGCCTTGCCAAATGCTTTATTTTTATTACTCCTGACGAAGACAAGGTTTTTGTTGAAACGTTGATAAATTGAACTTTATCTGGCAGAAATATATATATTTTTAAGATATACTAATCATACTACATATATTTTGTATTATTGATTTAATTTCTTAATTCTGGTAATATGTTAAAAGCAAGGATAAGATGTCCTGGTAACTGTGATCGAATATAACGCCTGTAGACTTATGCAAATATATAAGGAATACTGCCCCCCCCCCCTAACACTAACACATTGCTTTTTACACCCATGGACAAAACTTAAGGAAGTTGTACCTTTCAGCATGTATATCGGGATTAAGACAATAACTCTGAAAGATATTACAGTGACCTTTATTGAAGACACACGAGATAACCAAGTATGTATCCACTCATAGACAAAACTTAAGGAAGTTGTACCTTTCAGCGTATATTTCGGGATTCAGACAATAACTCTGAAATATATTACAATGACCTTTATTGAAGACACACGAGATAACCAAGCGTGTATGCACTCATAGACAAAACTTATGGAAGTTGTACCTTTCAGCATGTACAAGGTATGTCCCATAAGTTCCCGGACTGGGTCCATAAAAAAAGGTAAGAATTTAAAAAAAAAAATAAAACTTTTAAAAGTAAATTCCCCTTGCTTCAACGCACCAGCGCCATCGTTTCTCCCAATTGTCGAAACAGTTTTTATAGGCCTCTTTTGGAATGCTCTTTAATGCCAACAGCGATTTTTATATTATGTCATCCCTGGTGTCAAAATGTCTTCCTTTTAGAACTGCTTTAAGTTTGTGGAACAAGAAAAAGTCATTTGTTGCGATGTCTGGGGAATAGGGTGGTTGAGATAGGATTTCTGTCCCGTTTATAGCCAAAAAGACTCGTCACCAAGTGGGCTGTGTGAGGGCGGGCATTGTTATGGTGTAGGATCCAGTCACCATTAGACCATTTTTCTGGCATTTTTTTTTCGAATCGCTTCCCTTAGATGGCGAAGAATGCCCAAATACATTTCCTTAATAACTGTTGGGCCTGCAGGAAGATACTCGTGATGAACAATGCCCTTGTTATCCAAAAAAGCGACCAGTAACACCTTGTTTCTGGATTTCAATATCCTGGATTTTTTTGGTCTACGCTCACCCTGACCTCTCCACTCGGCAGATTGACGCTTGGTTTCAGGGTCATAGCCATAGACCCATGTCTCGTCGCCTGTGATTATCTTGTCATTTCCAACATGTTCTCACAGGTTGCAAGCCGACACAGTTTTTGCTCATTAGTGAGGAATCTTGGGATGAATTTTGCAGGAGTCTTTTTGAGCTTCAAATCTTTGGTTACGATCCTTCCAATCGTTGTTTTAGAGATGCCTGTGTCATGCTCTAGCTCCAGCAAAGTGGTTCGAGGATTTTCCTTTATCAAATCGGTGAATTTTTGCACATTTTCATCAGTCCTTTGAAATTTTGGGCGTCCTTGACGAGGATCTTCAATAGATATTCTACCAGCTTCAAATCTAGAATGCCATTCAAAAACAGTTGTTCTCTTTGGGGGGTCATTGGGGAATGCTTTATTAAGCATTTCAAAAGTTTCGGTTGCTGATATTTGAAGTTTCCCACAAAAAATTCTATGCAAATCCTCTTCTTCAATTTTTGTTCCATCGTAAAATCGCCGCAGCGCTAGATGTAACCTTTAAATGAATTAGAATGACCTTGGCGCGCGCGCACGTACAGCCTCGATATTGGTACCACCGTGTTGCCAGATATTTTTTCTATAATAAACAGTCAAATATATTTACATTTTTCAATTATTTAATTTTTTATGGACCCAGTCCGGGAACTTATGGGACATACCTTGAATATCGGCATTCAGACAATAACTCTGAAAGATATTATAGTGATCTTAATTGAAGATACACGAGATAACCAAGTTGGGAACAGCCTCTGTGTCCTTAAAAAACGACCAACAGGCGAAATGAAAGATTTTCCACTTCCTTACGTTTTTTACATGAGTTTATTTCAGCAAAAAAAAAAAAGAAAACACGATAAACAAGATTGAAAATAAATTTCTATTCATCAGGTATTTTTCTGTTTATCGTTAAAATTAGGCATTGGGCGCTTTTATTTCTGTTTTTTTTTTTCTCATATTTTATTTAAAATATTTAAATAATTTTTGAAAAATATAAAATTATTAATTTTTATAATAAAATAAATATAACCACAGATTTTTTTTTCATTATTTTATATGAATAAAACTATCATTTATCATTTTGATTTTTTTTCCTTGCCTTTCTCTTTATATATTTTAAAATTATAAAATTTCATTTTCACGTTAAAATAGAGATCAAAATATCTTTTAAAATTAATTAATAGTTAATTTTTACGTTCTGTATTTGATAGTCAAATAGTTAAGACTCATTACATTCGAAATGAAGTTTTATAATGAACATTTTATCGAAAAGGTGTTAGAGCATGATTTAACAAAGAAAGGCGGTTTTAATAGTTTAGAAAGAGTGAAAGATATAATCAATTTGATGAAAAAATATTCGGATGGCGTTAAAACCCGTATAACATTGCTTCGAATACTCCAAGCGACCAATAAAATCATACTAAAGAAATATATTGAGTATGGATTGTATGAAATACTGAGTCAATGGATAAAAAATTTACCAAATAGATGGTTAAACAAATATCTTTTTGGATTATTGAAAGTTTTCCAGAAACTACCAGTGAATAACAATCTATTGAAACAAAATGAAATTCCAAAAATAATTGAATCATTTTGTTCAAACGATCATATTGAAATTAGTAAATTAGCTACTGAAATAACCCAAAGATGGTCAATTATGATGCAAGAGAATTGTAATACAAAAGAATTTGAAAAAGAAGATAATCTTAAAGAGCAGAATATTTTAGATGCCAAACAAATATTGGACTCAGCGAAAATTTCATCACCAATTGAAGAACAAAATATAGATAAAGAAAACGTTGAAATATGTTTAAAAGAAAATAACGAAGCTAATATTGGTGAAATTCCTGTTGAAATAGAGTCAAAGATGATTGAAGAAGCCAAGATAGATTATTCTAATTATCAAAATTCTTTAACAGAGATATCAATTTCAGATACATCTTCAACACCTGCAGTCGAAATTTCTTTAGATATTCAAATTGAATCAGAAAATAATATAGAAGATTGCAATGACGAATTAAATTCTGATTATTTGGATTCTTTACCACTATCAACATTGAGGACAAAACTAGGATTGAAAAGAAAATTAGATATATCCGAAAATACATCTGACGTTAAAAGACAAAAACTAGAAGAAGGAAGAGAAGAGAATGATAGCTTAGATGTGAATAAGAATTCTGAATCTATAGCTGAAGATGTTAATCCATTGGAGGTTCATAAAGATCAAACAGTTAATACAGAAATTCCAAATTCGAATACCAAACCAATCCATGATATTTCTATGAAACCAAAAAAGAAAGTCCATTGGAAGGATGATGCAAATATTGCTGAGATACGTTACTTTGAAGTTATACCAGGAGAAAGAACATTCGCAAACAAGAAGCTTCTGAGATTGATTAAAAATAAAAAAGAATGTAAAAGAAATTTACAATTAGCGAGAATGAAACAGGAAAAATATATGAAAACGTTACGTTGGAAGAAACCAGCCCTTATCACTCTTCCCTATCCTCCCAAAGAATTCGGATTAAAAAGTGAGGAAAAAATTAAACAGGATTTATACCAAGAAACGAATCCTCCAGAAATATATCGGTATATGTGTATGGTTCCACCATCCCCAGAAGAACCAGAAGTTGAGAATATCGAACCGGTTGATCCAATTATTATCCCATTCGAAAGAGTATCAGAAGATCCAAGATACCAATTTTATAAAGATTTACAGCCAATTGATAATCTAGCTACAGAAATACCAGCACAGAACATTCCTGATCAACCTATCCAAGAAGAGGAAAACAAAGAACAACTATTTCTATCAATCGAAATAAACATTCCAAGTTTAGATAAAAAGAAGAAACAAGATATTGATGAAATGATTATTGATAATAATACAGAATCATTAAATAATCCTGTTAAGCAGACCGATTTAACCAAAGATTCGAACAATACTATCACAAACATTACTACAAAACAGAAAAAAAAAAGAGTCCATTGGAAAGATGATGCCTATCTTGTTGAAAAACATCGTTTCAAAATTTCATAGATTACGTAAAATAATGGCGAATAAACCACCAAAGAAAAATTTTAGAAGAAATCTTAAACAAAAAAGTATTAATAAAAACAGAGAGTAGTTATCGAAATGAATAAATGTATAATACCAGAATCAATCTAATTGTTGGGGGACATCATATTCAAATTTTAATGACGTTCCCACATTTGTAAATAAATGTATATATAATATATTTTACTTATAGTGAAAATAAATATTATTATAAATGAAAAATCTTTTTTACCCACTTTATTTATATAATTGGACACGTGTCGGACCTAGAGGTTGTTGGGTTCTGTGCTGCCTGGTTAAATCTGTATAAGACCAATGGTCTTTTGTAAAAGACAACACCTAATTGCAGAGCCAAAGTGTACTTTAGAGAGAAATGTCCTCTTACTGGAGAGTTGCTAATTTGTAAAAAAGGTAATTTTGCAAATGAAAAGTGTCTATTGTGGAGAGGTGTCCGCTAAAGGGAGGTTGTATTGTACTACATAATAGTGTCCTTTCACTAGGTGTTATTTTAGAATATTGTGTTGTTTATTTGTTGAAAATTTGTTTTCATTAGTTCTGAAAGTGTTGTCAAAGTCATTTTATATCCATACGCTAATTTGAACATTATCATAAACTTATAAATGTTTTTAATTTGTTTTTTTTTTTTTCAAATAATTTGTCGATTATCTAATTTATCGTGTCTTATTTTGACTCTTACAAATTTGTCAATTTGCTCCTCAAAACTATTCGAGAAATTTAGTTTATGATTAAATAATTTTAAAATGACAAAATATTTTCTCACAATTAGTTTCTTTTTATTACAAAACGCTAGCATTCAAGTGATAATCGCTCTTCAACGGGCTTAATAAAACATCGACTATATCTTACAAGAAATATTTACAAAAACATACGCGCTGATGTTTTTGTAAATATTTTTTGTAAGATATAGTCGATGTTTTATTAAGCCCGTTGAAGAGCGATTATCACTTAAAAGCTAGCGTTTTGAAATAAAAATAAACTCATTGTGAGAAAATATTTTGCAATTTTAAAACGTTTTTCATGATTCATCATGAATAATGATTAAGTAATACCTAAAAAAATAATTCAATTTCTTCGTTCAAGGTATCTAATATTGTTTTTTAATTTGTGCCAAAAATCATCATGCATACAAATGCTTAATAAAATAATACTTTTATTGTTTAAAAAAGTGTTGATCTACATTCAAAAAATGAAACATATTTTCAAACGAACTGGCCATGGTTCTATTATTTTAAGATGATCCAATTTTAGAAACATAGAAAAAAATTGTATTGTCATCGTGTATAAGCGACTGGGAGTATAAACTAAAATGATGACAACAATTTATAATATTTCAAATATTATTATTTATTTCGATAACACTGATAGACAAAACTTAAGGAAGTTGTACCTTATAGCATATATATATCTCTCAGAGTTATTTTCTGAATCCCGATATATATATGCTATAAGGTACAACTTCCTTAAGTTTTGTCTATCAGTGTAACCCAGGTTTCTGTAGCCCATATAAATTATAACGAAATTATACGAAATAAAATATATATAAGTATTATACTTGTATTTTAAGAAATGTGAATTCAGGTTAGGCATACTCTATCTTCAAGAAGTATTGGTATGCCCCTGCTGTGTTAAAGATAGCTAAATAGGCATAGTTAATTGAAAAAAGATAATAAGTTCGAATCCTCTTTTTTTACCTTCATGTATATTTGAGAACAAGTAAGATACATCAATGGATATTGGGCTAGCTAGACCGAAATATGTACAATAGGCAAATAACATACAGAGAACATCTTCCAACAACCTAAGACAGCAGAGCAAAATGGAAAGAACCTATCTGTGTCAAATAGTTTATAATAGGGAAAGTTATACGAAATTTAATAGGTTCTGCAGACTTTTTTTTTATTATAAATAGACAGCTTCATTCAGCTTAAGGAACTACACTACTATGTGACTTGATTTACATCAATGTAAATAATTAATAAGTTACTTTAGAACATAACTCATTGTAAATAGCTCAACTTGATCAACTTTCTCTCTCCACGATACTAATTATTACAGATAACTTCATCAACTTCCATCATTGCTTAACATATTGTAAATAACTACCTTGTGGTTTCTTCTATCTGCTTATGCTGTTGCTTATTTGTTTAATGTATATGTTTATTTAATGCTCTTTTTCTTAATTGTTTATTTTCTTTTTGATAATTCTGTTACCTACTCTACTACAAATATTGTAAATAGTTTCACGCGCAATTATCCAGATCGGATATAGCGTGTCTTATTTGTAACTGGTAATAAATAAATATAAATTATTACATGTGTATTTTGCATGTAAATGTTAAACCTATTTTATGCACAGTTTCATCAAAATATATATACAAATTATTTCTAGTTTTAGAGAGAGAGAGAGAGAGAGAGATATATAGAGTAAGATATTTAATTTTACATTTTAGAACAATAACACAGGTCTACAAAAAAAACTTTTTTTTTTGCCGGAGAAAACCTGATGTTGATTCTAATATAACTTTCCATGCTGAATTTAAAAATGAAATCAGAGGTTTTCCATCACCCATAGTTCTTGTAGGATAACCATTTCTTCTATAAATTGGTATATACAGTAATAATGCAGAAAATGTTACGTAAGCATTTTTAAAGTAAACATCATTACATTAGCTAGCGCTTTATTTTTGACAAGAAGAGTTGATATGTGGAGCCAAAAGCTTTATTTTCCAAAATCTTTATTTACATCAATATGCCGAGGCGTTGCATTAATATTCCTGATATTTTCTGTTACATTTGTGGGGAATTAATTTTCAAAGTTCAAAGGCGAAACTTTACACCGCTCATCAAAAAGTGCTATTAACTTTATTTTGGCTGTAAAGTCAGTGACCAAGATAAGACTTGGGCTCCTCATCATTGTTGTGAAATTTGTGCTCGACGCCTTACAGGGTGGATTAAAGGTGAACGTTTTATGCCTTTTGCGGTTCCAATGATATGGAGGGAACCTAAAGACCATTCTTCAAACTGTTATTTTTGTTTGACAAAGACTACAGGTATTACATAAAAATCAAGACATGCAGTTGAATATCTAGATTTGCCTTCTGCTATGAGACCGGTTCCTCATAGTGATATTTTACCTGTACCACAGCCTCCTGAAAATGTTACATTTAGTGACGATGATTCAGATAGACGAGAGCAACAGTCGGATGGCACAAATTTTGAAGCAGGTGCTTTATCTGAACCTCATTTGTTAACCCAAGGAAATTTGAACGACCTCGTACGTTATTTAGATTTATCCAAAAAACAGGGTGCACTTTTAGGCTCTAGGTTAAAAGGCTGGAATCTGCTGCATAAAGGCACAAAAGTATGCTTTTTTCTCAAGCGTCAAGATGAATTTCAAGACTTCTTTTAACAAGAAAATAATTTAGTATATTGTAATGATGTTGTTAGTCTAATGGAAGCGCTTGGTCATGACTATGATAAAGAAGAGTGGCGTTTATCCGTTTCTTCAAACATTAGTTTGAAAGCTGTTCTCCTTCATAACGGGAATAAGTTCCCATCAGTGCCAATAGCACATGCATCCAACATGAAAGAGACTTACGAAAACATGAAACTGCTTTTGAAAAAGATAGAATATGAAAGATACGGTTGGAAAATATGCAGCGATTTGAAAGTCATTGCTCTCTTGCGTGGAATACAGCTTGGATATACAATATTTTGTTGTTTTCTGTGTGAGTGGAATGGCAGAGATAGGGAAAGGCATTACATTAAAAAAGCTGGCCAAACCGTGAAATATTTACTCCAGGACATAAAAATATTGTAAATCCTCCCCTGATCGATTCAGAAAATATTTACTTACCACCATTACATATCAAACTGGGATTAATGAAGAACTTTGTCAAGGCAATGGATCGAAATGCCAGTGGATTTGCCTAACTAAAACAAAAATGTTCTAGCATAAGTGATAAGAAAATTAAAAAGGACATTTTCGTTGGACCTCAGATTCGAGAATTGCTGCAGGATGGAAATTTTCAAAATAGTTTGAATGAAGTTGAAGCAGCAGCATGGAATTCCTTTAGAAACGTTTGCAAGAACTTTTAGGAAGTGTCAAGGTTGAAAATTACCGAGACATAGTTAATGATCTGTTGCTTTCCTACAAGGCACTGGGATGTAACATGTCTCTCAAGATCCATTTCCTACTTTACATCTGGATTTCTTTCAAGTCAATCTTGGTGCAGTTAGCGAAGAGCATGGCGAGAGGTTTCATCAAGATATATCAAGCATGGAGAAGCGGTACCATGGTAAATGGAATCACGGTATGCTTGCTGACTACTGCTGGACACTCAAGAGGGATGTACCACAAGCAAAGTATAGAAGAAAATCCACGTCACTACTTTTCAATAAAATAAATATATTTCGTTCATATAGGCCTATATATTAAAAACATTCAAAATTTCAAGTAGGTGTATCTCAGATATCTTGCGTGATAGAAAAAAACTAATGGTATATTTGGAATCAGCACAGAGAGTTGAATTTAGATAAGATGCTGTTTCCTTTGGGACAAAAAAAATAATGTTTGATAAACCAGTGTAATGTAATAAGGTTTATGAAAGAATGCTTACGTAATAATTTTTGCATTTTTTGCTGTATTTATCCCAATACGTAAAAAAGACTGTCACGCAAAACCCATGGGTGATGGAAAATTTCTGATTAGAATTATGAGTTCAGCATGAAAAGTTACACTAGAAACACCATCAGGTCCTCTAGGGCAAAAATGTTGTTGACCAGTATAATTATACAAGAAATGAAGTTTTTTTTTTTAATTTACACACATATTATCAAAAATGTTTAATATATTGTTAGAATTAACCACTAAAAATTTTAATAGTATACATATAAATTGTTTTAAAAAAACTATAATAATTTTGTCTAATTTTGCCAAACCATTATTAATAATTTATAATTGTACGTAATAATGAGTTCTTTTCTTTTAATTGGTAATTTAATTTATTTGACATATCGGACGCGATAATCAGCTTGGGATACTTGCACCTAAATACATTTTAGTAAATTATATACAATTCATAGAACGACATTTGAAAATTATCCCGCATGTGTTTTTTTAACAAAAAAAATCGAAATTTATTTTAAGGGGAAATAAAGATTATTTCTAACATTAGGGATGAAATATGAAAGGATGAATTGTGAAGAGTAATGATAAACGGAAAAATAAAAGTATCCAGGGATGGGAATCGAACCCACATTGTTCCGCTTACCGGGCAGATGCCATGTTAACTAGGCTACTACTCTATTAATTTTCTCAATTCATACTTCATTCCTAAGGTTAGAAATAATCGTTATTTCTCTGTAAAATAAATTTATTTTTCGTTCAAAAGGGATAATTTTCAAATGTCTTTCTATAATCATGAGCCGCATTATATTGTATTACACCCATACCTCGCTTTACGTCTAGGTCACGTTCCAAAAAAAACACGACGCAAATTGAAGCGACGCAAAGTGAAAATATGTGAAGGCGCAATCAAAAACAAAGGTGTTGCCATATTTTAGGAAAAAATAATTAAAGACTCGAATCTAAAAAAAACGCAACTTCGAAAATATAACGACGCACAATGAAAATCAGTAAAAATTAAGCAGCGACGCAAATTCGAAAAAAACGCAAAACGAAACGACGCAAAGCGAGGTATTGGTGTATATACAATTCACTTTATATAGAATTCAATAAACAAAAAAAAACTAAAAACAAAGTTAAAACTGAAAGGATGATTTTCTCAAACAGAAAAGAATATATAAAATGAATTTATAAAAATTATTGAATTTTACATAGGTGTCTTTGTTATATACAAATTCACAAATTTCTTCAATGGGAAAAAATGATTACTTCTGTAGAAGTGAAAGATTGGACATTCGATCAATAAATGTATAAAGTTTTGGTTTTCTTTTCCACACAGAAACAACTAAATTGAATAATATTACAATACAATATAATGCGGCTTATGATTGTAGAACGACATTTGACAACTATACCGCAAATGTTTCTTTTGAAAGAAAAATCTAAATTTATTTTAAGGAGCAATAACGATTATTTCTAACCTTAGGGATGAAGTATGATAGGATGAATTGTGAAGAAAAATGATAAACGGAAAAATATTAATAAACATAAATGGTAATTTAAAAGTGCTAAATATGAATTAATGGTATTTATTGTGTATGAAAATGAATTTTATGATAGGAGTATTGGGTTAAAAAGCGACTTCGTCCAAAGTTACTTTCCCAAACTTTTAAGATCATTTCTATCTCTGTTTACTTTAGCAAGTTTCTTTTTTCTTGTTTTTTTTTTTCTTTCGCCACATTTTCTAGAGTTGTTGACCCTCCCTTCGTCATCCAGAAAACTTGTTACCTCTTTTTCTGGTAGAATTTCACTTTGTTATTTATCAATTTCTTCCCCTGAGTGTTTAATATTGGACTTTGAGAAGTTGGAAAATCAATTTCGAAGTTTATTGCTAGATGTTCTTATCTTTATATAGTGTCTATAACTCTTATATTGACTTTAAATAAAAGTTTTTTTAAATATAACTAAGCTAATCTATTTAGAGTTACAACTTTTGAATTAATTTGTGTCTCAGTTATACTTTCAATATGATATATAGAAGAACCTTATAAGAGGACACTCTCGTTAAAGGACACCTTTCCTTAAAGGACACTTTGGCTCTGTAATTAGGTGTTGTCCTTTACAGGGAGGTAGTTATACTGTAGCAACTCTCCGGTAAGAGGACACATCTTCCTAAAGGACACTTTGGCTCTATAACTAGGTGTTGTCCTTTACGGAGAGGTAGTTCTACTGTAGCAACTCTCTGGTAAGAGGACATCTCTCCCTAAAGGACACTTTGGCTCTGTAACTAGGTGTTGTCCTTTACAGAAAGGTAGTTCTACTGTAGCAACTCTCTAGTAAGAGGACATCTCTACCTAAAGGACACTTTGTCTCTGTAACTAGGTGTTGTCCGTTACAGAGAGGTAGTTATACTGTAGCAACTCTCCGGTAAGAGGACACATCTTCCTAAAGAACACTTTGGCTCTATAATTAGGTGTTGTCCTTTACAGAGAGGTAGTTCTACTGTAGCAACTCTCCGGTAAGAGGACACCTCTCCCTAAAGGACACTTTGGCTCTATAATTATGTGTTGTCCCTTACAGAGAGGTAGTTCTACTGTAGCAACTCTCTGGTAAGAGGACACCTCTCCCTAAAGGACACTTTGTCTCTGTAACTAGATGTTGTCCTTTACAGGGAGATTCTACTGTATATAAATAGCTATACACAATTATATTCACTTCTCGTGTATATTTGTGAAATAGAATAATTTCTTGAAAGCTTAAAAAAAGTTAAAAGAAAATAATTATCCGTTAAAATAATTTGCATTCTTTGGTTTCACCAGATTGATTCGATATTGAATTCTTAACTTAAAAGCTCCAATATCAATAAAATCATTAGTAATGAATTAGTATATTACAAAATTAGACATTTGTAGGTTAAAAAAGTAATTCTACTTTAAAATATGAAAAAGCTTTTTAATAATTTAATATGAGTTCTACTCATCCTCAGCAGACACCATCAACAAGCTCTACAAGCCTGATATCCTGATATGATTGTTGGGAGGAGATAAGAAAGAAGAAAAAAAAAATTCAATAATGATGATTTTAAATATATATACCTAATTTAAGACAATTTTATTGACATCTTGTCAATACATGCAAAGTACACAGTCTGTACTATTTTTAAAAAAAAAAGAGATAATATGCATTATATACACTATGTACAATGAATATGGCGTCTCTGCCAACGCTGCAGTACCTAATTTAAGAGACTTAATCAACAACAACAAAAAGCTTTATTAAGACCTTTTAGTCTTATATAGATTCTCCAAGCAGAAATGTAGGGTACATACAGGAATAACAATAATAGTACCAGTAATAAGCATTGTTATTATTATTATTTTCAAAGATGATCACATTTAATGGTATAATATTAAATTTATTTACAGTAAATCTTAATTAAGACAATATCAAGCCAATAAATAGATTAGTCTGGGTAAATTGGAGGAAAAGAAATTTCATATACATGGATTTACCACGGAGTCTCTGTAAATAAAGAGGAAATAAAAGTAAAAGTTAATAAGGGACTTAATCATGTATAAGACAGAATTATTCTAGCTCCTTCGGACTGGGTTTTAAATCGAGAATATAAAGTAGATGTTTATTTCAGACAACGCATAAACATTACCAAATAAATATTGTCGGAAAATAAAACCTAGCATAAAATATTTTTTGCCTAAAGGAAGATAAAATATAAAAATGACTTTTTTTTTCTATTCCAAAAATAACTCAAATAATATAAAGTTAGAGAAAAAGTTGGTGAATATTTTTATTTATTTTTATTCATTGAGAAGGAAATAAACAATATGGAGAAAATATTGCAGAGCTCCCTTAGACGAAAGGAGTTTACCTTTATAACCCATTTTGGAAATTGCCTTTGTGAATTTTAGCCTATAATTTACAAAAGTAATTTTGAAAGTGGTTCACAGACAAGAAGTAACCAAGGGTCCTTTCTTTATTTTATTTATTTCTGACCGATAACCAAGTTAAAAAACATGGAAAGATTCAATATTTTCTTTTTCCCTTTATCTTCTGTTATAACACTGTTCTCTAATGGTGTATCTTTTGTAAAAATAATCTTTTGCTTATTAAATGTTTATAAGCATATCTTTTTTATTGTTATTTTTATATTATTTAGCTCAATATATCGAATATTTCCATTATGTAATAAAAAACTGATTCGGAACTGTAGCACCACATGTTTTTCTGTTTAAAGTAAATAAGTGAAATGGAAGTTCTTTTACATAAAATGTTATCAAATCATCTTGCTCTGGAGTCTGTTGTCTAGGACGACAAAGAATAAATCTAATGCATTGTCCTTGTACAAATTCCTCTCATTATATGTCCCAAGTAGGTCAATCTTTGTTTACTTATTTTGGATTCGAATAAAAAAAAAAGTTTTTTCGGGGCGAAAAGTTGAACTCTGAAGCTACAGCAACAGACATTCTTGGAAGTCAACGAGTATGGATCCACAGATGGGAAGATTTGCTTTCTGTTTTGTCTCTGTTTAAATAGCCTGGAGCTCTGCCGACAGTACATTCACCACGTGCATTGGATGGATCGCACCCTTCACAACTATTCGGAGCAGTAACTGCAAGGTTCCAGCAAGGAAATCCTGCCTGTAATGATCCTACCTTGGCACCTTCAGCAGCTGCAGGATAAGTCTGGTATCACCCTGCCCAGACAGGACGAAACATCCACGACTGAGGCCATGAAAATGCTCCCTACGTATGAGGAACTCCCCAAGATAAGATTACATTTCAAGGTGGGGAACAACTGAAACATCTGGGACTATGTCATCAAGAGCTATGCCCTGTACTACCTCCAGAACCTGCACGGCCTGGAGAAGAGGTACAAGTGCATGATGATGGAATGGTATCACAGACTGAGGACGCACATTTCTCAGCGACACAACCTTCCATAAGCACAAGGGCTACCACATGTTGGGAGAAACGTGATAAATACTCTCTATTAAAACATAAAACTTCTTTATTGAAGGTACAAAAAACTATGACTATAAATTTATATAATAAATCTAAATAATTCTTACAAACTCTTACGCCTAAACGTCTCCACATATACTCTCTCCCACACCTCACTCAAAGAAAAATACATATAGATATATACACTCAACACCACAGAATAAATTAAATCACAGATTAATTCAATTACAGAATGAAAATTAATATTTTAAATAATTAACATCAACACCACAATCAGAAGAAGGAGTTCTGCTGCAACATGTGTGACATGGTCTTCGAAGACTCACGCATACGCGTGGATCCTTTTATTTTTAGATTTTCTCGTTGAAAAGCAAAATTTGTTTAAAAGCTTGCAAAACCTCAAAATAAATAAAGAAAAACTTCGCCCCCCCAAAATAGATAGTTTTTCATATTCGTATAGGTTCTGGGTAACTATTGATTTTACATATTTATGATTATAGGGATCTTAAGAGAATTATTTTTTTTATAATTGAAACATTTGACCTTTATCTGTCAATATGACAATCTGGGTAGTTTTCTCTATCTCTACATTTCAAAAGCTTAATTTCTTTTTCTTTCTTGTTTTCTGAGAAGTTTAGCTTTTTCTCTCGTAGAGCCTATAAACTAAATAATTAAACCTTCCTATACCAACTTCATAAGCAAAAGGAATAGTAAAAATTCTGTGTATGATTTTGATAAGATTGTTTTTTTTTTGCGCATCCCTAGTACACGTGGTACAGGCCATGATAATCATGGTAGGCAGAAGTAGGCGACTGCTTTGACTGTAAGTGTACCACATGTCTATACATGTGAAAAGCAGTTCGACTTTTCACAAACAAATGTGTCAGAGCCCCGTTTGGTTACTTTCACTCACAGGTGGGATTTGACTTTTGCAATAATCGGGGGTCATTGGAGCATTTTCTTTTTAAATCAGAAAAAAAAGTGCCCAATGCGGGAATCGAAACCGGGTCGTAGCGGTCGAAAACCAACGGTTTAGACCTTACTTCCACCGACCCCCTGATAAGATTGTACTATATTGAAACCGTTTGGTAAAATTTACTTGTTATATATAAATATAAAAAAATTAGAGAGAATTACCTATAGTTCACTCTATCAACAATTTCTCTCGTGCTAGTAAAATTTTCCCGCAAAATAACCAATATGCTCAACTTTATCGATAGAAATTTAAACTTTTTAATGCGTTTTTGATGAGCCATTTTAATGTCAAATTTACCCCCAAAACATCAAAATCGATAAAATGGAAGATAAAAAAATGTCTTAGGTTCTCTTCATCATTAATATATAAAATATAAAACTATATGAAATATATATCTACTTATATAATTGCCTTATTCTGTCTGTGTTAAGTTCACTGTGTGAAGTTCACGGATAGATTTTGGTCAGAATGGATAAAATAAAAAAAAGTGTCAAGGGATGGGAATCGAACCCACGACCTTCCGCTTACCGGGCAGATGCCATGACCACTAGGCTACCCTGGACATATTTTTCCGTTCATAAAGTTAATATGTTAATTGCAACGAATAGTATTTTAATTAAAACATTTTAAAAACACACAGTTTGGAACGGGAAGTTTAACAAGAGTGACATCCATGGCGCCAATTTATAATTGTAACGAATAGTATTTGAATTAAAACGTTTTTAAAATATATACGCACTCGGGTAAAACCCGGGCGTTGCCCGGGCCATTCGTCTAGTATATAATATATCCTCAAATGCAAATATTTTATTTTTTAAAAAACATATATTTTATTTTTCATTCATTGACTGTTCTACATTTTTTTTTTACCATAGATTCAGGAAATACCACTTTATTATTGTTGTAAATATGTATAGTTAACCCTACCTTTTTTTTTTAAATCACGATTATAGAATTCATTTTATAAATTCTATATTCTTATGATAAATAATTTTATGTGTAATTTACTTCAAGTAATTCAAAATAAAAACTACTTGAAAGATAAATAACTATCTTTTTTCACGACTGCACCTCTCTCTCTCTCTCTCTCTCTCTCTCTCTTTTCAACAACAAAACAAAAAATAATCATAACATATATATGGGTTAACGTGTGTTTTCTAGTTCCATAGCCTTTCATTGCCACTATTAAATTCCGGTGTTTTTTACTCTATATTCTGTTTGATATTATTACATATTGTAATATTTTGAGTCGAAAGGCGATCCATCAATTAAGTTTATATAATAGGATGTACCTGGATTTGTAAAGAAAAAAATATTTCTCAGAATATTTCGAGAGATTGTTCCCTGGTTCAAATCACATAAATAGGTACCGCTCAGCAAGAGAAACCTAGTTCATGATAATTGAAACAGTGAATAATATATGTGAAGGTTATCCACATATTAAACAAATTTTAACGCGGGATTTAATCATCCCGGTTCATGACTGTCGGGAATCGAGGGGGTTACCCACTCGTCCACCGACTTTTTTATAGATTGCTCCCTCTCTATCAATTTATTGCACGGTGAATTTAATTTACAGATTCTTGTAGATCACATGCGAACAATTATTTTTGACCAATGACAAAGTTGTTTCCATGTGATCTTCAAGAATTTGTTAAGTGTACTGTACAATAAATTGATAAAGAGGGAGAAATCTCTCGAAATATTTTGAGATTTTTTTTTCTTTACAGATCCATGTACACCCTTTTAAATTATAATATGTTTGTGTGCTGAGAAGATGTAAGAAAACATCTACCTATGTTTCCCCACGTGACGCAGCGGAGCGTGACCTCGGCTGCACGGGTGAGTCAGTTGTTGTTTGGCTCTCTGTATAGATGGACATTAAAACATGGTGGCAGCGATAACTGGATAAAATACGAACCCGTATATTGCAAAATATTGATTTTTGCGTACCTTGGAAGATAATTCAACATGGCTCAGATTCAACCTCCAGAAACTTTCGACTTCTCGACTCCCAACGAATGGCCCAAATGGAGGAAAAGATTCGAACGATACCTCGTGGTCAGTGGAATGAAGAAGAAAGAGGAGGCGGACAAGATCGATTTGTTCATGTACTTGATGGGCGACCGCGCGGATGATATATTCAGGACCTTCAAGTTCGAAAAGGAGGAAGAGGCAACGAAAATTGATTCCGTCCTCAAGGCGTTCGACAGCCACTTCTGTGTCAGGAAGAATATTATCTACGAACGTGCGAAATTTAATTCAAGAATCCAAGAGGATCGGGAGCCAGTGGACGAATTCATCACTTCATTGTACAAATTGGCTGATAGTTGCGAATTTGAGGGTCTTCATGAGCAGTTGATCCGTGACCGAATAGTGGTTGGAGTGAGGGACAAAGCTTTATCTGAAAGAATGCAGTTGGACAGCGAACTGACTTTGGAAAAGGCGGTGAAATTGGTTCGACAGCAGGAAGCCGTTCGACAGCAGCAAGTCGACCTGCAGCGTCCCTCAACAAGCCAAAAGGTCAATCAGGTGAAGTTCAACTCGAAGAAACAATCACCGAAACAACGACAGCAGCCTTCGAGGAAGAAGGAGAAGTCAGCCAAAACAAGATCACGATGTCCAAAATGCGGAGGTTTCACCCACAGGGAAGGACAGGCCTGCCGTGCTGAAGGACAAAGATGTAACCTATGTTCAAAAACTGGCCATTTTGCAAATTACTGCCCAGATAAGCAGGCGAAGACTGCGGAAGTCAAAGCTGTTTCTGAACTTGATGAAGAAATTGGTTTTCTCCTGGAGGTCTCAGCTGTGGAGGATTCATCTAATCTCGATAATGATGAAGACGAGTGCAGGAGGCGATGGACAGCAGAAATCCAAGTGAACGGGAAAAAGGTGAAGTTCAAGCTCGACTCCCAGGCGGATGTTACATGTGTTCCTCTGTGTCTCTTCAAGAAGATAATGGGACAACAACGACTAGTGGAAAGTGATATCAACCTTAGAGCTGCTGAATTCTCCGAACTTCAGACTGTGGGTATGTTTTTATCAACGCTGCGAAATGGCAATTATAAAATCAAGGAGAAGATTTATGTCATTCGTCGTTTGGGTGAACCTCTTCTGAGTCGCCGGGCATGTGAGCTCTTGAACCTGGCGAGGCGGATTGAAGTGGTTGCGACGAGAATTAACCCGATCAAGGAATTCCCCGAAGTATTTGAAGGACTGGGACAGATCGGAAACCCTTACGAAATCAAATTGAAACCTGGAGCAAAACCATATGCTGTGCATACTCCTCGACGGGTACCAATACCTTTGATGGAAAAGCTCAAAACAAGATTGGAAGAGCTCGACAAAGACCAGATCTTGACGAAGATTTTTGAAGCTCAACAACAAGATACGACCCTGAAAGCAGTAGTCAACTACCTTGAGCAAGGCTGGCCAGATAAGAAGATGTCACAGGCTCTGCTCTCTTATTGGCATGTCAAGGATGAACTCGGCGTTCAAAATGGACTACTGATGCGTAGCTGTCGTCTTGTTATTCCAACAAGTATGAAACTGGAGATCCTAGATAAGTTGCACGCTGGGCACTTCGGGATTACAAAAACAAGACTTCGCGCACGTGAGACGGTATGGTGGCCTGGAATTTCGGAAGAGATCGCGGAAACGGTCAGAAAGTGCAGTGTCTGTATCCAGGAAGCCGTCTCAAAACATGAACCTTTGATACCAACGAACTTTCCTTCACGACCGTGGCAGAAGATTGGAATGGATTTGTTCAAGTTCGAGAATAAGTGGTATCTAGTCGTCATTGACTATTATTCTCGCTTTCCTGAAATGATTCAGCTGGATCGGCTCACAGCCAGTGTGGTGGTGCGTAGTTGCAAATCCATATTTGCCCGACATGGAATACCAGAAACTGTTGTAAGCGATAATGGGATGCAATTTGGAGCTGCTCGTGAATTTGCAAATTTCGCAAGGCAGTACGGATTCACACATGTCACTTCAAGTCCTCGATTCCCGCAGAGCAATGGGATGGCAGAAGCAGGTGTGAAAATTGCTAAGTTGATCCTCAAGAAAAATCAAGACCCATCGCTTGGACTCCTGGAGTATCGATCGACCCCTTTGGAGAACGGTTACAGCCCTGCTGAGCTTCTCATGGGACGTAAACTCCGAACGACCTTGCCAATTGCACCAGAGAATCTTAATCCAAAGTTGGTGGACTCTCAGACCCTGAAAAGAAAGGAGGGGAGAAGGAGAAAGGATATGAAATCCAGATATGATCGACGCTGCGGAGCTACGGACATGGAGGAGCTATCCGAAGGTGACACGGTTTGGATTACAGATATGCGAACCTGGGGGATTGTAAAGCAGAAAGCATCGACACCAAGGTCGTATATGGTTGATACTCCAGTTGGGACTTTACGTCGAAACAGGTTCCATCTACGAAAAGGAGTTACAGTGCAATATCCAGCCGACCCATCGACGCCGACCTTTTCGGGGGAGGAACTGGTTGAAAATGAAAAGACCCCAGTTGTGGATTATCCCTCTAACGACTCAGAAGACGGCCAGATAAGAACCCGGAGTGGACGAATTGTTAAACCTGTGGATCGCCTTCGTTATTAATTATATTATGCATTTAAAGTTTGTAATGTATATATATATTTCAAGTCTTAAAAAGGGGGATGTGCTGAGAAGATGTAAGAAAACATCTACCTATGTTTCCCCACGTGACGCAGCGGAGCGTGACCTCGGCTGCACGGGTGAGTCAGTTGTTGTTTGGCTCTCTGTATAGATGGACATTAAAACAGTTTGTTTATTATTTTTATTGCAGAAAGATATAGATCTCTATAAAAATACTTATATTTAAATTAACAAAGTGCAACATACCTAATAATATATCTTCTAAACCTTTTTTACATATTTAAAAACAATAATATCATTGGTCAAGGATCAAATATATTTGAAACATTTAATTTATATTACACATATATATTTATATATATGCCTCATGTAATAAAAAAGCATACGAGGTGTGTTCAAAAGGTATCGCGACTTTTGTATTTTTTCAAAAATTATTAATTTATTCGTGAATACCTATTTTGTCCCCTTCAAGGTAATCCCCATGAGATATTATACACTTGTGCCAACGGTTTGTCCAATCTTTGAAGCACTTCAAAAAATCATTTTAAAAAATCTTTTTCAGCTCCTCCTTCGATGTCGTCTTTATCTCGTCAAGCGTAGCGTAAAGTCGTCCTTTCATGGGCCTCTTCAGTTTAGGGAACAAGAAAAAGTCACAGGGGGCCAGATCTGGGGAATACGGTGGCTGCGGCATCATTAGTGTGTTGTTTTTGGCCAAAAACTCGCGCACAAGCAACGATGTGTGAGCAGGGGCGTTATCGTGGTGCAAAAGCCAATTTTTGTTCTTCCACAAATCCGGGCGTTTCTGGCGGATTGCTTCGCGCAAATTGCGCATAACTTGCAGGTAATATTCCTTATTGACCGTTCTACCCTGTGGCAAGAACTCATGATGCATCACGCCCCTGCAATCAAAGAAAACTGTCAGCAAAACTTTCACATTCGACCGAACTTAGCGCTTTTTTCGGTCTTGGTTCGTGCGGCAGCTTTCATTGAGATGATTGAGCTTTGGTTTCCACGTCATAACCATAAACCCACGCTTCGTCACCAGTTATGACCCTCTGGAGCAAATTTGGGTCGTCGCGGACAGAGTCCAACATCTCATTAGCAATGTTCATGCGATGCTGTTTTTGGTCGCAATTGAGCAATTTTGGTACGAATTTCGCGGCGACCCGTCTCATGCCCAAATCATTGATAAAAATCGAATGGCACGAGCCAATCGATATGTTTAGGTCCTCAGCAACTTCTCTAACGGTGATTCGACGATTGGCCAATATCATTTTCTCCACTTCATTAATTTTTTCGTCTGTTGTTGAAGTGCTCGGGCGTCCGGCACACTCTTCGTCGTTCACATCTTCTCGGCCTTCTGAGAACATTTTGTACCACCGATAAACGTTGCTTCAGTCCAAGGTAGCTTCTCCGTATGCCACAGTCAACATTCGGAATGCATCCGCGCACTTAATTTCGTTTTTAACACAAATTTGATACAGGTTCTTTGATCCATTTTTTTAATAGGTAAAAATCGAAGACGATCCAAAACACCTGCAAAGCAGCTGTCAACAATTAAGTGAACATTCAAAATGGCCGAGCTTGTCGGCATAAGTGATAGACATGAGTACCAACATAAAGCCACAAAAAGATCGAAATTCGAATGTACGTAACCCGCGAAAATTCAAAAGTCGCGATACCTTTTGAACACACCTCATATAACTTTATTTATATAGCCACTTGCTATTTGACCATTTAGAACTTTGGGGAAAGTTATAAAGCTATTTTTCGTCAGATTTCCTTTTTTCGTTTCGTTTTATTTCCCAAATTCCATTAAAATTTTTATTAAAAATTATCATCATTATTAAGAAGGTTTTCAATGTGTGTGTGTGTGTGTGTTTCTGTATTCAAATTATTAATGACATTTTTGAAAGTAAAACTGTGTATACGGTATTAAATATGTATAATGGGGGGGGGGGGGAACAATGGCTTAAAATATAATAGAAAGCAAGCTGAATGAAGACAAAAAAAAAATGCTAAGAATTCCATATGAATTGAAATGAAGTGATTTTGCCTATAAAATATCAAAAAATAGACTGGATTGATACACATTCAAAATGGTTAAAATGGCATTTATTAAACCAAACAGTGTGAAAAAGTAGATACAGTAGAGCTTCCATTGAGAGGATGCCTAAAATCGTAGCTTAACCCGTCTCTCCAAGAGGCAGTCTCTTATTAAAGGCCTATTAGAGATTCTTTAATATCAATTAGAATCTCCAATGAGAGACCACCTACAAGAGAAACAAGTTGAGTCATTTTTTTAGGTGGTCTTTCTTAAGAGACTCTATTTACATATAATAAAATCAACATTTTCTTACTGTTACGGTTAATTACTGCTAATCTCTATATATAAAAAATAAATGTCTATCTGTCAATTATTAATTGGACTGAGCGAGTATCGTGAGTTTCATTATTCTATATGGTCTGGAAGCATATTAAAATTAAATATACAAAATTTGAAAGGAAATTTGGATATTTGTCCGTTCTTGGCCCACCTGACAACCCAGAAGTCTGAAAATTGGTCAGCTAGCATTGTCATCAGGTTTGAACATGTGTACCAAATTTCATATTTCTAGGTGCCCTATAAGTATATTAATAAAAAAAATTGATTACAAGATTTGGCGACAGACATCCAGACAGACATGGAGAGGCAAGTTAAATAAAAGCTTTTAAATTAAATAAAAAAGTGGAGCAATCTCAATGGAAATGGTACCATTAGAAAGAGCGTAAAAAGTATACCAAGAAAGCTTAACCAATGAAGGAGAAATCGAAGGAAGATCGCTAAAAACGAACGGTTCGCGAGATATTGGCAAAACAAAATAAATAAAATTAAATATACAAAATTTGAAAGAAAATTTGGAAATTTGTCCGTTCTTGGTCAACCTGACAACCCAGAAGTCTGAAAATTGGTCAGCTAGCATTGTCATCAGGTTTGAACATGGGTACCAAATTTCATATTTCTAGGTGCCCTATAAGTATATTAAAAATTGATTACAAGATTTCGCGACAGACATCCAGACAGACAGACAGATAGGCAAGTTAGATAAAAGCTTTTAATTAATAAAAAATACACCTACATCAACCAATAGTCCTGTCACTCTACACAACATTCCCCTGAGGAGAGAGATAGCAGGTTACTGAAACGTCGGGTGTTAAATATATCATTTGTTGATTTGTCTTCTTCTTCTCTCTCTTTTTTATCTCCACTCAATCATATTAGGATAAATGACAACCATCATGTCTGGGTGAAGTAGAATGCGTCTACCTTTGTCATTAAGACTGGGAGCAATACTCAGTGGCTTTGATTCCATTGATCAAAGCACCATGGCACACTTTGAGTTTTTCTTTGTTGAATTATGTACCTGAGGCTAACTTTCAGACCAAACATAATTCAATAAATGAACTCTCTTTGTTTTAAAAATGTATTCTTTTTATCTTCTCTCCACCCCTTGGTTAAAGATTTCTATGTATAACAAACAGTCTTCTTTTTCTTATCCCCACTCGATCATATTAGGGTATCAAAGGGAGTTATATGTGTTGGGTCCAAAGACCATTCCATCCTTGTCAAGGGGAATGCTAACTGTCAATACTTTGCCTACTCTTCTTCTTTTTTCTTATCTCCCCTCAATCATATTAGGGTAACAAGTTGTGACCATCATGACTGGGTGGTGTAGAATGCGACTGCCTTTGTCATTAAGACTGGGAGCACTACTCAGTAGCAGGCCACTGACTTAGCTCCAAAAGAAATGACCATCTCTGACATGAGGAACAGACGCCATGTGCAGCCGCTCCTAACATGGAGTACAAACGCTGCTCATCCTGTATCTCTGGATCAGGAGCCCTTACAGGGTACTATCAGCTAGGCCAGCTGAACCCAGGTTTTATAGCGAGCTTGTTACTGCTCCCCCTCCTCCTTTTTCATCCGGGCTTGGGAACCAGCAAAGGCGGAGTTATAAGATTTGTGAATTAGGGGAATACTTATCGATTTCATATCTAAAAAAAGGTAACATAAATGACAGGAAACAGGCGACATCTAAGAAAATTCTATAAGATAGATTTTAATACAAAAACACGCAAACAAAAGATAATATAAATTCCAAACAACCATTCTGTTCAACATTTACAATAAAGAATAAATTAAAACAAATATTTTAATCGAAATCTTACACGAGAAATTTAGTAAAGAAAGGAAATTATTTATCAATACTTTTTTTCCAAACTCTCTTTTCATAGTAATTTTTAATTTGTTTCATCATACACATCTTTTTAAAAAAGAATTTCTTTTAATTTATTTTTTTTTTCGTATCTCTTTCCATCTATACTGGGCAATGTTCAAACTAATTTAGCTCGGTGAACAATGATGCCAAAATATAAGTTTTCTTTTAGTTTTTTATTTTCAATTATCTTTCCCAGATCAATCCGCTTGAGATATATTATATCAGAAACAACAAAAATGCGTCAGTTATAATTTATTTTCATTCTTTTATTGTGTTTGTGTTTTTTTCCGCTAAAACTCGTAACAATTCTAAACTATTTTTTGATTTATTTATTAAATTATTTTTTCAAAAATATATAACCTTTTCTAATATATAGTTTCACAATTGGGAAATGCCTTTTTCTTAATTTATTAACATGATATCATTACAATTTCACCTTTGAACTATTTTTTTCACATAGTTTTGCATTCTCAAACCCTTCCAACCTTTAATACTCTTTTCATGATTTCTCAGGATGCCTGAATGACCAGTTTTTTGCCTAGTCGTTTAGGTACAGCTTGCAACACGCTGATAAGGGCCAACAGCCCGAAACGCGTACATGGTTATATTTTCTTAATTAATCAAGAATTGGTATTTTTGGCCAATAGTTGATATTTATTCCGACAGATGGCGCAAGCCATCAGTAACCTTTTAGTTGTATGAAAAAAAGATGCCTTTTTACCTCTCTCTTAATACACACATATATATATATATATATCAAATATTTAATATAAACTCACATTTTAAATTCTGGAATATTCAAAATCAACGAGTAGTTGATATTTATTCCGACAGATGGCGCAAGCCATCATCAAATTTCAATTGCACGATAAGGAGATGCCTTTTTCTTAACTTATAAGCACCAACAGCGCGAAACGCGTTCGTGGATTGCTTTTCTTGATTTATCAAGAAATTGGGTTGGCCAAATATCAGGGAACAGGTTAAATCGATGTTTTGTGCTCCTGGTCAGGAGATATGCTTTCTTTATTTTTAGCTTACAAGTATGCCAGGGCACTGTTTGGTTACTTTCACTAACTGTTATACCTCTGCAAGAATCGACGAAGATTGAAAATAATTCGATTCCGGGTGGTTCCTGTCGAAAATCAACGGTTTTGACCACTAAACCACCGGCCCTTGAATTACTATTATATAAAAGGAATCATAAAACCAACAAAACATTTTATTATGATGCGTTAGCACGCCATCTGTCATAAAAATTAGAAATGTATCCAGTTTATCGTAAAAGATTTACAAGAACAAATAGTAAAAGGATTTTTGACTATTTTCTTTATTTGGAATACAAAATTAAAAAAAGAATTAATACAACAAAATTAACTTAACATTTCCCAGCTAGATTTCTCTTTGCTAGAAAGGCGAAAAAGAACCTTTATAGACGCAGCTCCCTCGTGACAGGACGGCAACGCATGCGCCGATCTCCATCAGCTGGTGCCATCTTCCGTGGAGAAAGCGAACCATTGTTACAAACTCCCCCTCTGGCTACGAAGTCGTCCCGACGAGGAGCCAGTAACTCCAGACAATCCTAGTGGGCCTCCAGAAGTACTAGGAACAGCCCTTGGTGACCCTCCGGAGGTATTAGAAGAGGTCTTGGGACGACCGCGTCTTCTTATGGGGCAAACTTGTCGAGTGTCCCTTGCACTATATGGAGTTAGAGAAGAGACATGATAATTTCCTATGGGAATGGTGGGATCCGAGGTTGCAGCAACAGTGTAAGTAGTAGGTGATCTCTGAGTTAAAACTAGATAAGGACCTTCTCGTCGAGGCATAAACTTGCCAGTTTTCTTTGATTTAGACTTACTGATTGGATGTGTAGTTATCCAAACCCGGTCTCCAGGAGAAAAATAAACCTGTCGTCGATTCTTGTCAAAATATTTCTTATGTTGATCTTGCCTCAACTGAATGCGTTCTTGAATCTCATGGGTAATTGTAGCAAATCTCTTAAGGTAGGGAGTAATCTCTGCAACAAAATTGTCATTATCGACGACTGCTTTAAAGTCTTGGACCACATCATCAATGGTTCTTAACTCGCGAGCGAACTGTAGATAGGCAGCGGTATGTCCAGTGGTATCGTTCTGGGAGGTGTTCATAGCAAAACGAATAACCGGTAACTTTTCAGACCATTTATCATGCTCCATCCCCACAAGTATGGCTATTCGAGGCTTTAAATCACGATTTTTGCGTTCAGCTGGATTGGCCTGTGGACAGTATACAGGAATGAGATTTTGATCGATTTTTAGGACGTGGCACACTTGTTGAAGAACAGCACTGACAAACTGTGGGCCATTATCGCTAATTATGCGTCGAGGTAAACCATACCTCAAAAAGACTTCCTCAATGAGCGTGACACCGCACTCTTGGGCAGTGGCCCGCTCGAGAGCAAATAACTCGACCCATCTAGTTGCGCAATCTTCTACAATAAAAATCCATTGTTTTCCAGACTTGGTTTTGGGTAAAGGTCCAAACAAATCAATGGAAAGAATCTCAAAACGCTGAGAATAAACAGGTGTTCTAAGCAAACCGGATGGTTTCTGATTGGTGGGTTTATACCGACAGCACTCGGCACATTTTTTAACATAGTCAGTGATATATTTCCTCATTCCTGTCCAGTAATATCTTTTTGCAATTCTTTGATAGGTTCCCTCTTCTCCATAATGACCAGCAGTGGGATTATCATGATGATAATTCATTACCATATCACGCTCGTGGGTCGGTATAACAAGTTGAGCTTCTTCACTGTCGGAATCGGGAACATATCTGTAGAGAACTCCCTGATTCATCAAAAATCCTCTTTCAGTCCAATTTGCGAACTCCTCGGTTTTAGGTGTGGCTTCAAAGGAACTAATTATTTTCTTTAGGTTTTCATCTTGAAGTTGGGATTCGCGAATGGTTTTGGGACTCCTCGCAGGCATGTCAGCTACAATGATGTTATTAACCTCGCATGAAGGAACATTCGGGACTACTGGCCTTGATAACATATCTGCAATGACATTTGCCTTTCCTGGCACATATTGTACTTTCAGGTTGAAGGACTGTACTTCCAGTGCCCATCGTGCCAGTCTTCCCGTAGGTGACTTGAGGCTAAGTAGCCATTTCAGGGGTTGATGGTCAGACTCAATAGTTATTTCAGAGCTCTCTACATAACCACGAAACTTCTTCAAGGCCCAAACCACAGCGAGAGCTTCTCGTTCCGTAGTAGAATAATTTATTTCTGCGGGACTCAATAATCGACTAGCATATTCAATCGGTCTTTCGCCAGCCCCTTGTCCCTGAAGTAATACCGCTCCGAGTGCAAAACTGCTAGCATCCGTTCGAATGATATACGGGTTAGATCCATCTGCTTGTTTCAATACAGGAGGGGTTATCAAGCACTCTTTCAAAAGTTCAAAAGCCTTTTGTTGGGAAAATCCCCACTCCCATGGAACTTTCTTCTTAGTTAAATTACTAAGGGGCCTAGACCTTTCAGCAAAATTCGGTATGTAACGCCGAAACCAGGAACAGGTCTGCAAAAATGATTGAACTTCTTTTACATTCGTAGGAGGCGGAATCTTCTGTACAGAGGATACCTTGTCTCGATCAATTTCTAGTCCCTCTTGGGTAATCCAGAAACCCAGATACTTAACCCGAGAACCTGCAAAATGACACTTGTGCCTATTAGCATGTAGTTTAAACAGAGTGAGTCTTTCAAAAACCGATTGAAGATCGGTGATATGTTTTTCAAAAGTATCAGAGAGGACGATAATATCGTCTAGATAAGAGAGAACTAGAACGTGTCCTAACCCACCTCGAAATCTATCAATTAGTCTTTGAAATGTAGAAGGAGCATTACGTAGTCCAAAAGGCATTCTTAAATAACGATAGGTTCCAAAAGGACATGTAAAGGCTGTTTTGTCTTGATCTGCTGGATGTACCTTGACCTGATGGTAACCAGCACGTAAATCGATAGTAGACATGAAAGGTGTGTGTCGAGCTTCATGCATTAGATCATCCAATCTGGGTAAAGGATAAGAGTCTGCTTTTGTCCTTGCATTGAGCTTTCTGTAATCAACACACAAACGAATACCACCGTCGGGTTTAGGGACCAGAACTACTGGAGAAGCATAGGGAGATTCACATTCCTCTATTATTCCTTCGGCTAACAGTCTATCAATCTCAGTCCTTAAGATTTCCTTTTTTGCAGGATTCATCCTGTAGGGAGGAACAGAGATTGGCGGAGTGTTTCCTGTATCAATATGGTGCTCACAGAAAGGTGTGGCCTCTCCCCCTGGTTGGAAACACGTCTCAAACTTTTCCAAAAGGGAGTTCAATTGACCTTTCTGGTGTACAGTGAGATGAGTTCCTTCATCTTTACGAAGATGACACGGAGACACGTTCTCAGAAACTGCCAATAATGCAGCGATGTTAGGTGGATTCCTAACGAAATCAAATTTTATTCGTGGACTTTCAGAAAAATACCATTTTCCCATAGGGATATCTAGAACAATTCCAGCAGCCTTTAGAAAGTCCGTTCCCAAGAGGGTTCTATTCCCTCTAGCATTGGTCAGAACCATCAATGATGTAGGAACCTTTTTCCCTTTAACATGGATGTCAACAGTTGCAGTCAAGATATCGACTATTTTCTCTTCACCATCACCGAGTTTTATACCAGTGATGTTTGGTACGAACTTCACTCCATTGTCTTTTAACAGGCGATAAAGCTTCTCTCCAGCTACGGAGTGTGTAGCACCCGTATCTGCACAAACTGCCGCCTGATGGTGACATATAAAAACTTCAATGAGGCTCACTGGCTGACTTTCCACAAGGGAGCTATAAAAACTCATGCTATTCATGTTGAGTTTTGGCACAGTCTCAGTAAGATTGCAAGTTGGACATCTTGCCTTTATGAAGCCTTGAGCTCCACATCCATAACAATAAATTGAGGAGCGATCTTTCTTCCTTGTTTCTCCCCTAGGTTTCTCTGTTATTTTAGAAAATGACTCTCTAGGGCCCGAGAAACTTCTAGATATTTCTTTTGTTTTCTCATAAGCGTTCCTCTTATTGTTCAATGACATATCCTTAATTTTCCTCAAATTATCGTAGGTGTCTAATTTAGCAGCAAGTTGGCTTGGAGTAACCCAAGCAAACCACTCCTCCCAGAAATGGTCTCTCATTTCGGGACTGGTTCTTTTCTTCATTTGTTCGGCAATGATTAGGTCCTTCAATTTATCAAAACTGGCAATCCTCAGATCCTGTAACCAACTTTCGAAGAAGTTCTGCAACTCAAAATAATAATCCTTCCAGGTGCTTTCTGAACTCTTTTGATGTCTATAGAACAGTTGTCTGAAACTATCGCCGCTAAGCTTAAAACGTGAAAGTAGCATTTTCTTTATGTGATCATAATCATGGGATTGTTCCTCAGGTTCTCTAGCAATCAATTTGGCTACATCACCAGGCAAAACACCCAATAAATACGCTACCCAGTGGGTATTTGGTACTTTTAAAAACTTGAGTTGCCGCTCAAACAAATTAAGAAATGTGGCTATATCCGTTTCTTTTGGATTGAAGTTAGGGATTAACTTCTTAAACTCAATTTGTGGCACATCTGTTCCGGATGCAACAGATTCCGTAGTTTTTAGAAATTCATTATGCGTAGTTTGCATTCTCAATTTCTCAAGCTCAAACTTCCGCTCTTCATCCAATTCCTCAGATCTCTGCTTCTTAAGTTCTTTAGCCTTTCGCTCTTCGATTATATTAGTTAACATGTTTTTCACTAATTCTTCATCATAAACAGACGATTTGAGGATAAGATCTTTCAGATCCACTATACGCATACCACTATCTGGGCTTTCTCCTAATTCCTGTGCCAATAACATGAGATCTATCTTCACTCCTTTACCCAAATAAGTCATTTTTACTTTCTAATAGCACCAATAAAACTACAATATCAGAAAAAAATATTTTGGGTAAAATAATTTTCCTATACTTTGCTTTTCCTAACTCTCAATAGTTTTGCATACTCACGAAAAACTACTACTTTAGTATCAAATATCTCTTAAAAGATATCATGCATAAAAATCAGGATTGATTTTGAGTTTAAAATAAAATTTTACTTATCTGTCTTTTCCTGGGTAGAAAATCTTGACATCAGCAGTCGAACATCCACGCACTATCTTCCGTAGAATACTTTTCTTCTGCCACTACGTTGGGCGCCAATTTGTATCCAGTTTATCGTAAAAGATTTACAAGAACAAATAGTAAAAGGATTTTTGACTATTTTCTTTATTTGGAATACAAAATTAAAAAAAGAATTAATACAACAAAATTAACTTAACATTTCCCAGCTAGATTTCTCTTTGCTAGAAAGGCGAAAAAGAACCTTTATAAACGCAGCTCCCTCGTGACAGGACGGCAACGCATGCGCCGATCTCCATCAGCTGGTGCCATCTTCCGTGGAGAAAGCGAACCATTGTTACAGAAACTATTATAGACGCGAATGATTCTTTTTAAAAATTAAACAATATCTACTGCCCTTACTGAAATGGAAAAATTAATTACAATGGTAGATTAAACTGGCGAAACCGCTGTGTGGATTCACCACTGATGAGCCAATCCCTCCCATTAATTTTTCCTTTGCAATAAGGACATTGTTTGAAGTTTATATGTTAATTTTGTAATTATTCTTTTTTTTTTTAATTCATAGAAGCATTTTTATTACAGACATATTCAATTTTTTATCATCATCATTTTTTGATATTTTATTTTTAGTTGGTTAGTTCATCAAATCATTTTGCAATTGTAGTTTATTTTTTGTTCTGTTGTGTACCTTTTTAAGTAATAAAATATATAGAACTAAGGTGTAATATTCAATTCAAGCATATGGAACCAACATCGATTCATATTTAAAACAAAGCAAAATCGTAAGTTTATACAACTTTTACTTTTTCATACTGACAGTAGATATTGTTTAACTTTAAAAAAGAATCATACGCGTCTATAATAGTTTCGAAAACATTTTATACACCTATCCCCCGATTTACACGTTACTTGTTTTTCACGTTTTCGCTTTTATACGGTTTAACAAATAAGTTTTTTTTTTATCGCACTATACTAAATGCTACTGTGATTGAACACATGCGCTGTGTACACATCTCACGAGGAATCCCGAGCTTATGTGCTGACTACATATTTTAACCTGTCAATGCATTTTATTTCTGTGTACACCTATCCCCCGATTTACACGTTTTTCTCAGGAACGTATCTACCGTGTAAATCGGGGGAGAGGTGTATTTACAGTGTTGGACAATAAAAAATAATGATTTTATTTCTTTGGGGTGTGATTTTTCTTATCTTTTATTTATATAAGATTTAACGTGGAGAAAGAGTTGTGAATGGGCCATGATAGGCACTGGAAAGTTTTATTGTCCAATTATCTACCTTTTCATCACATATTTCAGACCCTATTGTAAACTTCTATCCTCACTGGAAACATTCCCTCTAGAAAAACTCGATAATTTAATTTGTCTTAAATTTATTTTTTTAACTTCTCAACTAAAGTTTTTTTAGGTTTTTTTAGATACTCTGCTTTTACATGCTGTTGGAGTTACGTTGTGAATGTTTTTCTTATTAGAATTTTATAATTTATATAAATTCCCTTTCTCTCTCTCTCTCTATTATATATTATACATATATATATACAGTAGAACTTGTATAAGTTTAGTTCGAATACCTCTTCAATTCCAATATTTATCGTGGTCCTTAGAATTTCCTATAAATAGAATTTACGTTTTTAATTCAAATTTTTGGATAATTAGATTTTTTTTTTGGTCCCTTGGGCTTTGAATTATTCAACTTTGACTGTATTATATATATTTATAATTTATTTTATTCGAAAAAAATTATATATAATTCCTAAATATACATTTATAGATAAAACATAAGGAAGTGTAAAAGTCTTTTATGTTGCCTGTCGTCTGTTTCTTTTTTGAAGGCGCCAGAGGCAATATTTTGTTCACACTTGATTATCTCTTATGTGTTCAATAAAGGTCATTGTAATATCTTTCAGAGTTATTGTCTGAATCCTGATATATATGCTGAAAGGTACAACTTCTTTAAGTTTTGTCCATGAGTGTATACACACTTGGTTATCTCGTATGTCTTCAATAAGGGTCACTGTAATATATTTCAGAGTTATTGTCTGAATCCCGATATACATGCTAAAAGGTACAACTTCCTTAAGTTTTGTCCATGAGTGTATACACACTTGGTTATCTCGTGTTGTTTTCAATAAAGGTCACTGTAATATCTTCCAGAGTTATTGTCTGAATCCAGATATAATTGCCTTTGTCACCTTCAAGTAAAAAGACGAACAGCAACATTCAAAGACATTTCACTTTCTCAAATTTTACGAATGTATTAAGAAATATCCAATCATGTACGCGTTTCGGGCAGTTGGTCCTTATCAATATGGTGTAGGTTTAACGTTGAAGGGATCTATCATGGGATGCTCTAACGAATTTTTTATGTATCACGAAAAAAGGATAAAATAGTTGTGCTAATCATGTTCTGGTTGGATAGTTAAGATGGGGGAAAGGAATGCTTTTATCAACCAAAATTCTTCCCTTTTTTTCTTATTCTCACACTCTACGCTTGGGCAGCATTTCCTTTGATAAAAGTGACAGAGTAACGACAGGTTTAAAAATGATAATATTATGTCCATGAATCATTTTCTTTGAACAAATATGACGTTTTTTAGTTTTTTGATCTTTAAAAGTTGAATATTAGTTAAATATATTGTATGTGTTTGTGTAGTTTGATCTTAAATTTACATATATATTAACGACACTTCAAGTTACACCGCATGAGTTTCTTTTCAATGAAAAATCAAAATTTTATTTCAAGGTGAAATATTGACTATTTCTAACCTTTTTGGATGAGGTATGAAAGGGTGAATTATGAAGAGTAATGATGAACGGAAAAATAAAAGTGTCCAGGGATGGGAATCGAACCCACAGTGTTCCGCTTACCGGGCAGATGCCATGTCCACTAGACATTTCCACATGTTCATTGAAAAGAAACTCATGCGGTGAAACTTCATGTGTCGTTTTGCAATCACAGGTCGCAGTGCATTATATTGTATATATATTAACGTTTAGTTCATTTTAATTATACTAGATGGCGCTCTAACATCTAAAATAAGCATTTGAATGGTCAGGATGGTGCCTATTTTGTTATAAATACATATTTACATATATGTTCCGCTCATATGACATGTAACTGCCGAGGCTAAAGCGTGAACTTGTATAACCCTACTTTGTTAGAAAAAAAATATATATATAACATTTTTGATATATACCTTAAAATATAAACTTTATCCAGTTTCATTTTAATTATCTTTACTCCTTCATGTACCATTTTTCTTTCATATATATTATATATAACACTAATTAACATATATATACATGTTATAAATACAAATGAGATTTTCTGCTGATTTTGGAATTGTTGAGATTATGCTAAGGATTATGGTAATGGTGGTGCAGTCGTGGCAAAAATCTTGAAATAATGATAATAATAATAATGAAGAATAGAGATTTATTTATTTGTGCTGAGAAATATATAAAAGAACATAATTTGATAAAAGTACTGCCTGGCTTAAGGCGAGTAGAACAAGGAAAACAAAATATTATTTACATAATGTACAAAAGTTTTGAGCCGGCCATTGCGATAAAACAACAACGAGTTACATAGGGGAAGGGTGACCTCTAGCGGTCGATTTAGCAGAGTATTTGAATCTATGAAAATTATAATTTAAAATAAAATAATATTTTTAAATAACATGCATATATCCCTTGAGAAAGAGGTGGCAGTTTGTTATCGAAACGTTTGGAAATAAATAAATAAAGAACGGTTGTTGTAACTATATAAATTCTTTAAAACATTGTTAGATGTATTGTTGAGGGAAAAATAGGTGTACTTTAGCAGTATGTTCCGCTCATATGACGTTGGAAATAAATAAAGAACGGTTGTAGTATCTATATAAATTCTTTAAACCATTGTTAGATGTATTGTTGAGGGAAAAATAGGTGTACTTTAGCAGTATGTTCCGCTCATATGACGTTGGAAATAAATAAAGAACGGTTGTTGTAACTATATAAATTCTTTAAACCATTGTTAGATGTATTGTTGAGGGAAAGATAGGTGTACTTTAGCATTATGTTCCGCTCATATGACGTTGGAAATAAATAAAGAACGGTTGTAGTAACTATATAAATTCTTTAAACCATTGTTAGATGTATTGTTGAGGGAAAAATAGGTGTACTTTAGCAGTATGTTCCGCTCATATGACGTTGGAAATAAATAAAGAACGGTTGTAGTATCTATATAAATTCTTTAAACCATTGTTAGATGTATTGTTGAGGGAAAAATAGGTGTACTTTAGCAGTATGTTCCGCTCATATGACGTTGGAAATAAATAAAGAACGGTTGTTGTAACTATATAAATTCTTTAAACCATTGTTAGATGTATTGTTGAGGGAAAAATAGGTGTACTTTAGCAGTATGTTCCGCTCATATGACGTTGGAAATAAATAAAGAACGGTTGTAGTATCTATATAAATTCTTTAAACCATTGTTAGATGTATTGTTGAGGGAAAAATAGGTGTACTTTAGCAGTATGTTCCGCTCATATGACGTTGGAAATAAATAAAGAACGGTTGTAGTATCTATATAAATTCTTTAAACCATTGTTAGATGTATTGTTGAGGGAAAAAGAGGTGTACTTTAGCATTATGTTCCGCTCATATGACGTGTAACAGCCGAGGCTACAGCGTGAACATGTTATAGCCCTCTTTTAAAGAAAAATACAAAATATTTTCGATAGGTTAATATATAAGCTTTATCTACTTTCATATTGAATCTATCTTTACTCTTTCTTATACCATTTTTCTTTCATATATATTAGATATAACACTAATTTAACATATATACATATTGGAAATAGAGCAATTCATAAATAAATCTTTAATTAAAAAGGCATATATTGGATCAAAATATAATTTATTTTACCAATATTTTAGTTGGCTGAACGCCGCCCTTTATCAAGGTGTTATAACATTTTAATGTGTGTCAACAACAAAAACCTGTTGTTGTAAACACACTTTAAAATGTTATAATACCTTGATAAAGGTTGGCGTTCAGCCAACTGAAATATTGGTAAAATAAATGATATTTTGATCCAATATATGCATTTTAAAAATAAATATATACATATATATCTAAAAAGACAGAAGTCGCCTCTCCCGTCAAAATAGACGTCAAAACTAGACGCCATCTATTGACCGTCACCGCAAACTAGCGGTCCGCCCTAGACTGACGAGAGCCATTAGCCCGAAACCATGGTCTCTAGGTGGACGCTTTTCAGTTTGCCAAAGCTGGTGTTGTGGCTTTGTCACCGACCCGAGACCGCTAGTTTGCGGTGACTGTCAATAGATGGCGTCTAGTTTTGACGTATATTTTGACGGGAGAGGCGACCTTTGTCTCTTTAGATCAATATCCTCCCGGCAAAATTTCCTATGTTATGATTATTTTGTTTTGTTGTTTAATAAGATAGATAATTTAAGGGAAAGTCGTGAAAATGGGAAATATAATTATTTACTTATCAAGTTTTATCAAATTTGTATTTCGTTTATATCTTATATATATTATAATTGGGATTATATATATATGTGATGAGGTCCTGTCGACTTATCTGTGATGAGGTATCCTGTCGACTCTCGCTATAGCTGTGGTGACCGAGGGTCAAACCTTTAGTAACCGAGAGGGACAGTCAGGGCGTGGATAGTTTTCCAGTACCTCTCTGCACCTTGGAGGACCTTTAACAGTTCTCACAGAGTACAGGCAGTCGTGGTCGAGTGAAAAGCTTGGGAATGTTCACACACAAAAAAACGAAGAGACACAGTTGTAGTAGGAAAGTTCCGTGAACAGATAGGAGTCGAGCTAAGAGCAAGATGGAGATAAGAGTTCTTACTGTTTTACATGGTCGATGAGGTGGTCCTGGCTACAACCGACAAGGGCTCACGCCGATGGTAAAGTGACTCTGATTTCGGCTAAAACCGAGGTTTTATATACCTTTGCCGAGGAGGAAGACATGCGAGAATTTTGAACTTTGAACAGGTCCAAAGAGCGTAGGGGCGTCTGCGCTATTCTGCACCCTTTGACCTTGATGGCAACGACTTGCCAAATTCCTCTTTAGGGTTGTTGGATTTCTCTCTCGATTTTAGACGTTTTTGAACTTCTCAATCTTGCTTTAACTCAGCTCTTAATCTATTACATAGTTTTATTTACTTATCATCAGTTTGTACAAAGTACATTACATATGGTGATGCAATGACACATGTCAATCATGCGCATAATTATCTATAGATGTGTCTCTATATACAACATTACAATCTTGTTATAAGTATTATACAATATAGGGTTGTTGGTTTAAATTACCATATATATATATATATATATATATATATATATATATACCTTATTAAAATCAATTTGAATCCAGTATTTTGCATATATAGAATATATTTGCATATAGGCCTTTATATAAACTATATTTATCAACGTTTATAAATAATGTGTTCTCTAACGAAACAATGGAAAGTAGAATTTTGACTCAAGGTTTATCTACAAATGGAGGTTTCAAAAATGACAAAAATTTGACAAAATTAATTAAAAGAAATTCGAAGAGTTTTAAAAACCGGTTGAGCTATTGTCAAATGCTTCAAGCTACCGATGAAAATGTACTTGAAATGTTGATCGAAAATGGATTATGGGAAACGCTAAAATACTGGATATCAAATCCACCAAAAAGAAATGTTGAAAATTACATCGTGGAAATTTTAAAAGTTTATAAAATAATTCCAATAACTCTTGAACTTTTGAAACAAAGTCCAATTCCTAAAAAAGTTGAATCTTATATTAAAAACGATTGTAAAGAAATTAAAGATTTAGCCGAAGACATTGTCAACAAATGGACAAAGGTAAACAAAAACTCTTTCTCGGCAAATAAAAAGAGGAAAATATCTAAGCCAATTCAAAAGAAGAATAAAAAAGATCTATTTGAAGCCAATTCGTCTGAGATTAACTCAAATCAAGAAATCCTTCTTTCAGATGCTTTAGATACGCAAATTGAATTGAAAGAAAATTCAAAAAAAGATGGTGAAGATCTAAATTCGAATTTTCGCGAACATTCCTCTTCTTCAAAATCAAATACAAAACAAACTTTAAAAAGAAAATTGGAATCCCTGATAATCCATCAGCTAATAAAAAGCAAAATATTGAAAAAGAAAATACCCATATGGAAATAAAGGATATTGAATCAACCAAAGTTCCTGTAAATGATAAAGAAGAAGAAGAAATGGAAGTTATTGTAAATAGTAAACATGATTCTGAGATCCAGAATAAAAACATTTATGAAAATTCTTCTGAATTATCTTCAACAGATTTGCAAATGGAATTCGAACAAAATTTGAAAGACGATGGTGAAAATTCAAATTCGAGCAATTGCGAAAATTCCAATTCGCTAGCCCAAAGTACAAATCAAGCATTGAAAAGAAAAATGGAATTGCCTGAAAATCCATCACCAATTAAGAAGCAAAAGATAGAAAATGGAGATACCTCCATGGTATCTATAAATAAGAACGTTGCATCTACCGAAGTATCTTCAAATGATAAAGACGAAGAGCAAAAAATGAGAGTTCTTGAAAACAATATACAAGATTCTGAGCTAAAGAATTTGACTCTCAAACCAATCCTCAGCATTCACACGAAGTCTATCGTAAAAAAGAAAAGTCATTGGAAGGATGATCTTGTAGAAAAACGCTATTTCGAGGTAATTCCCGGAGAAAGAGAAGATGTTTGCAAAAATATCGCCCTAGATATTAATAAAAAGAATATAAAAAGGCGAGCACTTGGATATCATAAGGAAAAACAGGAAAACCATATGAAGACAAGTATACCATGGAGGACACCAGAGCCTATTACAATTTCACCTCCTTTTGAAAATATTGTGATAAAAAGTGAAGAAATATATAGACAGATTTTGTATCAGAGTTGTAATCCTCCTGAAGATTATCCCCTCAAATGTATGATACCTTTTTCCCTAGGGGAACCTAATGAAGAGATTGTTGATTCAGTAGAACCAGTTAATATTCCGCTAGAATGGTCATCGGATCAAGACATATTGGAACCTGATATTGAGAAGAAAGCTGTTGAAGACATAGAAGCAAATTCTCCATTACAGATATCCCTTCAAATACATCAGGAACCTGAGAGCAAACAAATAGATTTCCTGAAAGATCCCATCCCAATTATCCCCAACTTGGAAAATGTAAATTGGGAACATCTTAAAAACGCGATCAATTCAGTGAGTATAACAAATTCTCTTCCAATTATTGAAAATCCAACACCGCCAGCCATGAACCATTTGAGTCCTGTCCAAAGTACAAATCAAGCATTGAAAATAAAAATGGAATTCCCTGAAAATCCGTCACCAATTAAGAAGCAAAAGATAGAAAATGGATATACCTACATGGTATCTATAAATAAGAACGTTGCATCTACTGAAGTATCTTTTAATGGTAAAGACGTTATCCCCAACTTGGAAAATGTAAATTGGGAACATCTTAAAAACGCGATTGATTCAGTGGGTATGACAAATTCTCTTCCCATTATTGGTAATCCAACACCGCCAGCCAAGAACCATTTGAGTCCTGTTCTCACCTCATCAAAATCTAAGCCCCTGGCCACTGAGTACATCATTTTTACCATCACCCCGGGTGCAACCATTCCAGAATCATTGGCTAGAGCTTTCATAAGTCATCCTGGCAATATTTACAATGTAAATAGGGTCGACGCAAAATATAAAGGAGCTAAAAATACCAACAATGTACAGGAAAGTCCTATTTCGACGATAGAGCAGACATATTTAAATAATGGTAGTCCAGTAATGCAATCCCAACTTTATAAATACCAAATACCACAACAAGACGTACAACAGTCACAAACAGGGTCTCAATATTCACAATCATTGTTTCAAAATCCACAATCAGGATTCCTACTGCCACAAACAAGATTCCAAAAGCAACAAATAGGATTCCAATATTCAGGATTCCAACAATCAGGATTCCAACATCAACCATCAGGAATCCAACAATCAGGGTTCCAACACCAACAATCAGGGTTCCAACACCAACAATCAAGGTTCCAACACCAACAATCAAGGTTGCAACAATCAGGATTCCAACAGCCACCAAATCACTTCCAGAATGTGCCACAAAATAGTCCAAACGTTCCACAACCAATTAATAAATATCCTCAGAAATCCACCAATACCCTCCCTGCCAACAGAACTGATTCCAACAGAAAGTTTATTCCAAGAATTCCGTGCCGACATTTCGCCAGAGGATATTGTAGATTGAGTGACGCCTGTAACTTCCTTCATCCTCAATAGAACAAAATTTTCTTCCTATATATATATGACAGAAGTTGGCTAATGATCCTTTGGAAATATTCAAAATCAGAAGTATTTCAAACACACACAAAAATATTCGTTATCCATAGCAAAAAAAAAATAAAATAAAAGTACATTTCAAAATACCGATCTAACACAGGGAAGCTATTCACCTAGACTATGTAAATTTATAAATACTATGTAAATATGTAAATATTATGTAATTATGTAACATGCGGACATATATATCATGTTGATATGTTAATATATTTTATTGATTATTTATTAAAATTTTATTTTTATTCTAATTTTGTGTCGCTCGATTCTCCACTCTAAAATATTATTAAACACACATATCAAATATATATTACACATTTATTAACATTTTATTGTTAAAATAAGGTTTATTTTAGATTTAATGAATGTTTTTATTTATCCAATATTTCGATGGACCAATCGTCCATCTTTTACGAGGGTTTTGTTTTGAAACACACAGCAGCACAAGCAAAATAAGGCAATAATTTATATTTATTTGGATATATTCTTAGGTTTATGAAAATCTTATTTTGTTTAGATATAGACAAAAGGTATATCTCATATATATATAAATGAATTAGACGATACCAAAGGTAGACGTCTTTCTTTATTTGAAAGATCTGCGAACTTTCAGACTATGACGTCGTTTAACAGACTTTTACGCGACTACAAAAAACTAGAGAAGATATGATATATATATTGCAAGGAACTCTTCCTAGTAAACTTTGAAATGAATCAGGCGATAATGAAGATGGGTGTCTTTTTTATAAAACGACAACACGCTTTCGGGTAAAAACCCTTCTACAGGCGGCTATCACATTGCCATTGGCAATCTTACCATTGGTATCCATCTTGCTATGTGATAGCCGCCTGAAGAAGGGTTTTTACCCGAAAGCTTGTGCTCGTTTTATATATAAGACACTCATCTATCTTATCGCCTGGTTCATTTCATGATATATATATATATATATTTCCGAAAGCTTGCAGACTTTTGAATAAAGAAAACATCTAACTTTGGTCTTTTCCAACAAGGGTGTCCTATGATTCCTTTTTTCAAATAATTAAAAGTTAAAATTTTGTTCAAATAAATTTACTGGCAATGTTTTTCTTTAAATAATATCATCAAATATTATCTTTACAGGTGGATATAATATTTAATGATATTATTGTAAAGACACACATTGCCAGTAAATTTATTTGCACCAAAGCATGAGCTCCTATAATCCAGGCAGTACAGAATTCATTAACAGCCTCCAGGTCCGACACATGTTCAGTGGACACACCGTACATAGGATAGCGTATCAATGAAAAGATGAGTCTTCACTTTCCTCATTCAAAGATAGATGGCAATTAAATTTATAAAAATAATATAAATTATTCTTGTTCTCATGTCCATTAGTAGTTCCACCTTTAGAAAACCGCGGGGTTTGAAATCTCATGATTTATTGTTGTATTAAAAGACATTTTATCCATTTTCTTGGACTTTTTGCTTTCAAATGTTGGAATGCAGCAAAGTCATATCAACGACTATGTACTTGTTTCAGCCATGGAGGATGAAAGCTTAATAACGATAATGTTGTGTGAAGACCTTAAATTCGACAATTCAATCATCGCTTTTCATCTCAAAAAGCTCGGGAACAGTAGAAGTTGATAAGGTTATTACCAGATTGTCCTAAAAGGTCGTAAACATATTGTGATTAATATTTTGGAAGTGTTTACGAACTTCTGGGACAACCTTGTAATTCTGAAACTTGGACCACCTGCTTATTGGCCACCATTGATATAGAACATCAGAGATTATATCATTCTTCTATTGGAATTGTGTTATAATTCTACCAAGGTTATTAATATTACCAAGGTTGTCTCAAAAGTTCTTAAACACTTGCACTTGGGACAACCTTATATGATCCAACATTACCATATTTTGTAGAAGCAAATCACTAATAATCTTCACCAGCATAATATCACACATACAGCTTTATTAATACCACCGGTCTTATACAGATTCACCACAGGAAGGAAGCATAGATAGAGCTCCTATACTCCAGACAGCACAGAACCCAACAACAGCTTCCAGGTCCGACGTTATAACAGAATACACACACATACAGCTTTATTAAGACCACAGGTCTTATACAGATTCACCACAGGAAGAAAGCATAGATGGAGCTCCTATACTCCAGGCAGCACAGAACCTAACAACAGCCTCCAGGTCCGACGTTATACCAGAATACACACATACAGCTTTATTAAGACCACCGGTCTTATACAGATTCACCACATGAAGGAAGCATAGATGGAGCTCCTATACTCCAGGCAGCACAGAACCCAACAACAGCCTCCAGGTCGGACACATGTCCAGTGGCCACACCGTACATAGGTTAGTGTATCACTGAAAAGACGAGTGTGGAATCAGCCGCGTTCTAGTCTTAACTTTCCTCATCCAAATGGACCACGACATTCGGCGAATTCATCTATCTATTAGGTATATATTAAGTAATGTACGTGCATCTATGCGTGAGATATTCACAAATAACTCAAGATATGCTCGGCCTATTCAGATGCGGTTTGAACTATAGCATAGCAAATATTTATATTATGGTTTGACTATGTTAACATTTAATCTATAACTTCATATGTTGAGAAACATATAAAGATATTATAAATTAATGGAGACGTCTTCTATATAAACCCACTAGCTGAATGATCTAAATTTCCACCAGTTCTGCTCGAGTGGATGTTTACCCAACCTATATATTGATTTAACAAATGTTAATTTATTAAGATTATTTATATTAATATTTCCAAACGCACAATTATATATATAGTTTTTCAATATAGATTTCATACCAAAAATCAATTTAAAAAACTATCAAATTTCATCATATCCTGTATAAATAATATATATAACATGGCTCTTCGTTTGACAAAGGTAAAGCAATTTTACATTTAACATGTATATATAAAAAAAGATTATGAACCTTTAAAATGTATTAATTTTTTTGGTTTTAACAAGAATATATATTTTTAACATATCGAGTTGGTGAGGAAAATATAAATGCCACTTACTTTCATATTCTGGTAATTAAAATCACCAATTAATAGTCTCCATATTATAAAGTCTTTGAGCAAATGATATGAAAGTAAGGGAAATTTGAAAATAAGCTGACCCTTTAATATAAATATATTACTAGATCATTAGTCCGTATTACATTTTAAGATTATTTTTACAATAAAAACAACTATAAAACGATATTTGAAAATTATCCCGCATGTGTTTCTTTTGAACGAAAAATCGAAATTTATTTTAAGGAGAAATAACGATTATTTCTAACCTTAGGGATGAAGTATGAAAGGATGAATTGTGAAGAGTTTTCAAACAACGTTCTACAATCACAAGCCGCATTATATTGTATTAAAAACAACTATATAAATCTTTATAAAGACGTTTTAATCTTATACCGATTCTTCAAACATAGAAATGTAGCGTACATGTAGGAATAAAAGTAATAGTACCATTAATAAGAAATGTTATTATTTTTGAAGCTAATTACATTCAATGGTAATATGAAATTTATATACAGGAAAACTTAATTAATATTTCTGGGTGAATTGGAGGAAATTAAATTTCTTATACATCGATTTACCACGGAGTCTATGTATATAAAGAAAAAAAGTAAAAGCTAATCACATTTGATATTAATAATTAAATTTATCCATAGATACAAAGGGCGCCTCTCCTGTCAAAATAAACGTCAAAACCTGACGCCATCTATTGACCGTCGCCGCAACTAGCGGCCTCGGGTCGGTGACAAAGCCATAACATCAGCTTTGGCAAACTGAGAAGAGTCCACCTAGAGACCATGGTTTCGGGCTAATGGCCCTCGTCAGTCTAGGGCGGACTATGAAATTTATGAAATTGCTATACAAGAAAACTTAGTTAAGACATTTAAAGAATAAGTAAAACAAATAATCTATAAAAATAAAGTACACCTCTCCTGTCAAAATCCAAATCTGGTGTTGTGGCTTTGTCACCGACTTGAGTCCGCTAGTTTGCGGCGACGGTCAATATATGGCGTCTAGGTTTAACGTTTATTACTATTATTAACTATTATAAGAAAGAGCGTTGCTTGATACAAATATCTATATGTAATTCTACTGTCCTAAAAGCTTATGTCCATAGTTTGCTTAAATACTATTCTATGATTCCACCCTTCATTGCAGCCTATATAAGCAGCAATACAGTATTGGAGCTCTAAGAGAAGCGGTCTGGTAGATTAAATAGGCAAAATCGCTGGGAGGGTTCACCATTGATGGGCCAAGCTCTCCCAATATATTTTTTTCATCGCAGTAAGGACAGTAGAAGTTTGTTTTGTGTTTGAAAAAATAAACATCCGTGTTTTATAATGCTTACAATTCTTATGTATAGATGGCAGGTTATCGCCTTATGTTAACTATAATATTAACAATTTATAACTCAGAACTCCTGAATACCCGATCTTGTTCCCTTTGTAATGTTCCATTAGAAGCCTGTCTGTAAATATTCCAGAACAACTTCAAATCGCTGAGTCTTTTCTTGAAAAAATAAACGTTTTTTCCTGAATTTATAGATTAATCATGTGACAAAAACATCGTATCCGAATTTGAACCTTCAAAATATATTTATATTCTTTAAATATATTCTCACTATATTTATAAATGTTAGCGAATATTCCTGGCTTCGCCAGGTTTGTTTTACCCGAGTGAAAGTTTGTCTAACGAACATTTGTTAAACAATACTCATGGAACACACATCCATTCCCTACTGATTACAATATTGTCAAGGTGAATTGATATTAAATACAAAACAATAACGCACCATTTATATATAACAAATGAAAACCTAAAGACACGAATTTTTATTTTCATAAATAAATCAAACTTCTACTGCCTTTATTACGAATAAAAATTTAAATGTAATTCTACTGTTCTAAAGACTTATGCTCATAGCTTACTTAAATACCATTTCTATGATTCTATCCCTCAATGTTTTTTTTTGCTTATCCTTAGTATACGTGGTACAGGTGATGATAACCAAAAGTGGGCAAAAGTAGGCGACTGCTTTTACTGTAAGTGCACCACTTGTATACACATGTGAAAAGCAGTTCGAATTTGCACTTACAAATGTTCCAGAGCCCTGTTTGGTTTACTTGCACTAAATGGTGGGATTGGAATTTTGCAAGAATTAGGGGCCATTGGAGCAAGTTATTTAATCAGAAAAAAAGTGCCCAATGAGGGAATCGAAACTGGGTCGTAGCGGTCGAAAACCAACGATTTAGACCATCCTTCCACCGACCCCCTTGTGAGCACGGTGCTATAAGTATATACCCCTCAATGTAACATATATAAGTAGAATGATCCAATTCAGTATTATAGCCCTAACACAGTGAGTATGGTGGGAATAATCTCTATTTATGAAAAAAAAAAAAAGACAGAGGGAGATTTATAATCCAGGGAGTACAGAACACCAACTACCTGGGAAGTCCAGCTCTCCAGTATGGACTAGTGCTAAGTACTTTTAATGGGAATAAAATAGTTACTATATTATATTTCATATACAGTTAAACCTGTCTATAGCGTCCCCCTCTAAATAGCGCCCGAATTTAAACATTAAAATCTAAACATTATCAGCGTCATAATCAATTCTTTCTTAATCAATTTTGTCACCGTTTGCTTTTGTGAATGGAATAAATACCCAAATATGGCCATTTCTCATAACTATCGGTGGTTCAGTGGTAGAATGCTCGCCTGCCACGCGGGCGGTCAGGGTTCGATTCCCGGCCGATGCATTTTTTTTTTTTTTTTTACAAATTTTAAAACTCATTTATATATTATAAAAGAATGACATCCACGGTGCCAATTTATAATTGTAACGAATAGTATTTGAATAAAAGCATTTAATCGGGTAAAACCCGGGCGTTTCCCGGGTCATTCGGCTAGTTAAAATCTAAACATTTTACATTAAAAGTGACCTGTCTAAAGTACCCTATTTTGGTGAGTCCCAAGAGGGGGGGGGGCGCTATAAAGAGGTTTAACTGTATTTTTTATAAACCATTTTATTCCCGATCGAACGTTGTGGCCTACTGTACATATTACATCCCAAACACGACGCCAGCCATCTCTGTCTTGAGCTCAATGTACCATCTCGGCGACCGTTAAGCCAGTGAGTTTCTACATCTTATAGAGAAACTTAATACAACTCCAATTACAGAATTACTAGAACATTGGCCTGTTATACCAACGGCTCTAGAACCACAGCCAATTCTCTAAGTCTTATTGAATTTTTACCTGAAGCTACAATCATGGACAAAACATAAGAATGTTTCATATTTATTGTCGTAGGAGGTCTCCTTTTTTTAAGGAGACAGAAGCAATTTTGTTCATACTTTGTTATCATGCGTGTCTCCAATGAAGGTCACTGTAATATCTTTCAGAGTTATTGTCTGAATCCTGATATACATGCTAAAAGGTACAACTTCCTTAAGTTTTGTTCACACTTGGTTATCTGGTATGTCTTCAATAAAGGTCACTGTAATATCTTCCAGATTTATTGTCTGAATACCGCACATACGTGCTAAAAGGTACAACTTCCTTTAGTTTTGTCCATTAGTGTATACAAATTTGGTTATCTCAAGTGTTTTCAATAAAGGTCACTGTAATATCTTCCAGATTTATTGTCTGAATACCGATATACGTGCTAAAAGGTACAACTTCCTTTAGTTTTGTCCATTAGTGTATACAAATTTGGTTATCTCAAGTGTTTTCAATAAAGGTCACTGTAATATCTTCCAGATTTATTGTCTGAATACCGATATACGTGCTAAAAGGTACAACTTCCTTTAGTTTTGTCCATTTGTGTATACAAATTTGGTTATCTCAAGTGTTTTCAATAAAGGTCACTGTAATATCTTCCAGATTTATTGTCTGAATACCGATATACGTGCTAAAAGGTACAAATTCCTTAACTCACGTAAAAAAATGAAATAATACAAATTTAAAAAAATTACACGAAATTTAATTTAGTTTAAAACAATTAAAACTTGTAAAATATAGGTCAGTGGCCTATTTAAAGAACGAGTCTACAATCATTGCCTGTCCTTAAGTTTAAAATAAAATTTAAAAATGTATTTTTTATATTATTACCTCAATTTAAAATAAAGTAAAATTCTCTGAATTGTTATGTTCATTTACAAGGTTCTTCCAAAAGTTCATAAACACGTACCAAAAAATTAAATACCAATATTATTCGCCGTTATGTATGAAGTCTTTGTATTATGTATAAAGTAATTGTATTATATTATGTATTCGCCGTAATAATATTATTCGCCGTTATGTATGATGTCTTTGTATTATTTATAAAGTAATTGTATTATTATGTATTCGCCGTAATAATATTATTCGCCGTTATGTATGATGTCTTTGTATTATATATAAAGTAATTGTATTATTATGTATTAGCCGTAATAATATTATTCCCCATGTAATAAGAAAACAACCTTTTGGGACAACTTTATATTAATCTCAAAAATATCTATTTTAAACAAATATTAGAACATTCACCAAACCGGAATATTTTCAAGTAATTTCCAGAAAATCTGTTTTCAAGAAAGTTTATTACTCTGTGGAAAAAAAACAGATTTATTTTATTCATTATTTAATTTTATTCATTATTTAATCATCATACATTGTTACCTCTATTACGAGAGTTAGAGAAATTATAAATATATTAATTATTCCAATAAAAAAACTAAAAAAATCACTTGTTATATCAGATATATTTATATATAATTTTTAGAAAAACTAGGATGGAATCTTTATATAAGACATTGAAGAAAAGTTTAAATCTAAGAGAAGGTTGTCAAAGTGAAGGAAACTTTGAGAGTTTAGTTAATTTACTTAAACAACATTCCAATAGTTTTAAAAACCGTACAACCTTCTGTCAAATACTCCAAGCCACGGATGAACACGTTCTCAAGACGTTAATTGAGAATGGATTGTGGGCAATGTTGAATGACTGGATTTCTGATCTTCCCAAAAGAAAGAAAGAAAAATACATTTGAGAATTATTAAAACTTCTCAAAGAACTTCCAGTGACACTTGGATTATTGAGTGATAACAAAATACCTAAAATTGTTAAGACATTTAGTAAATACGACGATAAAGACATTAGTACATTAGCTGTAGATATTGTCACTAAATGGAAGAAAGTGATCTATGTAGATTGTGTTAAAAGAAGAAAAGACAAGAATTCTAAGAGTAAATCTGATCTTCAAGATGATAATGTGGTAGTAAAGGTTCCAGAGCATGATGCTGCTAAGACATTGAAAAGAAAGATGGAATCATGTGAAAACCAATCTCCAAATAAAAGACAAAAGGTAGAAGAAGCTACCAAAGAATGTCTAAATATAAATGTTGTTTATTCTAGTGTATCCATTTTAGATGAGATTTTAGACCAAATGAGTGTTCTTGGAGGTCAGAAGGTTAGCCCAAAGATCTAGAAACCGACTACAGATCCAACATCAGACATTCCCATGGACACTTCTGGGAAAAAGAGAGTCCATTGGAAGGACGATCTGGTTGAGAAACGTTACTTCGAGGTCATACCGAGCGAGAGAGAATACGTCTGCAAAGAAGTCGCCATCGCCATTAAGAAAGAGGTGCGAGAAAGACGTAGAATAAAATATTGTATGGATGACGGTATGAAGGCAAGCATACCATGGAGGACACCAGAGACCATCACAATATCTCCTCCAGTTGAAAAAGTCCAAATAATAAGTGATGAGAAGTACATACAGATTATGTACGAGGAGCGTAACCCTCCTGAATACTATCCCTACAAATGTATGATACCTTTCTCCCCGGGGGAACCTAATGTAGAGGTTGTAGACCCCGTGGAACCTGTTATAATTCCTTTGGAAAAGCTGACAGAACCTGAGAGTGAAACCCAAGAAGTTGATGACGTAGAAATAAACTCTCCTTCACAGGATATTGATCTTCAAAAACATCAAGAAGATAAACAGATAGTTTTACCAAATGACCCTATTTCCATCATTGGAAACTTAGAGAATGTCAACTGGGAACAAATTAAACAGGCGGTCCAGATAGTTGATAAGACCTCTCCACAATTTCCCAACAATTATTGTAACACTGTACCCATAGTATCTCCACCTATGGCCCCAGAATACAATAACTCACCTGTAGATACCCCATATTCTGTTCCGTATAGCACTCAACCAAACTATATTTATGGAGATAGAAGTGTAGGCGCAACATTCCAACACGGAAGCTATGACAATATGCAACAGAGTTATATACCAACACAGCAACCATATACCTATAATAGTGGCCCAATAATGAATAATGATCCATACAACCACCAAATGTTACAGAACAACTTCCAACAACCACAAAAAAGCTATCAACAACCACAACAATGGTTTCAACAACCACAACCAGGGTTCCAGCAACCACAAATATCTCCAATAGTCCAAAGACCTACCAACAGAAAGTTTATTCCAAGAATTCTGTGCCGACATTTCGCCAGAGGATATTGTAGATTGGGTGACGCCTGTAACTTCCTTCATCCTCAATAGAACAACATTTACTTCCTATATATATGACATGAAGTTGGCTAATGATCCTTTGGTAATATTCAAAATCAGAAGTATTTCAAACACTCAAATATATTGGTTACTTATAGCAGGAAATAAAATAAAGAAAAATACCTTCAAAAGAATCGAGCTAACACAGGGAAGCTATTTACCTAGACTTTGTAATTACTATGTAATTATGTAACATGTGGACATACATATCATGTTGATATGTTTATATTAGTTAATTAATTAATAAAATTTTATCTTTATTCTAATTTTGTCTTGCTCAATTTTCAACTCTAATATATTATTAAACACACATTCCAGTTATACATACAGTAGACTCCTATAACGCGATTTCGTACAACGCGATAAAAAAATTGCATCAAATTTATTTATACAACGCAAATTTTCGTATAACGCGTTATAAAATAAAATTCATGTTATTTGTCACTAACAATTTACCCTAACAACATTCGCGTTATACAAGTTTTATTTCGTACAACGCGAATTCCTATAACGCGATTTCATACAACACGGAACACATTAATCGCCTTATAGGAGATTTTACCGTATTTATTAACACAAGTTTCTCTATTAAGTATTATACCATTTT
>CP092863.1:143577665-143613726 GCA_030710605.1 Cordylochernes scorpioides
GTATCTCAGGTATAGATTGCACGTATATTACTTCTATTCAATAGATAAATGATTTCGCCGAATGTCGTGGTTTATTTGGATGAGGAAAGTGAAGACTAGAACACGGTTGATTCCACACTGGTCTTTTCAGTGATACGCTAACCTTGACGTATGTACGGTGTGGTCACTGGACATGTGTCGGACCTGGAGGCTGTTGTTGGGTTCTGTGCTGACTGGAGTATAGGAGCTCCATCTATGCTTCCATCCTGTGGTGAATCTGTATAAGACCGGTGGTCTTAATAAAGCTGTATGTGTGTATTCTGTTATAACGTCGGACCTGGAGGCTGTTGTTGGGTTCTGTGCTGCCTGGAGTATAGGAGCTCCATCTATACTTCCTTCATATGGTGAATCTGTATAAGACCGGTGGTATTAATAAGCTGTATGTGTGATATTATGCTGGTGAAGATTATTAGTGATTTGCTTCTACAAAATATGGTAATGTTGGATCATATAAGGTTGTCCCAAGTGCAAGTGTTTAAGAACTTTTGAGACAATCTTGGTAATATTAAAAACCTTGGTAAAATTATAACACAATTCCTATAGAAGAATGATACTCGTATAATCTCTGATGTTCTATATCAATGGTGGCCAATAAGCAGGTGGGCCAAGGTTTCAGAATTACAAGGTTGTCCTAGAAGTTCGTAAACACTTCCAAAATATAAATCATAATATGTTTAAGAATCTTTGAGACAACCTTGTAATTACTTTATCAACCTCTACTGTTCCCGAGCTTTTTGAGATGAAAAGCGATGATTGAATTGTCGAATTTAAGGTCTTCACACAACATTATCGTTATTAAGCTTTAATCATCCATGGCTGAAACAAGTACATAGTCGTTGATATAACTTTGTTGCATTCCAACATTTAATAGCAAAATTCCGAAAAAACTGATAAAATGTATTTTAATACAACAATAAAACATGAATTCCAAACCCCGTGTTTTCTAAAGGCGGAACTACTAATGGAAATAAGAACAAGAATACTTTATATTATTTTTATAAATTTAATTGCCATCTATCTTTGGATGAGGAAAGTGAAGACTAGAAGTGAAGACTCATATTTTCAGTTATACGCTAACCTATGTATGGTGTGGCCACTGGACATGTGTCGGACCTGGAGGCTGTTAATGGGTTCTATGCTGCCTGGAGTATAGGAGCTCATGCTTTGGTGCAAATAGATTTACTGGTAATATGTTTATTTTCAATAATATCATTAAATATTATCTCTAGAGGTAGAGATAAATTTGATGATATTATTCGAAGAAAAACATTGCCAGTAAATTTATTTGTACAAAAATTTAACTTTTAATTAAAAAAAAAAAGGAATCACAGGACACCATTGTTGGAAAAGACCAAAGGTAGACGTTTTCTTTATTTAAAAATCTGCAAGCTTTCTGACACATATATATATCATATCTTCTCTAGTTTTTTGTAGTCGAGTGAAAGCCTGTAAACGACGTCATAGTCTAAAAGTTTGCAGCTTTTTAAATAAAAAAGACCTCTACCTTTGGTATCGTCTAACTAGTTTATATATATATGAGATATACCATTTGTCTATATATAAACAAAATAAGATTTTCATAAACTTAAGAATATATCCAAATATATAAGTGTATTGCCTCATTTTGCTTGTGCAAAAGTTATTTTGCTGCTGTGTGGTTCAAAACAAAAAAACCTCGTAAAAGATGAACGATTGATCCATCGAAATATTGGATTAATAAAAACATTCATCAAATCTAAAATGAACCTTATTTTAAAAATAAAATGTTAATAAATGTATAATATATAACTAAAATGTGTGTTTAATAATATTTCAGAGTGGAAATTGAGCGAGACGAAATTAGAATAAAAATAAAAATTTTAATAAATAATCGATAAAATATATTAACATATCAATATGATATATATTTTCACATGTTACATAATTACATAATATTTACATAGTATTTATATATTTACATAGCTTCCCTGTGTTAGATCGTTATTTTGAAATGTACTTTTCTTTTAATTTTTTTTTTGCTATGTATAACGAATATTTTTGTGTGTTTGAAATACTTCTGATATTCCATATTACCAAAGAATCATTAACCAACTTCATGTCATATATATATAGGAAGTAAATGTTGTTCTATTGAGGATGAAGGAAGTTACAGGCATCACCCAATCTACAATATCCTCTGGCGAAATGTCGGCACGGAATTCTTGAATAAACTTTCTGTTGGAATCAGTTCTATTGGCAGGGAGGGTATTGGTAGATTTCTGAGGATATTTATTAATTTGTTGTGGAACGTATGGACTATTTTGAGGCACATTCTGGAAGTGATTTAGTGGATGTTGAAATCCTGATTGTTGGAACCTTGATTGTTGATGTTGGATTCCTATTTGTTGGTGTTGGAATCCTGATGGTTGATATTGGAATCCTATATGTTGATCTTGGAATCCAAATTGTGGCTTTTGGAATCCTGATTGTGGATTTTGAAACCATGTTTGTGACTGTTGTACGTCTTGTTGTGGTATTTGGTATTTATAAAGTTGGGATTGCATTACTGGACTACCATTATTTAAACATGTCTGCTCTATCGTCGAAATAGAACTCTCCTGTACATTGTTGGTATTTTTAGCTTCTTTATTTCTTGCGGCGACCCTATTTACATTGTAAAATTGCTAGGATGACTTAGGAAAGCTCTAGCCAATGATTCTGGAATGGTTGCACCGGAATCATAGTAAAATTGATGTACTCAGTGGCCAGGGGCTTAGATTTTGATGAGGTGAGAACAGGACTCAAATGGGTCTTGGCTGGCGGTGTTGGATTACCAATAATGGGAAGAGAATTTGTCATACCCACTGAATTGATTGCGTTTTTAAGATGTTCCCAATTTACATTTTCCAAGTTGGGTATAATTGGAATGGGATCTTTCAGCAAATCTATTTGTTTGCTATCAGGTTCCTGATGTATTTGAAGTGATATATGTAATGGAGAATTTGCTTCTATGTCTTCAACAGCTTTCATCTCACTATCAGGTTCCAATATGTCTTGATCCGATGACCATTCTAGCGGAATACTAACTGGGTCTATTAAATATATAATCTCTTCATTAGGTTCCCCTGGGGAAAAAGGTATCATACATTTGAGGGGATATTCTTCAGGAGGATTACAACTCTGATACAAAATCTGTCTATATATTTCTTCACTTTTTATCACAATCTTTCAAGAGAAGGTGAAATTGTAATAGGCTCTGGTGTCCTCCATGGTATACTTGTCTTCATATGGTTTTCCTGTTTTTCTTTATGATATCCAAGTGCTCGCCTTTTTATATTCTTTTTATTAATATCTAGGGCGATATTTTTGCAGACATCTTCTCTTTCTCCGGGAATTACCTCGAAATAGCGTTTTTCTACAAGATCATCCTTCCAATGACCTTTCTTTTTTACGATAGACTTCGTGTGAATGTTGAGGATTGGTTTGAGAGTCGAATTCTTTAGCTCAGAATCTTGTATATTGTTTTCAATAACTCTCATTTTTTGCTCTTCGTCTTTATCATTTGAAGATACTTCGGTAGATGCAACGTTCTTATTTATAGATACCATGGAGGTATCTCCATTTTCTATCTTTTGCTTCTTAATTGGTGATGGATTTTCAGGCAATTCCATTTTTCTTTTCAATGCTTGATTTGTACTTTGGGCTAGCGAATTGGAATTTTCGCAATTGCTCGAATTTGAATTTTCACCATCGTCTTTCAAATTTTGTTCAAATTCCATTTGCAAATCTGTTGAAGATAATACAGAAGAATTTTCATAAATGTTTTTATTCTGGATCTCAGAATCATGTTTACTATTTACAATAACTTCCATTTCTTCTTCTTCTTTATCATTTACAGAAACTTTGGTTGATTCAATATTCTTTATTTCCATATGGGTATTTCTTTTTCAATATTTTGCTTTTTATTAGCTGATGGATTATCAGGGGATTCCAATTTTCTTTTTAAAGTTTGTTTTGTATTTGATTTTGAAGAAGCGGAATGTTCGCGAAAATTCGAATTTAGATCTTCACCATCTTTTTTTGAATTTTCTTTCAATTCAATTTGCGTATCTAAAGCATCTGAAAGAAGGATTTCTTGATTTGAGTTAATCTCAGACGAATTGGCTTTAAATAGATCTCTTTTATTCTTCTTTTGAATTGGCTTAGATATTTTCCTCTTTTTATTTGCCGAGAAAGAGTTTTTGTTTACCTTTGTCCATTTGTTGACAATGTCTTCGGCTAAATCTTTAATTTCTTTACAATCGTTTTTAATATAAGATTCCACTTTTTTAGGAATTGGACTTTGTTTCAAAAGTTCAAGAGTTATTGAATTATTTCATAAACTTTTAAAATTTCCACGATGTAATTTTCAACATTTCTTTTTGGTGGATTTGATATCCAGTATTTTAGCGTTTCCCATAATCCATTTTCGATCAACATTTCAAGTACATTTTCATCGGTAGCTTGAAGCATTTGACAATAGCTCAACCGGTTTTTAAAACTCTTCGAATTTCTTTTAATTAATTTTGCCAAATTTTTGTCATTTTTGAAACCTCCATTTGTAGATAAACCTTGAGTCAAAATTCTACTTTCCATTGTTTCGTTAGAGAACACATTATTTATAAACGTTGATAAATATAGTTTATATAAAGGCCTATATGCAAATATATTCTATATATGCAAAATACTGGATACAAATTGATTTTAATAAGGTATATATATATATATGGTAATTTAAACCAACAACCCTATATTGTATAATACTTATAACAAGATTGTCATGTTGTATATAGAAACACATTAATAGATAATTATACGCATGATTGACATGTGTCATTGCATCACCATATGTAATGTACTTTGTACAAACTGATGATAAATAAATAAAACTATGTAATAGATTAAGAGCTGAGTTAAAGCAAGATTGAGAAGTTCAAAAACGTCTAAAATCGAGAGAGAAATCCAACAACCCTAAAGAGGAATTTGGCAAGTCGTTGCCATCAAGGTCAAAGGGTGCAGAATAGCGCAGACGCCCCTACGCCCTTTGGACCTGTTCAAAGTTCAAAATTCTCGCATGTCTCCCTCCTCGGCAAAGGTATATAAAACATCGGTTTTAGCCGAAATCAGAGTCAATTTACCATCGGCATGAGCCCTTGTCGGTTGTAGCCAGGACCACCTCATCGACCATGTAAAACAGTAAGAACTCTTATCTCCATCTTGCTCTTAGCTCGACTTTTATCTGTTCACGGAACTTTCCTACTACAAATGTCTCTCTTCGTTTTTTGTGTGTGGACATTCCCAAGCTTTCAACTCTTCCTCGACCACGACTGCCTGTACTCTGTGAGAACTGTTAAAGGTCCTCCAAGGTGCAGAGAGGTACTGGAAAACTCTCCACGCCCTGACTGTCCCTTTCGGCTACTACAGGTTTGATCCTCGGTTACACAGATATAGCGAGAGTCGACAGGATCTCATCACAGATAAGTCGACAGGACCTCATCACATATATATATAATCCCAATCTATATATATAAAAATGAATGTATGTGTGTCTGTTTGTTTGTTTGTCCTTTATGCCTGACCAAACCACTCATTGGATCGCCATGAAACTTTGGGAAGTTATTTAGTATAGTACTGGGAAGGTTTCTAGCAAATAAAATTTTTGAAATAACTTTTCGCCTAGAAATAATCAAGATAAATATTCTAATTTATCTGTTATAATTCAACAATCTGCTCTAAATATTATCATGATGATACGATGATTTTGTAATGTAGAAAATTAGGAAAGACAAAATTCAGGATGACACGGCAATTTATTTGAGACAAGAATAATGATACAATTCAAAGGCAAGATACTATTCCTTTAACTTCCAATTACCGAGGGAACCAATTAATATTTATTTTATTCAACTTATCGAGTTTTTTTCAAGGGACCGGGAAAAAATGTTCACTTTATCGAGAGATTCGTTAAACAAACCTTTACTCGGGTAAAACCCGGGCGAAGCCGGATACATCCATACAAGAATAATGATACAATTCCAAGGCAAGATACTATTCCTTTAACTTCCAATTACCGAGGGAACCAATTATTATTGATTTTGTAATACGCATAAAATCAAAAAGGATGAGTTTCTTTTATTGGGAAAAACGTTTCTAGCTTTCGGGCGTGAGCGGCCCTTCCACAGGAAATAATGGAACAATTTCAAGTAAAGATGTATATACATATATATAACAGGTAATTTTTGCATATCTAGGATTAACTATGAAGTATTATATTTTATTATTTAAGAAAAATTATTGTTATGTAAATTAGTCAATTTGCTGATATTATTATTAAATGCAAAATTGTAAAATGGCGTGATGAAGAAAAAACGGAAAAATCTATTTGAGTTTTTGGACCAGCCTATCATATGTCTCTGGGATGTCTATATGTCTGTTTTATACTATTATATTTTGTTGATATCAATGCTTCTAGTAGTAATCTTTTGTATTTACTGTTTATGTTTGTGTAATGAATATTTGGGTTTGCTAGATTGAATTCATGATCTGTGTGTCTGATGTGTTGCACTATTAGAGATTTGGGGTCTTTGTTTTTAATGTTTCTTCTGTGTTCGTCTATTCTGTCTTTTATCTGTCTTCCTGTTTCACCTACATAGACATTATTACATTGGGTGCATGGTATGGAATATACTGCTTTGCTATTGTATAGTTTTGATATAGGAATACTGTTTCTGGTAATGGGGTTTCTTAAAATGGTTAATATACTCGGGTTGCTTTCATAATATGTTCTGATACCGTGTTTTTTTAAAATTCTGGCTATGTGGGTACTACTGTGGGAATATGGGATTGTACTTATCGAGTATTTTTTCAAGGGACCGGGAAAAAATGTTCACTTTATCGAGAGATTCGTTAAACAAACCTTTACTCGGGTAAAACCCAGGCGAAGCCGGGTACATCCATACAAGAAAAATGATACAAAATTCAAGGCAAGATACTATTCCTTTTACTTCCAATTACCGAGGGAACCAATTAATATTGATTTTATTCACTTATCGAGTATTTTTCAAGGGACCGGGAAAAAAATGTTCACTTTATCGAGAGATTCGTTAGACAAACTTTTACTCGGGTAAAACCCGGGCGAAGCCGGGTACGTCCGCTAGTTATAATATATATAAGATATAAACGAAATACAAATTTGATAAAACTTGATAAGTAAATAATTTTCTTTCCTATTTTCACGACTTCCCCTCAAATTATCTATCTTATTCAACAAAAAAACAAAATAATCATAGCATATATATGTATATAGATGAAAATATTGCCGGGAGGATATTGATCTAAAGAGACAAAGGTCGCCTCTCCCGTCAAAATAGACGTCAAAACTAGACGCCATCTATTGACAGTCACCGCAAACTAGCGGTCTCGGGTCGGTGACAAAGCCACAACACCAACTTTGGCAAACTGAAAAGTGTCCACCTAGAGATCATGGTTTCGGGCTAATGGCTCTCGTCAGTCTAGGGCGGGCCGCTAGTTTGCGGTGACGGTCAATAGATGGGGTCTATTTTTGACGTCTATTTTGACGGGAGAGGCGACCTTTGTCTTTTTAGATATATATGCATATATTTATTTTAAAAAGGCATATATTGGATCAAAATATCATTTAGTTTACCAATATTTCAGTTGGCTGAACGCCAACCTTTATCAAGGTGTTATAACATATTTAATGTGTGTCAACAACAAACTCAGCGCCACATTACGTCAACAGAATTTGTTGTTGACACACTCTAATGACACCATTCAAATGATATTTTTTAGATAGAAGAGCGCCATCTAGTATAATTGAAATGAACTAAACGTTAATATATATGTAAATTCAATATCAAACTACACAAACACATATAATATATTTAACTAATATTCAACATTTTAAGAACAAAACATTAAGACACGTCATATTTGTTCAAAGAAAATAATTCCTTGAGCGAATATTATCATTTTTAAACCTGTCGTTACTCTGTCACTTTTATCAAAGGAAATGCTGCCCAAGCGTAGAGTGTGAGAATAAGAAAAAAAGGGAAGAATTTTGGTTGATAAAAGCATTCCTTTCTCCCATCTTAACTATCCAACCAGAACATGATTAGCACAACTATTTTATCCTTTTTTCGTGATACATAAAAAATTCGTTAGAGCATCCCATGATAGATCCCTTCAACGTTAAACCTACACCATATTGATAAGGACCAACTGCCCGAAACGCGTACATGATTGGATATTTCTTAATACACTCGTAAAATTTGAGAAAGTGAAATGTCTTTGAATGTTGCTGTTCGTCTTTTTACTTGAAGGTGACAAAGGCAATTATATCTGGATTCAGACAATAACTCTGGAAGATATTACAGTGACCTTTATTGAAGACATACGAGATAACCAAGTGTGTATACACTCATGGACAAAACTTAAAGAAGTTGTACCTTTTAGCATGTATATCGGGATTCAGACAATAACTCTGAAAGATATTACAGTGACCCTTATTGAAAGCATACGAGATAACCGAGTGTGTATACACTCATGGACAAAACTTAAGGAAGTTGTACCTTTCAGCATGTATATCAGGATTCAGACAATAACTCTGAAAGATATTACAGTGAACTTTATTGAAGACATACGAGATAATCAAGCGTGAACAAAATATTGCCTCTGGCGCTTTCAAAAAAAGAAACAGACGACAGGCGACATAAAAGACTTTATACTTCCTTATGTTTTGTCTATAAATGTATATTTAGGAATTATACGTAATACTTTTTCGAATAAAATGAATCATAAACATATAATACAGTCAAACATGGATATTTCAAAGCCCAAGTGACTAAAAAAATCGAATTATACAAAAATTCGAATTAAAATCATAAATTCTATTTATAGGAAATTCTAAGGACCAAGATAAATATTGGAATTGAAGATGTTTTCGAACTAAACTTATGGTTCAAAATCACATTAATAGGTACCGCTCAGCAAGAGCAACCTAGTTCATGATAATTGAAACAGTGAATAATATGTGAAGGTTATTCATATATTAAACAAAATGTTAACGCGGGATTCAATCCTGGTTCATGACTGTCGGGAATCGAGCGTGTTACCCTCTCATCCACCGACTTATATCGGGAATCGAGCGTGTTACCCTCTCATCCACCGACTTATATCGGGAATCGAGCGTGTTACCTTCTCATCCACCGATTTAACTAAACTTATCCAATTCTACTGAATATATATATATATATTTAATATATAATAGAGAAAGGGAATTTATTTAAATTATTACATTCTAATAAGAAAAATATTCACAAAACAACTCCAACAGCAGGTAAAAGCAGAGTTTCTAAAAAAACCTAAAAAAACTTTAGTTGAGAAGTTAAAAAAATAAATTTAAGACAAATTAAATTATAGAGTTTTTCTAGAGGGAATGTTTCCAGTGAGGATAGAAGTTTACAATAGGGTCTGAAATATGTGATGAAAAGGTAGATAATTGACAATAAAACTTTCCAGTTGTTATCATGGCCTATTCACAACACTCTTTTTCCATGTTAAATCTATATATATAAAAATGAATGTATGTCTGTTTGTCCTTTATGCCTGACCAAACCACTCATTGGATCGCCATGAAACTTTGGGAAGTTATTTAGTATAGTACTGGGAGGTTTCTAGCAAATAAAATTTTTGAAATAACTTTTCGCCTAGATATAATCAAGATAAATATTCTAATTTATCTGTTATAATTCAACAATCTGCTCTAAATATTATCATGATGATACGATGATTTTGTAATGTAGAAAATTAGGAAAGACAAAATTCAGGATGACACGGCAATTTATTTGAGACAAGAATAATGATACAATTCCAAGGCAAGATACTATTCCTTTAACTTCCAATTACGGAGGGAACCAATTAATAATGATTTTATTCAACTTATCGAGTATTTTTCAAGGGACCGGGAAAAAATGTTCACTTTATCGAGAGATTCGTTAGACAAACCTTTACTCGGGTAAAATCCGGGCGAAGCCGGGAATATCCATTTCGTAGCTACACCGTCTCTCCAAGAGGCAGTCTCTTATTAAAGGTCTATTAGAGATTCTTTAATAGCAATTAGAATCTTCAATGAGAGACCACCAACAGGAGAAACAAGTTGATTCATGTTTTTAGGTGGTCTTTCTTAAGAGACTCTATTTACATATTTAAAATATGAAATTCTTACTGTTACGTTTAATTACTGTTAATATATATATATATATTATATCTATATATATAAAAATGAATGTTGTCTGTTTGTTTGTCCTTTATGCCTGACCAAACCACTCATTGGATCGCCATGAAACTTTGGGAAGTTATTTAGTATAGTACTGGGAAGGTTTCTAGCAAATAAAATTTTTGAAATAACTTTTCGCCTAGAAATAATCAAGATAAATTTTCTAATTTATCTGTTATAATTCAACAATCTGCTCTAAATATTATCATGATGATACGATGATTTTGTAATGTAGAAAATTAGGAAAGACAAAATTCAGGATGACACGGCAATTTATTTGAGACAAGAATAATGATACAATTCAAAGGCAAGATACTATTCCTTTAACTTCCAATTACCGAGGGAACCATTAATATTGATTTTATTCAACTTATCGAGTATTTTTTCAAGGGACCGGGAAAAGATGTTCACTTTATCGAGAGATTCGTTAAACAAACCTTTACTCGGGTAAAACCCGGGCGAAGCCGGGTACATCCATACAAGAATAATGATACAATTCCAAGGCAAGATACTATTCCTTTAACTTCCAATTACCGAGGGAACCAATTAATATTGATTTTATTCAACTTATCGAGTATTTTTCAAGGGACAGGGAAAAAAATGTTCACTTTATCGAGATATTCGTTAAACAAACCTTTACTCGGGTAAAACCCGGGCGAAGCCGGGTACATCCATACAAGAATAATGATACAATTCCAAGGCAAGATACTATTCCTTTAACTTCCAATTACCGAGGGAACCAATTAATATTGATTTTATTCAACTTATCGAGTATTTTCAAGGGACCGGGAAAAAAATGTTCACTTTATCGAGAGATTCGTTAGACAAACTTTTACTCGGGTAAAACCCGGGCGAAGCCGGGCGGGTCCGCTAGTTTTATATAATAAAATATAAGAAAAATCACACCCCAAAGTAATAAAATCATTATTTTTTATTGTCCAACACCTTAAATATAAATGTTCTCGAAACTATTATAGACATGTATGATTCTTTTTTAAAATTAAACAATATACGAGGTGTGTTCAAAAAGTATCGCGACTTTTGTGTTTTTTCAAAAATTATTTATTTATTCATGAATACCTATTTTGTCCCTTTCAAAGTAATCCCCATGAGATATTATACACTTGTGCCAACGGTTTTTTCCAATCTTCGAAGAACTTCAAAAAATCATTTTTAAAAATCTTTTTCAGCTCCTCCTTCGATGCCGTCTTTATCTCGTCAAGCGTAGCGTAACGTCGTCCTTTCATGGGCCTCTTCAGTTTAGGGAACAAGAAAAAGTCACAGGGGGCCAGATCTGGGGAATACGGTGGCTGCGGCATCATTAGTGTGTTGTTTTTTGGCCAAAAAGTCGCGCACAAGCAACGATGTGTGAGCAGGGGCGTTATCGTGGTGCAAAAGCCAATTTTTGTTCTTCCACAAATCCGGCCGTTTCTGGCGGATTGCTTCGCGCAAATTGCGCATAACCTGCAGGTAATATTTCTTATTGACCGTTCTACCCTGTGGCAAGAACTCATGATGCACCACGCCCCTGCAATCGAAGAAAACTGTCAGCAAAACATTCACATTCGACCTAACTTGGCGCGCTTTTTTCGGTCTTGGTTCGTGCGGCAGCTTCCATTGAGATGAGTGAGCTCTGGTTTCCACGTCATAACCATAAACCCACGCTTCGTCACCAGTTATGACCTTTTGGAGCAAATTTGGGTCGTCGCGGACAGAGTCCAACATCTCATTAGCAATGTTCATGCGATGCTGTTTTTGGTCGCAATTGAGCAATTTTGGTACGAATTTCGCGGCGACCCGTCTCATGCCCAAATCATTGATAAAAATCGAATGGCACGAGCCAATCGATATTTTTAGGTCCTCAGCAACTTCTCTAACGGTGATTCGACGATTGGCCAATATCATTTTCTCCACTTCATTAATTTTTACATCTCCTGTTGAAGTGCTCGGGAGTCCGGCACGCTCTTCGTCGTTCACATCTTCTCGGCCTTCTGAGAACATTTTGTACCACCGATAAACGTTGCTTCGGTCCAAGGTAGCTTCTCCCTATGCCACAGTCAACATTCGGAATGCATCCGCGCAATTAATTTCGTTTTCACACAAAATTTGATACAGGTTCTTTGATCCATTTTTTTTAATAGGTAAAAATCGAAGACAATCCAAAACACCTGCAAGCAAAGCAGCTGTCAACAATTAAGTGAACATTCAAAATGGCCGAGCTTGTCGGCATAAGTGAGAGACATGAGTACCAACATAAAGCCACAAAAAGATCGAAATTCGAATATACGTAACCCGCGAAAATTCAAAAATCGCGAACCTTTTGAACACACCTCGTATACTGTCAGTATGAAAAAGTGAAAGTTCTATAAGCTTAAAATTTTGCTTCGTTTTAAAAATGGATCGATGTTGGTTCCATATGTTTTAATTGGATATTACACCTTAGTTCTATATATTTTATTGCTTAAAAAGGAAAACAACAAAACAAAAAAGAAACTACAATTGCAAAATTATTTGATGACTAACCAACTAAAAATAAAAGTAATATTTAAAAATGATGATGATAAAAAAATGCTTCTATGAATTAAAAAAAATAAGAATAATTACAAAATTAACATATAAACTTCAAACAAAGTCCTTAGTGCAATGGAAAAATTAATTGATGGGACTGACTCATCAGTGATAAATCCACCCAGCGGTTTCGCCAGTTTAATCTACCATTGTAATTAATTTTTCCATTTCAGTAAGGGCAGTAGATATTGTTTAATTTTTAAAAAGAATCATACGCGTCTATAATAGTTTCTAATTTTTATAACAGATGGCGCGCTAACGCATCATAATAAAATGTTTTGTTGGTTTTATGATTCCTTTTTATAATAGTAATTCAAGGATCGGTGGTTTAGTGGTCAAAAACCGTTGATTTTCGACAGGAAAGACCCGGAATCGAATTTCTTTTAATATTAGTCGATTCTTGGAGAAGTCTAACAATTAGTGAAAGTAACCAAACAGTGCTCTGGCACACTTGTAAGCTAAAAATAAAGAAAGCATATCCTGACCACGAGCACATGTGCTTTTTAGATGGCAGAAAGCCATCTAGTGGAACAGAAATCAACTAAATATTGATTTAGCCTGTTCCCTGATATTTAGCCAACCCAGTTTCTTGTTAAATCAAGAAAAGCCAGCCACTAACGCGTTTCGTGCTGTTGGCGCTTATAAGTTAAGAAAAAGGCATCTCCTTATCGTGCAATTGAAATTTGATGATGGCTTGCGCCATCTGTCGGAATAAATATCAACTATTCGTTGATTTCTAATTATATTCCAGAATTTAAAAGGTGAGTATTTTAAATATTTGATATATATATATATGTGAAAAAATAGTACAAATGTGATATTGTACTGGGATAAGGTGCATAATTATGAAAAAGGGCATCTCCTTATCGTGCAACTGAAAGTGGTTAGCTTTTCTTGATTAATCAAGAATGGGTATTTGGCCAATTCTTGAATAATTAAAAATCAACGAGAATAGTTGATATTTATTCCGATAGATGGCGCAAGCCATCAGCAACTTTCAGTTGCACGATAAGGAGATGCCTTTTTTTTCATATATATATATATGTGTATTAAGATAGAGATAAAAAGGCATCTCTTGATCTTACAACTTGAAAGTTACTGATAGCTTGCGCCATTTGTCAGAATAAATATCAAATAATAGTGTATTTTTAATTATTTCACTATTGGCCAAAAATACAAATTCTTGATTAATCAAGAAAAGATTACCACGTACGCGTTTCAGGCTGTTGGCCCTTATCGGCGTGATGCAAGCTGTACCTAAACGACCAGGCAAAATACTGGTCATTTAGGCATTCTGATAAATCATGAAAAGGGTATTTAAGGCCGTAAGGGTTTGAGAATGCCAAACTATGTGAAAAAACAGTTCAAAAGTGAAATTATAATGAGATCATGTTAATAAATTAAGAAAAAGGAATCTCCTGATTGTAAAACTATATACACCTATCCCCCGATTTACACGGTAGATACGTTCCTGAGAAAAACGTGTAAATCGGGGGATAGGTGTACACAGAAATAAAAATAAAATGCATTGACAGGTTAAAATATGTAGTCAGCACATAAGCTCGGGATTCCTCGTGAGATGTGTACATAGCGCATGTGTTCAATCAGAGTAGCATTTAGTATAGTGCGATAAAAACAAAACAAAAAAAGAGACTTATTTGGAAAACCGTGTAAAAGCGAAAACGTGTAAAACAAGTACCGTGTAAATCGGGGGATAGGTGTATTAGAAAAGGTTATATATTTTTCAAAAAAATAAATTAATAAATAAATCAAAAAATAGTTTAGAATTGTTACGAGTTTTAGGGAGAAAAAACACAATAAAAGAATGAAAATAAATTATAACTGACGCATTTTTGTTGTTTCTGATATAATATATCTCAAGCGAATTGATCTGGGAAAGATAATTGAAAATAAAAAACTAAAAGAAAACTTATATTTGGCATCATTGTTCACCGAGCTAAATTAGTTTGAACATTGCCCAGTATAGATGGAAAGAGATACGAAAAAAAAATAAATTAAAAGAAATTCTTTTTAAAAAGATGTGTATGATGAAACAAATTAAAAATTACTTTGAAAAGATAGTTTTGAAAAAAAAAAGTATTGATAAATAATTCCTTTCTTTACTAAATTTCTCGTGTAAGATTTCGATTAAAATATTTGTTTTAATTTATTCTTTATTGTAAATGTTGAACAGAATTGTTGTTTGGAATTTATATTATCTTTTGTTTGCGTGTTATTGTATAAAATCTATCTTATAGAATTTTCTTAGATGTCACCTGTTTCCTGTCATTTATGTTACCTTTTTTAGATATGAAATCGATAAGTATTCCCTAATTCACAAATCTTATAATTCCGCCTTTGCTGGTTCCCAAGCCCGGATGAAAAAGGAGGAGGGGAAGCAGTAACAAGCTCACTAAAAACCTGGGCTCAGCTGGCCCGGCTGATAGTACCCTGTAAGGGCTCCAGGGATACAGGATGAGCAGCGTTTGTACTCCTTGTTAGGAGCGTCTGTTCCTCATGCCAGAGGCGGCCATTTCTTTTGGAGCTAAGTCAGTGGCCTGCTACTGAGTAGTGCTCCCAGTCTTAATGACAAAGGTAGACGCATTCTACTTGGGACCTTTGCCGGTCCCAAGCCCGGATGAAAAAGGAGGAGGGGGAGCAGTAACAAGCTCACTAAAAAACCTGGATTCAGCTGGCTCGGCTGATAGTACCCTGTAAGGGCTCCTGATCCAGGAATACAGGATGAGCAGCGTTTGTATTCCTTGTTAGGAGCTTCTGTTCCTCATGTCAGAAGCGGCCATTTCTTTTGGAGCTAAGTCGGCCTGCCACTGAGTAGTGCTCCCAGTCTTAATGACAAAGGCAGACGCTTTCTACCCCACCCAGTCATGATGGTTGTCAAACAGACACCATCAAGGGTCACAACTTGATACCCTAATATGATTGAGTGGAGATAAGAAAGAATAAGAAGAGTAGACAAAGTGTTGACAGTTAGCACTCCCCTTGACAAGGATGGAATGGTATTTGGACCCAACACATAGCACTCCCTTTGATACCCTAATATGATTGAGTGGGGATAAGAAAGAAGAAGAAGAAGAGTAACAAAGTGCTGACAGTTAGCACTCCCCTTGACAAGGATGGAATGGTCTTTGGACCCAACACATATGGTTAGCACTCCCTTTGATACCCTAATATGATTGAGTGGGGATAAGAAAGAAGAAGAAGAAGAGTAACAAAGTGTTGACAGTTAGCACTCCCCTTGACAAGGATGGAATGGTCTTTGGACCCAACACATATGGTTAGCACTCCCTTTGATACCCTAATAAGATTGAGTGAAGATAAGAAAGAAGAAGAAGAGTAGACAAAGTGTTGACAGTTAGCACTCCCCTTGACAAGGATGGAATGGTCTTTGGACCCAACACATATGGTTAGCACTCCCTTTGATACCCTAATATGATTGAGTGAAGATAAGAAAGAAGAAGAAGAGTAGACAAAGTGTTGACAGTTAGCAGTCCCCTTGACAAGGATGGAATGGTCTTTGAACCCAACACATATGGTTAGCACTCCTTTTGATACCCTAATAAGATTGAGTGGGGATAAGAAAGAAGAAGAAAAGTAGACAAAGTGTTGATAGTTAGCACTCCCCTTGACAAGGATGGAATGGTCTTTGGACCCAACACATATGGTTAGCACTCCCTTTGATACCCTAATAAGATTGAGTGGGGATAAGAAAAAGAAGAGTGTTTGTTATACATAGAGATCTTTAACCAAGGGGTAGAGAGAAGATAATAAGAATACATTTTTAAAACAAAGAGAGTTCATTTATTGAATTATGTTTGGTCTGAAAGTTAGCCTCAGGTACATAATTCAACAAAGAAAAACTCAAAGTGTGCCATGGTGCTTTGATCAATGGAATCAAAGTCACTGAGTAGTGCTCTCAGTCTTAATGACAAAGGTAGACGCATTCTACTTCACCCAGTTATGATGGTTGTCATTTATCCTAATATGATTGAGTGGATATAAGAAAGAAAAAGATAAATCTTATCCAGATATAAAACAAAGCCAAATCAACCAATGATATATTTAACTCTTGACGTTAACAGTGACTGCTGTCACTTTCCAACCATTCACATGAAGAGAGTACCAGAAAGACACTGAAATGTCGGTAGTTGAAATAAACTATTGTTTAATGTAGTTGTGTTTTTTCTTAATTAACTTCTAACCAACAAATGATATTAAAAATCTTGATTACACCCATACCTCGCTTTGTGTCGGGGTTACGTTCCAAAAAAAAGCACGACGCAAATTGAAACGACACAAAGTGAAAATATGTGAAGGCGCAATCAAAAACAAAGTGTTGCCATATTTTAGGAAAAATATTTTCAAAAAGAAAATTAAAGATTCGAATCCAAAACAACGCAACTTCGAAAATCTAGCAGCGCACAGTGAAAATCAGTAAAAATTAAGCAGCGACGAAACTTCGAAAAAAAAAAAAAATGCAAAACGAAACGACGCAAAGCGAGGTATTGGTGTATTATAAAATGACACGGTTTCAAACTGAGAGACCCATCGCTAGTTTAAACTCAAAAAAGTTCGAACAAATATTTGTGTTTGTAAAGAAGACCAAAAAACTAAACTTTCACATAGGTTTCTATACTCATAGAGAAAATCTGGAAGTGTAAAGTCTTTGATGTCACATATAGTCTATTTTTAAGGAAACAGAGGCAATTTTGTTCACCTTTGGTTATCAAGTATGTCTTCACACACTATGTTAAAAGGTACAACTTCCTTAAGTTTTGTCCATGAGTGTATACACACTTGGTTATCTCGTGTGTCTTCAATAAAGGTCACTTTAATATCTTTCAGAGCTATTGTCTGAATCCTGATATACATGTTGAAAGGTACAACTTCCTTAAGTTTTGTCCATGAGTGTATACACACTTGGTTATCTCATGTGTCTTCAATAAAGGTCACTGTAATATCTTTCAGAGTTATTGTCTGAATCCCGATATACATGCTGAAGGTACAACTTCCTTAAGTTTTGTCTATGAGTATATACACACTTGGTTATCTCATGTGTCTTCAATAAAGGTCACTGTAATATCTTTCAGAGTTATTGTCTGAATCCCGATATACATGCTGAAGGTACAACTTCCTTAAGTTTTGTCTATGAGTATATACACACTTGGTTATTTTATATACACACTTAGTCTATACACACTTGGTTATCTCGTGTGTCTAGAGTAAAGGTCACTGTAATATCTTTCAGAATTATTGTCTGAATTCCGATATACATGTTGAAAAGTACATCTCCCTTAAGGTTTGTCCATGAGTGTATATATGCATATATATAGTGTTATGAAGTTAGAGAAATCCATATTCAAATCGTTTATATATTAAAAAGGCATATATTGGATTGACAAATAAATATTTTATTCAATCCAATATATGCTTTTTATTATCTAAAGCACATATATAACTATATATGTGTAATATAATATAAATTTTAAAATAGGTACGATATCATTTACCAATGCTATTATTGTTCATAAATATGTAAAATAGGTTTAGAAAATTTATAATATTTGGTATGTTTCACTTTGTTAATTAAAAATAAAGTAAGTATTTTATAGAGATATATCTTTCTGCAATAAAAATATTAAACAAAACATATTACAATATGAAAGGGTGTACATGGATCTGTAAAGAAAAAAAAATCTCTAATATTTCGAGAGATTGCTCCCTTTTTATCAATTTATTGTACCGTGAACTTAAATTACAATTTCTTGTGGATTACATGGAAACAAATTTGTCATTGGTCAAAAATAATTGTTTGCATGTAATCTACAAGAATCTGTAAATTAAAATTACTGTACAATAAATTGATAAAGAGGGAGCAATCTATAAAAAAAAAGTCGGTGGATGAGAGGGTAACACGCTCGATTCCCGACAGTCATGAACCGGGATTGAATCCCACGTTAACATTTTGTTTAATATGTGAATAACCTTCACATATTATTAACTGTTTCAATTATCATGAACTAGGTTGCTCTTGCTGAGCGGTACCTATTAATGTGATTTTTGAACCAGGGAGCAATATCTCGAAATATTTTGAGAAATATTTTTTTCTTTACAAATCCAGGTACATCCTATTATATAAACTTAATTGATGGATCGCCTTTCGACTCAAATATTACAATATGTAATAATATCAAACAGAATATAGAGTAAAAAACACCGGAATTTAATAGTGGCAATGAAAGGCTATGGCCCTAGAAAACACAAGTTAACCCATATATATGTTATGATTATTTTTTTGTTTTGTTGTTGAAAAGAGGTGCAGTCGTGAAAAAAGATAGTTATTTACCTTTCAAGTTTTTTTTTATTTTGAATTACTTGAAGTAAATTACACATAAAATTATTCATCATAAGAATATAGAATTTATAAAATGAATTCTATAATCGTGATTTTAAAAAAAAAGGTAGGGTTAACTATACATATTTACAACAATAATAAAGTGGTATTTCCTGAATCTATGGTAAAAAAAAATGTAGAACAGTCAATTAATGAAAAATAAAATATGTGTTTTTTAAAAATAAAATATTTGCATTTGAGTATATATTATATACTAGACGAATGGCCCGGGCAACGACCGGGTTTTACCCGAGTGCGTATATATTTTAAAAACGTTTTAATTCAAATACTATTCGTTACAATTATAAATTGGCGCCATGGATGTCACTCTTGTTAAACGTCCCGTTCCAAACTGTGTGTTTTTAAAATGTTTTAATTAAAATACTATTCGTTGCAATTAACATATTAACTTTATGAACGGAAAAATATGTCCAGGGTAGCCTAGTGGTCATGGCATCTGCCCGGTAAGCGGAAGGTCGTGGGTTCGATTCCCATCCCTTGACACTTTTTTTATTTTATCCATTCTGACCAAAATCTATCCGTGAACTTCACACAGTGAACTTAAAACAGACAGAATAAGGCAATTATATAAGTAGATATATATTTTATATAGTTTTATATTTTATATATTAATGATGAAGAAGACCTAAGATATTTTTTCTATCTTCCATTTTATCGATTTTGATGTTTTGGGGGTAAATTTAACATTAAAATGGCTCATCAAAAACGCATTAAAAAGTTTAAATGTCTATCGATAAAGTTGAGCATATTGGTTATTTTGCGGGAAATTTTTACTAGCACGAGAGAAATTGTTGATAGAGTGAACTATAGGTAATTCTCTCTAATATTTTATATATTTATAACAAGTAAAATTTACCAAACGGTTTCAATATAGTACAATCTTATCAGGGGGTCGGTGAAAGTAAGTTTAAACCGTTGGTTTTCGACCGCTACGACCTAGGTTCGATTCCCGCATTGGGCACTTTTTTTTTCTGATTTAAAAAGAAAATGCTCCAATGGCCCCCGATTCTTGCAAAAGTCCAATCCCACCAGCGATTGTAAGTAACCAAACGGGGCTCTGACACATTTGTTTGTAAGCAGCAAACACAAACATTTGTTTGTGAAAAGTCGAACTGCTTTTCACATGTATAGACATGTGGTACACTTACAGTCAAAGCAGTCGCCTACTTCTGCCTACCATGATTATCATGGCCTGTACCACGTGTACTAGGGATGTGCAAAAAAAAAAAAACAATCTTATCAAAATCATATACAGTTATTTAGTTTATAGGCTCTATGAGAGAAAAAGCTAAACTTCTCAGAAAACAAGAAAGAAAAAGAAATTAAGCTTTTGAAATGTAGATATAGAGAAAACTACCCAAATTGTCATATGGACAGATAAAGGTCAAATGTTTCATTATTAAATATAATTAATTCTGTTAAGATCCCTATAAACATAAATATGCTAAAGCAATAGTTACCTAGAACTTATTTGAATAAGATAAACTAACCTTTTTGGGCAAAGAGTTTATTTATTTATTTTGAGTTGTTGCAAGTTTTTGAGCAAATTTTGCTTTTCAACAAGAAAATTCAAAAATAAAAGGATCCAGGGTGTGTCTGAGTCCTCTTAGACCATGTGACGTATGTTGCAGCAGCACTCATTCTTCTGATTATGGTAGCCCTTGTGCTTATGGAAGGTTGTGTCGCTGAGAAATGTGCGTCCTCAGCCTGTGATACCATTGCATCATCATGCACTTGTACCTCTTCTCCAGACCGTACATGTGGAGGTAGTACAGGGCATAGCTCTTGATGACAAAGTCCCAGATGTTAAAGTTGTTCCCCACCTTGAAATGGAATCTTATCTTGGGGAGTTCCTCATACGTGGGGAGCATTTTCATGGGCTCAGTCGTGGATCTCTCGTCCTGTCTGGGCAGGGTGATACCGGACTTATCCTGCAGCTGCTGAAAAGGTGCCAAGGTAGGATCATTACAGGCAGGATTTTCTTTCTGGAACCCTGGCAGTTACTGCTCCGAATAGTTGTGAAGGGTGCGATCCACCCAATGCACGTGGTGAATGTGCTGACGGCAGAGCTCCAGGCTACTTAAACGGAGATAACACAGGAAGCAAGTCTTCTCATCTGTGGATCCATACTCGTTGACTTCCAAGGTTGTCTGTTGCTGTAGCTGCAGAGTTTAACTTTTCGCCCCAAAAAAAAAAAAAACTTTTTTTTTATTCGACACCAAAATAAGTAAACAAAGATTGACCTGCCTAGGACATATAATGAGAGGGACCTGTACAAGGACAATGCATTAGATTTATTCTTTGTCGTCCTAGACAACAGACTCTAGAGCAAGATGATTTGATCACATTTTATGTAAAAGAACTTCCATTTCACTTATTAACTTTAAACAGAAAAGCATGTGGTGTTACAGTTCCGAATCAGTTTTTTTATTACATAATGGAAATATTCGATATATTGAGCTAAATCTATATATATAAAATTGAATGTCTGTCTGTTTGTTTGTTTGTACTCTATAGATTCAAAAACCATACATCCAATCGCCGTGAAATTTTGGGATATTATTAGGTATATCACCGGGAAGGTTTTTGAAAAATAATTTCATGAATATCTTGAATATCCTTAGAGTTATTTGCAGATTTGTAGATTTAACTCGCAAGCAGCGACCCCATTGTGACGATGATAACAAGTTTTCTTATCAATAAGTTTGTTATCTTAAATATTATTTATCAAAAGTAAGATTATCTCAGGATGACACGGCAATGTGACACGGGAAAAAATGTTCACTAGATAAAACTATGATTTCCTATCTACTTATATATTTGCCTTATTCTGTCTGTTTGTCTGTTTGTCTGAAGCTCACGGATGGGATTTTTCATAACCATCGGTGGTTCAGTGGTAGAATGCTCGCCTGCCACGCGGGCGGCCCGGGTTCGATTCCCGGCCGATGCATTTTTTTTTTTGCAATTTTTAAAACTCATTTATATATTATACAAGAATGACATCCACGGCGCCAATTTAAAATTGTAACGAATAGTATTTGAATAAAAGTATTTTAATCGGGTAAAACCCGGGCGTTGGCCGGGTCATTCGTATATGATATAAAAAGCCAACAATGAAGAGTGAATGTAATATAAAAAGCCAACAATGAAGAATGAATGTAAGATAAAAAGCCAACAATGAAGAGTGAATGTAATATAAAAAGCCAACAATGAAGAATGAATGTAAGATAAAAAGCCAACAATGAAGAGTGAATGTAAGATAAAAAGCCAACAATGAATAGTAAATGTAATATAAAAAGCCAACAATGAAGAATGAATGTAAGATAAAAAGCCAACAATGAAGAGTAAATATAATATAAAAAGCCAACAATGAAGAATGAATGTAAGATAAAAAGCCAACAATGAAGAGTAAATATAATATAAAAAGCCAACAATGAAGAGTGAATGTAAGATAAAAAGCCAACAATGAAGAGTAAATGTAATATAAAAAGCCAACAGAGTGAATGTAAGATAAAAAGCCAACAATGAAGAGTGAATGTAATATAAAAAGCCAACAATGAAGAATGAATGTAAGATAAAAAGCCAACAATGAAGGGTGAATGTAATATAAAAAGCCAACAATGAAGAATGAATGTAAGATAAAAAGCCAACAATGAAAAGTGAATGTAAGATAAAAAGCCAACAATGAAGAGTAAATGTAATATAAAAAGGCAACAATGAAGAATGAATGTAAGATAAAAAGCCAACAAAGAAGAGTAAATATAATATAAAAAGCCAACAATGAAGAGTGAATGTAAGATAAAAAGCCAACAATGAAGAGTAAATGTAATATAAAAAGCCAACAGAGTGAATGTAAGATAAAAAGCCAACAATGAAGAGTAAATGTAATATAAAAAGCCAACAATGAAGAGTGAATGTAATATAAAAGCCAACAATGAAGAATGAATGTAAGATAAAAAGCCAACAATGAAGAGTGAATGTAATATAAAAAGCCAACAATGAAGAATGAATGTAAGATAAAAAGCCAACAATGAAGAATGAAAGTAAGATAAAAAGCCAACAATGAAGAGTGAATGTAAGATAAAAAGCCAACAATGAAGAGTAAATGTAATATAAAAAGTTAACAATGAAGAATGAATGTAAGATAAAAAGCCATCAATGAAGAGTAAATATAATATAAAAAGCCAACAATGAAGAGTAAATATAATATAAAAAGCCAACAGAGTGAATGTAATATAAAAAGCCAACAATGAAGAGTGAATGTAATATAAAAAGCCAACAATGAAGAGTGAATGTAATATAAAAAGCCAACAATGAAGAATGAATGTAAGTTAAAAAGCCAACAATGAAGAGTAAATCTCTAACTATATATATATAAAAATGAATGTATGTGTGTGTGTGTGTGTGTGACAATTGACAATTGAAAATCATTTATTGTCATCTAGACAATTTTACATCTCACATGAGAGAGAGAGAGAGAGAAGAGGAAAATATAAACATATAGAATTAAAGATATACATATATGGTCAAATTTACAAAGGGGACGAAGGTAGGAGACCTCGGCGCTGGAGGGTCCTGGACCAGGCGAAGAGCGGGTCCTCCACCGCTTCTCCGAGCCCAAATGATTTCAACAGGAGGTCAGGGCGGCAAGGCGGCCCTAAGCTCAGATAGTCCCCTGAGAGTAAGGGAGTCCAAGTCCCGAGTGGAAAGCTTATCCAGGATTTGGGCGAGAACTTTCTTGTCCCCCGGCGAAAATCTCCCGAGGAAGTCCTTCCGATCCTCAGGGTAAAGCACCGCTTCCACGAGGTCAAGCTCGAAAGAGTAAAATTGGGGTAAGGGCTTCGGATTGAATTCCTTCATCAATTCAAAGGTCAAAAGTTGCAATTCCTTGCAACGTTTATCGATTGGATCAACCTCCATTTGGGCAGATGGGGGAGGCGGAGGTGTGGCCATGGCCGGCGTCGACTCCCTCTTTTGGGGAGCGGGTGGTGCTGGCTCAGCAGGCCGAGGCGCAGGCAGTGTGGTTGCTGGAGGCACTGCGGCTGTACCGGTCCTCAGCTCCGACAAGACCTGTCGCAGGACCTTATAAATAGTACTATTACTATCTCCTCCGGGCCTTAGGTTGAGGATTTGATTTACCAGGCCGGCAAGAGCATTGCTCTGCGGAGGGGTCAGATGGCGACCGCGCTTATGTGCCTTGGTCCTTGAGGAGAGGAGGTCCAGAACCTCCTCCCGCCCAAGGCCAAGGGCGTCAGTTCCAGCGAAGGACACGCTGGGACTTCTCTTTATGAAGGCTGCGAGGTCAATTCTCGTGCACTTCTTATTTGATGACGCGGAGGGAGGGATGGACTCCTCCGCGGCAGTCATCTCGATGTCTTGAGCGATGTTTGCAGGCCCGAGGATCTCCTGGGATGCGGGATCACTAGGAGCCTGCGATGACGGATCAGGGGTCACAGGTGGAGGTGCAGGAGGCGTCTCCTCCGTAGGTGAGGCCGAGGGCGCTGTTGGTGATGGTCGGGGTGCGCCTGCTGGGTGGATTGCAGCTCGGGGCGCGGGCGAGGCACCGGAGATCTCCAAGGGAGGCGCCGGTGCTGAATGCTGGGGCGTAGGCCGCTGAGGCGGTGCAGGGGTGGTAGTTGGTGGGAGGCCGGCAGGGGAAGCTGGTGGGGCCGATCTGGTGGTGTTGACCCGCCCTGCAAGCAGGGGGCAGTTGGCCCTCCGGTGCCCTTGTCCGTGGCATCTGTCCGAAGATAGGTAGGCGGGCCAGGCCTCGCCTTTGATGGTGATGTTGAGGCGGGTGGGGAGCCTCTCGGTGGTCACTCCTTCGTGGAGGACGATGAACGCCTCACGGCGGCCGTCGGTGTAGGTGTAGGGGCCGGCCTTCATCATTTTGGGCGCGATGGATGTAATGCGCCCATAGGGCCCAAGGGCCTTGATGATGGCTGAGTCCTCCACGAAGAAGGGGAAGTTGCCCACCGTTATCCTCTCCGCTCTCTTGCGGAAAGGGAAAGCCCTGAGGAGAGTGCCCTCAACCTCAAGGCCGTTGTTTATGAGGCGCTCGGCGAGGCCTCTGTTGGCCAGACCCAGGAGTTGATGGCCATTAACCTTGGAGACTTGAACGACTCCGGCGGTTCCTCCAAGCAGCCTGTCCAGCGCCCTCAGATAGTGGAAAGGCTGCAGTTCAGGGCCGTGCTCTAAGTAGACGCAGTGCTCCTCAGCAGAGGACGTCTGCCGCGCCCGGGCCTCCGCGATGTGGGCCCTGGTTGTCGGGATCTCCTGTGCCCGGGGCACCGATCGCGCCGATGATTGTACTCGGCGACCACTCCTGGCGCCTCCGCTGTTGGAGGATGGTGTACCGGCCGTAGGCGAATTCGACGATTCGCGGCCCCTCTTCTTGTTCTTCACGACGGTAAAGTCGTCATCTGTCCCGGGGTTCATGACCTCGTCACAATCTGCCCAGTTCCTGATGGTAAGGGCAGCGCCATTAGATGACGAAGCAGCCGCCATGCCGGACGTGACGTCGACGCGCGCATCGGCCAGATTTACATTTCCGCCGTCAGCCGGCGGATTTACATATTCGCGAGAATTAGATTTTTCTCCATAGATTTCTCCATGAAATTCGTTTTTGGCCGAATTTTCGCTACCGGTTGGAGTTAGGATGCTGGGCCTTCCAGGCTTTTGTCCAGTAGATCCTGGGCTCTCCGGCGATGTCGAATTCGACATGTTTAAGGAAACATTACAGCTTGCCAGAGGCGAATATCACGGAGCTCGTGCGACGCGTGGCCTCACGGTCGGCGTGTGTGTGTGTGTGTGGTCTGTTTGTCCTTTATGCCTGACCAAACCACTCATTGGAACGCCATGAAACTTTGGGAAGTTATTTAGTATAGTACTGGGAAGGTTTCTAGCAAATAAAATTTTTGAAATAACTTTTCGCTTTAAAATAATCAAGATAAATATTCTAATTTATCTGTTATAATTCAACAATCTGCTCTGAATATTATCATGATGATAGGATGATTTTGTAATGTAGAAAATTAGGAAAGACAAAATTCAGGATGACACGGCAATTTATTTGAGATAAGAATAATGATACAATTTCAAGGCAAGATACTATTCCTTTAACTTCCAATTACCGAGGGAACCAATTAATATTGATTTTATTCAACTTATCGAGTATTTTTCAAGGGACCGGGAAAAAATGTTCACTTTATTGAGAGATTCGTTAGACAAACCTTTACTCGGGTAAAACCCGGGCGAAGCCAGGTACGTCCATACAAGAATAATGATACAATTCCAAGGCAAGATACTATTCCTTTAACTTCCAATTACCGAGGGAACCAATTAATATTGATTTTATTCAACTTATCGAGTATTTTTCAAGGGCCCGGGAAAAAATGTTCACTTTATCAAGAGATTCGTTAGGCAAACCTTTACTCGGGTAAAACCCTGGCGAAGCCGGGTACGTCCGCTAGTAATATAATAATAACAATAAAAAAGATATGTTTATAAATATTTAATAATCAAAAGGTTATTTTTACAAAAGATACACCATTAGAGAACAGTGTTATAACAGAAGATAAGGGGAAAAAGAAAATATTGAATCTTTCCATGTTTTTTAACTTGGTTATCGGTCAGAAATAAATAAAATAAAGAAAGGACCCTTGGTTACTTCTTGTCTGTGAACCACTTTCAAAATTACTTTGTAAATTATAGGCTAAAATTCACAAAGGCAATTTCCAAAATGGGTTATAAAGGTAAACTCCTTTCGTCTAAGGGAGCTCTGCAATATTTTCTCCATATTGTTTATTTCCTTCTCAATGAATAAAAATAAATAAAAATATTCACCAACTTTTTCTCTAACTTTATATTATTTGAGTTATTTTTGGAATAAAAAAAAGTCATTTTTATATTTTATCTTCCTCTAGGCAAAAATATTTTATGCTAGGTTTTATTTTCCGACAATATTTATTTGGTAATGTTTATGCGTTGTCTGAAATAAACATCTACTTTATATTCTCGATTTAAAACCCAGTCCGAAGAAGCTATAATATTTCTGTCTTATACATGATTAAGTCTCTTATTAACTTTTACTTCCTCTTTATTTACAGAGACTCCGTGGTAAATCCATGTATATGAAATTTCTTTTCCTCTAATTTACCCAGACTAATCTATTTATTGGCCTGATATTGTCTTAATTGAGTTTTCCTGTATATATATTTAATATTATACCATAATAATGTGATTAGCTTTGAAAATAATAATAATAACATTGTTTATTACTGGTACTGTTACTGTTATTCCTGTATGTATCCTACATTTCTGCTTGGAGAATCTATATAAGACTAAAAGGTCTTAATAAAGCTTTTTGTTGTTGTTGATTAAGTCTCTTAAATTAGGTACTGCAGCGCTGGCAGAGACGCCATATTCATTGTACATAGTGTATATAATGCATATTATCTCTTTTTTTTTTAATATTACAGACTGTGTACTTTGAATGTATTGACAAGATGTCAAAAAAATTGTCTTAAATAAGGTATATATTTAAAATCATCATTATTTAATTATTTTTCTTCTTCTTTCTTATCTCCACTCAATAATCATATCAGGATATCAAGCTTGTAGAACTTGTTGATGGTGTCTGTTGGGGATGAGTAGAGCTCATATTAAATTATTAAAAAGCTTTTTCATAATTTAAGGTAGAATTACTTTTTTAACCTACAAATGATCTAATTTTGTAAAATATACTAATTCATTACTAATGATTTTATTGATATTGGAGCTTTCAAGGTAAGAATTTAATATCGAATGAATCTGGTGAAACCAAAGAATTGCAAGTTATTTTAACGGATAATTACTTTTCTTTCGAAATTACTCTATTTCACAAATATACACGAGAGGTGCATTTAATTGTGTATAGCTATTTATATACAGTAGAACCTCCCTGTAAAGGACAAAACCTAGTTACAGAGCTAAAGTGTCCTTTAGGGAGAGTTGACCTCTTACCAGATAGTTGCTACAGTAGAACTACCTCTCTGTAAAGGACAACACCTAGTTACCGAGCCAAAGTGTCCTTTAGGGAGAGGTGTCTTCTTCCCAGAGAGGTGCTACAGTAGAACTACCTCTCTGTAAAGGACAACACCTAGTTACAGAGCCAAAGTGTCCTTTAGAGAGATGTGTCTTCTTCCCAGAGAGGTGCTACAGTAGAACTACCTCTCTGTAAAGGACAACACCTAATTGCAGATCCAAAGTGTCCTTTAGGAGAGGTGTCCTCTTACCAGAGAGTTTGCTACAGTAGAACTACCTCTCTGTAAAGGACAACACCTAATTATAGAGCCAAAGTGTCCTTTAGGGACTGGTGACCTCTTACCAGGGAGTTGCTACAGTAAAACTACCTCTCTGTGAAGGACAACACCTAATTGCAGATCCAAAGTGTCCTTTAGGGAGAGGTGTCCTCTTACCAGAGAGTTTGCTACAGTAGAACTACCTCTCTGTAAAGGACAACACCTAGTTACAGAGACAAAGTGTCCTTTAGGAGAGGTGTCCTCTTACCAGAGAGTTGGCTACAGTAGAACTACCTCTCTGTAAAGGACAACACCTAATTATAGAGCCAAAGTGTCCTTTAGGGACTGGTGACCTCTTACCAGAGAGTTGCTACAGTAGAACTACCTCTCTGTAAAGGGACAACACCTAATTATAGAGCCAAAGTGTCCTTCAGGGAGATGTGTCCTCTTACCAGAGAGTTGCTACAGTAGAACTACCTCTCTGTAAAGGACAACACCTAGTTATAGAGCCAAAGTGTCCTTTAGGGAGAGGTGTCCTCTTACCAGAGAGTTTCTACAGTAGAACTACCTCTCTGTAAAGGACAACACCTAGTTATAGAGCCAAAGTGTCCTTTAGGGAGAGGTGTCCTCTTACCAGAGAGTTGCTACAGTAGAACTACCTCTCTGTAAAGGACAACACCTAGTTATAGAGCCAAAGTGTCCTTTAGGGAGAGGTGTCCTCTTACCAGAGAGTTGCTACAGTAGAACTACCTCTCTGTAAAGGACAACACCTAATTGCAGAGTCAAAGTGTCCTTTAGGGAGAGGTGTCCTCTTACCAGAGAGTTGCTACTGTAGAACTACCTCTCTGTAAAGGACAACACCTAATTACAGAGCCAAAGTGTACTTTAGGGAGAGATGTCCTCTTACCGGAGAGTTGCTACAGTAGAACTACCTCTCTGTAAAGGACAACACCTAGTTACAGAGCCAAAGTGTCCTTTAGAGAAGGTGTCCTTTTACCATAAAGTTGCTAAATAGTAAAAATGGTAATTCTTCAAATGAAAACTGTCCTTTATAGAACGGTTTTCTTTAACGAGTGTCCTCTTATAAGGTTCTACTGTTTTTCATATTGAAAGTATAACTGAGACACAAATTAATTCAAAAGTTATAACTTTTAATAGATGAGCTTACTAATATTAGAGAGAAACTTGTATTTAAGGTCAATATAAGTGTCATAGACACTATATAAAGATAAGAACCTCTAGCAATAAACTTCGAAATTGATTTCCAACTTCTCAAAGTCCAATATTAAACACTCAGGGGAAGAAATTGATAAATAACAAAGTGAAATTCTACCAGAAAAAGAGGTAACAAGTTTTCTGGATGACGGAGGGAGGGTCAACAACTCTAGAAAATGTGGCGAAAGAAAAAAAAACAAGAAAAAAGAAACTTGCTAAAGTAAACAGAGATAGAAATGATCTTAAAAGTTTGGGAAAGTAACTTTATACGAAGTCGCTTTTTTTACAGAACACCTATCATCAAATTCATTTTTATACACAATACATGCCATTAATTCATATTTAGCACTTTCAAATTAACATTTAAGTTTATTAATATTTTTTTTACGTTTATCATTACACTTCACAATTTATCCTATCATCTTTCATCCTTAAGGTTAGAAATAATCTCATATTTCTTCTTAAAATAAATTTAGATTTTTCGTTCAAAAGAAACATTTGCGGTATAATTGTCAAATTTCGTTCTACAATCATAAGCCGCATTATATTGCATTGTAATATTATTCAATTTAGTTGCTTCAGTTGAAAAATAAAACCAAAACTCAATACATTATTGATAGAATGTCCAATCTTTTACAGCTACAGAAGTATTCATTTTTATCCCATGAAGAAATGTGCGAATTTGTATATAACAAAGACACCAATATAAAATTCAAAATTTTTATAGATTCATTTTATATTTTATTTTCTGTTTGAGAAAATCATCCTTTCAGTTTTAACTTTGTTTTTAGTCTGTGGTTTATTGAATTCTATATAAAGTGAATTGTATACACCTATCCCCCGATTTATACGGTACTTGTTTTACACGTTTTCGCTCTTACACGGTTTTCCAAATAAGTTTTTTTTTTTTGTTTTTATCGCACCATACTAAATGCTACTGTGATTGAACACATGCGCTGTGTACACATCTCACGAGGAATCCCGAGCTTATGTGCTGACTTGCTGCACACGCACACTGTGTCTGTATTTATAATTTAAAAAAAAAAATAATTTTCAATTTACACGTTTTTCTCAGGAACGTATCTACCGTGTAAATCGGGGGATAGGTGTATAATACAATATAATGCGGCTTATGATAATAGAACGACATTTGAAAATGATCCCTTTTGAACGAAAAATCGAAATTTATTTTACAAGAAATAACGATTATTTCTAACCTTAGGAATGAAGTATGAATTGAGAAGAGTAATAGAGAAGTAGCCTAGTGGACATGGCATCTGCCCGGTAAGCGGAACAATGTGGGTTCGATTCCTATCCCTGGACACTTTTATTTTTCCGTTTATCATTACTCTTCACAATTCATCATTTCATACTTCATCTCTAAGATTAGAAATAATCTTCATTTCCCTCTTAAAATAAATTTCGATTTTTTATTAAAAAAACACATGCGGGATAATTTTCAAATGTCTTTCTATGAATTGTATATAATTTACTAAAATGTATTTAGGTGCAAGTATCCCAAGCTGATTATCGCGTCCGATATGTCAAATAAAAAATTACTAATTAAAAGAAAAAAAAAACATTATTACGTACAATTATAAATTACTAACGGACGTACCCGGCTTCGCCCGGGTTTTACCCAAGTAAAAGTTTGTCTAACGAATCTCTCGATAAAGTGAACATTTTTTTTACCGGTCCCTTGAAAAATACTCGATAAGTTGAATAAAATCAATATTAATTGGTTCCCTCGGTAATTGGAAGTTAAAGGAATAGTAACTTGCCTTGGAATTGTATCATTATTCTTGTATGGATGTACCCGGCTTCGCCCGGGTTTTACCCGAGTAAAAGTTTGTCTAACGAATCTCTCGATAAAGTGAACATGTTTTCCCCGGTCCCTTGAAAAATACTCAATAAGTTGAATAAAATCAATATTAATTGGTTCCCTCTGTAATTGGAAGTTAAAGGAATAGCATCTTGCCTTTGAATTGTATCATTATTCTTGTCTCAAATAAATTGCCGTGTCATCCTGAATTTTCTACATTTACAAAATCATCGTATCATCATGATAATATTTAGAGCAGATTGTTGAATTATAACAGATAAATTAGAATATTTATCTTGATTATTTCTAGGCGAAAAGTTATTTCAAAAATTTTATTTGCTAGAAACCTTCCCAGTACTATACTAAATAACTTCCCAAGTTTCATGGCGTTCCAATGAGTGGTTTGGTCAGGCATAAAGGACAAACAGACACACACACACACATACCTTCATTTATATATATATATATATAAATAAATATAAATATAATAATACTAGCGGATGTGCCCGGCTTCGCCCGGGTTTTTACCCGAGTAAAGGTTTGTCTAACGAACATTTGTTAAAACAATTCTCTATAAACTTATTAAAAAAAAGAAGATATATTTTGATAATTTGAAACTTGTAAATTTGAATCTCTCGATAAAGTGAACATTTTTTCCCGGTCCCTGTGTGCCGTGTCATCTTGAATTTTGTATTTCCTAATTTTCTACATTACAAAATCATCGTTTTATCTAGTGAACATTTTTTTTCCGGTCCCTTGAAAAATACTCGATAAGTTGAATAAAATCAATATTAATTGGTTCCCTCGGTAATTTTAAGTTAAAGGAATAGTATCTTCGCCTTGGAATTGTATCATTATTCTTGTCTCAAATAAATTGCCGTGTCATCCTGAGATAATTCTACTTTTGATAAATAATATTTAAGATTTTATTATATATATTATCTATATATATAAAAATGAATGTATGTCTGTTTGTCCTTTATGCCTGACCAAACCAATTTATGGTGTTATTAGTATAGTACTGGGAAGGTTTCTAGCAGATAAAATTTTTGAAATAACTTTTCGCCTAGAAATAATCAAGATAAATATTCTAATTTATCTGTTATAATTCAACAATCTGCTCTAAATATTATCATGATGATACGATGATTTTGTAATGTAGAAAATTAGGAAAGACAAAATTCAGGATGACACGGCAATTTATTTGAGACAAGAATAATGATACAATTCAAAGGCAAGATACTATTCCTTTAACTTCCAATTACCGAGGGAACCAATTAATATTGATTTTATTCAACTTATCGAGTATTTTTCAAGGGACCGGGAAAAAATGTTCACTTTATCGAGAGATTCGTTAGACAAACCTTTACTCAGGTAAAACCCGGGCGAAGCCGGGCGGGTCCGCTAGTATTATATATATATTACACGTTATTTGTTTTCTTGGCCGACTGTTTTACATATGGTGTTATCTTAAAATTGCTTGTTTTGAATATTTTTTAGATTGAGATTATTAGCTAGTATGTAAAAAAATTAACTCTGTTGAAATTTAATTTTGTATTTATATATAAATAAAATTAACTCTGTTGATTTTTTTTTGTATTTAATCGATAACAGCGAAGTTACGCATGTTAATGTTAGGGAAACATATTTTGATGTTAAGCAAAACCTGCTCCATCTCGTTTTACATAAATGTTGAAAATTTGGTTGAAATTGATGCATTGTAACGAAAGTTTTTAGTGATGTCCTCTTATGAAATTTGCATTTTTAAATATAATAATATTAATAATGGTTTGCTAAAAAATTAGACAAAATTATTATAGTTTTTTTGAAACAATATATTAAACATTTTTGATAATATGTGTGTAAATTTAAAAAAAACTTCATTTCTTGTATAATTATACTGGTCAACAACATTTTTGCCCAAGAGAACCTGATGGTGTTTCTAGTGTAACTTTTCATGCTGAACTCAAAAATCAAATCAGAAATTTTCCATCACCCATGGTATTTGCGTGACAGTATTTTTTTCGTATTGAGATAAATACAGCAAAAAATGCAAAAATTATTACATAAGCATTATTTCATAAACCTTATTACATTACACTGGTTTATCGAACTTTTTTTTTTGTCCCAAAGGAAACAGCATCTTATCTAAATTTAAACTCTTTGTGCTGATTCCAAATATACCATTAGTTTTTTCTATCACGCAAGATATCTGAGATACACCTACTTGAAATTTGGGAATGTTTTTAATATATAGTCCCATATGAACGAAATATATTTATTTTATTGAAAAGTAGTGACGTGGATTTTCTTCTATACTTTGCTTGTGGTACATCCCTCTTGAGTGTCCAGCAGTAGTCAGCAAGCATACCGTGATTCCATTTACCATGGTACCGCTTCTCCATGCTTGATATATCTTGATGAAACCTCTCACCATGCTCATCGCTAACTGCATCAAGATTGTCTTGAAAGAAATCCAGATTTGAAAGCAGGAAATGGATATTGAGAGACATGTTACATCCAGTGCCTTGTAGGAAAGCAACAGATCATTAACTATGTCTCGGTAATTTTCAACCTTGACACTTCCTAAAAGTTCTTGCAAACGTTTCTAAAGGAATTCCATGCTGCTGCTTCAACTTCATTCAAACTATTTTGAAAATTTCCATCCTGCAGCAATTCTCGAATCTGAGGTCCAACGAAATGCCCTTTTTAATTTCTCATCACTTATGCTAGAACATTTTTGTTTTAGTTAGGCAAATCCACTGGCATTTCGATCCATTGCCTTGACAAAGTTCTTCATTAATCCCAGTTTAATATGTAATGGTGGTAAGTAAATATTTTCTGAATCGATCAGAGGAGGATTTACAATATTTTTATGTCCTGGAGTAAATATTTCACGGTTTGGCCAGCTTTTTTTAATATAATGCCTTTCCCTATCTCTTCTATACCACTCACACAGAAAACAATAAAATATTGTATATCCTAGCTGTAATCCACGCAAGAGAGCAACGACTTTCAAATCGCTGCATATTTTCCAACCGTATCTTTCATATTCTATCTTTTTCAAAAGCAGTTTCATGTTTTCGTAAGTCTCTTTCATGTTGGATGCATGTGCTATTGGCACTGATGGTAACTTATTCCCGTTATGAAGGAGAACAGCGTTCAAACTAATGTTTGAAGAAACGAATAAACGCCACTCTTCTTTATCATAGTCATGTCCAAGCGCTTCCATTAGACTAACGACATCATTACAATATACTAAATTATTTTCTTGTGAAAAGAAGTCTTGAAATTCATCTTGACGCTTGCGAAAAAAGCATACTTTTGTGCCTTTATGCAGCAGATTCCAGCTTTTTAACCTAGAGCCTAAAAGTTCACTCTATTTTTTTTTTTTGAATATCTAAATCACGTACGAGGTCTTTCAAATTTCTTTGGGTTAACAAATAAGGTTCAGATGAAGCACCTGCTTCAAAATTTGTGCCATCCGACTGTTGCTCTCGTCTATCTGAATCATCGTCACTAAATGTGACATTTTCAGGAGGCTGTGGTACAGGTAAAATATCACTATGAGGAACCGGTCTCATAGCAGAAGGCAAATCTAGATATTCAACTGCATGTCTTGATTTTTATGTAATACCTGTAGTCTTTGTCAAACAAAAATAACAGTTTGAAGAATGGTCTTTAGGTTCCCTCCATATCATTGGAACCGCAAAAGGCATATGACGTTAACCTTTAATCCACCCTGTAAGGCGTCGAGCACAAATTTCACAACAATGTTGAGGAGCGCAAGTCTTATCTTGGTCACTGACTTTACAGCCAAAATAAAGTTAATAGCACTTTTTGATGAGCGGTGTAAAGTTTCGCCTTTGAACTTTGAAAATTAATTCCCCACAAATGTAACAGAAAATATCAGGAATATTAATGCAACGCCTCGGCATATTGATGTAAATAAAGATTTTGGAAAATAAAGCTTTTGGCTCCACATATCAACTTTTCTTGTCAAAAATAAAGCGCTAGCTAATGTAATGATGTTTACTTAAAAAATGCTTACGTAACATTTTCTGCATTATTACTGTATATACCAATTTATAGAAGAAATGGTTATCCTACAAGAAATATGGGTGATGGAAAACTTCTGATTTCATTTTTGAATTCAGCATAGAAAGTTACATTAGAATCAACATCAGGTTTTCTCCGGCAAAAAAGAAAAAAATGTTTTTTTTTTTGTAGACCTGTGTTATTGTTCTAAAATGTAAAATTAAATATCTTACTCTATCTATATATATATATAACTAGAAATAATTTGTATATATTTTGATGAAGCTGTGCATAAAATAGGTTAAACATTTACATGCAAAATACACATGTAATAATTTATATTTATTTAT